>OZ023072.1:13258391-13858391 GCA_963992785.1 Tenthredo livida | reverse complement strand
TTCAGGGATCCGGAAATATAACATAGTTACATACATGGGACATAATATTTCTGCAAATATGACATGTGTCGTATATATAACATCAGACCCATGGATGATACGTAACAGAGATGGCAACACCAGGGAACAGAGTCACATAACATAATAACATCTATGATACGTGCAATATCTTTAGTTCTGCAATTAAAACATCGCAAAATAGGATATCCGTATCTGCTGGCGATAATTTCTGAAACGTATGTAAGTGACTAACATGATAGTACGCATCAATCGAGGCATAAACGCTTCAGAGCTGTTAGATAGCGAGATCGAAAATATAGAGAAATCTGGCAGTATTCACTACACGATACTGTGGTGTAGTGGCGAGAGCGTGTGACTACTAATCGAAGCGAGTCCGAGTGATCATGGTTCGAGCACGGGTTAGGTCAAAATACACTCGGGCCTCCGCTATTTGACCGAGTCGGGACCGAGCGTTTCAGCTATTTGACGAAATTAGGGGTCCCCCACTCCTTGTGGACGGTTTTCTGCTCAGCCAGTTCACGCAACTCCGTGTCACTCACGGCCCCGATGTTAAGGGGAACGCTACCGAATAGTGGGGGTAACGCCCGTCAAATAGCGGAGGACGAATGTGGTCAAATAGCGGAGTCCGTCAAATGGCGGGTGTTCAAATAGCGGAGGTCCGAGTGTAATGATGTCGTCTTGAATGAACTAAAAATGCGTTTTAATCTATCTGTGGTTGATTATAAATTGTTACTATGTCATATATACACCATAGATGATGGAAATTAGTAATAATAACGGCTTTTTATTTAGCTTTTCCAGTGTGATAGTTAATTGTATCAGATGCATCTCCAATATGTATCTGATACATCTTTCAACATGTCTTTGACATATCTTTGATATGTCTATGATATATCGGTGAGCCGTCGCTGATATGTATCACCAGCACATATCTAATACATTGATGATACATCCAATGCTGCTGACATCGTGCTGTACCAGTAACATACTTTCTTATGAGTTTGATACATAACGTGTAACATTCGTTACATAATATATACGTATTCGATACATATTTTGGTTTGCTGGGTTGTACGAGAATTAGCAGGGAAGTTATCGTTCAATGTATGTAAAAAAACGTAGTTTTATCACATTTCTGTCCGTAGCTTAGCTTCAACTCGTCGCCATTCTTTCAAAATAGCCGGGAAAAATATTTGAAAAATCATGCTTAATCTTTGAAGCCTCCTGAATGCAACGCTATTTGAATTTTGGAAAAATTCCTGAAATGACGGTTACGGCAGTGAAAAGTAGTCCGACTGGTGATCTCCGAGACGGGTAACAATAGAAGGTTCATCGATGGCTGAAAATTTGCCGAAAAATTGTGGCACGCAATTGCCATTGCGATTCAATACGTTTGATGTGTTGTTTAACAGTTATTGCAAATCATTCATATCCGGTGCGCGGCGCCCATGGCTGCAGGAGCTATAACTTTGCAATAACTGTTCAGCAACACATCGAACATATTAAATGGCAATGGCAATTGCTTACCATAATTTTTCCCTCAATTTTCAGCCATTGATGAACCTTCTATTGTTACCAGTCTCCGAGATGATCACTTGGGCTATTTTTCACTGCCGTGACCATAATTTTGGGAATTTCTCTAGAATTCAAAAAGCGTTGCATTCAGGAGGCTTCAAAGATTGCGCAGGATTCTTTTAATTTTTTTTCCGGACATTTTGGAAGAATGGCGATGAGTTGAAGTTAAGCTACGAAAAACAATGTGTAAAAACTACGTTTTTTTCACATACATTGAACGATAACTCCCCTCCTGATTTTTATACAACAATGGTCTATGGTCGATCTAATGGGGAATAGGACAAGCTTGAAAATGATTCATATCCGGAAACTGTCCGATTTTTTTTTCACTTAGATGTAGTGTGTCGCACCCAAGTGCCCCAACTTTACGGTCCGATAGTAGGCTACACTCGGTGTAGCCGGACATTCCCGATCAGTTGCGAAATTTTCAGATGGTTGCCGAAGCTCCGGATTGACGCAGAAAACAAACGGCGCGCTATTCGTTTTTTATTTTCAATTCAAAGCTTCGGCATTTATCTAAAAATTTTGGAGCTGATCGGGAATGTTCGGCTACACCGAGTGTAGCCCAGTGTAGCGAACCGAAAATAGCACAAGTTTTAGGAGTAAGCCGCGATATTCAGTTATCATGTTGAAATTAGAATAAGTTATTCTTTAAGATATATATTGAGTTATGTTTTGGATATATGTTATATTGATGGCTTCACGATTCTGCATTAAATTGTTGACTTTATGAGAATAAGAGTTTATGTTTATGTTATGTTGAGTTGTATGTTGAGTTTGAAACACGATAGCAACAACTATGCTGTGAAGACGAATGGTAGCGTTTCTGCTTTGACTCAGTTTAGTTTTGAGTCTTGTACTTCGTAACACTTTTTTTTTTTTTGTTGTTCACTTTGGGAATACCAGTCGTATGTTCAGTTTTTTTTCTACTTGATCTGTCATTAGGAACTTGACAGTTCGGAGATTTTCCTGAACTATGCTAATAATATTCATTAATAATTACAAGAAACCGTACTTGAGTTTCGAAAGGTTTGTTCGCGGATAAATAACTCCACTATTACTGTCGACTGGTTTCATGCGCTTTAGACTTGTGTTACTGTAGTAACAGTTGTATAGTAATGGATGTGACCGTACCGTTCTTTTGTAATATTATTATCCCTAACAAGGACACGTTCCTAAAATGTCATTTTTTTTTAAAATAAATATTGCATTATTTTTAAAGAACTATTGCATTATTCTCTTTTTTTTATTATAACCTTAATTGATTTCGATGAACTCCAAATACTTTCCTTACATACTTTTAGTTCCTATGATTTCACTGTTTCCTCAGATATAAATTAAGAATTGGATGCCCTGTTTAGTATTGTTAGAGAATTGAAAAATTGGAACGCCGTTATTGATACATTAGACGTCGTTTGAACGACGTCCTATATCACATCGTAAACGACGTCTGATACGATTACGACGTCGTAAACAACGTCTGAGACGACGTGTGATTCGACGTCTGATACGACGTCTGATACTGTCGCAAAATATGACGTCGCATACGACGTAATCGAAGACTTCCATCCTGCATCGAGTCCGACGCCTTTTCCCACGTCCTATACGACGTAATTTCTGACATCGTTAACGACGTCATATTTTTTAAGTGGGTATGAAAATTGCGATAAACGAATATAATGTTTCGGCCATCTCACTCCAAGGGTATGGGTGAGATGCTCCACGTATGTGGGTGAGATGCCCCATGAGGTAGAGATGGCCTTTACTGAAAATTTACGTGAAAGATGATTGGAAACATGGTTTCATTTTCCTGTTACGCCTCTTTGAGCAACCTTTCATTTTTTTCCACACTTTATTTTGCACCTATCAAGTACAGTAATGTTCATTAATGGGTTCGCGGTGGCTAACTGCTTTTTTCAGACTTTTTCGGATACAATCAAATAAAATAATATTATATCATTTTTATATGGAGTCATATTTATTATTATCATAATTTACGCCATCGGCACATGAAATACGACTAGAATGGAGTCTCGTTTCCGAAAAAGTCAGAAAAAAAAGTTAGCCACCGCGAACCCATTAATGAACATTACTGTGCATACACATATGGTACTGCAGTTTTCGTGCATCTAATTCTGACAACCAATTCACTGCAGCCAGTCTACATCCTCCTTTGTATCACGGTAATTTTCAAGGCATTCGATACCGTAATCTTCATAAGAACTTAAGGAATCCGAAGATTTTTCTTCAGAATTGCTTTCGTCTAGTGGCATTTTCTCTTTTTTCTGTACTAGCGGCTGCAATGTATTCCTTTTTATACTTTCGGGGCATGTCTAGAAGTACAAGTGATATTGTACTGAAGACTGTACATCGACCCACAAATAAATATCCCCAGAAAAACGAAATACTGCAGTAAGTTTGGTGGGGCATCTATCCCGCAATTATGTAGGGCATCTCTCCCGATTGGGGGGAGATGGCCTTTTTGTAGTCACCTCCCTCGTAGTAGGCGTTCTGAAGGTACCGTTGACTCTACATGACCTTCAAGTACCTATCTGAGTGTACCCATGGCCATAGTACCTTTTAGTTATTGTTAAATAGTCAGACCCACCGCATAAATAATATACAAAGTCACAGCAACGAAAATGGTCCGAGTACTCACCAGTAAACTACAATTTTTATGAAAGTAATCGGTTTTTTTCGAGCGTTCGAGCGTGCCTTCTGTCATTTCAGATACGAGGAACAGTAAAAAAAAATCAGTGGCGGTATCTGACTATTATTTTATTAGATATCGAATATCGGCCATCTCTCCCACTGGGGCATCTCTCCCGACTTTACCCTATATTACTTGTTTCGATTAAAACCATTCGGTTGAAGTAGAGAGGCAATGTGTTTAGATGCATGTATTCGGATTAACCACATACTTTGTTGTCTTGAATAAATATAGTGATTGGATCAACCGAATTCGTAATGCTTGAGACAATCGATATGCATCGTTCAATAAAACAAGTGGTTTGATAGAATCAAGTCATCCGTGTTTATTCAATTCAAACTTATAACTCTGTCAACTCTGTCAAATGCGCTAGGTTGATTTGACTGAATGTTACTTTAGATTGAAACTTGTGATGATTGTGTCAAATAAATTGAATCGTTCGGCCAAACCGATTGTGCGTTTGGAACGGATTTTATAGATCGCTTTTTTTATTTCTAATACAAGTGAAATTCATGTCACAGAGTTTTATTATTGCATATGTTTCATATAAAGTCACTTAGTTAGCAATATCGCATCAATCTATACGCGTTACGCTCATATTTTTTACAACATTTTCCAGGCGTGATCTCGCCTTGACACTGATCAATCATGATGCTGATCGTTGAGATTGAAATGTCTATTAGCTCTCGAATCAACACCTTGACAATAAGTTTCGATAAATAGGAAAATATGAGACCAGTTACCATGGGGTAGTTTGGCGTAGTAGGTAGAGCGTGCGGTTAGTAATATAGCGAATGCGAGCGGACGTGGGTTCAATTCCCGGTTAGGGCGAAAAATTTAGGTGGCGAAAAATTTAGGCTTATCGAACCGGAGATGTTTGTCGATCTACATGTCAATAGTTATGAAATGTGACAACAAATATTCACATGTACGTCAAATTCCTTTTTTTCTCACTATTTGTATGTAATGCTTATGAAGTTTACTGGACTGATCAGTGGCGGTTCCAAGAAAAATATTTAGTTACATTGAAAGATGTTCAGTCAAACAGACAGAACAGCACTTGGCTCTGTTCAAAAGTTTATTCAGTTCAAAAAGGCCATATTTTGACTGAAAAGAATTTTCTCACATCAACGAAATGGTACACGTCAGTAGACTAAATCTTATTTTCACACGAATTTATCATTTTTTGAATTCACTATGCATTCGTTCAATTGAACAAGTTTCTATTCAGTTCAAGCATTCAAAATTTTGTTACATTCACATAATATTTATTTCGCCACCCGTAACCGCCGCGTTTTGTTGGGCTAAACAAGGTTTTTTGGTTCCGACGCATTTTTTCTCTCAGTGTACCTGTTAGGCCTCGGGCTATCCATGATAATCTGTCGAAAATGATTCCTTAGTATGATAATATCAGGATAACTTATCTAAAGTTAGACAATGCGGCATGCCCGTTAACCAAGTATTTTTCGAGTAGGCAAATACTTTCAACACGCCCGAGCTATAGGCCGGCGGCGAGCAGGAGACCGCAGGTGAGCCATAGGCGAAGGCGTGCTAAAATCATCACTCTGACCGAGAAAGACTTGGTTTACAGGCGGGCCGCATACCTAATAATCCGGGCGGTAGTATCACTTTACATGCAGTCATTTCATGCACGATGTTATTATGTAGTTGTAATTAGTACATCGCCTACGATACGAGTGCGGTAAAACTTTTTCTGTTGAGCGTGAGGTTGCAACACGAGCTGGGGGCGAGCGTTGCAATCACACGATATCAGAAGAAGTTTTTCCGTCGAGTAAAGCACAAAATTTTACTTTATAAGGTCTGAAAATGGGTATGGCCAGCCTGCGAGAAACAGACGAAAAATTTGGGTAGTGCCGAGTTGACAGTGACTGACTGCAAGGTTTCACGGAAACCTATTAGTATGTAAAGCACATGCGTTTTTTATTTTTGCATTTTTTATCTCGATCTTTCTCCATGCAGTAGGTAGTACACATACCTGATACTTTCACGTAGGAGTCAATCCACGTCAAGCGGGACACCTTTTTGACCGCATGTTCTTGAAAATCGTCGTAATTTTTTTTACATATTATCTGGGTAAAATGAATGGATGAAACGATTTTTTTTTTTTAACTCGGAGGGCTTACAGGCTGCAAGGGGTTGAATTTTCGAAAAAACCACCAATCATCGGAATCGCGCTCTCCTTTAATCGTTGATATCTCCGGTTTCCTCTGTCGTACAGACATCAACAAAAACTCATTTTGAAGCTCTTGAATCGCACTTTCATGTTATGAATTTTTAATTCATGTAATAAACAATTTTCTATTTGTTATGACCAATTATATTTTTTAAACGTGATTTTCGAGATGACTACTACCTTTGAAAATTGTGAAAAAAATACGAGCGTGTTCCTTGGTTCATTCTTAGGGCTGCGCACGAGACGAGACGAGACGAGATTTTGAAGAATCTCGTCTCGGTCTCGTAAAATAACTGAATTTTCAGTCTCGTCTCGATCTCGTCTCGGTTTCAAAATTCGTTGTCTCGTCTCGTCTCGATTTTAAGAAAATTCATCTCGTCTCGGTCTCGGTCTAGGTTATGCTGGATTTTTTTACAATTGTCTCGTCTTGATCTCGTCGATATTTAAAATGAACACAAGGAAAAAAATGTCCCACCATATTTCAAATTATAAATTTTTATTTTTCTTATTTATTATATTTTTAAATTTTTTTCCCTTTTTTACCATATATTAAATTATAAATTTTTATTTTTCTTATCGACTAGTTGACTAGTTCACAGTAAATATCTCACATAGTTTTGCTTATGAAAGCAAGAGAATATTTCAGATCACCAATGGTCACATCTCGCACACCTAGATCTAAACTAGGACAAGTCAAAAAACTTGAATTTTGAGTTATCATCATTTTTGTATACCCTGATACCATATGCATCTAACCACAAGAACAGATTCAACTTAATGTTCATCATCATGACAACAGATTGCAATAACTTAGTTTTGCTGAATTAATAAATAATCAATAATAATTATATAATGATATAATTATTATAATATTATTAATAATAATTAATGATAATTATCATTAGTAATATTATATAATTATATTTATTGTGAATAATAATTATTTAATTAATTAATTATCCAAAGGCATAATTGGAGCAAAACGTTTCTTCCTTATACTGAAAAATGAGATTTTTTTACTTGTCCCAGTTTAGATCTAGTTGTGCGATATCTTATGAAACATAAATTGTCAGCGAAATACAAACGTCCTATTGCTAATGTACACGGAGAGAAATGTATAGCGTTTACCACCATACTGATATGGTATTGAGGCAGATACTGAAACAGTATCCGAGATATTCCTTTTGGAATTTTGGTACCACGCATCGGCTGCGTGTGTTACGTATAGGTCCAACCGAGGCGTAGTATCCTTGGTAGTATTGAAATCAGCGTCTACCTCCCGAGACTCTCGCCGAGACTCTCGCGAGACTCTCGCTTCAGAGCTGGTCTCGTCTCGGTATCGTCTCGATAATTCTTTCAATGGTATCGTCTCGATCTCGTCTCGAAAAACCGAGACGAGACGAGACGATACCGAGAGCAGTCTCGATCTCATGCGCAGCCCTATTCATTCTCTACAAAATCTGTAAGTTTTAAAATGGAACTCCGATGGAAACTATGTTTAAAAAGCGATTGATTCGTGTGGGACGTCGCGCACGACTGTCTACGCGGGCTCGCCGAAACCGATGCTCCTTTGCTTTACATGCAAAGAATATAGGGGGGCATATCATACGTTCAAATCCATCAATTTGCCGAATTATTTATTTCATTTCATGCTGAATACTCGACTTCAAATTACAAAAATGTAAATATGGAAGGAAATATGGAGTCATCTCGAAAATCACGTTTAAAGAATATAATTGTTCATAACAAATAGGAAATTGTTTATTCCATGAATTGAAAATTCATAACATGAAAGTCCGATTCAAGAGGTTCAAAATGAGTTTTTACTGATGTCTGTACGACGTAGGAATCCGGAGATATAAACGTTTAAAGAAGAGCGCGATTCCGATTTATGATCTTTTTTTCGAAAATTAAACCCCTTGTAGCTTCTAATCCCTGCGAGTTAAAAAAAAAAAAATGTTTTATTCATTTATTTTACCCAGAGAATATGTGAAAAGAATTGCAGAAGAATCAGAAAGATTGAGGTAAATTTTTGGCCACATCCGTCCCACTTGACGTGGACTGACTCAAAGTTGAGGATTCTTTTAATTAAAATTCGCCGCGCAGTGCATTTTTGAATAGAGATCCGTAAATATGCATGTGTTTTACTTGGGAAACTTTGAGACCTTACCGGCAGGGGTTGATCTTATTTTAGAAAAGCTCCGTCTGGGGCCAAAATTGTTTTCTATTTTTTGTCTATAAACTGGGGTTTCACTCCTCAAAATGGTATTTAACGTCGACCCTACCAAACATGTACGTATATTTGCAACGTCTTGAATAATTTACTCGAAAAATAAAATACTTACCGCACACTTTTTGTGAAATTTGAGCAGAGAAGTATTATATATATCATTCGCGGCTGTAA
Source organism: Tenthredo livida (assembly GCA_963992785.1). Taxonomy (NCBI): domain Eukaryota; kingdom Metazoa; phylum Arthropoda; class Insecta; order Hymenoptera; family Tenthredinidae; genus Tenthredo; species Tenthredo livida. The sequence continues at coordinate 13,849,487 of OZ023072.1, read as the reverse complement.
AACAGAAGGGTACACAACAAAACGTGAGTCTTCATGTATACGGGCCACGGGTCTTTTGAATGTCTATCGCTATTCTGTACAACACTGGGCAAGCGCCCAGTAAACAGAGGTTCCGGCCATGTTGCTAGAATCTTCTCTTCAATTCGATGAGCACGCGCACAGAGCTGGCTGTGCTCACGATGTAAGAATAAGAGGTAGTTTCACTGGCCCTCATCGCTGTGATTATTTTGCGGCAGTACGGCGAAAATCCGCCAGGGGCCTCATGCGTCGGAGAGGGTGGAAGCTGGAACGCTATTCGTCGTTGACATAGAACTTATATTCCTGGAAGGGGAATAGCCCATTTGCGCAATGAGCTACAGACTGACACCAACATGTTGAGACAGAGATATATCTCTCTCTCCTTCCCTAACGTGCAGTCCCCTCTCCGCGCATACCCCTCGCCGGAATAGTACCGCGCGAAGATTGATAGGTTAGGGTTAGCGTAAAGTTGTAATTCATTATGTATTACAGAAATAGTTAAGTTATACATTAACTGACAACGGTTATAAATTAATATGCTATTCAAAATTATAATCCAAGCAAACAATCTGACAACGGTTATTCGTGGTTCACGTTATAGGTTAGGAATGACTACGACTAGGGCGGTGCGCGTCTGCGCAGGAGGAAAGACGCCGCGTTAGGAAAGTAGACAGAGATATATCTCTGTCTCAACATGTTGACGTCAGCCCGACAGGTCCTATTCCCCTTCCAGTAATATGAGTTCTATGGTCGTTGATCACGTGGTTGCAGGGACCACGTGATCAACACCTGCAACCACGTGATCAACAGCGAATAGCGTTCCAGCTTTCACCCTTTCCGACGCATGAGGCCCCTGGCCGATTTTCGCCGTACTGCCGCGGATTAATCACAGAGCTCTACACGGGGAGTATAGGGCAGTTGACCCACCGCTGATTCTTAGACCGTAGCTGTGCTTCTCTCGAGTTACATCGCCTCGCCATCCAAGGGCCGGCGGTGGCGAAATTGAGTCTCCTAGCATCCGTAGCATACAACTTATCCGTAGTAAAGGTACAGCCCGACCCGACCACACCACCAAGCGTGAATTTGCGGCCACGCTGAGTCGCTATTGTATCTATTTCGACATCGAATGTAATTTGTGTGGATAAACACCGGTCACTGAAATAAAATTACCGAAAAAGTTCGTGCCGTGCTAACAACGTACGATTTGTGAAGTGCAAGATTATTTGATAATGTCGAATGCAGCTATAAGAGATGCCTATGTGATGTTTACAAACGGGATCAGGGGCGGATTACCCCATAGGCCGAGTAGGCCCGGGCCTAGGGCGGCAAAACTTGGTGAGTTTTTTTTTTCTGTCAAGTCGCGCCTTCTGTTAACTCATACGTCGACCGTTCAAAAATTCAGAAATGTGTCCATGGGGGTTAGTCACTAACTCTGGGACCGCGCGGTAAATCACTGAACCGCGCGGTCCCAGAGTTAGTGAATATCCTCCCATAATACCTCGCGAAAAAAAATTTGCCCGTATTGAGATTCTGATTATTAGAAGTTTAAATCTTCAAACTGGATCTTTGCCCACTAGCTTACTCCGAAGTCCGAGTCCAAGCGTATCATTTTCATTTTGCTCTACAGTGCGACCTCTCAATAAGCACGCCCGCAATAAGAACGCTTCCCCAACTTCTCGCTCGACCACTACCCCCACTCTGAGCTCGAATTGCACTTGGGTGCGAATGAGAGAGAGAGACAGAGAGAGTGAGTCACTGAAGAGCGCACGCATGGTGGGTGTACTCGAATTCTTGCAAAACTTCTTGCCCTTGGGGGCTTTTGCGTTCTTATTGGGAGGTCGGACTGTACTACAGTCTGCAGACTACAGATACTGGTACTAGGTTATTGAGTATTTTCGCTGTCAAAGAGCAGGCTCGAGCGAATTGCAGCACGTAATAGACAATCACTTTATGCAATTTTGGGGCCTCAAATGATACTAATTGTGGAAATCATGGAAAAAAAGATACTACTATGTAGCGATAGACGCGAATAATATACCGTACCATATGTGACATCTAGTTTTCACTCGTTGTTTAATCGAAAAATTGAAATCCCGCAAAAAAACTCTAAAAAAAACACGTTTCTGTACCTGAACAAACGGAGGCAGATAGACCATAGGTTGACTGGACCTTTCTTCTAGAGCGTTAAATTGTCTACAGAAAGGTCCTCGACGGCATATATCTATAGTTGATATCCGATGCGTTTGAGGCGATGCAAAAGGCACCTACGAAACCTTTTCGGTCAGTCGCTCTGGCTATTCTTTGCATCGGATCAGAATTGCTACGGTCTTTGGATTGTGATGATTCGATAAACAAATTCGCTGCCCAGAAGACCAGGCAAAAGACAATTTGTAAATAGCTATTTAATGTTACTTACAAATTAAAATTGTAAGTATCCGTAACTCAATACACTGATTAATATAATTTTATCACTTACAGACTTTCCTTTCTTTCTTTAATTTGATTCCCATGCGTTATTCAATTTTTCGCGCATTGCAAGGGCGGAACGGGGGGGGGGGGGGGGCAATCTTCCGTAGGTCTAGGGCGGCCAAGGTGTCTAATCCGCCCCTGACTGTCCGGTACTAGGTGCCACTCTTCTGAAGCAACCGTTTTTAATACTAAATATAAAAATATTTTTTTATCAATTTGACGTTAAATGAATGTTCAAAATGTTATTATGTTACCATAAATACTCCAAAGTTTACCATAAAACTGAAAAAGATAGAAGATCGTATCTATTTTGTAGTTTTATTAATGAATAACCTTAAGTGTCCGGTACTGAGGGACTTCCCCCTAAAATTCGCAACTGATACTTCTGATACGAATCTTCTCATGTGGGAATGACAACTGATATCCGTCAACAAAGTCAATTTCCATGAGGATTTTTAATTCGTAAACGAATATTTTGCCTCCACAAAAAACATCCGTGAACGGAGCCACATTCGTTCACAGATCCCATTCTCATTGCGTTGAGAATAGGGGCCCTGTAGTGTTCAGTTTTCGTTCCGTTCGTGACATCAGTGATTTCTACATTCATTTCAGGTCTCGTATGATGCTGCAATGTTGGGATGCCCAACCGTTGAACCGACCATCGTTTGAAGAACTCGAAAACAGCATTGGTGATCTCGTGGGGGAGAGTGTTAAGACGGTCAGTCGGACCCTTACGGAAAAAACACTCGACTTTTGAGTGTATATCCTCAAATATGAGCGTTAACACCGAATTTTTTGTGTGATCGTCAGTTTTTAGGTGTTTACACTCGATTTTTGAGTGTATATCATCAAAATTCAGCGTTAACACCAAATTTTCTATGTAAATATTCATTTTTGAGTGTTTACACTCGATTATCGAGTGTATATGGGGGTTTCCAGCTCATCTCGACCACCTTCCAGACCTGACCCCCTCGGATTTAAGTGAAACTTTTTTTTTGCTTCACTCAAGGTCCAAATTGGAACCTCCATTTTTTTCAGAATTTTTCGAGCCCCCGTCCCGGAGGCATCGATAGTGGAAATTTGCCATTTTATGGAATCCCAGAATTTTTGAACGATGATATCTCAGGATTGGAGAGTCATATCAATAAAAACAGGGTGGTCAATAGATTTGTCTTGAATTCAACTTTTTGAAAAAAAATATTTCGCAATTTCGCGATACCGTCCCGGCTGCTAGAAACTCATTTGAAAGCGAAAAATGGATGTTTTGATGGTTTGGGCATTTTTTATCTTTTTTATTTTTTTTTCTAAAATTCTATAAAGAAAGACAAAATTTTGAGGCCCATAACGAAGATGGAGACTCCAATGGTTTGGAAGTTATGATTTTTTCAGTTTCTAAAAGTGTGCGAAACTGACAATTTCAAACGACAAATATCTCATCGATTGTTTTATTTCTTTTCAATTCATGGATTTAGAAACTGAAAAAATCATAACTTCCAAACCATTGGAGTCTCTATCTTCGTTATGGGCCTCAAAATTTTGTCTTTCTTCAAAGAATTTTAGAAAAAAAAATGATAAAGATGAAAAATGCCCAAACCATCGAAACATCCATTTTTCGCTTTCAAATGAGTTTCTAGCAGCCGGGACGGTATCGCGAAATTGCGAAATATTTTTTTTCAAAAAGTTGAATTCAAGACAAATCTATTGACCACTCTGTTTTTATTGATATGACTCTCCAATCCTGAGATATCATCGTTCAAAAATTCTGGGATTCCATAAAATGGCAAATTTCCACTATCGATGCCTCCGGGACGGGGGCTCGAAAAATTCTGAAAAAAATGGAGGTTCCAATTTGGACCTTGAGTGAAGCAAAAAAAAAGTTTCACTCAAATCCGAGGGGGTCAGGTCTGGAAGGTGGTCGAGATGAGCTGGAAACCCCCATATACTCAAAATTAGGTGTTGATTCTCAATTTTGTCAGTGTTAATTCTCAACGTTCAGAGTAAACCTTTAATCGTTGGGTGTAAACACTTATTCATTGAGTGTGAATACTCAAAGTTGAGGATCAACGCTGAAGATTCAGGATAAACCCTGAAAGTTGAGAATCAACTTTCAACTTCAAGTTCATATCTTGAACATTGAGAGTCAACACTCTCATATTGAGTGTCAGACCCCAATTAAATACTCAGATACCAAGTGTTAACTCTCAAAGTTGGGAATCATACTATGTTTCGGATACACTCAAACGACAAATTCAAACTGAAGTACGCCCGTCACAGACAAAGGCTGGACGCTCGCGCCACCGTGATCGGTTACGGCTAAAGCCGAAATTTATGTTATTCAAAGTCAGTAGACACCAAGCCCTCAATGGCAATAAACGTACATTATATTAACCCGTAATTACTTGTTTGTGTGTTCTTTCCAACGTCCTGCGAATTCTGAAACCTATCATTAAATAAACCAGCTTAATCATAAACAAATGGTCCTTCGAGCCGGATTCTCAGGGCATGAACAAGTGAAATATCGCGTTAAAAGTAATAAAATTGTACCAATTCTGCACCGTTAACCGGCTCTAAGAGTCCGCGATAGTCTAAATCTATGTTGAAAAAGTGTCAACAAGTGCGACTAGACCAAGCGTTAGTATAAACGCTCCGTGCTGTACGAGTGTTCGGCTGTAGTATACTGCTAATACAAAGCGAACACTCAACGTGATACAATTTAATATCACCGCATCTTCATTGATTCTCAAAAAACTATAATCGATCAAGCCAAGACGCGTCACTGTAAACGAATCTTGGCTGTGTATCTGATCTGCGCACGTATACTGCTAATACGTGACGATTACAGTTCTACTATAGTTGTGCCATATTAGTGAAATCCTATACATGATTGTATCCGTTCTCGGTGAACAATACATAGCATACATACATGTACCAACCAAACATTACCCGTTTGAACAGTGTTAGTGCACTGAACTGTGACATGCGAGTGTCTCTTCGTTAGTGAGCCAATATTTCTAATTCACACAATAACCATGAATTTCACCCAAACTATGAACTCATACCTGTAAACAAAATTCACTATTCAAACACTGTGTGTCCACATTGTGCGTGATCAACGCAAGTGTGTGAGTGAAATTAACCGAAAATAAAGTGCGAACGTGCGGGTATAAGCATGGAAGCACTCTATACCGAGCAAGTGGCTAACATAGGCTCGATAAAACGATTCACTGACAATGTCAGAAAAATCGGAAAAAACAATTACACTCCAGCTATCCTGAGGAGTCGCCAGCAGTTTCTCAAGGACTACTGGCGCGACTGCAAGGTGCTGAACACCAAGATCGAGGTGATCGCTACCCAGGAGCAACGCACCACGCATGAGTATTTTACCGATAATATGTATCAAGATACAGAAGATATATTCGCCACGGCTGCGGATTATCTAGCTAGCTGGATAGACAAGTTGACTCAACCTGTCGCAATTATGAACGAATCTCACGATATTAGTAATGCTACTGCTGCTGAGCACCCCAGTTTTTCAATCCAGCTACCACGTATCGCTTTACCTACCTTTTCCGGCGCGTACACGGACTGGGAGAACTTTAAAGATATCTTCGAGTCACTTGTAGTAAATAACCCGAGCCTAACCAATGTACAGCGACTTCATTACCTAAAAGCCAGCTTGGTCGATGATGCAAGCTTAGTTTTGAAAAATGTCAGCGTAATAGACGTGAACTATCAGTCCGCTTGGGACTTATTGAAAAAACGATACGATAATCAACGTATTATTATACATGCACATCTGCAAAGTTTTCTAGATACGCCTAGCTTGAATTCTAGCACCGTTAAAGAGCTCCGCTGCCTGCGAGACAAAACGTCTGACGCGTTAACCGCATTAAAGAATCTTAAACGCCCAGTAGAACAATGGGACGATTTGATTGTATATTTTCTTGTGCAAAAACTCGATAAATCGACGCGAAGAGAGTGGGAATTCAAGCTCGGCGACCAAACAACATATCCTACGTACGAGCAGCTGGATTCGTTCCTATCTGCGCGCATCAGAGCATTGGAATCCGTACCTCTTACGGATTCACAATCAAATTCACACTCGAAGTTTCAGAAACACAAATCTGGAAAAAAAACCGATGTAAATTCCCATCAGACTAATACCGTTACTTACACATGTATTCTCTGTAAGGACAATCATTTACTTTTACAATGTAAAGAGTTTAGGGATAAAACAGCTGAGCAAAGACTCGAATTTCTAAAAATGCACAAGCGCTGTTTTAACTGTTTAACCAGCGGTCACTTTCCGTCCGCATGCCCCAGTAAGAATGTGTGTAAGACATGTAAAAGTAAGCACCACTCGCTGCTACACTCAGTACTATATAAGGATCAAGGACAAGCGTCCAAATCTAATAGTGAGCAGCAACCTGAGCACAGCAAAGCTAGTGGGCCTGAATCTAACACCGAAACCAATACGCATTTTACACAGCATGAAAGTCCTGAGGACATCCAAACTATATTATTGCCAACCGCCTTTGTAGTGCTCAGGTCTGACTCTGGACGTTCTATCAAACTCAGAGCTCTACTGGACCAGGGCTCACAGTCTACGTTCATTGCTGAAGCTGTTGTTAACACTCTGCGAGCGAAACGTACACGGTTGACAGTATCAGTCACGGGTATTGGTGGTACCTCCGTGGGCTGCGTGCGAAGCGCTGCTTCGGTCACATTAAGTCCGTGCGGCCCATCTACAATTAGCATTCCTGTATCCGCACTCATCCTACCAAAAATCACCTCCTACGTACCTAAAGCAAATGCTACTGAGGGATCCTGGGCTCACTTGAAAAATCTTGAGCTAGCAGACCCAGATCCTTCTAGTTCTTTGCCTATCGAACTTTTGATAGGAGCTGACCTCTACGGTCTGATTTTACGCAATGGAGTCAGACACGGACCTCTCGGGTCACCAACCGCTCAGTTAACCATTTTTTGCTGGGTAATTTCGGGTGGTGTAAACGCGAACCCCAAAAAAAATACACCAAATCTAATTGTGCATCACCAGACGACATGCGAACAGCCGGAGGTATGCTTCGATAACCTCTGGGAATTAGAAGACATTCCGTCAAAACCAATCCTAACTGAAGATGAGACACAATGCGAATCACACTTCGATAGTACTCATTCGCGATCAGAGGAGGGCACCTATGTCCTCAGACTACCCTTCAAAACAGGACCACCCATTCCTATCGGTGAGTCCAAGGCCATAGCCGAACGCATCTTCCGCCGTAACGAAACTAGGCTGAATCAACAGCCCGAACTTGCGCGCGAATACCGCGAGTTTATGGAAGAATACGAACGGTTAAAACACATGGAAAAGGTCGAAGCCTCCGCCTCCTCGAGTTCAAGTACTCAAATAGTCTACTTTCCACGTCACCCAGTGATTAAAGAAACTAGCCAGACCACGCGTGTAAGAGTAGTCTTCAACGCCTCGTGTTCTACTTCGAACGGGACGTCTCTAAACGATTACCTTCATGTTGGACAGAAACTACTGACTGACCTTTTCTCTCTGATAGTACGCTGGCGTATGTATCGCTTTGTATACACTGCTGACATCGAAAAGATGTTCAGACAAATTAAGATCCACCCCGCTGACGTGGACTACCAACGAATTGTTTGGCGTTCACATCCTGACGACAAACTTGTTTCATACCGACTGACGACAGTGACCTACGGCATGGCCTGCGCTCCCTTCTTGGCAAACCGCGTCTTAAAACAACTTGCCAAGGATGAAGGACACAACTATCCTCTTGCTGTTCCTATTATCGATAACTGTACCTACGTAGACGATATTATGTTCGGAGCCGACGATATCATTCTAGCGAAACAAGCGCGCAACCAACTCTGCCAGTTGGCCAAGGCGGGCGGGTTTAACGTGCGTAGATGGGCTGGTAATGCTTCGGTGTTACTGGACGACATCCCATCAGAGAATCACGGGTTAGCCACTGATAAATTCCTGAAAGAAGACGAAAATGTGAAGGTGCTGGGAATCGCCTGGAACCCAGCTACAGATTCCTTCCGCTTTCATGCTCAAACCGAGCAACTTACTACATTCACGAAACGATCGTTCCTTTCCATGATCTCAGGTATTTTTGATCCGTTAGCTTGGGCCTCTCCCTTCACAATTGGAGCCAAAATCACTCTCCAGATATTTTGGATACGCCAGATTGGATGGGATGAACTGCTGCCTCACGACTTAGCTGAACGCTGCCTTACATATCATGAGCAGCTTACGCGGTTAGGTGAAATCGCGATCCCCAGATGGACTGGGCAAAGCAATGAACCACAAAACTACGAGATACATGGCTTCGCAGATGCCTCAAACGCTGCATACGCCGCAGTTGTTTACTTACGCGTTGAATCTCTCACGCAATCAATTCAAGTCTCGCTCTTGATGGCCAAAACCAAAGTCGCACCAATCAAAGTTCAGAGCATTCCGCGGCTCGAATTATGCGCGGCTGTCTTACTGTCACGGCTTATCACTTTTGTACAAACGACAATGCAGCTACAGAAAGTACCGGTCTACTGCTGGTCGGACTCCTCGGTAGTACTCTCCTGGTTGGCTGCCATCCTTCCAAATGGAAGACGTTTGTCGCTAACAGAGTGTCTGAAATAACCACACAAATTCCTTCGGCACACTGGAGACACGTTCCCAGTTCCTCAAATCCTGCGGACTGCGCTTCGCGCGGGATTTCCGCCGATGAACTTATTGCCAAAACGCTATGGTGGCAAGGACCACCTTGGCTACATTGTTCCTCTGACCTATGGCCTACCAAATCCTTCGTTCCTGTGTCCCAAGAGCATGTGACTGAGCTGCGCTCCGATACGCACGCTCACTTGGGTGCCAACTGTGTCAACAGTTGGAACCTTCCGTATGAGGTCTCGTCATGGCCTCGCCTTCTACGCATAACCGCTTACGTCTTCCGATTTATCCATAATTTGCGTAATACTCGAAGTAGAATCAAGGGAACTGCTCTCTCTACGGAAGAATTGAGTAGTTCAAGAGAATTTTGGATCAAATCTGCACAAGCGGCAGCTTACACACCAGAAATTGACGATTTGCGAAACAAGAAGGCTATATCTTCTAAGAGTTCCCTGATAAGACTCAATCCCTCGCTAAGCAAGAATGGCATTATACGCCTTGGCGGTCGGCTACGCCACTCTTCTCTCGAAGACTCAGAGAAGTTCCCTATGATAATGCCTAAACATCGCATAACTGATTTAATAATTCAAGACATACACTACCAAACCCTACATGGCGGGTTGCAGCTAATGTTACGAACACTGCGAGAGCAGTATTGGGTTCTAAGGGCACGAGAGTCAATCAAATCCTGCATAAAATCTTGTATCGCATGTGTGCGAGAAAGAGCCGTAGTTCCCACTCAGCTCATGGGCGATTTACCCTCGGTACGCGTCACCCCAGCTCGTCCTTTTACGCACGTAGGAGTAGATTATGCTGGACCACTAGTGGTAAAATTGGCCCCGGGACGAGGCTCCCGCACAGTAAAATCGTACATAGCACTCTTTGTTTGTCTCGCCACACGCGCGATCCACTTAGAACATGTGAAAGACTGTTCTACCTAAGAATTTTTAGCGGCGTTTGATCGCTTCGTATCGCGCCGAGGTTTACCTGCTAAAGTTTATAGCGACAACGGCACCAATTTTCAAGGTGCTGACAGAGAATTGACCGAACAATTCCGCCTAATCATGGACGATCCGGACGTACGCAACCACTTTGCTACTGACGGAGTCGCATGGCACTTCATTCCGCCCTCAGCCCCCCACTTCGGTGGACTGTGGGAGGCTGGAGTAAAAAGTGTGAAACATCACTTACGCCGCGTGATCGGCTCGTTTACGCCAACTTCTGGTGAATTAACTACACTGCTTTGCAAAATAGAGTGTTGTCTAAACTCACGCCCGATCGCTCCTTTATATGACGATCCAGACAATTTCGATGCCTTGACCCCTGGTCATTTTTTAGTCGGTTCACACCTCAAGACAGTGCCGACGCCTAGCCTACTTGATGTAAACGAAAATCGCCTAACGCGTTGGCAAACTGTACAAAAATTACTAGAGAATTTCTGGAAGGTGTGGTCAAGCGATTACCTGAATTCGCTTCAACAACGGTCTAAGTGGAAGGTGAATCGCGCCAACCTAGAACTTAACGACTTAGTTTTAATACGAAACCCAAATCTCCCCCCAGCGAAGTGGGACTTAGGGAGAGTGGTTGAGTGTCATCCTGGTCCAGATAAGCTCACTCGTGTAGTTACGATAAAAACGGCAAAATCTAAGTACAAACGTCCAATCGCTCAGCTTTGTAAGCTACCTGTACCTACCAATTAAAATAATATTGTAAAACCTAATTTCTAAGATTGTATCTGTCGTTCGTCCAGCTTCTGAACGAGGCGGGCGGTATGTTTCGGATACACTTAAACGACAAATTCAAACTGAAGTACGCCCGTCACAGACAAAGGCTGGACGCTCGCGCCACCGTGATCGGTTACGGCTAAAGCCGAAATTTATGTTATTCAAAGTCAGTAGACACCAAGCCCTCAATGGCAATAAACGTACATTATATTAACCCGTAATTACTTGTTCGTGTGTTCTTTCCAACGTCCTGCGAATTCTGAAACCTATCATAAAATAAACCAGCTTAATCATAAACAAATGGTCCTTCGAGCCGGATGATAATATATGATATGATATGACATATAATATATGATAATATATGATAATATGACAAACGCTATCACTCTCAACATGAATACAGTTTTGATCCACCGAGTGTTTATGTACAGTAATAGATATGACGTTTAATTAACTGTATTCATTTTCAACACAATAAATAGTTAGCTTACTCTACTATACATCGATTAGTTGATTAATTGATTCTTTCAATAGTCATTGTGACTCTTATTTAAACTTTCACACTTTCTTTTGGATTCAACTGGTTCAAAATATAGTGTCACTTAGACTGACAGTTATTTTGGTTATCGACGGAATTTTTCGCTCCGAGTACATGATTCGGTTCCGAATAAATAGAAAAAAATCCTCGCTAAATCTTAGCCCTTAATTTTGATATTAAGGGGTGCCGACAGCCCCTTACTTTTTCCCATCTGAACGACATGGGCTTTTAGACTGTTCCAATCAATTTTTTTCTTGAAGACCCAATTATCCGTCAAAAAATCTAGGATTGGGCCAAAATGTCGGTGATGACACTTCCTTCCAATAACACAAAATTTGGCCACATTCATAAGGAATTTCATGTGGTTCATTTCATCGTTCGGAGTCTAACAATAAGATTTGAGGGATAAGAACGAAGACGAAATTGCCGATGGATGTTGCGAAATTTTGTTTCACTGGAAGAGAGTATCATCACCGACATTTTTGCCCAATCTGAGATTTTTTGACAAATAATTGGGTCTTCAAGAAAAAAATTGATTGAAACAGTCGAAAAGCCCATGTTATTCAAATGGGAAAAAGTGAGGGGCTGTCGGCACCCCTTAATATTGAAATGAACGGCTAAGATTTGGCAACACTTTTTCATTTATTTATTGGGTACCGATTCATGTACTTGGAGCGAAACATTTCGTCGATAATCAAAATAACTGTCAGTCTAGTGTCACTATTATGCAACTGTTAATTAATTCGTACGCTCAGGAGCTCGGGAGGATCGCGTGTCTTCCGGAGCATTGCACGCTGATTGTATCTATGAAAAAAAACAGGAGAATTTGAAGTAATTTTTTCAAACCACCGTTATACCTTTATTGCAACAAATATTTTATGGAACAGATCTGCGAATACAAAAATATGGACATCTAATGGTTAGCGATTTATACTACATATGGGGCTGTCCACGTCGATTCACCTACACAATCAAAATGTTTGCGTCATTTTTAACATAAAGTTTGTGTTAAAAGTTTTGTGTTAAATATTTGATACTTTGTAGTGTCAATTTTACCACAATTGTTAAAATTTTCACTACTTTAATTAATTTATTAATTTATTTTTATTCAAGTTAGGAGTTGACCCTCACCTAGAGGGTTACCCCCCCCCCCCCCCCCCCCCCCAAGTTGAGGGTTAACCTCCAAGTTGACGATTAACCCTGTATTTTAGCGTTGACGCTCAATTTTAGTGTTCAGGTGATGTAGCACTTATCACCGGGAATTAAAATTGCAGAATACGCCTTTATTTTAAAATGTAAGCTCGGATCGAATTTTCACTTGGTCATTCGACTTTTTACACAGTTAGGTATTGCTGTAAACCAAGAAAGCCGTGAAATTCGAGAAAAAAAGTTTTATTTTGTCTGCGTGACAGCACCACGCAGAGGCCTCGTAATGGCGGCTCAGACGACAACGCCGTATGTACTGCTTATTATCCAAGCATACGTGGTTCCTAGCAGTGAAAACTTAGTCTCCTGCAATTCTATACTAATGACGGGACCCAAGGAGCCCTTCAGATTTGTGTTCTTCGCCCAAATAAGAGCACCGCGTGTAATTCTGGAAATCACTGTCGTTCGCAAGCAGATACCGATGATTCTTAGTACATTCATATGGCGTTTAGATGGCGCTAGGCGGCGTACCTCGCGTTCGGGACTTCGCAACGTGCCGTAGATCGCAGCCCACGGTCGTGACATCATACACAAGGTTCTTCGACTAATGAAGCGTGCGGGCAGCATACCGACAGGCGTCTGATTTACTATCTTTCAATTATGATCGCAATGAATCAACGATTCTCCGACAAAGATTGCAAATGAATATTTCGGTTTTCGCGGGGGCGAAATTCGTTGTATCCGGATACAAGTACATGTCACGATCGAATTGTTTACGTGTTTATTTTTTTTTTGGTCGTTGATTGATTTTTTTGTTTTGATTTCAGGTATTATTATTCTCGGATATAATGGAAAATCAGGTGTACGTTCATTTTGTTTTTTATCTTTATTGAATACAACGAATCATTTTCCAGTCTATCTGTTGTATACTCAAAAACTGCCATGAATATAAGGAATATACTGAGGATTTCGTTAGCAACAACGCTCAAAGTCACGGAAAAGTTACGGAAAAGTTGTGGAAATGTTGGTGCCTACACGTAATTTTTCATTATTCCATCCCAAAATGTTGAGAAAATAAAACTACGGCCGAGTCCTGAACCGATGATTACGCGATTACTATGCTCGATTGAGCTGCTGGCGTAACGCAAGTGCAACTCACCGGAATATTTCCGATGTATCGAACTCACGCTTGATATCTTTGACTTGAGTTTTACACATTACTCTAAGACATTACCGCTTGCGCATTGTGCTAATGGACTGTTATATGCGCGATATAAACGAAAACTACCCATTCGAACGTCTCATTCTTGGGTCCACGAATAACTTATTGAACACACGAAATATACGTGAATACCTACCTACATGCCCCAGGTGTTCCGTAACCGCTTACAATGAGCATGCACCGCTTTTCTTCGTAGAGCATAATCTCGAAGTACTGTCATGGAAACACTGCTGCAGGTTCGAACGAGTCGATCAATTAATGATCACAGCATGAAATATTGGCGAATACATACCATTCACCATAGCCACGTTATTTTTACTCAAGCGGGGGTGAAACTCGCAATATCTTCGAAGTCGTGGCAATTTTTTGTCTTTTCCGTGGAAACTAAGAATTCATAGGATAAACAAAAGGTATTCAACGAAAACAAGTTCAAATTATTTGGTGACGTCGGTACTGCGGTATATGATGAGGTTGAAGTTCGTAACGTGCACTAAAATATTCGCCAAAAATTATCACATTCAAAGCTCAAACGTTTCTAATGGACTAAGAACGGTGCATAACAACATTTGTTCTGGGCAAAAAATCGGTTTTCATTTAAGAAACATAGGTTCGTACTAATTTCTCACAAGTAGTACGACTCACAACCAAACTGATATCATCATCATGTGTCCCCCTCGAAACTTTGATATTCTGATCTGAACTATTTTTCGATACCCGGCATAAAATTTCCGATAGAACAATAGAATCCGTTTTTATCGGATCCGGATACAAAAACTGTATACCGTATACGGTTCTTGTACCCGGATTCTATCGTTCTATCGGAAATTTTATGCAGGAAACAGTCGTTTTTTCAAACGGCTATAACTTCTGAACAAGTAGAACTTCAAAGGTTTTTATTTCGGAAGGCGCGGAATTTTATGCAGTTTCCCAAAATTTGCATTTGAAATGCAAACCTTTGAAATCAGTCTGCTTGTTCAGAAGTTATAGCCGTTTGGAAAAACGAACAAATCCAGAATTGGTAAAAACGGGTATCTACTCAAAAAAATTGAAAAATCCGTACAGGGTGTAGGAATTTTCTCCAAAAAAATTCCTGAAATACGGGTCCCCTTACATTGCTCAAAGGATTGCTTACTGAGTGATTTGAATTCTTGGTCTCGACTTACCAGGGTTATTTGAGATGGAATCAGCCAGCTGTATGAATTAATTTTTGATAAATTGATTTGAGATGTCTTTATCAGCTCTTTATTATTTCAAAGAAAATAACGATATAAAATACCCCCCCGCCCCCCTTCGGTTTCACCATATGACATTCCTACCATTTCGTCATGTCCCTACACGGAGAGAATTTTATTGAAGAGATTCCCATACTATGTATAGTAATTTTGGACCTTACTTTCAATACGACGATCGTTGCTTTACTCTCATCAAATGCCACCATAAATATAGGAATGTCTTTCTTATATTCATGTAAGATTATGTTCATACAAAAAAACAAACTGTTCAAGAAATTAGCCGAATGACCCAACTTTTTTTCGGGTGAAAATGATTATCGCATAATCAGCGCCCCGCAGAAACAAAAGCTACAGGTTCACACAGGAATGGCATGCCTTTCCTTTTTTTTTAAATGTCACTTTCATCATTAGCAAGAAGAAAGTACTTCAGCATACGATTGTAGTTGTGTGAACGTGATGTGAACACTTTCTGAAACATTTTTTAAAACACAGCATTATTACTACACAGAAAAAAAAATTTGTTGGCCCAAGAAAATTTTCTGCAAACGCATTGGAAACCGAAATTATGTTGAATCAAGACAAAATTTTCTAGAACCAAGAAAACTCTCTTGGATCGAAGAAAGTTTTCTTGGTCCGAAAAAATTTTGACTTGATTCAAGATAATTTTGGTTTCCAATGCGTTTGCAGAAAATTTTCTTGGGACAAACAAATTTTTCTTGGGACAAAAAAGTTTGTCTTGGAACAAAAACATTTCTTTTACGAACAATTCAAATTGGTACAACTCGTTTTTTATGTGTACTGCAGATCAACAATCTATTTTCATAATATGAGTATACACCTATGCAAGACATATCGCATTGATGCTATTACAAATGAGTTGTAATTGCTCTAATTTTATTATGACAATCTTTCGTGCGCCGCTGATTTGTTACTGCGTCAACATACTTCACATGGATAGGATCATTTCTATTCATCTTCCTAGATCTCGCCAATCAAGGAACTGGATACCTTCTCAAGTCATGTAATTCATTTGTGATGAATATAAATGTATTTGTGGCAAATAACGTGTGCACCCGGTCATCTTCAACTACATTTTGCCTGTCATCGCAGGTTTTGTAGCTTATTACCAGCATTTCGAGGAACAAACAACAAGCACCGCTAGAGTTATATTTCCGATTGTTATAAATGCATGGTATACGCTAATTTGGGCATGTCATATGACACCACATGAAATAGCATAATCAATGACTGCATTTTCAAGTCAGTTCCGTGGAAAAGCTGACAGTGTTTTACTTTCGATTATTTGCAGGAGGTGCTTCCTCATTTTAATCGCATCATTTGAGTATGTTTCGCACACTGGATTTCCTCCCAAAGCTATTGTTGTAGTGAAAGCTGCTGCAAAAACTTCACAACTGAAGTTGTCTGGTTGCTTTTGTACATTTTGGAAACAAATGTCTGTGGCATTCAAATGTGGGTATCGCAATTCGATGTACATCTTTTCTTCGTCTTTCAAAGAATCATAGTTGGCACAACCGAGGCTGTCGTATATATTCAAGTTGACTCCATCATAGTAGATGCAACGCCACTGCCTAAATGTGTTGCCACCGATTATTTGAACATCACGCTGTGTACTTACTGGTTTTATGAACGGGGTGTGGGTAAGCCAAAGTGTGGTTTTCGTATCAAAACCCGTCGATATTTTGACTACGTCCAAAAAGTTGACAATCGATGTGTCGTTTAACAACGATTCACTCTCTAATATGTCCATCCGTATATCAGCAATTGGAATTTGCTTGTTGACCGACTCAAGGATGTCTATTTCGACTTTGGTAGGTTTCAGAGCAAGATCACCGCCGCAAACGCTAACCCAAGGAGCCGCACTATCCGTTGTTCGTTTCATACTTCCTGAAGGCGATTTTTGCGTTACGACTTCGGGTGTGCAACGATCCACTTCTGAAGACAATACGGCCCACTGAGGTCCACGGTCTGATATCTGTTTTATTAGTCTGAGAGGGGCGACTTTCTGTTGATTGTCAGACAAACAAGAAAGATTGTCCGAAGATGACATACTCCAAGAAATGCCGTGTTTGGAGCGTATTTTTATCAGTTTTAGTGGCGTTATCCGGGGTTGAGCCTTCGCGCGATGCGGTCCCTTGTCTGACGACGGCGCAGTCCAAGAATTCCCATGTTCTGAACTGCGTTTTATTATTTTTACGGATCTTATTCGGGGTTGGCTTCCGAGTAACCGCGGCTGCTCATTTGTTTCGGGTGAGTCTTGGTTTCCTCGTATGTGGCACTCATGTTTCTCTGCACCTGGTGCCAAAGTACTTGCGGTGGAGTCTGAAATTCTTATTTCAGTTTCCGTCGAGGCATCCAATGTACAAGATCGTACGTGTTGCGTAACAGCAAACACAGAGTTCTGTCCAATTTGTTCGTGGGGTTTTCCAGTGTATCCTGTTCTCGTACTTGGCCTTTGCGGTTTTTTAAGCAATTCCATCAGAGCAATGTCTTTAGCTTGCTCTTTATTTCTGGCTATCTGTTGCGCTTCTAAAATATACTCCGGATCTCTAATTGATAATTTTCGGATGTACCGACCGTCTACTAGTTCTGGAAGCAAGCAATGCTTATAGAATCTTATCAGTAGTGGTTCCATGTTACTTTTCCAGAATTCATCATTTCTCATTACTTTAACGTACTTCAGACCCAATGGGGTCCACACGGCAAAGTAGCAGTACAGCCTTTGTGTTATGTGCAATTGCCCTTGTACTTGGTAATAATGATGATGCGATGTATTCATGGTTTCCAGATCGTTTTTGTCGAAGAATTTTGGTATTTCGGATACGTTCAATCGGATGGCTGCGTCTGGAGTGTACAGTTCAGCTGATTTTGGACATTTTACTTCCACTATGCCATCGTCGTCAATAAGACCATCTGGACTAGCTCCGAGAAACTCCAGTTCCGAATCAATGAAGAGTCCACATGATTTTACTTCTACAGGATTTCCTTTTTCTGCCAATGCCCGTTTGAGATCTGTTATGGCAATTGCCTCAAGTTCACGCCCCCACATCATACTTGATGTATTCGCGATGGACGGAAAAAGTATTGACTCCACCGCACCAGAACACGAAGTGGAAGTCATCCTACGACAAACTCTTCCGAAATTAGATGCTGTCAACATTTGGCTTCGTAAATACTTCCAGAGAGCATTATTTGCTCGCAATCTCGTATCCTTCTCAATCTGAACTCGATTCTTTTGGTTCTCCAGCAATTGTCGAATATGGCGTTCAGCGGATTCATCGTACAAGTGTTGGGACATATCAGGTTTTTGGGCGTTTGGACCATAGTTCTTGTAGGTACCGCGGGTTTTCTTGCTTGTTTTCGGTCGACTAGCTCGCGAAATTTGTTGTTTTCTCTTAATTCCGGCATTGCGGCATATTTTGCGTTGACGTTGAACCTCCGAACGCACTATTGTAGATGGTGGCCGTTTCTTCTCACTCTGATGAAGCTTTGTGAGTACGTTCTGTGTATTGTGTTGTATCACAGATCCATCACACCTTGTTTTATAAGACCCTCTCATTCCAAAATTTACACGTTTCCCTCCAATGAGCTTGCATACGATCGCGTTTTGTTCGCCTTCACCTGACTCACCGTTGCAAAAGCCTTTTAGCTTTTTACACTCCCGATGGTCGCCAAATACATGATATGGTATATTCGAAATATCCTTTTTCAGTAATGCTATTTGCTCAGTTTCGTTCGTGCTCTTCTTTTGTCCATCTGTGCTCAAATCATCTGCAATATCCGTTTCTATCACATCTTTTTTCCTATTGGCGACAGACATCTCGATTGCATTTCGGAAACTCTTAGTGCTATTTTTGACTAATTTCTTTGCGTGCGAAATATGACGTCCCGGAATTCTCGCAACTTCTTTAATTTTATTTGTCAAATTCCTCATCAAATGATTAACGCATTCTATTTTTTCAACAGCTATTTGATACAATCCGTAGGGGTTGGCGTCTAAAATTGACTTATACACACTGCTGTCTCCGTCTGCTATTAAGGTCTTGTAAATCAGTCCATTTACCTCGACACTTTGTCTAAATCCTTCGACAATCGCGTCGCTTTCCATTCCGGTTGAAGCTTGATCACGTCCCCAATTCTTAAAACATACGTGTTGGCTTGGCTCTTTGTGATGACGTGTAGCCCATTCGCATACCGCACAGAACTTGTTGCGGACACCTCGAAAAAGGACCTTCCCCGTGCGGAAGTAAAGAATTGCACCCACACCTGACAGTGAATCGTATCTCCCACTTCTGTAAGACCTGTTCATCCAGCCGCAATCAGCGACAACAGTGATGAACGGAATTTTTTGATCACCAGGAACAATGAAATCGCCTTTTTCGATAGCCGTATTCCTCGCTTCCTCGGCAACTTTTTGCATTTCAGCTGTTGCAGCTTTCTCAAAGGCTTCGCACATTTCCAATTCGTATTTTCTGTAGGTCCTGGCGGCCATGCAAGGTACGTCCATTGATCCTAAGAATTCCTCCGTCTGCGAGAAACCTATTCCTGTCGCTATTGCCCCTGATACAGCGCAAAGATTTATGTCCATTGTATCGTCTTCCATATTGTCGGGCCAAATGGTTTCCGTCGTTAGACACATTTGACACTGGAAGACCATTTGTATCTTCAGACCGACGCGCCATGATTTCATTAGCTTCAAATCACGGAATGGACAGTTCAAATCGGGGTTATGATTGTCGAACTTGTTATGAAGCTGACTAAACATATATGAAAGGTCAGCTATACAGCGGCCCTTGATATTTGTTTCTTGGAATGTTTCAATATCCTCATGGACGTCTTCCATCAGATCAGAATCGCTCAATCTGGCTCGAGTCAAATCCGCGTCATTTGTATCCGCTGGGTCCAATCTATTGCAATGCAAGATATCGCTGTGTTAAACATTGTGTCGATGCTCCGCGTACTTGATTAATTGCTTCTTTAGACGTCTATACATAAACGAGACAATCCTATTAGAACAACCATTGCTGGCATTCGATTATTGTACAATAATGTAAATTCATAACGAATCTCTTATCTCGATAGGGTCGTCCCCAAATTTTTGTTTATTTCATATTCCGGTATTTCGGCGAAAAATAATTAGGACGTATTTTTTCGTTTTTTGTTCAAGCAAAAATTGCAGTATATAGGGGAAAGTGGGGCAGAATGGCCAGGTGGGGCTAAATGGCCGCGGTAAAAAAAATGGACTCATTCGCATTTTCGCAACAAGGGGGATCGTATGAGACGCCATGCAACGCGATTCCGCTGAAAGTGCTCAAAAATTTTCAGGGCTGGGCTAAACGGCCACCCTAATAAAAGTAGTAAAATTGCATTTTCACGTCGAAGTGAGTAAGATAAAACTATATGCAGCGTGGTTCCACTGAACACGATGCAAAACTGAAAGGGTATGGCAAAGTCGCTCACCCTACACTGGGAAAAAAATATAATTAAATTAACGAAATATTTTTTTCAATAGTCGCAATTAAATATTCATTCGGAAAAAAATAAATTTTCATCGGTGTGATTTAATATCATATGAAATTAACCGATTTCCACTCACTTCGACGTGAAAATGCAAATTAACTACTTTTATTAGGGTGGCCGTTTAGCCCCACCCTAAAAATTTTTGAGCACTTTCAGCGGAATCGCGTTGCATGGCGTCTCATACGATCCCCCTTGTTGCGAAGATGCGAATAAGTCAATTTTTTCTACCGCGGCCATTTAGCCCCACCTGGCCATTCTGCCCCACTTTCCCCTATAACGAATTGAAAATTACTAGTTCATGACGTCACCCATGTTAAGGTATATGTATACTCCACCAAAAAATAATCAAATGTTGTGCTCGCTCACTCGATTGGTTGATGATTATCAACATACAAAAGCATTGAAATCAGATACAACTGCCAAGTACCTGTAGAATGATAAAAGTTTGAAATTGAAAAATTTGTTCAAACTAAATAACGTTGTACTCGTTCGCTCGCTGCCCTCGCTCACTCTATTGGCTTATGATTATGGGTTGAAAAACAATTCGGATGAAGAAATTGGAGATGTCAACATTTATCAAAAAATATTCATAACGAAAAAATAATTTGAAAAAAATTTGAAAAAAAAATTTGGAGTCCGTGGTACGTTGGCGGGCCAATGTTTGAATATCTATCAGATGACATTGACATGGTTCGCGATCGATATTATATATTTCTTTTTCTACAAAAGGCCCCCCAAGTACCACTACCTCCAAATTTTTTTTTCAAATTTCTTTCAAATCATTTTTTCGTTATGAATATTTTTTGATAAATGTTGACATCTTTAATTTCTTCATCCGAATTGTTTTTTCAACCCATAATCATAAGCCAATAGAGTGAGCGAGCGCAGCGAGCGAACGAGTACAACGTTATTTAGTTTGAACGAATTTTCCGATCCCAAACGTTCATCATTCTACAGGTACTTGGCAGTTGTATCTGATTTCAATGCTCTTGTATGTTGATAATCATCAACCAATTGAGTAAGCGAGCACAACCTTTGATTATTTTTTGGTGGAGTGATCTACACATTAATGGACTTGGCGGAAGGTTGTTGCACCGAAGGTGCTTTTTGGGGTTGATTTCACTACTTTTTGTAAAATTTTGCTTGACCACCTAATAGTTGTGCTCGCTCGCTACGCTCGCTCGGTTGTTTTGTGCTATTTCATACCGCTCGAAGTCCCTCGATCAGCAGGAACGTCAACAGCAACGAGCACGCGTGTGCTCATACATTTCCCCAAGTCTCAAATTTGTAGAGTGACGCGTAATGTACTTTCATAGCGTTTACAAATTGTTCCACTACAATAATTTTTTATACCTACAACATCTAACCCTACGTGCAGCCCTCCTCCTGTCTCATCTGGGCCTGGGACCGGCAATGGCGGAGTTACTTGCACGCAGGGTTATAGTTGCTGCTCATGACTAAATATATATATAAATATCAGATATATGTATTGCAACCTCTGCAAAAAGAACATCTACGCGTCCCGGACTCATAACGTCAACTTCCAATTCGGGTCTGAACAGAAGGTATCAAAATATTTGGAATTGAGCCTATTCATGCAAGACTAGCGTAGAGCATAAAATGGAAGTTTATGAAGTCAAACACTCGCATTCTGCTCTCTTCGTCTGACTCTTGCCGTTTTTCCTATCGAACCACACTATACCGATACTTTGCAACCCAAGCGTTTTCTTTCATCATTCTCACGTCTTATACGGCAACCTGCTACAAAATTAAACAATCCATAAGAAAGATTTTTCTTCAATAATTCCATTCATGAATGATTATACGCTGAGTCTACAAATGATGAATAAATATAAATCAGAATCTCTATCATCTGAGAAAGAGGAAGTCGATCGATCATTTCTTTAATATTGAATAAGTATTTTTATTCTCACCATTTGTCGTGATAGCACTAATCTGAATTTGATTGAGCTCCTGAGCGGAGAATCTAAGCTAATTGTAAAACATGGATTAAAAAATTATCTTCACCGAAGGTCAAGGCATTACGTTGACGTCGAGTGTAGAATAAAGCCTATCGTAGTCCAACACACAACGTCGACTTACAGTCTCGTTTGGACTAGAGGATACCGAGATAAAATATAGAATTCGTTGAAATCTCACACATAACGTTGGCTCGCAGTTTAGGTCCGAGCAGACGAGCCTCTAGAAATGAGCCTAACATCGAGCTTGAAGTGGAATTTGTTGCAATCCGACGCTTGAACTCGGCTTTGTTGGTCTGGCTCCTTGCTGTTCCTTATATCAAATCATGCTATCCTGATATTTTTCAACTTCAACATTTTTTCTTGATTTTCTATTGTCAGACTTTCTCAGGCGGTGACTTGCTAGAAAATTGAATCCCCAAAACACCGTTTCCTCCGATAATTGCATTCATGAATGGAAATAAGCCAAATCTACAATGTATAAGTCAATAAAATTTAGAGGTAATAGTCAGTTAATAGTCATCTAACAGTCTTGTGTCATACAAGGTAAGCCTAATCGTAAAATTATCCGTTCACAATTATTATTCTATTTATCACTATGAATTTTACACGTCAGTCGATTCGCATAACCTCAAAAGCTCAAGATCGTAGGATTTAAGATAATTAACCTATCGAAACATTTTTGCTGGCGGCTATCACTTAAATGTACTTGGTGTGAGGTTTTCGCACCTAAGTGGCTTTTGGGAGGTATTCGCTAGTTTTTGTACGTTGAAATTTTGCATCAAGCATTGCTCGTACTTTCTTTTATTTCCTTTATTTGGATTTAAAAATATGAAATGACAACACAAGTCTGCTAGTGTAGCGGACGGTTTCTGTCTGCGATACTGACGCTATCTACGTCGGAACTATCTCGTATACTGACGTCACTCTATACAACTTTTGTGTGGTTTCCCGTCTAGTGATTTTATATGGGAATGGTTTGAATTGGCTGAATCTTAGTCTGAAGAACACTAAGGAGAAGACCAAACATTGTACGTGGAAACGGGGTATCAGAATCTGTAGTTAATAATATCTCAGCACTCCGGACACCGATTTAATCGATCTCAGGCTCGAATGAAAGCTTTTCATGCCCACATCCTAGATTAAATTAGTTTCAATCTGTGTATATTGTGAGGTGAAAGAAAACGACGATACTAGTTCGCGGTATAGGTTAGGGTAGCTGCCTCTCGGGTATATAGACTCGTTGAGTCTCGCGCTTGAAAAAAAAATTTTTTTAATGTACTTGGCGCGAGACTCTACCGAGTCTCTTGATAAGCTAGAAGACTTAAAACTTTTTTTTTTTGACGACAAAAATTTATCCGGTGTCTCGGGAATCGAACCCGAGCCTACTGGCTGCCAATCCGGGGGTTTACACCCACTAGACCACCTGGCCACCTTCAAATTTCACTCGTCAATTTTCAAGTCTAGTTCGTGTGCTCGGTTTTGTACGTTATGAATTTCGTCGTATGAGCACATATTGACTTTGAATGAGTGAGTGAGCACACGGGCTCACTAACACTTGTAAGGTAAGACTTACGTCTTTTTACCTATATTTTATTGGTTATATTTAATTGAATATAACCAATGCCACAGAACGTGGTGTAATTCGTCGAAGAATGATCTTAAGCTAGAAGACTTAAAATTTTTTTGACGAGAAAAATTTATCCGGTGTCTCGGGAATCGAACCCGAGCCTACTGGCTGCCAATCCGGGGGCTTACACCCACTAGACCACCTCGACCATCGATTCCCGAGACACCGGATAAATTTTTGTCGTCAAAAAAATTTTAAGTCTTCTAGCTTAAAATCATTCTTCGACGAATTACATCACGTTCTGTGGCATTGGTTATATTTAATTAAATATAACCAATAAAATATAGGTAAAAAGACGTAAGTCTTACCTTGCAAGTGTTAGTGAGCCCGTGTGCTCACTCACTCATTCAAAGTCAATATGTGCTCATACGACGAAATTCATAACGTACAAAACCGAGCACACGAACTAGACTTGAAAATTGACGAGTGAAATTTGAAGGTGGCCAGGTGGTCTAGCGGGTGTAAGCCCGCGGATTGGCAGCCAGTAGGCTCGGGTTCGATTCCCGAGACACCGGATAAATTTTTCTCGTCAAAAAAATTTTAAGTCTTCTAGCTTAAAATCATTCTTCGACGAATTACACCACGTTCTGTGGCATTGGTTATATTTAATTAAATATAGTAGATAAGCAAAGGGGGTTCTGGACCAAATCTAGGTCAAATATTTGGTCCAGAAACCCCTCGTGTTCTGATTGGCCGAAACCCCCTCCCACTCGCTGGGAGGACGTCCCCCTAACGGTAATCGATGATTTCGCAATTATAACGGGATCTTTCGCAATTTTGATAACCCCCTGTGTTCTGATTGGTCAAAGCCCCCTCCCACTTGCTGCAAAGACGTCCCCCTAACGGTAATCGATGATTTCGTAATTTTAATAGGTTCATTCGCAATTTTAACGGGATCTATCCGCAAGGACCGCCCCCCTAACGGTAATTTCGCAATTTTAATGGGTTCTTTCGCAATTTTGACGGAATCTAGCCGCAAGGACCGGCCCCTGTACGTATTCAAGGACCGCCCCCCTTAGGGTAATCGTTGATTTCGCAAGAACCGTCGCTCACGTGCGAGTTTGCGCCCCTTCGACGGGGGATCTACCGCGCAAGGGAGCCGATCACGTGCACACCTCGTGTCTGAATTTATGCGACCTGATTTCTGAATTTCTGATTTCTGAATTTCTGATATCTGATTTCTGAATTATGCGACCTGATTTCTGAAATGATGCAAGCCCCCGATAGATGCGAGCCCCGATTGATGCTAGCTTCGTGTCTGAATTGATGAGTCAATTGTTATCCAAGCCTCGGCGTTGTTATAAACATTTATAGAATATCAAAAAATACCACCCCAACTAAGCTAGCGCACGACAAAGGCTAACGAGTTAGATAAGCTACGGAAAGGAATTAAAAATGATTGTGTGTATATAATGCATATGCATGAAGACTGTAAAATTTACAGTGAATTCTTTTTATTCTTCAAATTAAAGAACACACAAATTACAGAAAGCTTAAAATTTATTGAATCATTTGACATTGTGAGCAGTCCCTAATGATGGGAGTAGACTCATCGAATTCTCCGCTCTGCGATCCATAATGTATTCGGCATCTCCGACAGCCTGCGATATCTGCATCCTTCTTCATAGCCTCCGATAGTTTGTCCCACACCTCATCGATGATACTCGAGCCGTAAATAAGTATGAAGTCTTTGGTCAAATAGGCGATGTCTTCAGCCTTCATTCGTTTCAAACCCCCTACTTCAATGGACATGATCAATGATTTATAAAGTGATGGTCTGCACTCCTTCAAATACCAAGTTTTCAATCGCTGTACGTTTTCGAAGGCGCAATGATAATTGGGAAGGTTTCCGTGCCAGTCCTCGTGCCAATGAAGCACCTCGTAGTCTCTCATCCATCGAAAACTTGGGCAGTCCAATTCTTCTAAATCGATGACAGGCTTGGACTCGTCGTTGATAATTTTTTCAATCCACTCTTTCTTTTCCTTTCCCTTGACGTAGATATAACTTACATGCTCGACAACTCTTCGTACAACTTCCTGCACCTTATCGTAAGACATAATGCCGGCATTCCATGGTATTCCATGATGATTCCGCGTCAACCAAGCATTGACAGCTCTACATTTGGCAGATAAGATTTTCCAAGCACACGGCGGTTTGAAAAGGATGCGCGTCAGGCTTCGCTCGCCTGTCTCATACGCTTGAATGGTAATTGCAGCGAGTTCTATCAGTACGAATTCGTTGACAGGATGTCGGAAACCTTGTACATCCAATATCATCTCCATTGTAACAACTTATTTTCTCTAGACTGGTACGATGTGGATTTCAGAAAAATCGAGCGTTAACTAATTTCAAAAATGTTCAGTCTCACTTTTTATATCGTATATCCCCTCTCAACGGTTACCGTACACATAGCTGAAACTATGGGAATGATTGAGGCGACACACATATTTATTGTAAAAATCTTTATTTGTCGAAGTACATAATTATACCAATTTCTTCACTCCACCACTTATGGGATTGTATTCAACTACCCGATCGTGTAAGATCAATTAGTATGCCGACGTATCGGCAGGGAAGTTATCTTTAGCTTCAAACTCGAGACGAACATCTACAGGTCCAAACTTGAGAGACTCGTTCTGTTTCGAGCAGTCGATGACGAATAGGGGAGCGTACTGTAGAAATTCACTCTTTTTCAGCAATGGTTCAGGTTCCTTGCCGTAATAGGAGGTTTGGAAATTGGCGTACATTTCATATAACAGAGCATACTGATTATGACTCATATTGAGATTGAGGTTCCCATAGGGATAGCATTGAGAATTCAAGAAGAGTTCAACGTCGGTGATGTTGCAGTGATCGAAATGGCTAGCGTTTCGATTCAGCTTATTCTTCCGACTTGTTTGGAAACTCAGTATAACGTAGCGAGGTTTCTCCAGCTGAGTAGATGTCTTCACCGTCCAAACGTGCTTCGAGGTAGTGGGAAGTACAGGATACTCGTATAATTCCCAATTACGAAAACTCATGGAGATCGCCGGATCTTTCTCGATAAAATTCAATAGCTGTACTTTCCGTTGATCCGCGAGCTTCACGTATGGTAACAACCATTCGACTTTATCGATCAGGATTTTGAATTCTTCTTCTTGAGCTTGTAGAACTGCGTTCACATCGGTCTTCGAACGGGTCAAGATCAACTCGTGTTTGGCGATCACGATTATCTTGCGATAGTCTTCGGCGAACCCTAGCATCATCTTCAGCGGTACGCATACTTCGAAATTACCAGCGGCATCCACATGGCTTGCGTTTACATTAAGCCAACCGGCATTCTCCATCATCCAATTCTGTCCAGGTCTCAGAGAAGGGTAACCTTTCATAAGACTGGTGAGGCCGACGTTTTTGCGCCTGTCGATCTCAATAGCATTTATCTCGTAACGCATTTCTTCAAACAGATGACAAACACCGTTGTTGACCAGTGTTGCGGTAGTCGACGGAGTTCCATCGGTCTTGACTATCTTTCCATACACATGCAATGAACTCTTACACGGTAATACGCACAGGTCTTGGTGTTGAACAGCGATACGAATCTCGTCACTGTTATTGAAACTCGATGAGGCATAGGGTTTGTGTGTGTGAACCTCGTAGTGTGCGATAGACTCGTCAAAGACGACGGGTGATTGAATGTCTAAGATTTCCTCCTCCATGGTATGCAGCAGATGAAACAAAGGCAAACGAATCGTAGCCTTATTTTGCGAAAATTCCTCTTCCAAAAGGTGTGATCTTCAGACCTAAGCTTTTCAGAAGCAGCACGTTCTGAGGTGTCAGCTCTTTGAGAACCGGTTGACGACTGACGTGTTCGCGGCATCTTACCTTAGTATTATAGTCACTTCTGTTATAAACTATTCTGATTATTGGGCCTTGATATGCAACCTTATAGTTATAACCTCTCCACGGAAATTAACCAAATCCCCGTCTTGATCGACTATACGGAGTTGGATGTGATCTATGATCCGCACGGTGACTGGAAGGTAAATAACGTGAGACGGCACTTCAATGATCTTATATCCAGGTGGAACAACGGGAAAAAACTCATGAATCGTGTGTACTTCACGCTCATTGACGTAGGCACCCGTTGTAATGTTGCACTCGACTCGAAGTGCGTTGACTTTGAGAATAGTTACAGGAAGGTCAGACTCATGAACTCGATCAGCTTGCAAAACACGTGGAGTGAAACCCAATAGGCTGCCTATAGAATCACCTGGCACAAAATTTACTGGGTGATTGCATTTGATTTCGCTACGCAGGGTATTATTATTCGGTTTGATGTTGATGCTGATACCCTTATTCGACAAAACACCCTGTACATAACTCTCTATATCCTCTATTCGATAGCTACCGGTGGGTATGGTGACTACTTCTTTACCCACATAAATCTTGTTGTGGCCAACATCTACATTAGGAATCGAATTAAAAGTCAGTAATTCAACGAGACCCAGGGAGTAATTCTTGAAAGGGGAAAGTTCGATGGGAGGAAAGTATTGAGTCTCGAGAACCGAGGAGTTCCCCGATACGGTTAGTGTGAACGAATCGTTCATGACTACTGCGAAAATCAAACTGACTTCGAGGAATTACGCTGCATGTTTATATAGAAACTCGAGACACAAGTGACCACAGTTGAACGTATCGTAGTCTTGATATCTTTTATGGTTATATTTGACGCTACCAACACCAAGGTATCTGACGAGGTCCGACGGTGGACGAAGGTTACCGAAACTGTCAAAGTAAACTACTTCGTCACCGATCTTTCGGTACGCGACCCAATGTGTTCCAGGACCATCTTTATCATCTAGATTGACGATCGCCGATTCAAGCCTAAGCGGCCCATTTTTGGGTAAATCGTTTCGCATAAAGACGCCGCGGAAATGTGGAATGTCCAGGGTCGTCGCGTACTTTAACAGATCCGCGTCAGTTAGCGCTCGTCGCGGTAGCGTCACTTTTAGTTTTTTGGTTTCAGGTGAAGACCCAAGCCTTTTCTATACGGTTTCAGATGAAGCCCCTTGCCTAGAGCGATAGCTTCCATGGTCTTGTTGTGCCGTTGACTTTCTTCCAGTTGCCTCTTGGCGGAGCCCGCGTCATTTACCGCTTTCGCAATACCTGCTGCACCACCGGCCAGCGCGCCCGTAGCACTGAGCCCGGCAAAAAGGGGTATGAGGAACGGTAGAAAACCACCAACTTTAGCTGGGACAGGTAGAATCCGTGGAGAACGTACATTGCGTTTACCACCGGCTTTCCGAACAGCGCCTCTCGCACCCTTCAATGCAGACTTGATGGCGACTTGCGCAGTTTTTCCTGGAAGCATAGACCGTTTGGCGGCATCGATAACCGTTCTCAATGCCACCGGCTTCCGCATACCCATACCGAGCTTGGTTTTCGCTTTCATCGCCTTTGTCACTGCCCAGGCAGCTGCTTTCTCACCGATATTTGCGTCTGAAGCCAAAACCCGTTTCCAGGCTCTCTCAGCCAAAATCTTATCTGCCGCATTTCTAGCTTCAAGATTTTCTCGATTCTTCGAGTAGGCGATATCGTGATCCTTGCAGGCTGCGTCAAGCGGGATGATACCTGGATCACCGCGCGCAAGTCTCTTCGCTAATTTGGTGCCAGGTCCGCAGTATTGATAACCAGGCAGATGTAACTCTACAGGAAGACTGTTAATGATTCTGTTGACCAGACCTTTCCCACAACGTTTACGACTGACCGTTTTAGCTTTGTGCACGATCATGGCTACACTCTGACTGAGGAATCTCCTTTATAAACATGATATTTATACCATTTACCGTTAGTCGGAGTCGAGATGAGGTTCGAGACGCAACCCCTCAAGCTACCTGTAATGAATTTCGATAAATTTGTGCGAGAGAATGTCGCAACTGACAAACGACACGGCGATTTGCTACCGAACAGCGTGCGCGCGGTATTTTGCGGTCCGTCCAACTGCGGCAAGACTAACGCGCTGCTCACCCTCATAGCACACCCCAACGGATTGAGGTTCGAGAACGTCTATATCTACTCGAAATCATTGAATCAGCCCAAGTATAAGTTTCTGCATCAGTTACTCGAGGACGTAGATGGCGTTGAATACTTTCCATTTGACGAGCATGAACAGGTAGTCGTGCCAGACCAGGCATTACCCAATTCGATCATCGTCTTCGATGACGTGGCTTGTGAGAAGCAGGATAACATCCGAGCATTCTTCTGTATGGGAAGACATAAACACGTGGATTGCTTCTATCTCTGTCAGACCTACGCCCGCATCCCCAAGCATCTCGTGCGCGACAATACCAATCTTTTGGTACTGTTCAAGCAAGATGAGATGAACTTGAGGCATGTGTACGATGATCATGTGAATACCGACATGACTTACACGCAGTTCAAAGATTTGTGCTCTGTGTGTTGGAACAGCGGCAAGTATGGATTCGTTGTAATAGACAAGGACAGTGAGTTGAATGACGGTAGATATAGACAGGGGTTTGACTGTTTTGTGAGCATAAATTGAGAATATTCCGGAAAGTAGAATCAGTAGCCTCTCAGATACAGCTGCGTCAACATGCAAGATACGAAAATTCATGAACAAAAAGCAGTGTTGCGTCATATCGCTGAAGCCAGTAGGGCGATTCGACGTAAACACAGAATGATAAAGTCGGGAAGGGAGACCGCTGAGCAGACGATGAGCAATGTTTTCAAACCGGTAGTAACTCCGCTGCAACAACTGGTGAAGGTTTCTCAAGCTATTGCCAAGCCCATCAAAGAAGAGCCGATCAAAGAAGAACCGATCAAAGATGATCCTCGAGAAGAGGATGATTCCTATTTAACTGCAGATGAGGATACCACTATACAGTCGACGGATGAGTTTCTTGAACAAGATCAGAGTAGCAACGAGTATTTCGAGATGCTACGAGATGCGAATAGAAAAAAAGATCTGTATAACGTGTACGGTGTACGCATACTTGCTGACGGCAGGTTGATGATGGGTAACGCACCGATAAGTTTTGAGAGTGACTCTATTCATGCGAGTGACATGCGTTATACAAAGACCGAAGGTTTGTTGGAACTACTATTCAAAAAGATACCCGATGAGACCCACGTGACTCCAGATGATATCAAAAATTATAATCAAATCGTATAAACCACCAACGCACATCGAAAATACTATAGAAGTGATGAACCTATTCGAGCAGTGGATAACCACAAGTTTCAGAAGTTCATCGCCCACGGACCACTTTCACGCACGGGTGAAGGTAGGTGTGCCTCCGCCGCTCATGGTCGCTCAAGAGGGTAGAGGAACGGATTACGTTCATTGGGACGACCCCAACGAGCTGGTGGACCGTCTTCGTTTGCTTCTGGCATCCCAAGCAGCTGGAAATTCGAGTCACACCAACGAAATCGTATCGATAATCGAAGAATTGCGTGAAGCTGGTATCATTTATTAATCAACCTCCCATAGTTTCCACAGTCATTTCCAAAATGAGCGTCAATGTGTTTGGACGTCAGTTGGACAAGAGCGCCGCCCCAAGCAGTCGCGGCCCTCCCGGTATTGGGTTTAAATTCACCACCGACGGACATTACGATATAGATAATAAGCGACTGTGCAACGTTGCCAATCCTGTGCAGCAAGGCGACGCTGTTACTATGAACCTCATGCGTCAGGAGATCGACGTTGTGAGAAATGAAATCCTCGCAATGATGCATGCCTTGGACTCTCGCTTAACGGATGCTCTGCGGAACCTAGGCGCCAATATCGAAGCACTACAAGACTTATCGACTCGCACCGCCAAGATCATTCTCGAGCTGGACACCAGACTAACGGTGTTGGAAAATGAACGAGAAAAAGCTAACGCTCGTGACGGAGCTGCATAAGCCAGCTCGAAAGAACTATCAGCGTCGTCGTGTAGATGTTCGCGGTTTGGATGAAACCTGGCAAGCGGATCTCGTTGACATGACGCTCTACGCGAGAGAAAACAAGGGCTACAAATACATGCTCACCGTCATCGATATATTCTCAAAGTATGCCTGGGTCGTGCCAATGAAGAGTAAGACGGGTAAAGATACGATGAGTGCTATGGAATCTGTACTCGTACAGGGACGTACCCCGAAGAATTTACACGTTGACAGAGGCGGAGAATTTTATAATTCAAACTTCGATTCTCTCATGAGACGATATAATATTCAACTATACTCAACCTTCAGCAACTTGAAGGCATCGATCTGTGAGCGTTTCAATCGTACGCTGAAAAACAAAATGTGGATACAGTTCAGTCTACAAGGAAATTACAAGTGGATAGACATTTTATCTGATTTGGTTTCGGCTCACAACAACTCTAAACATCGGACTATTCGCATGAAGCCAAAGGACGTTTTCCTTAGAAACGAACGGACATTATTACAGACTGTATACCAAAAAGTTCGAGTCAGATCGGTTAAACCGGCAAAGTTCAAAGTTGGAGATTAAGTTCGTATAAGCAAATATAAGAATGTTTTTGAGAAAGGATATACACCAAATTGGACGACTGAAATATTCACGATCATCCAAGTAGTCAATACTGATCCAGTAACGTACAAGCTTAATGACTATCAAGAACAGTCTATAGCGGGTGGCTTCTATGAACAGGAACTTCTGAAAGTCAAGAATTCCGACATCTACCTGGTAGAGAAGGTGCTCAAGAGACGTGGA
Source organism: Tenthredo livida (assembly GCA_963992785.1). Lineage (NCBI taxonomy): Eukaryota > Metazoa > Arthropoda > Insecta > Hymenoptera > Tenthredinidae > Tenthredo > Tenthredo livida. Next base: position 13,816,580 of record OZ023072.1, on the reverse strand, counting down.
AACAAGCTATTTGGAAAATGGTTGGGTTTCAATAATACACACAATAGTTGGATAAATAAGTCTGACTTGTAAGGTTTATTAATAAAGAAACATAATGTTTGACAAGTACGTTTAATTAATTCTACACAGTCCTATCGTAACCCCACGGAAGCGTGTCCGTCGTATCAGGAAATATGATCCTCTTGTCGTCATTCCAGCTCAGCGCTATCTTCCTCTGCGACACCGTATGGACCTGGTGATTCTTACTTTGAATTAAATTTTGACTTTTTGTCAGATTTTGATGCTGCAGAGCACATTGTATGTAATCATCGAACGTTATGGTTTTCAGTGTTGCCCCTTTGACTCCCTTAGCCCATTTCTGCTCTCTATTTTCACCTAAAACCTTGAAGGCATATAATTTAGCTCTTAAGCCTATAAACTCTATCATTATCCTCCCGTTATTTTCATCTTTCATTAGTCCCAATACTTTTTTATTGACCAGCGGTATCTTGTAAATATTTTCCGGAGGATAGTCGGAAGTATCGAATCGGTCCAAATCGCGTTTCATGAGCTCGTATATATGGGGTACGGTAAAGTGATATATAAGACTATCCGTATCGGTATACATCAGTTTAGCTTGGTTACCAAATCTGTTTCTTATGTAATTATAATGGAAATCATAAATATACGTTTTAGCAAGATCCATAATCGAAAATCCCGCGTATATAGGTTTATTGAATTCAATTTTAGTTCGATTCAATTCAATTATTGTCATATCTTCACCGAATGTAGTGCAGCTATGAAAATTTGGCTTCGCGATAAGCGCTCTTGCTCCGTGCCTACCGTCCCATTTTGTAATTAGCCGCACATCTCTGTGTTTTCTAACATTTTCCATAGTTTTCCCGAAAACAGCGTTATTCATGAGGTTATAAAAATTCTTTTCAAAATCATTGTTAGACTTTTTGCGCAATTCAGTATTCAAGTTGATATATTTCTTGAGCCACGGTGCTTGCTTAAATTTCAATACTCGATGGATTTTCGTTAACTTCATACCTAAACTCAAACACTGCTTCAAAACCTTGTAGTGTATGACGTATTGCTGTTTTGAGAAAAGGGTAGTTGTTAATTTAGAATTTTCGCAAGTTGGAAGAGGTGGGATGTAATGCTCCGGACACAACGGTAAGTCTTTGTGAGAGTCCTGAAGTTCTCGCGGATATTCTCAATCTACCTCAAGTATGTAACCTATGAAGGATTCATTCGAGACATCTGAAACATCGAGTTGTTCGAAATTCGACATCCATTCAAAGGAACTATACGGTAAGAAGTGACTCATAGCTGCCCCATATAAATTATTAACATCGAAATACATGAGGTATGATTCTTCTCGACCCGGATCGAATGCTGTCCCCATGTATCTGTTGTTAGCTTTAGCGTATCTGTTCGAGCATTGGGCTACACCGCCGCGAATGCCTCTTTCTATAAACATCAACATATCAATGTCGACGAGGAGCTCGAGTTCAACACCCGTGCACTTGAGCATCGCATCAAACGAGAGGCCCGGCGCCGTATAATAATGTAACGGATCTAAATTATAAGTGGACCAACAATTACTTCTGAAATTTTGAGAAATATCTGCTAAAAGAAGCACATCCGTTTGCAGATACAAGTCGGAATATTGACCCAAGCTTTTGACTTGAAAAGTTTTCCAAACATCACAAGCGTGCAAATAATTATCCTCCGAAATACCTACATCATTTAATTTTGAATAAAATTTTTCTATGGGAGGTAACTGTGTTTCTTCAAGACTCTCCCAACTGTCTACGTACTCGTACGGAAATACACCTTACCTCGTCAATAACTGAAATTCTTCGACGCTTCCGCAATGCTTACGTGTGATTAATTTCTGCTCATCGTTTAGATAAGACGCTAATTTCTCTAGACTGCCTGGCATGAATCTGAACGAATCAATAAACCTGAAATGTATAGATGTTCCTTTTACACTCTTTGTAAAGGAAATATATCTGTCCTTGTTGATCGATAAGAGACTTATCGAGCCTTCAAAAGATGTCGCCAACGTTTCAATCAAGAAATGTGAGTCGTAACCCGATAAGTTATGAAAGACCACCGGAATGACGTGCGAATCTTTGTAATTTAAATTGCAACCTATATGCGCTGCGCCACGATATTTACCTGTGAAATGGCACCGATCACGATGTTTCACCTCTTGAGGTCTGAATGGTTTTTCACAAATGTGACAAGTCTTAGCCGAATGAAATGCTTGTTTCTGATCATGATTCAACGATTGCATAGGTACGACACGCTCGAAATAAGGCTGCAAAGCTTGAGCCAATTCTCCCAACTCGTTGACGAACCATTCTATACAATCCTTTCCACGATTAATTCTGAATTTCGAAACTGAATCGTCGAAGGTGCAATGTAAATAGTAGGCAATACTGTATGGGACATGCTTTTCATATACTCTCCTATTCTCAGACTCAGATGTATCGTTAACCGATTGTAAGAGACATTCCAGATCAGCGTAAATACAAAACGGAACATTTTCTTTATGTTTAAAGTTTTTGAATTTCAAGATCTTGTCTTTTTCGTCCGGTAATATCACTCTACATTCATTTAAATTCGCACAATCAATCTTGTGTTTGACTAAACAATTTTCATTTTGAAAATGACTCAAACATCTATTACAAAACCAGGTACGACATTTGTGTTTTGAAATTTGTGAACTCAACAGTCGAGATAAATTTTTGATCCATGCAAAGTGATATATTGTTTTGTTGACGTCATCAATTTGATTCGACTCAATGTCAGTTTCTAACATAAGAACATGTATGGTAGGTGTATCTGATTTCGCTCGATTCAAATAAACTGGTACTAGTTCATGTTCATCTATACCGTACACGTTAATCGCTAAACCATTTAATTTCTCAAATTTTGAAATTTCGTTCAGACTCATGGGAAAATTCAAACCTTCATACCTCAGCACTGAGCTAAAATGGGGATAAGAAGTCGTTCTATTCACATGATTATCTGCCGCTGCTGGATGAAGAGCTGCTGTGACTGACCAGAGAAAACAGTACGGATCGTTGTTCATTATATTTACCACCGCCTTTTTATCCTGTATATACTTCGGCAACTGTATGTAAGTAGATATACCTCCTCGCAGTGGCACATATTTGTTGATATTCACAGCCATATTTATAATTTCGGTCAACGACCATCCCGAATCCTTTTCCTGGAAGTCTTCGATCTTGACTAACAATTTCTCCTTCACGTTCTCGTCAAACCATTCGTCAATGTTCGTCGCTGGGAGAATAGCTTCATTTTTGGTATTAAAAAACTTAATTTCTTCGATAATTTCACCGCCTTTTACAGTTTCGAATTTGCAGGACAACACTGCATTTACTTTTAAGTTTCCTTCTTTTCGAAGAACATTCTTCAATCTGGAGATTATTAGTTTTTTCGAATCATTTAGAAAATGTTTCAGATCTTTGTGTTGTAGATTCGCTATGATTCCTGTTCTTATTCTTCCTTTGAAAGCTGACTCTAAATCCTTCCACTTTACTCTCTCACTTCTCCGTAGTCTCCCTACACCCTCCCCTCTTTTTCGGCACTGTTCAAACCGCGTTTTCAATGATTTTAAGATTCCTATTGTTGTCAAAATTCTTGTTTTTGCTCCAACTGTGGAAGCGGATTTTCGTAAGATTTTATTCAAGAGTCTGATGTTCTGAGTTCCAAATTTAATTCATTTCTGTGTTTAAATAGTCGATGATTTCTCTTTCAGAATTTTATAAGCATTTTGCATAATGCTGATAAGTCTAAGACATTTAGTCGCATCCATTTTGTGATTACTAACAACTATTATACACTGCAAAAGTCTAAGCGTTAATGGTTCGTAAGTACCGACGGAGGATCATTTTATAGGTCAGCCCCACCGACAAATTCCAAGAACTGTCCCTCACATCTTATCGTAACCCAATCATCTTTGCATCCTATGAACAGTTTTACTATAATACTGTACTATACAGTAATACTATAAGACATATATATGTAAGTGAAGGTTTGTATTGAAATGATATTAGACAGGTTTTGTGAGGATATTATTCAGATGATACGTTTATTAATCTTATTTTGTCAAATTGAGTAGGATTTACATATAGATGGTGGTCAATCAAATTGAGTACACAGAGTAAATTACACATAGTTGAATTCAATTTGATTAAATTGTCCGCCGAGGTATCGCATCAGAAGTTTATCCTCTTCACATGCTACCGTCATCTTCTGGAAAAGATCCGCATCGTCGGTCAGAACTTTCGTCATCCGAGCTGGTAGAAATACGGAGAAGCTGTCATCCACGTCGACTATGAATCTGGCACCGAATCTGGTCTGAACTTTGCGGATGTTGCAGATGTGAAACTCCTTGAACACTTCCAGGTCTGCTAATTTTTTCGTTGGGAGAAACTCCTCCAGACGACCGATTTTGTTAATCTTCGTGAGGTCCATGTTCTTTTCAAATTTTGATATTCCTTAGTCTGCCTGTGATTTGATTCAGATTAGACTGGGCTTCGATTAGACTTTTTACTTCTTCAATATTTCTCAGCAGTATATGTAATCGTATTTTCAATTCTCTTCGCTGCTCTTGCAGGTTATTCTGCATTGCTCGAAGATCGGTTAGAGACTAATTTTCATCCCGTATTTTTCGCTCTTTTATAGAGACGCCTCAATTCAGACACGAAGCTAGCATCAATCGGGGGCTTGCATCATTCCAGAAATCAGGTCGCATAATTCAGAAATCAGATATCAGAAATTCAGAAATCAGGTCGCATAAATTCAGACACGAGGTGTGCACGTGATCGGCTCCCTTGCGCGGTAGATCCCCCGTCAAAGGGGCGCAAACTCGCACGTGAGCGACGGTTCTTGCGAAATCAACGATTACCCTAAGGGGGGCGGTCCTTGAATACGTACAGGGGCCGGTCCTTGCGGCAAGATTCCGTCAAAATTGCGAAAGAACCCATCAAAATTGCGAAATTACCGTTAGGGGGGCGGTCCTTGCGGATAGATCCCGTTAAAATTGCGAATGAACCTATTAAAATTACGAAATCATCGATTACCGTTAGGGGGACGTCTTTGCAGCAAGTGGGAGGGGGCTTTGACCAATCAGAACACAGGGGGTTATCAAAATTGCGAAAGATCCCGTTATAATTGCGAAATCATCGATTACCGTTAGGGGGACGTCCCTCCCAGCGAGTGGGAGGGGGTTTCGGCCAATCAGAACACGAGGGGTCTCTGAACCAAATATTTGACCTAGATTTGGTCCAGAACCCCCCTTGCCTATCTACTAAATATAACCAATAAAATATAGGTAAAAAGACGTAAGTCTTACCTTACAAGTGTTAGTGAGCCCGTGTGCTCACTCACTCATTCAAAGTCAATATGTGCTCATACGACGAAATTCATAACGTACAAAACCGAGCACACGAACTAGACTTGAAAATTGACGAGTGAAATTTGAAGGTGGCCAGGTGGTCTAGTGGGTGTAAGCCCCCGGATTGGCAGCCAGTAGGCTCGGGTTCGATTCCCGAGACACCGGACAAATTTTTCTCGTGAAAAAAATTTTAAGTCTTCTAGCTTAAGATCATTCTTCGACGAATTACACCACGTTCTGTGGCATTGGTTATATTTAATTAAATATAACCAATAAAATATAGGTAAAAAGACGTAAGTCTTACCTTACAAGTGTTAGTGAGCCCGTGTGCTCACTCACTCATTCAAAGTCAATATGTGCTCATACGACGAAATTCATAACGTATATGTATATATATTAAAATTAGTGAACTTCAATTGCCTATAATATTCCCAATTTTCATCGGAAAAAAAAAATGATCTCACTATTTTGAGTTATTCTCTACTTGATGCGCCCCAAAAAGTATAACAATTTTTCTTTCTAGACGACCCCATTGTGATGCATATTACAAGTAATACTTTAAATTTCAACAAAAAATGTATGGAGATCCAATGATGGCCGGACGAAATGATCTAATTTTGTTAAATTTCATGTATCCGTTTCACCCCACCTGTCCTATCTTGCCGTTCACGTCCCCCGAACGGCTTTTGGAACTCAGAAAATCTCTGGGTTCGGAAATTAAATAATCAATCCCATAATGTGATTAATGCTCTATTCCGTTATTGTTGTACATTTTTTTACTGAGGCTGAAGTTCGTGACATCCCTTATGGAAAAAACACTTTAAAAAACACTCAAAATAACACTCAGTAGTGACTCTCAACTAAGGTGTACTTTCGTACACCTAACTTGGGTGTTGACTCTCAAGTTGAGTGTTGACCTTCTGTTGGGTGTCACTCATTTGAGGTTGGAATTTTTCGGGAGTCAACTCTACATTTGGGAGTTCGACACTCAAAATTCGCGAGTCGACTCTCAATTTGGGAGTTCAACACTCGAAATTTGGAAGTCAACTCCCAATTTAAGAGTTTTAGACCCAAAGTTCAGTGTTTACACCCAAAATTCAGTGTTTACACCCAAAATTCAATGTTCACACTCAAAAATTGAGTGTATTTTCCGTGAGGGATTACGCTACAAGTTTGAGAAATAAGATACCCGAGATCACGTCATTAGGTAAATGTAATCAGATATACTACATCAAATCGCGGAACACGACCCAATCGCGTTTCTCTCCTCTTTAATTGCGTTTCCCCTAAGCGGTGTCTCTAAGCCCGTGATGGATTTTTGGTCCCAATTAGCTTGTCGAAGAACACCCTTCACCTGTTAGTAGCCCTTATATGCTTGAGTAACTACATAATTCGTAACAATTAGACAGAGCGTTAGTCAGTTTAAAGAATACGTGTTTCTTGGATGTCGTTTAGCTGGTACAAAAAGTATCATAGACTGGATTTGGCAGAAGTCTGCCACAATAAATGTTTGTGCCTATTATACATATACAGTCGGACCTCCCGTAATGTGGTACCTCGGTTTGAGAGAGTCTCGCGATCAATGTGAATTTCCAAGAATTCCCCCGTCGCCCCGACCATTCCTCTTGCGCCTATACTTCATTTATGGTCGTTACAGCTAAACCGGTTTCGGTGACGTTCACCTCTCTGCGCACCCCTCTACAGCCAATGAGCTCACGACCTCCCAGAATGTAGAAATTGCCCAAGTTGACCGAAATTCTGAGAATTATATCCACATTACGGGAGCTTCGACTGTACCTATGAGGTATTTCACGGCGTTTCGAACGGTCGGAAAAATGACCGCTTCCGAAAAAATCATAATTTTGTCTTATGATACAACTACAGTGGGACCTCAAAAGTTGCACCCTCAAAAGTTGCAAAGCCTACTCCTCACGCGCTCGGGCGCTTCCCCCACTTCCGACCGCCTCATCGTCGCGAACAAAAGTTATTTGTCGTTGGTGAAACCGGTCCTAAGAAATTCCTGGAACGCCTAGTATGTTTCTCCGAACTCGGGTCGGCAGCGGTCGAGGAGTGGGGGCCTCAGAAAGTTGCACATTTCCAGTTATTGGGTTCTCCTACAGCCCCATGGCGTTGCAACTTTTGAGATCCCACTGTATATCTAAAGAATTTATGCGAATTATTTCCGAATTTTCGGATCGCATTTGTCGGGTTTTTCCAAATTCCAACTTTTCCTACGAACCTCCATATCTCAAAAGTATAAGATCATACCAGAAAATTTATGAGACAAAAAAGTTGCAGTTTCGAATCAACTTTACGAAAAATTTTTTTTTTTTGGAATTTCTCGAATCCCAAAAATACCAATTTTACTAAAAACATACAAAAATTGATTTCTCAATCAATACGTCACTTTTGATTTGCCTCAATAATTTACAGAAAATACTCTTAAGTGTTTACAGCAACCGTATATTTTTTTAAGATGGTTGGCTCAATCGTTTGGGAGGTATGCTTTAATAATTCTTTTTTTTCGAATAAAAGAATGAATCTAATATACCTTCGAAAAAAAAAGAATTAATAAAGCATACCTTCCAAACGATTGAGCCAACCATCTTAAAAAAACTATACGGTTGTTGTCAACACTTGGGAGTATTTTCTGTAAATTATTGAGGTAAATCAAAAGTGACGTATTGATTGAAAAATTGATTTTTGTGTATTTTTGGTGAAATTGGTATTTTTGGGATTCGAGAAATTCTCAAAACAAATTTTTTGACCATCGAAAAAATACGGGTTCACTTTTTTGACGTAGGTATATTTTACGAAGAAAAAGTTTGAGTGAAATCAAAAATACGAGGACATTTCTCGGCCGATTTCAGGTGGAATTGCCCACATATCTGACACCTGGCTGATTTTTCTCACGTGAAACCGCCCATATCTCATTATTTCAAACACGAAAAAATCGTTTCGTGAGTGGTGGCCGAAAATAACGTTGTATTCACATTTTGGTTCGTTTGCAAATTTTCATCCACAAAGAGCAGTTGGGTAAAGTTATAGTTCTTGGGTTAGAATGGCGAAGGTATGACACAAAAAGAGTCGCCTTTTCTGCCAGGAGAGTGCATTGTGCGACTCAACGTGTAGAACCGACAGCGAAATAACTCAAACCCGGATTGACACATCAATTTTTTAGTTTTAAATAATTCGGATCAATCTTTTCAATCTAATTTCGGTCACTGTATTCAATTTTTGACAAATTCTTTTGAATTCAAATTGATTCATGTAATGCGAATTAATTCATGTCGATTCAAAATAATTGATTTTATTCGTGTTAATTCGCATTAATTTCGAATTCGTATTAAGGGCGTTGACTAGCTGAAAAATGCGGGCTACTCCGCTTCCCGCGTTAACTGTGACGAGCGAGACAGCAGACTAACTCAAGAAAGACAGAGCATCGTAACTGCACTCTGATTGGCTAGGCTGAGGACGATAGGCTCCCACTCCTCGGCTGCGCTAGAAATCGCTGAATTTTGCGCCAAAAATCACTGTTTAATGCTTCAGGTCTTTCCTGATTACTCCTTAGTCATTAATCCGATAGTATCGATCATGATCGTGATTAGGAGGTGAAGGATGTAGCTATGGTATGGCTTTCGCCGAATATTTGAAAAAAAGTCGCTCCTCGTTGTACATCATCGCAAAGATGGCTTACCTTCAAGATAATTTTTTGCAAAGCTTAAAGTGAAATCTCAAATTCGGCCAAAGCCATGACACGGATACATCATTTATCTGTACGAATTTTCATCGAAAACTCCGTTATCTTGAAAAATGAGGAAATGAGAAGGTAAATGCCGAGAGTCTATTTACGCGCACTCGGCGAAGCCTAGTCAACGCCCTCAATTCACGGACCATTGGCGCGTTAATTTAATCAGTTATTTTTCCCTCGTGTAGAACTAAGGGTTACTCTCGCCAAACCAATTTTCAATTCTTGGGACGTCCAAGAAACAAGTGGACGCGGTACTGGTACTACTAACGCTTTAATCAATTTTTCTGTACTTTGCAGTGATTTGATCCGAATATAAGAGTAGCGGGTGAAGGGTGTTTTTTGAGAAATTTGAATACACCTCGGAATCGTAGGTCGCAATTTGTTGATCGGAATGGACAAAGTGGTCGTCTAATTTATAGACATTTTCAAATTATGACGTCACGAATTAGTACTAGAAATGGCAAAATATATATCGATGGACTAATTCCATAGGGGCGTAAGGAACAAAAAAAAATTTTTTTTGCGGATATGCCCTGTGACGTTGCAGATTAGCCGCCGTCACACAGGTTCCGAAAATTACCTATTCTATGAGCTATATCGCGAGAGAGAGTTTTTCCGCCGTCTAGACCCTCGGGATACAAGTGACACACCTAGAATAAGCAATAGAGCCAGACTAATTTGAAGTGTTTTTCTGTTAATGTACCGCGAGAGAGAGAGAGAGACGATTTAGAGGATGCCGCTGCAAGAACTTCTGCTACAGAGATGACGCGCCGGTAGGCGACACGGATCTCCGGACACACCGCCGAAAGTAGTACCATATCTACGAGGAAGGCTGGGGCCTTGGCTGAACATCGGTAGGCAGTAAATAGGACCTGCATACGGCCTCCTGCCAGCAGATACGACTTATCTAAAAAGCGTGTGGCCACGACAACGACGAGTCGGGTTGTACGAAGGTGCAATCTCCCGTTGCCGTACCACCTAACGTCTATCGCACTCAACACTGTTACATGACACTTAACGCACGGTTGTCATCGGAAGGAGACGCCACGTGGGACAGGACACCCTGTTGTTCGAGGCAGATCAGAAGGAGGTGAGCCCGGTCCAAGGACACCTCGATCTGACCGAGAGGCTGTAGCGAGGGGGCTTTTTGGGAGTCAGCCGCTACGGAGTGAATCCGTAAGAGTTGGTGTTCTGAGTACGATATCGCTAAATAAGGGCCAAGGTCACACCTTCCCGAAACGCATCTCACCGCTGAAATATCGCCAAACGGTTGTTCTACCGCAAGAAGTTCAGAGACCTAACGCCTAACGTCAGGCAACAAGATGACGCCTTGGGCCGAGCGGCTGACGAGCTGCTCGTTCATGGAACGTTTTTCGCAGGGCCAATCAGCTCATTAGCCGGTCCTGATAGGCTCTCTACTTCAAATCCAAGAATTATCGTCGAGACGTACCGAATTATCGCCTAGAATCATCACTTCTACGTTCGGCCTAGTACAGACTAGACGTGATTCTCAAAATCTCTCTCGCATTAGTTTTCGCAGTAATAGAGTAACATAAAATAGTAAAATCAGTAAGTTAAAGTCCAGTTTTGTGCTCAAGATATTTCATCAATAAGGTAAGGTCTCTATGATCTGATTCCGCTAGTAAACACCATAAGCTACCGCTGAATTTCTTCTAGATTGGTTATCTCATTTCTTTGATCCGACTACCGTCTTTTCGGTATAATTATCTCTGACAGTGCGATTAGTTATTAGTTATTAGTTATTAGTTGTTAGTTGTAAAGCATTCATAGAAGCTTGGTTAGTCAAGGTCTCCTGTGTAGCGATCGCCCTACGGGCACGCGCCTCGTTTTATATTAGATTTAAGTTAAAGAAATTCAGCGAAAGCATTCCATGGTTGACTGTAGCTATTTTGAATATCGTCTTGGCTTGATAATTTTCCGCTTATTAGTCTGATTTCTACGCTTTATTTGATTTTGATTTGTTAAATATTATTTGAGAGCTTGTTCTTGCTTTAATTCTCGCTTTGAGAATATCTAACGCTTTGATTTATTTGCTATCTCTAATTTAGTAATTTATTAGTAATTAATTAGTATAATATCGCATGGTGTGTCGCTTGTAATTCCAACTCCCCGAGGTTGGCTGAACGTAGTTAGTCATAGTTTTAAGTTGTTTCTTTATTAATTTGATTTATTATTTTATTATTCTGTCTGATTTCTATTATTTTGTTATTCTATCTGATTCCTTTGATTCTATGTGATATTTATGATTTATGCGATTTAATTGTGCTATAATATTCCGACTTTCGCTGTATTACATTATAATAAGATTACTACCGCTAAGTAGTATCTTTGATCTGATATCGTAATTATTCTAGTATAAATTTGTCATTAATTTAGCTTATCGCATCTCTTAGCTTTTCTGAAGTTATTTATTGAGTCATTACATCATCTAATAATTAATTAATAACGCTAGTGTGCCGCATTAGAAAAGTTGATATTGAGTATCGTATCGCTCGGTGATACGTAGTCTGAAAAGTAGTGTAGCTTGCATTATATCGCTTCTCCGGCACAGCTAGCTAACCGGCGTGTTTACGTTCTTTTGTACCGCTGCGACGCGGTAAGGCTCAATAATATAATATTCTTTCTTTTGTTAAATTCAGTATTTTTCTAAGCATTATTCCAATTGTTATTTCCTCGCATTATTCGTAGCTATTATTTGATAACTAACTCTGAGCAATTCTATATTTCCGATTATAGTCGAATCTTTAGTTATCGCTAATCAATTTGTTATCGCTAAATCTGTACAACATTTAAATAAGGAACAATATACGAAATCGCAGATTTCACTGAAGGAATTTATGTCTGGTATTTTATATTTTATTTAATTAGTTAAAAAGGTGAATCCACCCACTCTACCACTACCTTGGCAAATCTGAGCTAACCTAGCTTCACGGCCGTCGTTGCGGCAATTTATTAGTTTGTTGAATATCGCTGTATTTGATTTGGTTTCTGTGAAAACGACACTTACGTGTCTGGCGCTCAACACTCTCTTAGTTTTCATTAATTAGTAATTTATCGAAGGAACGCCCTAGGGTGCGGAGTTGCACTCTGAAACTCCGTTACAGCCCATAAGATTCTCCATTGCATGAAAAAGATTTTGCCACTATAAAAACGAATTTTTTTTTTGCCGCTTACGCCCGTTTGGCGTTAGTCCATCGATATCGTTGTGTGACTAATTTATTACGTCCGTGTAAAATTAAAAAATGCAATCGGTAAGCAATGCACTCCAACGCAAAAAATTTGAGTCTTTTAATGATCATATAGAATATATTTTGTTCTAATCTAAGAAGGCACCAAATAATTAATTCTGTCGCGTGAACGTATAATCCGATATAGATTTGATTACAACTGTTGCTATTGCACTGTAAAAAAATTGCAGTGTAATCTAGCTCGGAGTTAGTGGTTGAGGATTTCGGTGTCAATAATAACACTACTATCGTGTTTGAAATACACCAGCTATGTTGTCGAATAAAAAATAGTGTTATTTTATGCGAATTAACACTATATGAATCTTTTGACAAGAAGAAACACCTATTGGTGTTATTGTACGGAAGAAAGTGTTTATTTAACACCTCTCGAACTAATACCATAATACACTCTAAAAAATCGGCGGTGTAAACTGCGACGGAGTGAGTGGTTCAATTCTTTGGTGTCGAAATTAACACCAAGTAAAGATAAAAACCACACTTTCGATGTGGTTATAACAAAATCGGTATTAATTATCTATCTTGCACACCGTATTGTGTTCAGGCAGCAAGTTGATACCCATCGGTGGTGATACGAGAGCTATGGTGTTAATTGTGATGTCATAAGTTCATGTCACACCGAGTTCACACTATTCCAGGTTCATATGCCGAAGGGTATATTTTTATCGTGTTAAAATTAACACGAAAAAGAGTAGAAACCGCACCTCTGATGTGAAATTAACATTTTCGACATAGTAAGAACTTTATAATAATCGTGACATTTTAGAAAGATTTGTCAAACCAACCGAACATATTTTGTTGAGGAAAATCTGTTTCAATTCAACATTCCTAATTTGCCTCGGATGACATGGATTTGTGAAACATTGTATAACTCAACATAGCGAAGTTTGGCGTAGCGGATAGAGCGTGCGACTAGTAATATGAGCGATGGAGCGAATGCGAGCGGACTTGAGTTCAAATCCCGGTTAGGACAAAATATCGATGGCGGTTTTTTCTCAGCGAATTGATAATGCGTTTTCATCTATGTGCGGTTAATTATAAGTTGGCGGATCCAATGTTAAAGCTCTGTTGAATAATGTATTTTTTTTTAGGCTAGCTGAAAATTTCGCTCAATATAAGCAAAAACGGTTTTTTTTTAAATCTGAATTTAACACCGGCTATGGGTTCAATTTCGGTGTTGATTTTCGGAACCTCTGTGACGGCAGCTAATCTGCAACGTCACAACGTATCAATCAAATGTTTATGAATTTCAGTTACAGCTTAAAGTTTCAGAAAATGTACAAACGCCGTTCGAACACCGCACATCTTACACCAGCATTTCACACCTCATTTTTTAGTGTATGATATCCCAAATTCAGCAGGTGTTATTGGAATCGGTGTTATCTCAAGTCACTATTTTGACACCCAGATCTTAACACTGTCTAGTAACACTACTAACAGAGTGGACTCCCTGGGACTACGCGTGGTGTTAGAATGGTGTTAGTTTTAAAACCACTTTTTTCACAGTGTGAGTTTATTGACGGTTTTACGTGCATTTCCGAAACGGTTGGCTTTAAAGATCTGACAAAATACGTAGTAGATTTTGCAACTATAGTAATACAAACTCGAATTATGACAATCATTGTGAAGATCAAAGTGAATAAATGGCCGTATAACGCAGTGCTATTATCGAGAGTCGAGACTATTACATGCTATCGGGTCTGGTTTGGAAGTTCGATAGTTCTGCGTCGAAAAATCCTAGAAAATCGCGTAAAACCTTTTCTGAAACTTTAAGATGTAACTGAAATTCATAAACATTTGATTGATACGTTGTGACGTTGCAGATTAGCTGCCGTCACAGAGGTTCCGAAAATCACACATTTTATATCGCGAGAGAGAGTTGTTACCGCCGTCTAGACCCTCGAGATACAAGTGACACACCTAGAATAAGCAATAGAGCCAGACTAATTTGAAGTGTTTTTCTGTTAATGTACCGCGAGAGAGAGAGAGAGAGAGAAGGTAAAGAAGACGACGATTCCGAGCTTCCACATCGAGAACTTCCGCTTTAGAGATGACAACGACGGTATGACGTCCGGTACAGGATCCAGTACCACGGATAGTATCGCAACATCTACGAGGAGGGATGTTGACCTTGGTCGAATATCGCTGGGCAGTGAACAGGGCTCATCTACAGCCTCCTGCCAGTTGATGCATCTTGCCACCCAGCATCTGGCTATCACATAGAGACAGCCAGCTCCATCACCCGCTCCAGCTGCCATTACCGACGTCACGCAGAGTCCGGCATAAGGACCAGTGACGTAACGTTATCGCTGAAGGAGGTATGACGTAAGAGTGGACAAGTATAGTGTCCTGCGTCCTCTGGATAGGTCAGAAAGAGGTGGAGGTCCAGAAGGAACACCTAGGCCTACCAGAAGTTTGCAGTCGGGTTATCTGATGACGAGATAACCGCTGTGGAGTGCATCCCATGTGATTGGTATTACTTGGACGGTATCGCTTCGCAAGAGCCAAGGTTGCAACCTCCCGAAATCATCTCGCCGCTGAAATAACGCAAGACGGCTGATCTAACGCAGCAAAGCTCAGAGACCTACCGTCTAACGTCAGGCAACACGATGACGCCTTGGGCCGAGCAGCTGACGAGCTGCTCGTTCATGGAACGTTTTTCGCAGGGCCAATGAGCTCATTAGTTGGTCCTGATAGGCTCTTGATTTTCAAATCCTGGAAGGATCGTCGAGACGTGCCGAAATATCGCCTAGCCTCATCACTTCTACGTTTCGCTTCGCCTAAACTAGACGCGTTTATACGTTCTCTCTCGCCTCGCATTAGCCTAAATAAAATTAAAGTTAAGTTATAATTGCGGTTAAAGTTAACGTCAGTTGTGTGTTACAAGCAGCTCAACTTAAGGTAAGGTCTTTATGATCTGTAAATGCTAGTAAAGCCACGAAAAACTAGATCTGAATTTCTATTTGTTCATTTATCGTAGATTTTCATTGTACCGCGTGCCGCCTACGGGCCACGTAGTCGCCTATTATCGTCGCGGAATGTAACGTTGCGGATTGTCTGAATCGTTAGATTTTAAAGACAAGCCGTCCGTCGGGTTCGAAAAAGATGAAGGTTTTTATTTTTAGTTAATTAATGAATAATTATGGACTCCTCGCTACTGTGGGTGGGGAAAAGATAGGTAATGCCACACAAAAAGCCACCTAACACAGATTTCTTTATGTGTTATTTCTACGCTAAGCAATGCTAATCAGGTCTTTCAACCGCCAAAGCTTTTATCATCACAAAACCTAAGGTTTTGCCGACCTCCACTGAACCAGGTGAGATTCCAAGCCAGTGGTCCCTGCTATTGCGAATTTACTCTATCTTGCAGAACCAGGATCCTTGATCCGAGCCTGCGTGTCAGGTTCAGAATCACAACAACTGGCCTTCGGATACAGGTCGCTTAGACCGCAGCCGTACGCGTCTGTTGATGTTTTTCTGATCTCTAAATTTGGCCTTCGTGTGGTAGCTAATCTACAGGACAGAGATACAGAAATGTCAGGCAATACTCAATAAGCTTCGTGAGAAAATTATATTTAAATGACCAATGAATTATAAATCATGATACAAAGAACTTATCTAATTATTCCTATTTCCCTACTCGCAAGGTATCTGATTATTGATTCGATTTTAGATAGCAGTACTGCTTTAGTTAATGCTTCTACTTATATTTTATAGTGTTTTCTATCTGCAATTTTAGCTAGAATAGGTATCTAAATTTACCACACAGAGGTATGATTGAATTTACTATCAGCTGCTTTAGCTATGATAGATTTTTATATGATATGACTGAATTTTTTATAAGTTATAAGTGACTCGACTTTATTATTCCGACAAGACGTCGGATATAATATGAAATGAGACGTTTGGGTGCTCTACCACAAATCGCTGCTGAGCTAGCTCCGCAGCTGTTTATATACTCTACAATCGCCGCTTATGACGTCATAAGCGACGCTTCTGGACATACCGAATTTGTCCAGCTCTCGTGTCTTTGTACAACCAATCACAGCAGGCCTAGGGTCGGCCGGCTGGATACGTTACAGTAAATGCTAGTAAAGCCACGAAAAACTAGATCTGAATTTCTATTTGTTCATTTATCGTAGATTTTCTTTGTACCGCGTGCCGCCTACGGGCCACGTAGTCGCCTATTATCGTCAATTACAGGAATTCAGTGAAAGCTCCTTATAATTGGCTGTAGTAATTAAGAATTTCCTTTTGGCTTGATTATTTTCTGCTTAATAGTCTGATTTCTTTGCTATCTTTGCTTTTGATTTATCAAGATTATTTGAGGGCTTGTTCTTGCTTTAATTCTCGCTTTGAGAATATCTAATGCTTTGATTTATCTGCTATCTCTGATTTAGTAATTTATTAGTAATGAATTAGTATAATATCGCATGGTGTGTCGCTTGTAATTCCAACTCCCCGGGGTTGGCTGAACGTAGTTAGTCATAGTTTTAAGTTGTTTCTTTATTAATTTGATTTATTATTTCATTATTCCGTTTGATTTCTATTATTCTGTTCATTCTATCTGATTCTGTGTTCTATATGATATATCTGATTTATGCGATTTACTTGTGCTATGTAATGTTCTGATTTTCGCTATATTACGTTATAATAAGATTACTACCGCTAAGTAGTATCTTTGATTTGATATCTTGATTATTCTAGTGTAAATCTGTTATTAGTTTAGCTTATCGCATCTCTTAGCTTTTCTGAATTTATTTATTGAGTCATTATATCGTCTGATTAATAATTAATAACGCTAGCTTGCCGCATTAGAAACTTTGCTATAGAGTATCGTATCGCTCGGTGATACGTAACCTGAAAAGTAGTGTAGCTTGAATTATATCGCTTCTACGGCACAGCTAGCTAGCCGGCGTGTTTACGTTTTTTAATACCGCTGCGTCGCGGTAAGGCTCAATAATATAATATTCATTCTTTGGTTAAATTCAGTATTTTTCTAAGCATTATTCCAAACGTTATTATTCGAGTATTAATTGTGACTATTATTTTGATAACTAATTCTGCGTAGTTTAGCATTCTCGCTTATAGTCGACTCTCCTGTTATCGCTAAATCTGTTATCGTATCTCTTTTTTTTTTGCATTAAGAACAATATACGAAATCACCGATTTCACTGAAGGAAATTTATATCTGGTGTCTTATATTTTATTTATTCAATTAAAAAGGTGAATCCACCCACTCTACCCTTATCTTTGTAAATCTGAGCTAACCGAAGCTTTAAGGCCGTTGTTCCGGCAATTTATCAATTTGTTGAGTACCGCTGTATTTTATTAGATTTCTGTGAAACGACACTCACGTGTCTGGCGCCCAACACTATCTTAGTTTTTATTAATTAGTAATTTATCGAAGGAACGCCGGCGGGTGCGGAGTTGCACTCTGAAACTCCGTTACAACGTATTCAAATTTATATTATTTTTCCTGAAATTATCAAACCTACCGCATTCGGCTGAGACAACCATTATCCAAAATTACCGCTCTCCCGATCTTTACTTCTAGCTATCATAGTTTTCAAAATATGTTAATTTTCAAAGCGGTGATTCACTAACGAGAATTCAACGATTGCGTGAGAATTATTTCAAACTTTTGTTAGCGACATCAACGGGATTACGACGAGTTTGAAGCAAATAATCTTTGCCTTTGAATTTTCGATAACAGAACGCATGTGATAGCCAGATGTATGAGATTACAAAGTTTTAAAAAATGTTTTACACGATTTTCTTGCATTTTTTTTTTACGCAGAGCTATATCTAACTCCGATTTCAGATGCCCCGACTTGATACGGCCCGATAGTAATCACCGCGATGCTCGCAGTTCTTACTACGATTTGCTGTATTGCAATTTGATGAAACTTTTTACAGATTTTTTCCACAGTTGGGCATCCACCCAGGAAAAGTTGTATACCTAGTACAGTACGTTTTGACTCAGTTTCGTGTTATGCCAATTTGATTTTGCCCAATTCCAACTATTCAATACATTGAAATGAAAATGTGAACTTACTTATTCGTGAACAATTTCTTCCGGGAAATCCTTCTGCTGGATAATCTACGCTTCACACCGGAAGGTGTAGATTCAGCCATATTTACACTTCACTAGCGGTCACCGCGGAAATATTATAAATTATTTATTATTCACTAGATGATTCTGAATCAAACAAAATAGGCAGATCTTCACTAAATAGTATACAATATTTGGCGCTACATATCAACAACTGCGCAGTGAAGCTATCATAATATGTGTACAATTTCAAAGCAAAAATATCGTCTGGCAGTCGAACTTGAACTGCACGACTCTTATATATTCATGCGCTGATTGGTTGGCGAAAATCTCTGTCGTATCCTGAGCAGTTCGAAAATAAATCACAAATTTCGAATTTTCAAACGTGCATTCCTATCGAAGATTTGATTCCGCATCTTTTTTTTCCTTTGAAAATAATTGTAGCTTTTGTCGTTTTGAAAATATTTGTAAAAAACGTTTTTTTTTCCACTTGAAAAATTCTCGCCTTCTATCCAATGTCTCGAATTTTTGAACGAAATTTGCAGGAATGATATATTATAGTCTTTCAAGACTAACTAAAGAATAAAAAGGTTAATATTTTTGTTAACAAAAAAGTTATCAACCTTTTTCAGAGACTTTGCAAAAATCATTTATGGATATCTTCAAGCGCTTCGGAATTCGAACGCATTTGGAGCAACTGAAAACTTCCAGCGAGGAAGTTGTTCTTGAAGGTCCAAATAAGTTCTCTGTAAAGTTTTACCTGAATCGAATAAATGGTTAAAAAATTGTTGATGTTTCAAAGCACTACCGCCTGGTTGTCGCGCATGGAATCAGTTCACGTCAAGCGGGACAGATTTGGCCGAAAATATTCGTTGATGTTGCTGATACTTTTGTAATTTTTTTTACATATAAATTTTTTGGCTGAGTGTACCGTATTGTTCCGAATATAAGTCGAGGTTTTTTGTTGCCAATATCATCAGCAAAAATCGTCCTCGACTTATATGCGGGGTCGACTTATATTCGGGATTTTTAGGAAATTTACCTTGCTGATTGGAAAATAAGGAACTTCTTATTGAAAACAGTGCCTATGATAAATTTCCATGTCAACGTTTTTAATCTGAGTAGCACTAAACTCGACTTATATTGGATATCTAAAAGAAAGTCCCGAAATGTAGTCTGGAAACTGGGGGTCGACTTATATCCGGGGTCGACTTATATTCGGAACAATACGGTATATAGCTTTTTATTTATTCAAAGTCTCAATTGCAACAGTGTTTCCATGACAGTACTTCGAGATTATGCTCTACGAAGCAAAGCGGTGCATAATCATTGTGAGCGATGACGGAACACCTGGGGCATGTAGGTAGGTATTCACGTATATTTCGTGTGTTCAATAAGTTATTCGTGGTCCCAAGAATGAGACGTTCGAATGGGTGGTTTTCGTTTATATCGCACATACAACAGTCCATTAGCACAATGCGCAACCGGTAATGTCTTAGAGTAATATGTAAAACTCAAGTCAAAGATATCAAGCGTGAGTTCGATACATCAGAAATATTCCAGTGAGTTGCACTTGCGTTACGCCAGCAGCTCAATCAAGCGTAGTAATCGCGTGATCGTCGGTTCGGGACTCGGCCGTAGTTTTATTTTCTCAACATTTTGGGATGGAATACTGAAAAATTACGTATAGGCACCAACATTTCCACAACTTTTCCGTAACTTTTCCGTAACTTTGAGCGTTGTTGCTAACAAAATCCAGCTGATTGAAGTTTGGAACGTTCTCCGAACGGTTTTTTTTTTTCAAGTTTTATTGATTCCAAATTTTTTAAAATTCGGGAAAATGAAAGAATTGATGTTCCAGAACAATTTTTTCACCCCAAAAATACCCCTCGACTTGCAGCGATTGATGGATTGCGAAATAAAATCGGAAATAAATTCCTGCGCCCAAACGAAGTGAATGTGCCCTCTAATATTTATAGGGTGGACTTCTGGGACGAAAATGAGTTTGTAAAAAAATTGACGAAAATTAGAAAAAATGGCGCGGGTACATCCGGTATCAAAAACGCGAAAAAAAAATCGGAAATAAATTCCTGCGCCCAAACGTAGTGAATGTGCCCTCTAATATTTATGGGGTGGACTTCTGGGACGAAAAGGAGTTTGTAAAAAAATTGACGGAAATTAGAAAAAATGGCGCGGGTACATCCGGTACCAAAAACGCGAAGAAAAATCGGAAATAAATTCCTGCGCCCAAACGGAGTGAATGTGCCCTCTAATATTTATGGGGTGGACTTCTGGGACGAAAATGAGTTTGTAAAAAAATTGACGGAAATTAGAAAAAATGGCGCGGGTACATCCGGTATCAAAAACGCGAAAAAAAAATCGGAAATAAATTCCTGCGCCCAAACGGAGTGAATGTGCCCTCTAATATTTATGGGGTGGACTTCTGGGACGAAAAGGAGTTTGTAAAAAAATTGACGGAAATTAGAAAAAATGGCGCGGGTACATCCGGTATCAAAAACGCGAAAAAAAATCGGAAATAAATTCCTGCGCCCAAACGGAGTGAATGTGCCCTCTAATATTTATGGGGTGAACTTCTGGGACGGTAATGAGTTTGTAAAAAAATTGACGGAAATTAGAAAAAATGGCGCGGGTACATCCGGTACCAAAAACGCGAAAAAAAATCGGAAATAAATTCCTGCGCCCAAACGGAGTGAACGTGCCCTCTAATATTCATGGGGTGGACTTCTGGGACGAAAATGAGTTTGTAAAAAAATTGACGGAAATTAGAAAAAATGGCGCGGGTACATCCGGTATCAAAAACGCGAAAAAAAAATCGGAAATAAATTCCTGCGCCCAAACGGAGTGAATGTGCCCTCTAATATTTATGGGGTGGACTTCTGGGACGAAAAGGAGTTTGTAAAAAAATTGACGGAAATTAGAAAAAATGGCGCTGGTACATCCGGTATCAAAAACGCGGAAAAAAATCGGAAATAAATTCCTGCGCCCAAACGGAGTGAATGTGCCCTCTAATATTTATGGGGTGGACTTCTGGGACAAAAATGAGTTCAAAAACGGCGATGGAAGAGGTGTCGATGAGTTAGCGTCATTCGGTATTGACAAAATCCATTATCACTGTAAATCGAGTGATCTACAAAGGTATAATAGATTCTAATTGTTCTACCCGCCTATACAATCCTTCTTCATATACTTTCAACTGATTTAAAATTTCCTACAATTTCTTCACTAATGGCCGGTTTCACCAACGTCGAATAACTTTATTCATAGATTAAACTGAAAACAAAAGACTATTTTACATTGTATTTGCGACTTTTATTCGATGAATAGCGTTTATTCTATGAATAAGAAGTTAATCGACGTCGGTGAAACCGGCTATAAGAAGGGCGAAGGAGCAATCTATTGAAATCAATAACAGCGTTTTTCCGGTCGAACTTCATTTTATTTTTTATTTTTTGCCGTAATAATTGTAATTGTAAGTTATATTATTATTAACATAACGAGGGGCACCGTACGGCTGGTAACGGTCTCTGGGCCACCAGTTCAGTCCGTCACGGCCACCGTCCCCTCGCCCACCACCTCCTCGTCTACCGCCTCCTCGTCCACCGCCTCCCCGTCCACCGCCCCTTCGTCCACCGCCTCTTCGTCCACCGCCTCCTCGTCCCCCGCCTTCCCGTCCACCGCCCCCTCGTTCGCCACCTCCTCGTCCACCACCCCCTTGTCCATCACCTCCGTATCCTCTACCCCCTCTCTCACCCCGTCCACCGCCTCCCCGTCCACGGCCCCCTCGTTCACCGCCTTCTCGTCCACCACCCCCTTGTCCATCACCTCCTTGTCCTCCACCCCTTCTCTCACCTCGTCCACCGCCTTCCCGTCCACCGCCCCCTCGTTCACTGCCTCCTCGTTCACCACCCCCTTGTCTATCACCTCTGTGTCCTCCACCCCCTCTTTCACCTCCTCCACCTCTTCCTCCGCCACCTTCTCCTCCACTGCTCTCACTCTCGTTGGAGTCTCCACGCCCGCCTCTAACTTGGCTGGGAGAATTTCTTCCAGTCACTGTAGAATAATAGTGTTGAAAATTTGTACTTCCTCATATCACGGTAGGATTCTGAATATCAATGAAAGACTTAAGTTTGATGGAGCGCACCGACAAAAAGAAGACCGAAAACATATCCAAAAATCAGATTGTACGATTCGAATGAATTCACCAGGGTTCAAATTCGTCTGAAATTTCTATGGCTGAATAATACTTGATGAATTTCACTACCGATTTCGAACCGAATGATAATTCAAAAATCGAATACTATATGAATTAACCCATACACTATCATTCATATAAATCGAATGTTAATTGTAAGAAAACGAAAAATCCCGCTAATGAATCGGCATCACTCAGGGGCCGTTCAAATAATACGTAACGCTCGAAGGGGGGGGGGGGGGGGGGGGACTTGAAAATTGTTACGTTACCAATAACAGGGGGGGAGGGGGGAGGGGCGGAAAATGTACGTCACGTTTTCTTAATATGGTTTTTTTTTTTTTTTTTTATGAAAATAACGGTTGAGCTTCAATTTATATGTTATTCGGGAAAATATGGTCATTACGCCATTGCGTCTCTGTTGTCTCTCGCACAAATTTCGACCTTCGAACTATTCACAAAATTTATTCATCCCCGTAAATTGTGCTGATTCTAGAAATTTCAGGTGAAATGGGGGGGGGGGGGGCTGGATTTGTTACGTCTTTTCTTGGGGGGGGGGGGGGGACTTAACGATTGTTACGAATTGTTACGGTGGGGGGGAGGGGGGTCTGAAATCCCGAAATTTTGCGTTACGTATTATTTGAACGGCCCCTTAAGACAAAAAATAGCCGGAAATTCCGTGTTCACATACAAAATTTGATTTCATTGTGTAGGTGATTATTTTCCGCGTCCTTTCTGCGGCATATAAATATTTACAATGATTTTGCCCGATAATACCGATTAGAATCATTCAGGTAAGTCCGAATAAATCTTACCCTGTGACTCAGAAAAAACCGCATTTATTTTCTTCAGAATTGTAGCTACGATTAACCGGTCCAGGAATATTATAGTTCTTCAAACGAAAAATGATGCGCACCAAGTATTCTGTCATAAATTTGTTTTTAATTCAAAACCTGGTGTACTTGTTCGAATCTTACAAGATAATTTTTGGAAATGTTTTCGGACATTTTATTTCTCTGGTGGCTGACCTGCCATGGAATGCCGTCTATGCATTATTCTGTTAGGTACCTCAATTAACTGATGCATTCAGACAACAACTAGTGATTCAAATGATCGGTTATAATTATCAATCTTCGACCGATTGGTTAGCGCCGTTTGTCTACCAGCTAAAGAATATAGGGCATTTCGCGCGAAATGTTCCAGCGTCGGACGTCAACTCTTCTTATGTCCCTGTAATTTTATCTTCGAAAAGTAGATTATCCAAAACGCCCCCCCCCCCCCCCCCCAAATTATTGCAAATTTGTTGATGACCAATCGGCCGTAGGCCAAGCAAATCAAATTTCGGCATAAAAAGAATTTCGTCATTATACAACGGAGAATTTTGGCACACTAAAGACCGGTTGCATAAACGTGGGTTACCCAAAAGTTTAAATAACCTCCGCAGATACTACCCGTTCAACCTACATGAACTGTCAGAAGTTAACAGCGATTCATGACAGCTGTCAGATGAAAAAACGGTCGAACGGGTAGTATCTGCGGGGTCACCTACGGGTTATTTGAACCTTCGGGTAACCCGGGTTTATGCAGCCGGCCATGAGAAATGTAATCTCAAAGGCGTTATACAGGGTGATTCCGAATTCGTGACGAATCTCTCGAGGGGTTGATCCTTGTCAAAATTAGGATCGAAAGTTCCTTGGCCATTTTTCTGATAAAGGATTTTTTTTCTTGGAACCATAACACATTTTTTTTAACATCTTCTACCCAATAGGAAACTTTCACTGAAAAATCCTCTAATATTGAAAAGAAATTATTGGCATCATATAAGATTCTTCAAAATCGACAAATGATGAAGAGAAAAAAAAAATAGTTAAAAAACAAAATTATTTGTCGGAAAAAAAAATTCTTTTTCAGCATAATGGCTAAGGAACTTTCGATCCCAATTTTGATGAGGATTAATCCCTCAAGAGATTCATCACGAATTCTGAATCACCCTGTATACCATTTTCCATGACATTTTGCAACCTTTCGAATGGTATACCTGACCTGAAAATCTTCCAAATTGCCACGAAAAACCGCGATCTTGTAGAGTAATTTCAGAGATACGAATTTTTATTTGACACGAATCAACACATATCAACCAAAGCAATGTAAAAAATTGTCACCCGTGCGTGAGCTGCTAGAGACCGGCAAAACTAGCTGGAACTGTTGATATAAGATTTAGATATGCATAGCGAAAAATCTGTGGAAGAAATACTTTATTTTTTGTGTAATTTTCGGCCCAAAAATGATACGAAATCAATGTCGAAAAGATCCTTCTTTGCGTCCATTCATGTCATATAAAAATTCATATCTCTGAAATGACTCTCTAGCCCAAAACCCCCTTTGAGAGCTTGTTTGTGATCTCAAGGATTTCCGGAAAAAAGTGAAGAAAAAACTTTCACCTGGGGAAGCAGATTATTTTCAACGTCTTTAAAGCTTCTTCGCTGAAAAATGACAAAATTATTTTTCCCGAAACATGCAAGGTCATCAAAAAATCTGCAACAATCGGGGGGCCTTTTTGGATAGTCTACTTTCCGTACATAAAATTACAAGGACAGTGGAAGAGTCGAGGTCCAACGCTGAACATTTGACCCTAAACGCCCCATATACATATGGGGCATTCCATGTCAAATCGACCTGGTCCAGACCCTCAACCTCTCAGAACTGGTCCGCGATTTTTTGTATCATTCTTCTGACTCTAAATAGCCATCATAATTTTTTCCGATTCCTCAAAACAAATTTGAGCGCATCATGAATTTTCAAAGTTTTTTTTTCAACACCTCGATGGCCGTGATCGAAAGATCTGAAAAAATTCTCAAAAATGTGTCAGCAATGGAAATTCTTGAACCGAAATTCTTAATATCTGGGCGTCTGCTCCGACCTGTTTTTCCAGCTTTCTAATCTGATTTTACGTTGATATTCCCGAGAAAAAAATGCTCAAAAAAATCTGAAAAAATTTCCAGAAATCCTTGGCAGTCGTTAGAAATATTCAAGCAGCAGTCGACGATGGTTCCAGTCATTAAAAAAAAAAAAAAACTCCCCAAAAATGACTAATAAATCCTCTCATCTAGGAACGATTTTAACCATCCGAGCATTGGTACCGTTACACTGAAAAAATCTGTATCGGCCGTACAGCAATACGGTTCTTGCTAGTCAATTATAGGCGTCATAGTGAATGACTTTTGCTGATATAGAAAATCGCATAGCTGAACAGTGATGCCACAAATTCCCAGAAAATCTGTAAAAATAGAGACAGAGCGATGGCGATCGCGGGCGGAGTGAGAGAGATACTAAATCTGTGTGTGGCATCAGTGTAGCTGAATCAGAAGACACTGATTGCTCTAAATTTCATACAAATATGGCTACTGGCGTCTTTCCAATACAGCTATATATTATAGCTGTTGAAAGCATATCAGTTTTGTAAATGAAAGCGGCTGTGGTCTGTATGCATATATGTTTGAGGTGATGGCGTGTATTTATGAGCGATCTTCACGAAACAAAATAGCCGTCACAGCTTCGCCAACCACACGACTCAGTCATATTTGTATGCATTCTTCAACTAGACTGTATTGCTGTCGCCTATTTACTAATACAATATGGCTGGACGAACACGAATTCTGGCTGTAATCGCTGAACGGTTTTTTCAGTGTACCTTGAAATTTGTTTTGAAAAATCTGAAAAAAATTCCGTTTTTTATCAAGAGTCGGAAGAATGATACCAAAAATCGCGGACCAGATCTGAGAGGTCGAGGGTCAGGACCAGGTCGATTTGGCATGGAATGCCCCATATATAAAGAGTCTATCACAGTGAGTATCCAAATTATTGACGCTCGAACGAGAAACCCTTACGGAAAAAAACCCTCAAATTTAAGGGGTAAATTCGCACCCCCAAAGTTTTCGGGATTTACCCTGTATTTGGGGGTAAAATTTGAGGGTAAACCCTGAGTTTTCATGGTAAACCCCCAAAACTTTGGTGGTGCGAATTCACCCCTTAAATTTGAGGGTTTTTTTCCGTAAGGTAATAGACAACGTATTTGCCGAAATAATCTGTACGTGCGTGTATTGAATTCTGTTACACCCTGTACACGACTGTCGTCAATGCATCAACTACTTTGTTGCACCGGCTGTATTTAACTTCAGCGAATATCATTATTCGATTGAAATGGTTCAACCAGAGATCTTGCATTGACAATACCACATGCAACTATAGAATATGTATACTACCACTTCAGTCACAACTTTATTATTGGAACCCATCGAATGTAATAGTATTCAATTGAACTAACTTACCGGAGCTATCACTAATTTGCACATTTTCGGCGCTCATTTTTTCGCAGCTTTGTTCTGAAAAAAGGTTATGCAGAAAATCATTACATGTACACTAGGGTGGTCCTTAACAAGGATATTTCCGAATTTTTATGCTCCCAGGGGCTTGAACGCTTCCAAATTAATAAAAAAAAATTCCCCGAAAGTTATCAAAAAATTACAAGAGACCTTTTTTGTAGAGCTTTCAATTTCCCATAATAATATGTATTCTTTATTATTCTTGATATGTTGGTCAACGACTTTTAAAACTTCAAAGAACAAAATAAGTTCTTCCCATGTTATTTCCATAAGAAACTTTGGAGGAAAAGCGGACTATCTTAGAACTGATATTAAGTTTAAATTTCCGGGGAATTTTTTTTTATTAATTTGGAAGCGTTTAAGCCCCTGGGAGCATAACAATTTGGAAACATCCCTGTTAAGGACCACCCTAATGTACACGTATGACCAGACATGTGTTCCAGAATATCATCGAAAATTCAGAGCACCAATGTAAGAACTTAAACTCGTGTTAGTTGTACTTACGTTCGGTTTCTCGAATCGTCCTCACGGTTCGACTACTGAGTCTCGACTGTTGCGAATCGCTAAACTGCGCATGCGGCTTGCGCATCGTCACTTTCCAGACCGGGCCCGCACACATTCCAGAGAGCGAAGCGCGTGAGGTTGGGTAATTTCTGACGGACTTATTCAGTTCTACGCCCATGTCCACGACAATGGAAAGCCCACAAAAAATCGGTGAGACCGATTACACGTACAATTTACAAAACAACTCATTAATTAATTACATCGATTGCCTTATGGGCAATTCCCCCTCAAATCGGCCGAGAAATGACCTCGTATTAATTGAATCGTTTCGAACTTTGTTTACGTGAAATCTACGTCAAAAAAGGGAACCCGTATTTTTTCGTTGGTCAAAAATTTTTTTTACGCTAGTTATATATTATCGCATTTTACTGTAAAAGTGGCGGGCGGGCGGCTTTGAGAATTATTATCTCGGGTCCTGTTCACAGTAGAGAGATGTTCCAAAACGCGTTTTAAAGGCGATGAAAGACACTTTTCGATAAAATTTTTCAACTTTTCGAAAAATATAGTTTTGTTATTTTTATGAGCGATCAAAATGTTTATCGATTTGTTTCGCGAACTAAGGCCATTTGTCAAATTCTAAAAAAAAATATCATTGCATTCCTTATTTAATTATGAAGATGGCGATTTTTTTAAAAAAGATGGAGCTATTTTTCTGAGTATTTTTTTTACAATTATTTGTCCGGCGCTGCGTCAGATTGCCTCGCCGCGCGCCTCGCTACTACCGGGTCGTACGGGGCTCGGCCAATGGCGTGGCGCGCTGCTTTCCATACATGAAATATATATTTGTAGTATATTATAAGGTAAATGAACCATGCAGTAAAGTAACCAGCAAAAAGTGACGTTGTACCTTGTGACACTCACGAATTGAATATTTTAAATAAATTCGTTGCTTCTGGTGGGCACTAGGGTGGTCGTTAATTTCTAACATATACTTGCCACCCCCTGAATCGACAGATAATGATTCAAAAACACTGTGTAATTTTTTTAAAGATTTTTAGCTTGATTGGGAACCGTGCCGAAATCAATTTGAAGTTGGAAAATTTGAAAAAAAAATAAAACTTATTTTTTTTTCAAGTTTTGACTATATAGAAGCAGAAAATAAATGTAGAATGACGAAAAACGAAAACTTTCCATCAAAAAAATTTATTTTATGGTAATCTTATAATATTACAACGTTATAAAGACTATATCAACAAGATTATTAAATAAAACAAATAAACTACTGAAAAAAAAATGAATAAATAAATTAAATAAAACAAAAATAAATGAGGTCTTACATGAAGTTGTAATATGATAAGTTTACAATAAAATGCATTTTTGTCGAAAAGTTTTCGTTTTTTGTCATTCTACATTCATTTACCGCTTTTTTACTCGAAAGGTGGGAAAAAAATGTATTTTTTTTTTTTTTTTCAACTTCAAATTGATTTCGGCTCGCTTTCCCATGAAACTAAAAATCTGAAAAAAGTTACACAGTGCTTTTGGGTCATTGTCTGTCGATTCAGGGGGTGGCAAGTATATGTTAGAAATTAACGACCACCCTAGTGGGCACCAAATATTCTTCGGATTTCTTACCCTTGGTAACCATTTCACAGACGACACCCCGTCTTCATCGAATGCTACGGCATCCGGCGAAGTAGCCAATGTAGACGGAGTTGTAGAAGAGATGTCTAGCGATTAGAAGAGTAAGTCTAGCAATTGGTCGGATAATTTGATAATTTGATAATTTGATACTTTGACGTAACTTCTGTCAAATTTCGACTGATACATCATAGTGCTCCTCGCGGAATAAATATTAGGGGTTTCAGTTGAAACTTTTCTCGATAATGCATGGGTTTAATACCGAACAAATCGCGATTTTTTTTTTTCAGTCTGATCATTTCTCCTCGGAGAAAAAACTATTCTACCATATCGTTGAAAATCTATATCGGGATTCTGCAATAGAGTTTTTATTATTATAATTTCTCGGTCTGTCCGAAAATCCCGTTTTCGATGGATAATATGATATCCTGCTGATTCGCAGACGCGAATCGAGTTATACCTTTCATCCTTATATGAGTCGTTCACCACATCTTTTGATACTAGAAGACATCCCTGAAAGTTTGAGCCAGATCTGACACCCGGAGTTAGCGATGTCTCCTTGTCAGAGTCCTAAATTTATTCAAGATCTGGTCTTGTTTCCACGGCACCAAGACAAATTTTTGATTTTGTTGTTCTGTGTTATTCATTGTTAGAGCGAGATCCATCGACACGGGGGGCCCCGGGGAAGGGGGCGTTGGCACGCTCGCGTCGCAAGTGCCGTATTCGAAAGAGGGCGGCAGTAAAAGCAGCCAAGGCGGCAAAACGAGCACTCGCGGCTGAACACACGACCATTACCAATTGTAATATTACCTATAACATAAATAATTATAAATAAATATTTCCGTTCGTGGCGAATAAGGCTGAATTGATGGTTTCTTGGATGACATTTACTATAGTTTTCGTCCCCGACAAAGTTTTATGAAACAGCACTCAGTGAAACAGCTTATCCTTCTAACGCAATGTGATACTGCTTCTGGAGTATGAAGAAGACGAGCCCGCTTTATGTTTCGGTAGGTATAGGTAGGTATAGGTGTGCACGGAGCGAATACGAAATTGTAATATATTAAGAATAAACATAATCGAACGGATCCTGAATAACGCTGAGATTGGAAGGCTCACTTGCGATTGCTATTCGAGGGTTGATGGGGTCAAAAAAAAAATTCATGTTGGATCCCCCCAAATCAGCTCCAAATAATTAAAAAAAAAATTCCCTAACTTTTCCAGATTTTCATTTTATTTCCGTAGTCTCTCTTTTTTGATTCAGAGTTTGTAAGTTGATCCACGATACTTGAAGTGAAAATTTTCGCAGAAGTATCTCTTTTTTGCAAAAAAGCAAAAAAAAAAAGAAGAAAAATAATAATAAAGCACACGATTCCCCTGGGATGGGGTATGGGGGATGGGGTATCCCAGAGGAATCGTGTGCTTTATCATTATTTTTTTTTATTTTTTTTTTTTTTGCAAAAAAAGAGACACTTCTGCGAAAATTTTAACTTTAAGTATCGTGGATTACTGTTGTGGTTAGAGGGATTGAGGCCAGTAATAATGAATCACAGGGTTAGTTTCAGCTCAAAAAAGATTTATTTAACTTCTATATAAATTAGAAAACTCTTTACGATTTGACTATCAACCGCTCACATAGCCGGGTCATACAGGAAGAGGAAGAGACAGACATATAGAAGGCATGGTGCGCCATCTATAGCTAAACTAGTTAGCCATAACCAGTGACTTACAAAGCAAGAAAGTCCCTGCAGGCTTGTCTAACTATTTCTCAGCTTTATTGCATATATTTTAACAATTACCTTATAAACTTTGAATCGAAAAAGAGAGACTAGGGGAATAAAATAAAAATCTGGAATAATTAGGGAATTTTTTTTCAATTATTTGGAGCTGATTTGGGGGGATCGTCATGAATTTTTTTTTTGACCCCGTCTAAGGACCACCCTAATATATATATATGTTAATCGGGAAGGCAGATTATAAACTGATGATGAGAATGTACCTGGGGAATTCCAAGTCAAATCGGCCGGACTTGGCGATTTTTGTAAATCGTATATTTTAAATCAAATGCACCTGATACGTATTATACATCAATTGAAGGGCCGGATCGAATAACGCCTTCCGCGCTCGAGCCGATCGAACAAGCCCCCGAACGTATGCAATCTACGCCAGCGCGTAGCAAACTTTTTAGACCAGTCACTTTATGCAATTTGAGGGCCTTGAATGACACTAATTGTGGAAAGCATGAAAAAAATACTACGATGTAGCGAAAGATGTAAATAATAAACCGTACCGTTTGTGAAATTTAGTTTTCACTCGTTTTTCAATAAAAAATTAAAAACCCGAAAAAAACTCGAAAAAAATCGTTTCTTTACCTTTCGCCTCGAACGCTGCTTAAACGAAGGCAGATAGACCATAGTTTGATTGGACCATTTTTGTAGAGCGTGGAATTCTCTACAAAAAAGTCCGCGACGGCATATATCTATAGTTGATATCTGATGCGTTTTAGGCGATGCAAGACGCACCTACGAAACGACGCTTTTTCGTCGACTGACAGGCTATGGCCATGGTAACGGCTGCCATGTTGCTGTTAGTCGACGTAAAAGCGTCGTTTCGTAGGTGCGTTTTGCATCACCTCAAACGCATCGGATATTAACTATAGATGTATGCCGTCGCGGACTTTTTGGTAGAGAATTCAACGCTTCACAAAAAAGGTCCAGTCAAACTATGGTCTATCTGCCTTCGTTTAAGCAGCGTTCGAGGTGAAAGATACAGAAACGTATTTTTTTCGAGTTTTTTCGGGTTTTCAATTTTTTTTATTAAAAGACGATTGAAAACTTAATATCACAAATGGTACGGTATATTATTCGCGTCTGTCGCTACATCGTAGTATTTTGTTCATGCTTCCGACAATTAGTGTCATTTGAAACCGTAAAATAATTGGTCTCGAACTCAGAAAACTGCAGCAATTATACAAGCGCCTCCCACGCCTACACTATTGACTTTAGATGTATGCTCTCGGGAAGTTTTTTGTTGGAAATTTTGCGCTCTACAAAATTGTTTGTATACAATTTTCTCTATCTAGCACGGTTTTCGCAACGTCTGAAGTCGAAGCTGGCGGCGCGCAATGTTTCGGTCGTGATTGACATTTTACGATTTTTTTTTGCATACTTTGCAAACTGATTTTTTTTCACAATCTTGGATACAGGATCAGTGAACCATCCCCGATATGCCTATATTTTTTTTTTCATTAAATAACCTTAAGTGCTATATTGCCTTGCCTTTACCGTGCGCGGGTGCGGGGACCTGTTGAGTCCCCTGGCTGTCGCGACGTCCTGTTGCTGACGTTGACAACGGCGGGACCGATCTCCCATCCCTTAAAACGTTGGCCTCTGCTCCGCTCCTCTATCACTTGGTGGATAGCGCTACAGCAGTCAGCAATATTTTTCTTGGTTATTATTAACAAGCGACTCGCAGTGCTTATTGCTATCCAAAACTTGTGTTATAAATTCAATTTTCATTCGTTCGTTCGTTTACATTAAACGTCGTGTAATAAAAATTGTGAAACGATGTCGAAGCATAATGATAGTGAAGTCTATGTTCAACGATTGGCAGAAATTATTGCTGCATTAGTCGTTGACATAAACGATGTGGTTTTGATTCTGAGTTCGCCGAAGAGCTTGATTGTCCCGGTAAGTGTAATATTTATCAACTGATTACTCGGTATACTACCTACTGTGAGTTATGACTTGCATAGATTTATTACATGGAACAAAACACTTTTCATGTTTTGCGGACACTGAGTTTTTTTTTTCTCATAGAACCTGTTACTTGACAATGCTCATGAATATTATGCACACGGGGGATAAAAAATAAATTAATTAGTAAAACAAAAGGCTTTCTACATGCTAAGGTTTCGGGGTTGACTTTCGTGATTATGATATATCTGAATAGACCGAAATAGAGACGGCAATATGTATATTGTTAGACTGTAATTTACACTAGTTGCCCAGGCACCTACAACACAGTCGTTCTGTGTACGTTTTCAAACTTACAGTCTTGCGCTTGGGCGCTACATTATATCCAGATCGAAGTTGTATAGTGTGTACGACGTTGAGTATTAATAATTGTGTCGGAAATTGGTTCAGGTTAATAATCTAAG
Organism: Tenthredo livida; assembly: GCA_963992785.1. Classification (NCBI taxonomy): domain Eukaryota; kingdom Metazoa; phylum Arthropoda; class Insecta; order Hymenoptera; family Tenthredinidae; genus Tenthredo; species Tenthredo livida. The sequence continues at coordinate 13,783,196 of OZ023072.1, read as the reverse complement.
CTAGGATATATCGCGTTACTAAAACCAAAAGAGCGTATCTCAAATCATACGCCCTTTTGGTTCTGCAGAGCCAAAAGGGCGTTTAAAAAAAAATTCTGTAATCAACCTAGAAATGTTAGAAATAAGGAAATATATTGAAAGAATGAAAAAAAAGGTTTTTTTTTAGATACGCCCTTTTGGCTTTAGAAAAAAAAAATTCTTAAAACGAAAAGGGCGTAACGTTTTTTTTCAACTTGTTATCAACCATGTAGCATAATTATAGAGAAAATTCGAAAAAAATGTACAAATCATGATTTTACAACTCAATAATATTATGAGTAGTAAATAACATTGAGTAAATTGAGTAATAATAGTATTGTAAACATATTATTACACTTGAGTAGGTATAATAATATAGAGTTGTAAAATCATGATTTGTACATTTTTTTCGAATCTTCTCTACGATTATGCTACATGGTTGATAATAAATTGAAAAAAACCGATACGCCCTTTTCGTTTTAAGAATTTTTTTTTTTAAAGCCAAAAGGGCGTATCTCAAAAAAACCTTTTTTTTCAATTTTTTCAATATATTTCCTTATTTCTAACATTTCTAGGTTGATTACAGAATTTTTTTTTTTTTTATACGCCCTTTTGGCTCTGCAGAACCAAAAGGGCGTATGATTTGAGATACGCTCTTTTGGTTTCAGTAACGCGATATGAAGTTTCGTCGTTTGCTCACCCTCAGGAAAAAAGTTAGAGTCGAATTACGGTCCAGAAGGAGATTCGCGCTCAAGAACAAAGTACCCGATGACGATTGTTTAAACAAATACTTGTTACCTAGTTTAAGTCATTTTAATGATAATAATGAGGAACATGACGTTCCGTCGTTTGCTCACCCTTCAAAAACCTATTTCGACGTATAATTCGATGACCGTAGACCCGGGAGCTCCCTATCGCATGAGAAACACTGTGCGCGCCAAACACAGAAAAGCGCGGGCCTATTTTCTGCTGGGCATATTCTGCTAACTTCTGCTTCATTTTATCTATTTTGAACTTTACATCGAGTTCCATGAAATTTTTTTTTATTTTTAATTATGAATTATTCATTTTCTGGTTCTATTTCAGTGGTTTCATTGAAACCACTGATTTGAGGCGACAATAATGTAATAGTTTTATCTCCGATCGTGTTTTTTGACGTTTTTTTTTCTTTTGATATTTTTATCATTGATTTCCATATTCTCAGTTGGAATTCTTTTTCAATTCAAATAACTTCTATTTAGAGTCGAATTTTTTTACTACTTCTTAGAGACTCAGAGCAGTATTAGTCATTTTTCTTTCCGTAATATTAATAATCATTACACCTAAATGAATCAGAACTTCATTTAAGGACGTTCACAAGTAAAACGATTTTCTATAGATTGTCTTTCTATGGAAATCCTCTGTGAAAGGTCTTCTGCGCATACACTTACATCGCAGAAGGTTGAAATTTTTTTTCCAATACACATAGGGGCAGGTGGGGCAGAACGGGCAGCGGGGCAGAACGGGCACCAAAACAAAATAAAAACAATGTGGTCAGTAATGATTTTTTATAAAATATGGCGACGTATTTTGGATCAATAATGACAAAAAAAAATAAAAATTTTAAATTAAAAAAAGTAAAATAAAACGGGAAAAAAATCATTTTTTTTTGTCATTATTGATCCAAAATACGTCGCCATATTTTATAAAAAAATCATTTCCGACCACATTATTTTTGTTGTTGTTTTGGTGCCCGTTCTGCCCCGCTGTCCGTTCTGCCCGGCTGCCCGTTCTGCTCCACCTCTCCCTACTACTAATATCTAAAAATTGTCGGATGCAATTTTGGATTGAAAAATTTGGAGTGGTTGAAAAAACGAAAAATCGTTTTTGACAAAGTTTCATCAAGGTCCGTAATTAGCGTCACTATTAAATTGGTTGGGACGAGCCCCGAATTTTATTCGAGTAAAAAAATTCAGAATAATTGCACGGCTTGTGACATCTTCTATGTGTCACAAACGCCCGAAAAGTTACATTACATTCAGGTATATCAAATATTGGATTTATGGAATAATAGATCTTTAGTTGGTATTTCGGTAAGAGTGATCATTGAACGACCTGATGAGGAATAATCAAATTATTCAAAATTCATTCTGCTCGATTGGATTTACTAATATTCCATTTTTATTCCAGACTATATATTTTTTCATTATGTAATTGGATTTCATAATGGTTTTATAATTACTTTGCTGTGTTGCTTTCAATAAATCTTACGATTTTTCTTTTTCAATATTGTTTTATAAGCAGGGTGTCCAGCGACCGGTAATTCCTCGAAAACCGGGAATTATACGGGATTTCGAAAGTGCCCTTGAAAATGCGGGAAATATACGGGAATTTTCTAAGGCAACCGGGAATTTTCTTCATCAAATGTAACTTGCATAGAATTTCGATCTCGGTCCGATAATGGGGATGCTCAACCTTTTTTTTCTCGGGAAATTAAACTGATTCGGAAATTGTTATACAACAATTAATATTTAGTAGTTATGCAGCTCAAAATAATGCTGTGAAAATCCGAGAATTTTTATAAAATGACCGGGAAAATACGGGAATTATACGGGAATTTTCAAGTCCCGTGTCGCTGGACACCCTGATAAGCGAATTTTGAAAATAATGGCGCTACAGTTATGTGTGTAGATTAGGGTGGTCGTTAATTTCTAACATAGTTGCCACCTCCTGAATCGACAGATAATGACCTAAAAACACTGTGTAATTTTTTTTAGATTTCTAGTTTGATGAGAAAGCCTGCCCAAGTCAATTTGAAGTTGAAAAAGTCAAAAAAATTAATACATTTTTTTTCTCTAATTTTCGAGTAAAAAGCGGTAGATAAATGTAGAATGACAAAAAAAAATGTATTTTATTGTAGACTTATCATATTTGTAATATCATCTTCATGTTAGACTATATAGATTTTTTTTTTTCATGATTTGTTTCTTTTCTTTCATTTTTCATTTTCTTATTAATGCATTTTTTTAATATAGTCTTTATAACGTTGTAATATTATAAGATTACCACGAAATACATTATTTTGTTGAAAAGTTTTCGATTTTCGTCATACTACATTTATTTCCTACTTTCATACTAAACATTGGAAAAAAAAATTTGTCATTTTTTTTTCAAATTCTCCAACTTCAAATTTGATTTCGGCGGGCTTTCGCATTGAGCTAAAAATCTTTTAAAAAATTACGCGTTGATTGCAAGTACATGTTAAAAATCAACGACCACCCTAGTGTAGATAGCTATTCTGATAAATGGACTGAAATGAGCCAAAATATCGCTTCTGTGCAGATAGCCTCGTTGGATGCTCATAGTTGAACTATAAAATTATTTGAAGATTTGCAGAGCATTAAAAAGAAAACCCCGCAAGGACTTGGTGCTCCAACTCCAAAGAACCTGGAGGGAGAATAAAAACGGTATTCGGGACAAAGTAAAAAACTTGTTGAAACAGCGGTTAAGCAAAAGGACAAACAGCTCGCCTAATCTGTCCGGAAACTCCGTCGCGAGCGAAAAAGCTACGCCGGATCGGGAACAGATATTTAATGATGGCGTGGGGTATCCTATGGAAGGATCGGAAGATGTAGATACCGTAAGTAGTCTATCATCCTCGCCCAAGTTGGAGCACAATTTCATCTGGAACACCCCAAAATCACGTAAGCGCACTCCAGATATTAATTTCGATAATTCTGCCGCTAAAGATGACGCGTATGAAGTTGAGTCAAGTGCTCAACATGTAGATACCGTGAGTAGTCTATCATCCTCGCCCAAGTTAAAGCACGATTTCAGCTGGGACAACCCAAAATCACGTGAGCGCACTCCCGATATCAATTTCGATAATTCTGCCGCTAACGATGATGCGTATGAAGTTCAGTCTAGTGCTGAAAGTTCAGACGGCATACTTGATTCCGGCAGTGTGTCGGATGAAAGCGCGTCTGAATACATTGCACCGCCCCAATCGCCATCTATTCAGAAAAAATTTTGCACTTCTTTGGGTAAATTCAATATCCCGTCGGTACAATTACTGGGCGAAGATGGAAATATAGACAAAGATAAAGTTAGGGACGTAATATCAAAATGCATGCTGTATGACGTAGGTTACAGTTGTCCCCTGAGTTTCTATGGCGGTATTCGACCCAACATAAAATTTCTAGTAACGTACGCGAAATGCAGGTATACGAGTCATACACAGAGCTTCAGATTTGACGTGACTGATTTCAAAACACCATTATCGACCATTTACATTAAAGCCACTGAGTGTGGAGAAATAGTTCACGACGGTCCGAAGATACACTGTACACTCAAAGGCAAGGCCAGAGTTGCAGTGAAGGCTCAATTGTCGAAAGTGGCTCCAAGAATATTGCAACTTGATACAGCCCGTCAAATAGATCCAGAGATCGCCGATGATGGTCACATGCAAGAACTGATGCGTCTTTCGACGTACCAGAAGGCTAAGTCCGAAGAAAATTGCAAAAACGACAAAATCCTCCGGTCTAATGATCTTTCAGATTTATTTCAGCGACATGTTTTAGATGCAGAGCGTCGAGACTCCTACATTAGACATGCGGGTCTCCCGTTGTATGTGCACATGTACTCGGAGGAGCAGCTCGATGTTATCTGTGCAAAGGACATAATTGTCCATTTTGATGCCACGGGAAATGTCGTTCGTAAGCCACGAGACGTCAAGTGCAAACGACTCATGTATTACGCCATGGTAATAAACAAAAATAGCTCCGTAATTCCTATTGCAGAAATGGTAAGTTCCGAGCATGACGTAGCATCCATTAGTACGTTTTTGAAAAAATATCGTTACTTTTTGGCTACAAGACATGTCAGTTGGCCCTTATTTCGCGTAGTAGTTGTAGATTGGAGTTGGGCGTTGATCAACTCCGTTATGACTGAATGGAACGGAATGACTGTGACGAATTACTTGAACCAAGCTTACATCTACTTGACGCAAAAAACACACCCGAGCTCCGATTTCATTATTGTCCACAGCTGCTGCGCACACTTTCAGAAACGCGTATCAATGAACATACACAAAAAGTTTTCGAAATACTTGCACGTGAAAAACTTAATTCTTGAATGTGTAGGGTTAATGATTCATTGCCGTACCATAGATGCTTTAGACAACGTGTTCGAACAATTCATGACGGTCCTTCTGACCATGAATCGTGAGCAGGCTCACCGCAATGTAGTTCGGCTCCACGAGCTGCATCATTTGATAAAAGATGCAGATCCTCCCAGTGAGATAGCGGGTGACGAAGATCAGGTCGAAACTGTATCAGACGATAGACTTCAGGGTACGATTTATGCCGATTCTCCTTTTTTCCATCGTTATTACGCTAAACTCTTGAGTATAAAAAGTGACTTGATCGAGACCGACAATGATAACGAATATTTTGCGCCGGAGGTTGCAGATTATGTTACGCAGAGCCTTATGCCGTACGTTCCAATGTGGTCAGCTCTTTTACTGACGCATGTAGTACCAGATCGTGCTAGACTCAGCAACGCTAACGTCGAGTGCTACTTCAATCTCGTGAAAAGAGATGTTTTGGAGGGCAAGGTGAATTTAAAGATAGGTCGATTCATAGACAAAATGAGGAATTACAAGAGTTGCCTATGTGCAGAGGCAGCCATTAATACACCCTTGAAGGGTCGCCGATCTAAGGCAAAGGCGGTAAAAAGGCAATTGTGTAGTAGGACTCGTCTTGTAGCGAAGTTAGATAGCCCAAATAATTCGTTAGTGCAGGAGATGTGGCAACGCAAACGTAAAGCTCAGTATAGCCATCTAGAGGGTCGTTTACTTGGAAAGATCACCAAGAAGGTTAAAACTTCTTACTTTCGAACAAGTACGCCTAAGCAGGAAAATCATGATCAATCCCCCAAACAGGAAAATCATGATCAATCCCCCCAACAAGAAAATCATGATCAATCGCTGTTGAACCGAAGCGACAGTTCGACTCACGCGAACGCGTTACCCAACGGATTGTTCATGGACGTCGAGTATTATATGCTCGAATTGAACAATACCGAGTTCACTATTGGTCGATATTCTTCTAGTACCTGTGCTCCGATTATAGCATTTGATCATTTCGATTTGTTTTCCGCATAATTTCAAACCCTCGGTAAAGAAAGATACTTGGATGGGGCAGTTATAGACGCTTTCACTGTGCCTACCTTAGATTTTGCAAGGAACGTGGTCTACGTCCCCACGACCTACACGTATTATAAGTTAGGCGAGGGCCGTGACAAAGATAAACCTGAAACGTTTCGAATGTACAACGTCGGTGATGCATTTAAGGGCACAATGCTCATGCCGTACGTGTACGCGGACCATTGGTGTCTATTGGTAGTTGATATTGACGCAAAAACTGTGATGCACTTAGATCCAATGTTCAAGCGCGGTGTAAGTAGAACCGAAACAGCCGTGCAATACTTTAAAAAGTATATCGAAGAGTGTGCAGAAAAACAACCCGATTTACTCCGCGACATCAATTGGACTACGATCAATTACAAAAGGAAGCGCCCGTTGCAAAAAGACACGTTTAATTGCGGTGTATACGTCACGTACTATATACAGTGTTTAGCTAGAGGTGTTGAAATGGACGCCGATTTTGAACCAAACACATATAGGGTAGAAATCGCAGAATCCTTGCTAAGACTGTCTCGCGATATGAAGGAAGTATGCCAATATTGCTTTAGTACAAGGCCCAATGATTTAATTATGTGTAACACTTGCAGACGTTGGGCTCATTTGAAGTGTCTCAATCTACTGGGAAACAAAAAAACCTTAGAGGAATGGAATGAACCGAAATCCCGCTATAGATGCGGGCTATGTTCTAGCGGAATAAGACAATGGATGCGATACTAGTCAAAGCCACTGTGATCAAGGTAAAAGTATTTATACGGATTATCCGATCATTGGAATACGCACTATGGCTGAATAGACGATTGAGTGCCAAACTTCGAGTCGTCGACTGCCGACGAGATTGCTTACAGCATTCTGAGCAGAATAACATACCGATATATATCATTTACAGGGTGAGTTTTTTCCGGGGTCCGTAGAAAGAGGGGCCTCTTCTACCTACACGTGCGATCTTCTGAATGAAAATCCCTACTCAACGACTCTTACACAATGACAGCTATTATAATGACATTTGTTTGTGTAGTGATTGGCGTTATGCATTAGCAGACCATAACAAGTATGGGTATAATAAGCCCCGTCCTCTACGGATCCCGGAGAAAACTCACAGACCATTCAGAAATGAACGATACATGCCCGGTTGCATAAACGTGGGTTACCCAAAAGTCTGTAGGTTGCCCCGCAGATACTACCCGTTCCACCTTCATAGACTGTCGAAAGTTAACAGCCATTCATGACAGCTCTCAGATGAAAAAACGGTTGAACGTGTAGTATCTGCGGGGTAACCTACGGGTTATTTAAACCTTACGTTTATGCAACCGGCCACCAGAAAGAGAAGTGTGTTGGTAATTACCCCGTGCTATGCACTCGGGGGTTATATCCAGAAAAGAAGAAAAAGAAAGAGAAGTGTGCGACCGTGAGCAATACGTACTCTGGGTGTTCGGTTGATCTAATGAAAAGTATGAATATAGCTAGGTGAAGGAAACTCACTCAGGTGAAGTTAAATACCAGGATGTGAAGTACTTGCGTTGTTCCATCAGTTAGCGAGTCACAGGTGTGGAAAGATTAGCTAAATCCATATGGGCTCATAACCATTCGTAGAAGATGCTACTATTATAAGTTATTTATTGCGCCTTAAAAATGAATCAAGGAATTATGCAATTGTCTCTTGTTACTTTTGTTTGGAAAGATATCCACTTTAATTTTAATTGTTCGTGAACAGATGGTTGCGCCTCAAATCCTAATATCGTGTTTTATAAAACCTAGCGACACTTCAAAAATGCGCGTTGTCGAACGCGTCAATAAAAAAATCAAAATTCATCGTCAGATTTCCCATACGTTTGATTCTGAGTATCTATGTGTGTCTGTAAATATGCGAGTAAAATTAAACTGTGAACAGTGGATGTAAACTATCATTATTGTAATGATCTGCTTGTCAGCCCATTCTTCATCTTTCTTGTGAACGATAAATTATCGCTCATTCTTGAAAGTACAACTGATGGGGACCATGCATATTTCACGTAGGCACATCGCCCGCTATTGCATTCTTTTGCAGAAGATGGATTGATTGTTCTCCTTACCCGGGTTACGGAAATACCACATTTTAGAATGACAGAGAAATTGTTGTGAATGATATTGTTTGATCATCGATATAATATTTCTTGTATCGGGAAAGAATATACTTCACTCAATTCGGGTGTATGCGTCGGTGCTATGAATACCTCAGCTGAATCGTATAGTCTACCTTTCAAATTCAGGAAGCTGTTTCATCCTATGTCGTGTTTAGCATATACTATATCTACATCTACATACTGTACATGTCACCGCATTGGAATAAAATTTGAACAATTTCGATTGAATATTGCCGTGAAACTATCAAAAATTACAAATTTTCAAAGAAATACCGTCGTTTACCCCACCTCATTTTATGCTATACTTACCTACGTGATATTCGAATGGCCCCCAACCGTATATTATTCTTTGGAAAATTTGTAGGAAGGCACGCGAACATCGTGTATACGTACCCAAACAATTGTCGAAAAAGATAATAACATCAGCTGTCAACATTTTGTATCGAGCGCGAAATATATATGCGGATTCTAAAACTACAAATGTGGAGTGCGGTGCGTATTTGACAGACAGAACATGAATCTCCCCCAATGGACTATTTCATTGGTATACTATGGTAGTATAGCAGCGATACTCTACGAACTATCAGTTTTCAGCTTCAGGGTATCGAGAAACAACCGCGTGACTTGAGGCTCTTTGACGTGCTTGAATATGTTTTGGCCATCGTCATTATTACGTGTACAACAGAATATCAACTGGATTAAGCGATGGATATCCTCAAGTATATCTTCATATCACAACCATTAGATTCAGGGATCTATCAGAAATGGCACTTCGTCCTAGTGCAAGTGACCGATATGAAGTGCCGTATGAAACTTTAATTCTGAAGGCCCGACGTCCCAGGTGATAACCGATCTCCCACTCTACATAAACATTCGAAATAAATTTGATTATCTGGCCGTGTAATAATGCGAAGAGATATAGATTCAACATATAAACTGGATAGTGATACGCAAAGGGAGTTGGTTTCCGATGTTCTGCAGACTGAAAAGTGTTTGTAATACGTGATTCCAATGTGCGCGACAATATGAAATGTATGAAGTTGAAGTACGTAACGTTAACGTAACAGAATTTTCAGAAAAATGCAGTATTTCGTGGGTTAAATGTTGGTCGAGTTGTTAGATAGACGAGGTATATGGGGTGTTTTTACTCAAACCGGGTAATGATGCACGTATTTTGCTATTTTTTTACCTATTCAGATAATGAAATTAAGAATTTTGCCCCACTAGTTTGTTGCGTTAACTTCAGGAACTTCAACCTCATTGAAATGTGACATAATTCGATTGAAAAAATTCAGTGTTGCTATAGTGTGGATCAATATTTTAAATAAAACAGACACTAATATGGTACAAAAAAAAATAAAAAAAAATAATAATGATAATGATAATAATAAAATAATAATAATAATAATAATAATAATAATAATAATAATAATAATAAAATATCAAATAACATCCGTTGTTCGGATTTAGCGCGTATACATCGAATCCCGACAACGCGCATTTTCGACGATATCCAGATTTGTAATACCATCACCACCAAGTAGATCGAAATCTTCCTAAATATAAGTCACAAGAGTCAAAATTCGCAGGCATTTTTTCACATTTGTCGCCATCCTGTTTGCCGCGCCGATCTTCAATTCCATGCTAGATAAATTAGTCGGGGTCGGCGAGTTCTTATAGCCCAAACCCATATGCTTGTTAACCTCTCCATAGTTCCAAAACTGTTGATATAGTAATGTAGTTTATGAAACTTCACGTTCTTCTTCGTGGGAAATATTTCATATTTCTACTGTTTCACTTCGATTCTCGGGGGAAAGTTTTTTAAAGTTCAATTCAATTTGTAGCGAAAATAAGAGATAATAGGTTCAGTTGTTACACTGCCGCACGGCGAAATATTAACCGACCACCGATGAGCGTAATCTCGTTCGCACGTCTCAAGAGAATTGTGTGATCTGACGCGCACGTAACATGTCTAATCACTGAAACAAAGGTTAGAGCCGGAGGCATTACAACCAAATCTGTTCAGAAGCCATGATTGCACAAATGTAGTATTGTCAACAATTAATTTAAGCCTCGTAGACTCTAATCTTCAAACCAGACGATTACATGTCTAGTGTGTCAATCTTCTACCGCACGGTCGAGTCATCTTAAAATGCTTGTTATTGGCTTCAGCATTCGAATGCAATTATCTAATCATATGTTGTAAATGTAGAATACTTGACAAACAAATTTGCTGCGCAATATCGCGGCGAGAGACGGTTTGTTGCTGCAAAAAACGATTGAACACTTACATTTTTGATTATTTGCTCATGAACTTCATTACTTGCTACCATGACCATTTGCCGCGCACTAGTATCACATAGTGACATGAGTTCGTATCTAGAACCACTCCATATAGCTTTACGTCAGAACAAAGGTGGGTAGGAGATTGAACGGCGATCACACGTCTCAAGCTATATGGTACTGAGATAAGTGCGTCCTGTATAGTTGCACGGAGGGGGGATACGAAAATTCGACCTACTGGCATTCACGAACGTTACTTGTACTGAATATGTCGCTTTGACTCGCGGGAAATTTTGTTACGTCATCGATGACCACTTTACAAAGCTTGCACTGATGTTCGCAGAACACATCGATCACACGATGGAAATCTTTCATTCAAGTTGCTAGCTTATTCATCATAGTGATCCTGAGCGAATTTGTTGTAACACTTATATTGAATAAAAACGATAATCTCTTTCGAATCTGATGAACGAATTTTCATTCATTTTTTCAACTTCGCGTGAAGGACCGAGTGCACTTAAAGTCGAGCAAAAGTACCCCGTTTTTCCAAAACAGTAATGATTATGATATCCACTCCGTGTAGAATCTCGGACGCACACTCATGAACCATAGCTAATCTTGCAATTGCAATAGATTGCTTTTCCACATTGAACGGTAATCACAAATAATAGCGCTGATACCTCATCACAAACTGAGGATCACGTGCTCAAGGCTGATTGCATGGAAACTATTGCAGATATTTAACACACTTTCTATCTAGATGATCCCACCGTTAAGAATGCACGTTCATGTATACATGTATAGTGTATACGTACTGTAGACGGTTGATGATTTAAGATAATGAAGAAGATAATTTACTCAATGATGTGTTATTATATTCATTTCGCAAAAACCTTCCCTATGTGCATGCAGAATATTATGTTGAGCAGGGGTGGAACTTGAAGTGATAAGTGAGGCAGCAGTTGCATAAATCCTACTCCGGTAAAAGCCTTCCCCAATGAAATTGAACGAACATGAAAATCGTTAGGGTAGACGTAGGTAGAATCGAGCCCTGGCCACAAACGGTACAAAACTATTTTAACAGCTTTATTAATTGAGAACTTCACTTTTGAACAATCAAGTACTGAAAAAAATCAGTTCAATATTTGCTGTGGGGTATGATTTCGTAACTAATTCAATAATTGTATAGATTTATAACGCCAGAAAGGAGAGAAGCATTAGTCAAGCATGGCCATAAACGGTACAGTGACCACAAATAGTACGTCTGGCCCATACCTTGCAAGAGAAATGTATATGTCAAGTTGGGAAAACAGTAGATTTAAATTTCATTTAGCTATGAAAGATTTGGCATCCTGGCAGTATCGTGACAACGATTGAGGTGTATGGAATCCCCGCCGTGTAAGGCATTAAATCAAGGATCGCTTCGGAAACAGAGAGAAGGTAAGTGGTAAGCACTATTCGTTGAGGGACTCCCGAACAGGGGCATCTTGTTATTCTGATTTTATGTTGGTCTGAACGAGCCAGTCTTTGAGGCACTCATACTTAGCGTACTGGTTAAATTAAATATTTATTTATTTATTCATTAGAAAGAAAAGCTCAACACGCGAGCTCGGGACAGGGCGTACAAGCATTAACATGGAGCATAAACATAGGACAGACAAAATATAACTCTATCTCCAGAAACGTTGCGGTAAACGTTCGATGAATGTATTCAAAGGTTGACGTTTGCTCGTTCGAAGCGAAGATTTGAAAGATAGACCGGGACTTTCTGTTCCTGATTCTCGCCAATTTTGTAGAGAACGCCTCGTCGACGAGAAAAATAACCGTCCCGGTAGCAGAGGGCACATTCACTCCGTTTGGGCGCAGGAATTTATTTCCGATTTTTTTTCGCGTTTTTGGTACCGGATGTACCCGCGCCATTTTTTCTAATTTCCGTCAATTTTTTTACAAACTCATTACCGTCCCAGGAGTCCACCCCATAAATATTAGAGGGCACATTCACTCCGTTTGGGCGCAGGAATTTATTTCCGATTTTTTTTCGCGTTTTTGGTACCGGATGTACCCGCGCCATTTTTTCTAATTTCCGTCAATTTTTTTACAAACTCATTTTCGTCCCAGAAGTCCACCCCATGAATATTAGAGGGCACATTCACTCCGTTTGGGCGCAGGAATTTATTTCCGATTTTTTTTCGCGTTTTTGATACCGGATGTACCCGCGCCATTTTTTCTAATTTCCGTCAATTTTTGTACAAACTCCTTTTCGTCCCAGAAGTCCACCCCATAAATATTAGAGGGCACATTCACTACGTTTGGGCGCAGGAATTTATTTCCGATTTTTTTTTCGCGTTTTTGATACCGGATGTACCCGCGCCATTTTTTCTAATTTTCGTCAATTTTTTTACAAACTCATTTTCGTCCCAGAAGTCCACCCCATAAATATTAGAGGGCACATTCACTCCGTTTGGGCGCAGGAATTTACTTCCGATTTTTTTTCGCGTTTTTGATACCGGATGTACCCGCGCCATTTTTTCTAATTTCCGTCAATTTTTTTACAAACTCATTTTCGTCCCAGAAGTCCACCCCATAAATATTAGAGGGCACATTCACTCCGTTTGGGCGCAGGAATTTATTTCCGATTTTTTTTCGCGTTTTTGGTACCGGATGTACCCGCGCCATTTTTTCTAATTTCCGTCAATTCTTTTACAAACTCATTTTTGTCCCAGAAGTCCACCCCATAAATATTAGAGGGCACATTCACTCCGTTTGGGCGCAGGAATTTATTTCCGATTTTTTTTCGCGTTTTTGATACCGGATGTACCCGCGCCATTTTTTCTAATTTCCGTCAATTTTTTTACAAACTCATTATCGTCCCAGAAGTCTACCCCATAAATATTAGAGGGCACATTCACTCCGTTTGGGCGCAGGAATTTATTTCCGATTTTTTTTCGCGTTTTTGGTACCGGATGTACCCGCGCCATTTTTTCTAATTTCCGTCAATTTTTTTACGAACTCATTACCGTCCCAGAAGTTCACCCCATAAATATTAGAGGGCACATTCACTCCGTTTGGGCGCAGGAATTTATTTCCGATTTTTTTTCGCGTTTTTGATACCGGATGTACCCGCGCCATTTTTTCTAATTTCCGTCAATTTTTTTACAAACTCATTTTCGTCCCAGAAGTCCACCCCATAAATATTAGAGGGCACATTCACTCCGTTTGGGCGCAGGAATTTATTTCCGATTTTTTTCGCGTTTTTGATACCGGATGTACCCGCGCCATTTTTTCTAATTTTCATCAATTTTTTTACAAACTCATTTTCGTCCCAGAAGTCCACCCCATAAATATTAGAGGGCACATTCACTCCGTTTGGGCGCAGGAATTTATTTCCGATTTTTTTTCGCGTTTTTGGTACCGGATGTACCCGCGCCATTTTTTCTAATTTCCGTCAATTTTTTTACAAACTCCTTTTCGTCCCAGAAGTCCACCCCATAAATATTAGAGGGCACATTCACTCCGTTTGGGCGCAGGAATTTATTTCCGATTTTATTTCGCAATCTATCAATCGCTGCAAGTCGAGGGGTATTTTTGGGGTGAAAAAATTGTTCTGGAACATCAATTCTTTCATTTTCCCGAATTTTAAAAAATGTGGAATCAATGAAACCTGAAAAAAAAAAACCGTTCGGAGAACGTTCCAAACTTCAATCAGCTCTATTTTCACGAGGGGCCGTTCACTTGAGAACTGATGCCGAATCAACTCAGCCTATTTGGTCTTAATCGGTCCTTAACAAGCTTATTTGGTGATTCTATGGTGATGCTGCTCTGATTCTGTTATTCCGGGACTCGCCGCATTTCGGCTGATTTCGACTCAATTTGGCTCAACACGCGCTGAGCCGCTTCGCTTATTCACTGAGTCTCACTGATTCTTTTCAGACCCTTTCTTATATTGCTGATGCTGCTGATGCTACTGATTCTACTTCAACTTGTCTCAACTGATAAATCAGCTCAAACGTCTCTGAGTTCGCTCATGAGCTTGTGATTCTGTACCGATCCGGATCGGCAGAATCAGTGATTCCTCGAGTGAACGGCCCCTCGTATTTTCACTATTTAATAATTATTATTTAGATTTTTATATAAGTACTCTACTATACCTGTAGAGAGGGATAATAGAGAAGTTTTGCGTCAATAAAATTGTAATCTTTTTTTTTGCAATAAGAATTTTGGTTATGTTTTATGTCGGGGGGGCTTCGCCCCCCCGAACCCCCCCACGGGGGCTTCGGCCCTCGACCCCACGAGGGGCTTCGCCCCTCGACCCCGCCGGGAAGCGCAGTGGTCTTTTAAAAGTTGGCTTTTCAGAGATCTTTGGTGGTTAGCTTTTGCGAAACTTTTTCATGCATTTGTTATAAAAAATAGTGTTCGATACTCGGGCGAAATGAGGCGTTTAGGTTCGTACGATGTTTTCAGCACTCACCTTCGTCTCGGCTACAGCTACGCCACAGGCGCCGCGCCTAGCTTCCGCCTCGACTACGGTTCGTGCTGAAAACATCGTACTCCCCTATAAACGCCGCACATTTCGCCCTTGTATCGAAATGTACTATTTATATTTCCTCGTTTCGTCAAGTGATCGTTCCTTAGGAGTTCGTCAGCTTATCGTACACACTGATCATCGAAATTATTAAATGAATAAATATATAACACAAGAAATACAATATATGGTTTTTCACACAACGTTGAAATATAGATACAGAAGTAGTAATTAAGAACAAGTTAATAACACGACTGATCAGGTCGAGTGCTCGAGGCTAAGAGAGCTCTTGGTAGTCATTTCCGCCACTCATGTCGTCTTACGTAGTTAGTTTTTTATTTGCTGACTGCTTGAGTCATTTGTGCTTTGGCGCTGATTATGACTTGAAACTTTATCGTTACAACCTTCGGAGAGTGTAGAACGTTCCCGACGTAATCTCACGACCTCTGCGACACTTTCCAGTAGTAATTACGAGGATGCGAACCAAATCACGAGAAATCCAATCTCTAGACTCGATAGCGAGATGCGAATCATTCTGGATTCACCTACCGCGGATGACGCCGCGAAATGGAAACTATATCAACAGCTACTACAGCGTTTTTTATACTTCACCGAGGATTCACGAAAAACCTAAAGTCTAGAACTTCACACAAAGTCTGGAAACGATAGCTCAACAGATATCACGCATGAAAAAGAAGCAGAATCATCCCCCGACAAGCAACAGTCGTTATCACGAATTGTTAGTACAGTACCAAAGAAATACAGATCAAAGGCAGAACATCTGCTTAAACGCCTGACGGATGTTCCGACACGTTTCTCTTGGGACAGTAACGGCGTTGTGACCATAGACAACAAGGTTATACCTGGCACAAATATCGTAGATTTGGTGAACGATTCTATGCGTTCTAGAAAAGGCTTCCAGCCTGACGGTAGACATGTGTACGCACGCTTTCTTCAGAGTATCAATGTTCCGCGGGAATATGTTGGAAATCAGAATGTCTGGAGGAATGCGGCAGCATCACCATCGACCGCAGAAAATGTCATGATGTGGAGCGGTGCAAGATAGTGTGAAGCATCCCATCGTTCTAGAGACACCGGTGGTAGCAGTGGCGAGCAGTCGCCCAAATAAGACGGAAGTACCGACGGGAGAGAGGATGAGTCCTTCTCTCTACCATCGAAACTGAAGAGCGATCGAAAAACGCCCCGTAAATCTCTGACCACATCGTCAAAACAAGGCTGGCTGTCATTCGGAATGCGAAAATGGAAGAACTAGAACGATTGTATTATGACCCCTCACACCCGGCTGGCTATGCAGGAGCAAGAAAGCTGAAAAAGGCCGCTCGAGAGGTGGGCTCGACTGTAATTGAAAACTGGCTAAGTGCACAAGATGCTTACACGCTGCACAAACCTATACGGCGAAAATTCCAACGACTACGGTACAACATTTCAAACACTGATGAACTCTGGGAAGCCGATTTAGTTGAACTCGGTTCGATAAAGGATCATAACGACGGATTCCGTTACTTATTAGTAGTCATCGATGTCCTGAGTAAATTTGCATAGGTGATTCCACTCCATAGTGAATTGACTAGTGACGTGGCCGAGGGGTTCAAGCAAATCTTAACCTCTACCGAACGGCGTCCTGCTACCGTGCAGACTGACAAGGGTAAAGAGTTCGTGAGCGGTTCTTTCCAGAAACTACTTGCCCAGAACGAAATCCGTTTTATAGTGACGCGTAATCCTGATAAAAAAGCAGCTGTTGTTGCGCGATTCAATCGTACTCTGAGAGACCGCATGTGGAGATATTTTACTTATAAAAACACTCATCGATACATCGACGTCCTGGAAAACATCGTTAACTCCTATAATAATACTATACACTCGAGTATCAGAATGACTCCATCGGCTGTAACACTCTACAATGCGGCTGAGGCCCGTGCGAATATTCAACGTATGCATCCGCTACACAAGGCGCGCAAGCTGAAATTCAATGAGGATGATCTTGTACGCATAAGCAAAACAGAGGGGACCTTCGCTAAAGGATACGAAGCTAACTGGAGTCAGGAGTTGTTCAACATTAGGCGCGTTTTACCTGGTTTACCAAACGTATACGAGTTGGAGGATCTTTCCGGAGAGGAGATTGACGGATATTTCTATGAAGCGGAACTACAGCGTGTGACGATGGACATTGAGAAAACTGAATTTCAAATTGATGAAATCATTCGCAGCAAGGGGCAGGGTCCCAGTAAGGAAGTTCTTGTCAGCTGGAAAGGTTACCCCGAAAAGTTCAACAGCTGGATTCCCGCTACCAGTCTTCAGAATCTTTCATCATAATGAAGTCGCAGTTCTACATAACCCTACCTAGCAATAGCTCGTTGCGGGTTTTTCCCGATAACAGGACCTGTTGCTATAACACGCAGTTACCACGGACGATCGAACTCTCTGGCGAGTGGGAAGTCGCTATTGTTGAGATACAGTATCCCTTGACATACCTAGCTAGCGAGAAGGAGGAGTTGAATCGTAAACTCGCCGAAACTGTATCCAGTACAAATGCTGCTGACGACAAGATCATGGCTGAAGACGAAGTCTTGCAACCCCGCTATCCACCAGAGGTTCACATGTAACCATTGAAATCCGGTAAAGAGGACGAAGAGCTTCCTACACCGGAGGCTCGCGTGTTACCGTTAAAATCAAGTAAAGAGTACCAAGAGCTCCCATCACTCATGTTCGTCTATTGTGACATCGTAGAACCACGTATCGTAGGAGATGTCTATGCACCGCTTCTGCGTATACTACAGCTGGCACAGAGGGCCGACTCCGCGAATATGGAAGTGAAAACATTTTCACTACCACACTATCTTCCTTTACTTCTCTCGAGTTTCCGTACGATCGAAATATCTATAAGAGACCATCAGGGTAAATCTATACCATTTGACCACGGGACATTGACAGTCACACTACACTTCAAGAAAATATACTAGTTTAAGGCCGGTATTGAGAATAACTGGAGAAACGGGATAATACCATGGCACAGTACATAGGGTATTACGAGTCGCAAATAGGCGGGGGGATCGATCGCGTTTTTGTCGGAGCACCCAATCAACGTGTTCATGGTATTGGTAGTTTTCTGGGTGGCCTATTCAGACGAGCTATTCCACTGTTGAAAAAAGGAGCACGTGTGCTCGGTAAAGAAGCTCTGCGCAGTGGAATGAATTTTATGTCGGACCTGGACAGTGACGTACCGTGGAAACAGGCGTTTCGAACTCGGGCCAGCGACACAGGCCAGAACCTGAAGCGGAAGGCCCAGGATGGGCTTGAAAAGGTTATGAAAGGAGAGGGCTATAAACGCAGGTACGGAGGAGCATTGGGCCAGTCTGGACTTGTCCTTGCACCGCGACTATCGATAGCTGCTACTACATCTAAATTGCTCCGAAGTCGTAAAACCCCTACGAAGATAAAGAAGAAGAAAACGACCAGGTCCACTCCGAAAAAAAAGGCACCGGGTACCAAGGGATCATCTAGTAGAGGTAGAAAGAAAAAGTGTTGCAAGAAAAGGCCCGTTACGGATATTTTCGGATCTTTGTAAAGACAAAACTTAGAGTAAATAGTCCTGCCATTGCTCACTACAAAAATGGCCTACCTACATGCCCGCTCCTGTGAATGCTTGGAATCCGAACTGGAACTCTTCACTCTACCACCTACACAGCCATCTATCGAAGGTGACCAATGGGTACAGTACAAACCTGTGTCTGCACTTACCGATGACGCACCGATAGAATTCTCTGTACCGGGTCAGGGTGATGAGTACTTAGATCTCTCACACACGATGCTCCGGGTATGTGCACGTGCAAAGAGAATGCGGAGTGATACAGACGTTACAGATTCCTCAGGTGTAGCCCCTGTGAACAATTTCCTGGATACTATGTTCAATCAAGCGGATGTGTATTTGATTCAAGAACTGGTTTCACCGAGTAACAATTCATACGCATACAGAGCTTACATCGAGACTTTCTTGAATTATGGCGACGCAGCTAAGAATTCGCATCTCACCTCGGGGTTATGGTATTCTGATACACCCCGCCACTTTGACGAGACCACGGGCACAAACAATGAGGGATTTAGAAGCAGAAATAAATTTTTCGCTGAAAACAAATCTGTCGATATGCTCGGCCGCTTGCATTGCGATGTCTTCAACCAAGAAAAATTTCTGTTAAACGGTGTAGAACTCCGATTGAGACTCGTCAGATCCAGGGGTGTCTTGTGCATGATGGAAGCTGGCGATTATCATCAATTGGAAGTTACGGACGTGACCTTACTGATACGGCGTGTCAAAATCAGTCCCGGTATTCTGTTGGCACATGAACGAACCCTTGCCAAAACAACGGCGAAATATCCGATGACGCGCGTTTAGGTCAAGACAATGACAATACATAGCGGCGTGCAAGCCGAGACCCTCGATAATGTTTTCCTTGGCCAACTACCGAAACGTTCAATCATCGGATTCGTCGATAACAAAGCGTATAACGAAGACAAAAAACGCAATCCGTTTAATTTCGCATCTTTCGGACTGAACCATCTATCCTTATACATCGAAGGCACCCAGATTCCGTCGAAGCCGTTACAGCCAGATTTCACGAACAAATTATTTGTGGATTCCTACAACACCCTGTTCACGGGAACCGGTATACACTTCCTAAACGAGGAAAACTCGATTCCTCGTCAGGATTATGCGGACGGATACTGTCTAATGGCCTTCGATCTTACTCATGACCTCTTAGCTAGTGATAACGGACACTGGAACCTCATCAAGCACGGCAGTATTAGAATCGAAACACGTTTTGAGAATCCTCTGACCACTACTATAAACTGTATCGTCTACGCAGAATTCGATAACGTAATCGAGATTGATTCTATGCGACAGGTCATCACAGATTTCGGTAATTAGAAATGCTAGCGAACAGATACCACGTACAAAACGTGTTTCTACTTCTTTAGAGCCAGTCTGCAGGTGAAAACTCCCATCACTCAGAGAAAATCTGAAACCGTCATGAAACTTGCTCAGACCTGTTCAATCCGACGAAGCTCCCTCACTACGGACCTAGGTAGTGACCCTTCGGTAGTGGGAGGTAGTAACCATCATAAAACAGACGACCTTAAATACTCCAAAGCGTACCCTCAACAGCTCAGTTCTCTAATTCTGCTTGAAACGTTCGTGTTGATCCCTGTCGCGTGTGCTTCGAAACGTTATGCATTACATCGTCGATATACAAGGCTGTTACGGCAATAACGGTCAGTTTCTGCCGAAAGAAGTTGCTCTCGTGACTTACGAGTATGACACCGCGTCTCACTGGGTTATCAAACCACCGCACGCGTTTTCCGAACTTTGTACAAGACAACAAATAATACAGAACAATGTTGTAACGCGCAAACACCACGGTATAGAATGGTTCGAAGGCAATGTGACTATCGCGGTTTTAAAAGCAGATTTACGCTCTCTTACGCATAAGGCACGGAACATTCCCACCCGCGGTGCACAGAAGGTTGAATTCCTTGAGGATGTGATGTCACGTGAAATCATAAATTTGGAAGGTGGAGAGTGGGAATCCCCTGCATTCAAAGACATGGTAACGAACAGGTCATGTATCTTACATTTGGGTAGCCGGAATACCTTCACCTGCGCATTGAGCAATGCATTGAAATTGAAGAAATGGCTAGTACCCTACAGATTATCAGACCGAGCTGTGACATCATTTTCGTTCTCTATTGAATCGATGAACGCGAGTATTCAACCAGAATTTCGACCAAACCCTGTGAAGAAGGTTACCCCAACTGTCTCGGGTATTAACAAGTGTGGTGACGGGTGGTAGGAGCAGGAAAATAAGAGATTACGCGATAGGACAGTGTCATCGTTTTCTCCAATTACTGAACCCTCGAGGTCACCTGATCAACCAGATTGTAGTGATGATACATATACAAGCTGCGATGAGGTAGATGGCTGTTCAACGCGAATCAACTTCGATAACCACCCCAGTATCTAGTCAACTATGGTACAACATGGACACTCTTTAAATATACAAAGCTTTGGACATGATTCCTGCCTGTTGTGAAGGAGTATTTCCGGCCGACCGGATACCCCTGAGATGGTCATATCCAGCAGTTATTGTAGCGAACACGGATAACCATACCAAACCAGGATCTCACTGGGTTGCCTTTTATGTGTGAAACTCTTCTAACGAAATATACTTCGATAGTATGGGTATGCCACCACTTATACCGCATTATCTACGTGCCCTGCAACGAAACTGCACTTCTTACTGGTGGAATGACGGACAACTACAGAGCTTTTCATCCCGTGTATGCGGGCAATTCTGCATTATGTTCCTGTACCATATGCGTCAAGGCTTAACGCTTAAACAGCTTACAAATATCTTCAGTGAGAATCTCGAGTCGAATGATGAACTGGTCGAGTCCTTCTATAGATGTATAACCCGCAAGTCTAAAGCCATGTGTCCTAAAAATGATACCTGTGTGCTCGAATGTATTTAACACTGCTCGCCATGTAAAAACTAAAGTTTCAGCAATTGCTAAATCAACGCCTAGTTTGCCATAAGAAACAACTGTTTCGAAACTTTATCCAGAATGAGACTTTATTATGAGCATAATTAGCTGTAATTTTTATACGAAATACTTTTGAATGATTCTTAGTCACCATAAGCTTTGCATAATTTTTAGTAAATATAAGTTTTAATCTTTACCTTTCTAAATATTAAATGATATGAATAAACAACCATTATAACAATATTCACCTGTGCGTCTTCGACCAACCCCATACCTTTCCTACACTATCCATATATTCATATATACACAGCGTGATTCCCAAGTCGCGGAAAATATTTCACATGCAGATTCCTTGTCGAAATCCAAGAATAAAGTTCCGTATCAAAAACTTCCAGGGCCCGGTCGTTGCTGAGTTATAGAAGGTTTAGTCTAACCAATAATACGGCCGTGAAGTGACGTGGTCAGTCTCGTAGCAATTCTGTCAAACTAATAGTGCCCGCGTCGTATGAACTTTGCCTGAAATTTCGGTTTTACATTTCGTAATTTTTACTCTTCATGTCGCCCGGTCGGTCATTTTCGTGCCCTACGTCGTTCGCCCCGTAGTTGACGTTGTCCAGGTGGTCAAACTGGTGATTGACATTTCCCAGGTCTTTTGCTTCGTAGCGTTCGTTATCCAGGTCGCCCGGCTCGTGATTTCCGTACTCCAGGATTTTTGCCCCGTAGTTGACGTTATCCAGATGGTCAAACTGATGATTTACATTCCCCAGGTCTTTCGCTCCGTAGTTTTCATTCTCGTTGTGATCGGGTTGTTGATTTTCATGCTCCAGGACCTTCGCCCCGTAGTTCACGTTGTCCAGGTGGTCAAACTGATGACTTGCAGTACTCAGGTCATCCGCTTCGGAGTTTTTACTCTTTGTCGTCATCGGGTTGTTGATTCCCATCCTCCAGGACTTTCGCCCCATAGTTTACGTGGTCGAGGTGGTCAAACTGATGACTCATGTTGTCCAGGTCGTCCGCTTCGTAGTTTTCACTATCGTTGTCATCGGGACGGAAATCAACAACCCGATGACAACAAAGAGTGAAAACTACGAAGCGGATGACCTGAGTAACGTAAGTCATCAGTTTGACCACCTGGACAACGTAAACTACGGGGCGAAGGTCCTGGAGCATGAAAATCAACGACTTCGGAGCGCCCACTCTACCCTTGCCACGGCAGTAGCGGGAGAACCGGAGGTCTCACTTAGGTTAAAATCCACGAAGTTCCCTTAGATTGGGATTAATGAAATTCACTGAGGTTAGGGTCAAAGGATTAGCGGAAAAAAAAGAGAAAAAAAAGGAGGAAAAAGGGAGAGAAAAAAAAAGGAAAAAAAAGGGGAAAAAAATGGCGTCGGCCGGGAGAAGGGGGGGGGGGGGCGTCATAAACGGTATACTGCACCCTCTCTACTCATAATGAACACTTACCAATCGCTGAGCACTCCTTCACGTCTTTGTCATCAAAAGTACTGCCGTACTTAAGTATTCCTACAGATTTGTCAGGCCATTGCGCTTGAATATAGTTTGATGACACCTTGTACGTTGAATTGAAATCATCAGAAATCCACGAAAGGTATGCAACAACATCATTTTTGTCAACAAATTTTTTTTCAAATTCAAAAAAATATTATTTTGTTACGTCCTACTCCACGTTCCTCTGTCCACCCTTACTATCATATTTCCTCACACCCTGTCTTCCCACCTCGCTACCTTTCTCACGCTGACCTGGTGCATCGGTCAGCAATCCTCTCATCCCCACCTTGCCTACAATCATCCTCTCTACTGACAATCCTCATTATGCCATTCTAATAGCAAACTTACTTTCCAGTCAACCTCCATCTCTTTTACTTCTACTCTCCTTTTTAATCACACATTCTTTACTTCTCAACGATCCTCTTTACTGACAACAAGGGACTCCAAAATTTACTTTACCTATTTCACCCACAGTACTTATTATTAAATATGAGTTGGTTAACTGAGTTACTTTTGTTCTAACCATCAACAAATCCCTCAGTTATATTCTGATATTTAAAACAGGGCACAAGACCCCAAATAAAGACGTAATAATTTGATTGTGTGAGAACAGTAGAATAGTTCATAACCTAGGGCCTAAGGTGGCGCCACAAGCCAACCATAGAACGGCGCTATCTACGCATGAAGGTGCAGAGAGGGGGCTTTACGTGAGGCAGTACTCAAGCGTCCTTGCTACGACGAACATGTGTATCGCGAGATAATTTGATAAAACTTATAATATATCCAATAGAACTTTTCTATTATTCCTGATTGCTCTTTATATGTTTTAACCATCCCTTACAAACTTCAGAAGTGGGATCAACCCGAAAATACGCCTACAATTGTGAAATAACATTGAAAACGTGGTCACTTCAGTTCGAACCGCGTTGCCTCGATCTGAGCCTTCAGTATAACTTTAGACTCAACGGTATTCACGGATATCCGCAACGAACTTTCTGTAAAAACTTCTGTGCGGGTTTTCTTCTGTGCTTAAACTTTCAATTTCAGTGAGTTAGGTCTTCTGTGCCTCGTGTGAGAAACATACCTGAAACAAACAAAATGTCGGTTGTCATTAGTGAAATCGCGTCGGTTGTAGTTCACTAAAAAGAACGCACGCCGCGCTGTTATCGGTTCAAGACTATAATCTGCAAGGTCCGCCGTTGAGTTCGACCTCAGAGACACTCGAAACGCTAGTGTTATTCACGTGACAACAGACGCCATGAATATGAGTACGGTACAGACAAGTGAGGTTAGAGACCCCAACAAATTTGCCGCTAGTACGTTAAAGGAAGTTGCACGAGCCAACCGGTTAGCTACTACTGGGTCAAAGGCTGACCTATTAAAACGTCTCTACGAGTTCGATCTCACCGGACAGTGGATCGATGAAATTATTAATCCTACTGTTTCGAATGACACTTCTACTATAGATGACCAAACATCAGTCCCCCCATCAGGTGAGGGAAATCCAGTAAACAATACCCTGCCGCCATTCGATGCAAATCAAAGAGAAATAGCACTTCTGACTAGAGAACGAGATATGATGGCCCAAGAACGTAACATGATTGCAAGAGAATGAGAATTGGTCGGACGTGAGTACGCACTTCTGGCACGTGAGGCCACACAGGCACCAGAACGACCTGTGCTTGAACACCCTGTACATCGAAGCCACAACATCAACGCCATGAAAGAGTTAATAGGTGACTTCGAGGGCGACAATGTCGACTTCAAGAAATGGGAAGAACAGTTCAAACTTCTGTGCCACACTTATCAGCTAGACGACGCACATGCCCGATTGCTGTTGAGCGCCAAGCTCAAGGGTAAAGCAAATCAGTGGTTTCAATCGAAACCAGAGTACGTTGGAATGCAAGTAGATGTACTCCTAAGTGAATTGACCGTGATGTTCTATCATCGTCCAAGTAGACTGGTCCGTCGGAAAAAATTTGAAGACAGAACATGGCAGATTTCAGAGAACTTCAGCGACTACTTTCATGATAAGCTTATCCTGGGCAGCGAAGCCCAAATTGATAGAAAAGAATTGGTGGATTATCTAATCGATGGAATCCCGGATACGCCTATTCAGAATCAAGCAAGAATACAACGCTTCCAGGAAAAGCGTGCTTGCTGGAGGCTTTCGAGAAGGTAAAATTGCCACCAGAAAAGAAACACTTTACGAAGAACGAGGCCTATGGAGGGGTAGGCATCAAAACTACTACTGGAACTTCAGGATCCAAGGCATCGACGACTGAAAAAAAGCCAGATAGTATTCGAAATCCACGTTGCTTTAATTGTAGCAAAAATGGGCATCTTGCTTCTAGTTGCACACTTCCGAAGAGAGAAAAGGGAGCATGCTTCAAATGCTTCGCTACAGACCACCAGTTACTTAACTGCCCCAAAGTTAAGAAGGAGCAGATCAGCTTTGTGTCAGAACTGAGTGGGAACGACTTCTTTGAAATTGCAGAATTGAACATCGACGCCGGAGAATCTAGTTGCTCTTTGCAGCTGGACGCCCTATTGGATACAGGAAGTCCCATTAGTTTCATCAAACAGAAGGTTGTACCCGACGCAGCTATAGAAACTAGAGACATTGAATCAAATCAATATGTAGGATTAAATAACAGTAACCTAGAAATAAGAGGTAGAATTAAGACTAACGTACGTTTTGACAATCTTGCCCGTGAGGACGTAGAACTTCGGGTAGTGCCCGACACGACGATGAAGAGTTCAGTAATTCTAGGTAGAGACGTACTAAAAAAATTAAATTTAAAATCGAAAACTCCTGCCGAGCAGGAAGAGGAAGTTGTTCAAGAGTTGTGTAACACAGAGACTTGCAGCATAGATTCAGATATAGCGGAATCGATAATTGTTAATCCGGACGTCAGCCAAGAAATACAGTCAATTACGAGACAATTGCTAACCTCAGAGTATTTAACTCCAGAACGTCCTGTCGAGCCACAAGTGCAGGGAGAAATATCCTTGACCCTCACTAGTGACAATCCTTTTCATTTTGGTGCTCGTAGACTAGCTTTTACTGAGGAGGAAAAACTGAAAAAGATTCTAGATAAACTATTGGAAAAAGGGAACGATCCGACCAAGTGAATCCCCCTATGCTTCGCCAATAGTACTAGTGAAGAAAAAGAACGGAGAGCTAAGACTCTGTATCGACTATAGGTTTCTTAATAAAATTATCGAAAGGGATAATCACCCACTTCCGCTAATTGAAGATCAAATTGATATGTTAAGAGACAAGAAATACTATAGTCTGTTAGACTTGAAGGACGGGTTCCACGACGTCAAAATAGCCGAAGATTCAGTCAAATACACATCATTTGTGACTCCACTGGGTCAATTCGAGTATTTACGAATGCCCTTCGGGCTGAAAACGGCTCCGTCAAAGTTTCAACGTTTTGTCAACAAAGTTCTGGCAGAATTTATCAGTAAACACGAGGTTGTGGTATATATGGACGACTTCCTGATTGCTACCGAAACAATTGAGCAACACCTTGACGTGCTAAAACGTGTCCTTAGAGACTTGGTCCAAAATAAGTGAGAATTAAGACTAGATAAGTGTAGTTTATTACAAACCGAAATTGAGTACGTGGGATACTGTATCTCAACTGAAGGGATAAGCCCATCAAAAAGGGGTATAGAAGCAGTCGTCAACTTTCCAATACCAATAGATGTACGAAACGTTCAAAGCTTTGTTGGCCTGTGCTCGTATTTGAGGAAATTCATAGAATTATTTTCAATAATTGCCAAACCATTATACGACCTGCTCAGGAAAGATGCATTGTTTAAGATTGGCAAAGACGAGCTAGACGCTTTCGATGCATTGAAAGGTAAATTAGTAGAAGCTCCAGTGCTTAGACTATACAACCCACGAGACGAAACAGAACTTCACTGCGACGCGAGCAAGTTAGGATTTGGAGCAGTGTTGATGCAACGCAAGGAGGATAATAAATTCCATCCTATATTTTACTTTTCAAAACGCACAACCGAAGTAGAAAGCAAATAGCAGTTTTGAATTAGAAACATTGGCTGTAATTTATGCACTAAGAAGGTTCCGAATCTACCTTATGGGTGTACAGTTTAAAATTATGACAGATTGCAATTCGCTAAAGCTGACCTTGGATAAAAAAGAGGTCAATCTCAGGATCGCACGGTGGGCACTCGAACTCGGGGATTATGATACGACTCTCGAGCACAGGGCAGGGGACAAAATGAAACACGTAGACGCCTTTAGCCGCGCTGTCAACGTAATGGTAGTAGAGGACAATTCCTTTGAGGCGAATTTATCCGTCAACTAAAATCGCGACCCTATAATTAAAGAACTACGGTTAAAGTTGGAACGATCCGAAGACAAATTGTATGAAATGCGAAATGGCGTAGTGTATCGCAAACGTGATGGGTTACATTTGTTTTACGTACCTGTCGAGATGATGATCCACGTGATTCGCAAATACCACGATGAGATGGGACACCTATTAGTCTAGGAGCCCACGACACTAAACGTAGCGTGATAAAAATTCATGACCAGATATATATCATTGTGTTCGTGATCAATTGGAGAACACGGAATGGCGCTGCCGCCGCTCGTAGGAGGAAGCATGCGCGATTAAAAATTTTTTGAATTTTTTATTTTTTTTGACTCGACACGCCACAAAAATTCAGGATTTGGTTTGTTCCTCGCGATAGGGGGGGGGTAGGGCTACATGAAAAATAGGTGCCGCCAGCTTCCCAGGGAAGCCTTATCAGTGGCGGCAGCGAGATAAGCGATTTTTGAAATCCGACTCACTAGCGCCATCGAAATTCATAAAAAATCGAAGGTCATCTGAAAGGTCGTAAAATTCTGAGTAAGAAAATCCACTGCCGCCTTTTCCAAGAGGTCGGGAAAATGGCGGCGGCAGCGGTTGAAAGTCGCGCGCCGCGCTACCGAATATCGCATTTCAATCTTGCTTTATCGGCATAAACCGGATCTTTTTTATATCTGATCATGAAATACGCCTGCCACCATAATTTTCAATGAATTTTACGTGCCCTTGATTGTTTAAACAAATGAAAATTCCATATTTTACGTGGCTTTTTGCAATTTTTTCTTTTTTTTTTCCTTTTTTTCGATATTTCCCACGTATTTCGTTACAATTGAGAATAAATTTACATTGTCCTCGTGGAACAAACACTCGGAATTATTGTTAAAACGAATGATATTATACAAATCATATCAATTCCGGGGATTTTCTTTCCTTTTCTTCGGTTATCACGCATTTCTTGCATATAATCTATAATCTTATTCTTGAATCTACGAGTGTTTACGTATACTGTCAATATTTACTTCTTCACTGGGTACTGATTATTTTTTCACTTTATATGAAAATAGTATTACAAAAATATTATTTGAAAGGTGATACCATCAAATAAAATAAATATTTCTGTACTTACATCTGCAGGCATGACTGAAGCATGTATTTTTTTTTTTTTTTTTTTTAACAATATAGATACAGCTATGCCATGTTCCTAACTGAAGCATGTATATAGCATGAAAGAAGGAACAGAAGGACCCAGAAACCACATGGACACGTGCAGGTAGAAATTTGACCCAACGGTCTGCAGTACACTATGCCATGAGAATTCAAAAGAAACGGTGCATTCTAATTGGTCGGAGTTTGAATAGACCTGCAGGGTCCGTTAGGTCGGTACGCTTGGTACGCGTTCTGCCAACGCTGTGTTCTGCTCAGTTTTGGTCGAGTTGAGGCCTGAAACGGTCGCTCTGAGCGTTTATTCCGTTAAAAATGTTTTGTTTCATTTGTAAGAAGCGTGGCGATGTGAAAAAATTTGACGAAAGTACGTTGACCAAATGTGTGAACATTATCGCGTACAGAAAAGAAAAAAAATTTAAGTACGGTGATTTATGTTTGGATCGTGCTCTTATTGACGATTGCGGATATCACTATGCGTGTTACCGTAAATTTTGTAAACTAAGAGGGAAATACGTAGAAGAAATACGAGAGCGGTTTCCCTCGAATGAAAGTGTAAGTATATAAAAAATAATGCAAAGCGTAAGAGTACATTCTTATTAATATCGTATTTATAAATTTTAAAGTCCAACACTTCTGCCTCAACTGACAAACAAAGAGACGATAATGCAGACATTCCTGGACCTTCATCGGCAGAGACAGATAACGATTATCCACCGGCTGCAGCAAAAGATGTTACGACACCCGAGGTAATATTTTTTAAACCAAGTTCAATTCAAATTGCACATCTCACCTATTCCATTCTACATATTCCTTTGATTATTTTCGTTACACCTTTCATTATTATTAATTACTATAGCTTACAATTATAGTGATATATTTACATTGCAATGCAACTGAAAAATTCGTTAGAAAGTATTAGCACAAACAATTTGTACTTATTGTAGGATATTGTTGCGGGCGTAAGCAACGAGCCTAGTACGTCAAAACTCGGAGATGCAGATTTCACGAATGAGCCTGAAGAGTCAACAAATTCTAAAAATATTACGACTGTGACACCAGGAGGCTTAGAAACCGTGAATCCACGGACGTCGCTTTCCACATCTACACCAACACCAATGGAAATAGACGAACCGATGCTGGATTCCTCAGATGTACAAGACCATACGGAAAAAAAAATTACCCCCTGCATCTTCTGCTGTGCCCAAATGAAGAATCGAGTACCTACAGTCGTATGCTCCTCGGAAAGTACAGAGAGTAACATCCGGATGTTCGCTATCGGCTTGGAAGACGAAAAGATACTCGCTGATATGCAGTCGTTCAAAAAACTCGCTTATCATCGGGTATGTTACGGAACCTACCGAAATAAGTATCTTTCCGCTATCGCGAAGAGTGAGAATCCGAAAAAAACCGGGCTTTGGCACGATACCCGAGAAATCCACAAAAAGGCGTTCCAATCGATTTCTGAATTTCTCGTTGAGGAAATTATTAATAATGGAAAAGTATATTTCTTGGCAGATATTTTTGCTACTTACAAGTCATTGCTAATTGAATTTGGGGATGGTGTTTATTCTGAAGATAGCGTAGGTAGTACAAACCTTTCCGATTTTGTCGATAGAATATTGAAAGAATACGGCGATCGTATAGCGATTCATGCTTCCCAAACACCGCTTCAAAAGCGAATCGTTTACAAAATCGATCTTGATTTACGTGATCTGGTGCAGGATAAATTACTCCACGAGTCATCAGACGCTACGAGATTACAGCAGGTGGCTTTCGAAATCAGAAACTCGGTTAAAAATATTCCCGTCAAAAAAATTCCACCAAATGTTAAGGTCGAAAACATCATCGAGGGCGAATGTCAAATTCCGGAGCTTTTGTTCGAATTTGTTTGCAATCTAATACAAGGTCCCAGTTATCGCCGAAAACATTCCGATTTGGACTATACAAAAATACATTCTTTGTGCTCTGATATCATATATCTGATAAGCAAGGGTAGAGTAAAGCCGTCTAAACAAATGATGTTGGGGTTAGCAATGAAATCTTTAACAAGCTGCAGAAAAGTTCTTAACATACTGAATCGGTACGGGCATACCATTTCGTACAGTGCAGCAGAGGAACTCGAGACCGAAATGACATTTAGCGAATACCAGAACGGTACCACAATTCCCGCTGGAATTTCGAATGCTCCAGGACTCTCCACGCACGTGGCGTATGACAATTTTGATCGGTTCGTGGAAACTTTCTCCGGTAAAGACACGTTACATGATACGGTCGGAATAATTTATCAGTTTCGCTCTCCTTTACCTACTTCTGACTCAGGTTCTCTGCCCAGCGAAATTCCTACGACGTCTGATTATTGCTGTGACGACACTTCAGTCGAAGATCGGGCAAGATCGCGAAAGAGACGAAAATTTAGTGAAATTCCGACCGAACTTGGAAACTATTACGGACCAAAGATAAAATATGTCTCCTTGATGCCGTACGACACGATGAACGATCTTTTGCAGAATTCCCAGTTCGCAGTAAGAAATGCTGGTACGAAAAACGTGTTGTGGGCCTTGTCATTTTCGCAACTTCCCGATATTCCAATGTGGATTGGATTTAATTCCCTCACCACAATCGACGAAAGTGAAATGCAGATCGTTGATTACTTGTCGCCGATCAATTCTTCTCCGACGTCGTATGCGGTTGTGAACGAGACTTTGAAAAATGCAGCCAATATTGCCAAGCACTGCAACCAATCAAAAATCATCGTCACCTATGATTTAGCAATTGCGAAAATGGCATGGCTCATCCAACGCGACGAAAGTCCAAAGTATGATAACGTTTTCATAAACATGGGAGCATTCCATTTAGAGATGGCATACTTCAAAGCCATAGGGAAAGTCATAGATTCCTGCGGTATTACGGATATTTTAGTTCAATCCGGCGTCTTGGCTAACGGTTCCATCAATTCTTTTCTCGATAGTAAAAATTTCAATCGATGCAAAAGAATACACCCACAGATCTCAGTTGCACTGCAAACTTTGCATTTGGAACGTTTTTTGTCAGAGACTGAAGTGTCACCTGAGGTTTTCGTAGATGATTTACGTACAGCTATAACGACTCCTGTGGGGCCAACAAATGATCTAAACGTATCTCCTGGTATGCGTGACTTCCTTCAGCAATACAACAACTTCCGTAACGCGACACTGGCTGGTGCGCACGGCAAAACTGCGCAGTTTTACATGCAGTACGTCGAACTGATCAACGCGTTTTTTAATCTCTCTAGAAGCATCCGTACAAGCGATTTTGAACTGTACGTATCATCAATTTTTGAAATTTCCGATTTATTCTTTATTATGAATCAGCCGAATTACGCGAGATGGTCTGTGACGTACCTGTCGAATCTGTTGACGATGAAAACTACCAACTCCAATTTGTTGGAAGACTTTAAAAGAGGGGCATTCGGAGTAAAACGAACTAGTGGGATTTTGGCGCGTGCTCCCATAGATTTAACATTAGAGCAAACCATTAACGGCGATGCTGCAAATACCTTAACGGGAATTAGTCATCTTACGGACTCATACGGTGCCAGGCAACGTTGGGCTTTAAGCCATAGCCTCAGAACAAAAATAATCACGAAAGTGTTCGAAGACGTTGGACTGACTCGTACGGACGACGTTTGCTATGAACGAAAGACGAGAAGAATCGAAAAAGATCGGGATGCAGTTGCGAAGATTGTTGATGCAATCAAGTTGAATTTGAATCCGTTCGATTGTAACGTGGCCCCCGATAGTTTATTCCATATCACGACGGGAAAAGCTGCATCTTCTTCAGTCACAGACTTCCTTCTGAATGTCAAAGACTTAGGTGCAAGAAAGAAGATTCAGTTCATTAATGAGTGTGAGGCAGATGAAACACGATTTGCGAAAAGAATAAGTCAAAATCCAGTAAAAAATTTCGCTTCCGAGAGCATGAAGGTAGTTCAGAAAAGTAAGGACGGAAGTAAACAGGTTCTCCTCAAAATGGAAAGGGACTCGTTCGGACGTTTATTGGCCATAGGCGTGAAAAAAAAAATCAACATGGCAGCGTTCCTTGCCTATCCAAATGCTCCTGCACCTCCAGCCCTAGCCAAATACAACGGTGATATGAATCATACAGAGAAGGCAGCGTTAGGAAGACTTCTAAAATCGATGGTTGATTCTGAACAACCTGTATTAGTAGACATAGATATAATCGATGGCTTCCATTTTTTGCACGTTATCGGCGTATCCTTGCCGCCAAGTTTCGAGAAAGTCTCGGAGACAATCCTTGTCAAAATTTGCAATACAAGAGCTTCGGAAATTCATCTCGTGTTCGATCGATACTTTTCTCCTTCAATCAAAGATTCTACACGCGAAGAACGTGATGAACAGGACGTTCCGTACAGTATCACTGGAACTCATCAGACACGACCACCTGATTTCTTAAAAAGCTTGCGAAACCGAAGATTCAAAGACGCTCTCGTGAGCTTTTTGTCACAACACTGGGCAAATGATAGCATAGCGCCGATCCTCCAAGGTAAAAAAGTATTTATAACGGTCGAAGAGCGCTGCTTTTCGTACCAGGTAGTCGACAACCACGTTGTGACAACTGACGAAATCGATTATACGTGCTACCACGAAGAAGCAGACACAAGAATAATTTTCCATGTTTCGAAAGCCCAACCTACAGCCAGAGTAGTTATAAAAGCGTCGGATACAGATATCTTAGCTATTATTTTGGGAAACATCCACAAATTCAGTGACATGAAGTTGTGGATGATGAATATTTCCACGAAAGCGGCGAATGATCCCTTCATTTATTGCACCAAATTAGCGTCGCAATTAGGAGTAGAGCTATGTAACGCGCTGCCAGGTTTCCACGCCTTTACTGGATGCGATTACACGGCTGCATTTTTCCGAAAAGGGAAAGTCCGGCCGTTTAAAATGCTCCAGAAAAGCAAGGCTTATCAGCAGGCGTTCGCAGCTCTGCAACACAAAACTGATTTGGACGACGAATCAATCGTTGATACAATACAGGAATTCACTTCGCAAATGTACGCAGTTAAAAATTGCAAACGTGTTGATTCGGCCAGGTTCCACATTTTCGAAAAGCAGTATTCAGGGGAAAAGTCAACTGACGCGTTTTTAAAAAAAGTCAAGGGATTCGATAGCAGTCTCATACCGCCCTGCTTCAGATCCCTTGAGCAAAAGATTTTGCGAAGTATTTTCGTTACGAAGATGTGGAAAGATGCCACTTCTCGACATTGCACCACCTACGATGTCGAGGAATACGGTTGGGTGATTGTCGACGGTAGAGTGAAACCTCTTTGGTTTAGAGGGCCGCCGACACCAGTCAAAGTCGAGGACATTTTAGGTGAAACACCTGACGACGATGATGAAAATCACGATTTAGAGTTAGGGCCATTTTCTCTCGACAGTGATGACGACAGTTTGTAGGATTTTGATATTAAAATAAGTCTGTAAAAAAAAAAAAAATCATAAAAGAGCAAAAAAAAAATTTGTTTGACCCAAGTAAATGTGTACTAGGATCAAAGGAGGTATCATTGAATCGATTGAAATTTTCTTGGGTCAACCAATTTTTTTTTTACTTTTGGATATTTTTTCAGGTGTATACTGTACTCTTATCCTAAAGTAGACTATAATTTTACTGTATAGTTTTTGATATTTTTTCCAGTGTAGACTGTACTTTTATTCGAAAGTAGACTCTAATTTTATTGTAAACTAGGCTACACTTTCACACATTTTATACGTAATATAATAAAAATTTGTGATACGAAAATAATGTCAATATTTTAATATGATCCATTCCAAAATCCTAAGGATGAAAAAGGAGAAGGAAAAAACGTATTTATTCTCAATTGTAACGAAATACGTGGGAAATATCGAAAAAAAGGAAAAAAAAAAGAAAAAATTGCAAAAACCCACGTAAAATATGGAATTTTCATTTGTTTAAACAATCAAGGGCACGTAAAATTCATTGAAAATTATGGTGGCAGGCGTATTTCATGATCAGATATAAAAAAGATCCGGTTTATGCCGATAAAGCAAGATTGAAATGCGATATTCGGTAGCGCGGCGCGCGACTTTCAACCGCTGCCGCCGCCATTTTCCCGACCTCTTGGAAAAGGCGGCAGTGGATTTTCTTACTCAGAATTTTACGACCTTTCAGATGACCTTCGATTTTTTATGAATTTCGATGGCGCTAGTGAGTCGGATTTCAAAAATCGCTTATCTCGCTGCCGCCACTGATAAGGCTTCCCTGGGAAGCTGGCGGCACCTATTTTTCATGTAGCCCTACCCCCCCCCTATCGCGAGGAACAAACCAAATCCTGAATTTTTGTGGCGTGTCGAGTCAAAAAAAATAAAAAATTCAAAAAATTTTTAATCGCGCATGCTTCCTCCTACGAGCGGCGGCAGCGCCATTCCGTGTTCTCCAATTGATCACGAACACAATGATATATATCTGGTCATGAATTTTTATCACGCTACGTTTAGTGTCGTGGGCTCCTAGACTATATGGGTAGAAAAAACAGTTAATGTAATCTTGAGAAATTATTGGTTCCCTAATTTTCGCGAAAAAGTAAAAACATGCATAGCAAATTGTCTCAAGTCTGTTGCATTCTCCCCTAACACAGGAAAGAGTGAGGGATTTCTTAATGCAATTCCAAAGGGTGATAAACCATTTCTTACCCACCACATTGACCACTTTAGACCCATAGACAAAAAACGTTTGACGAAACAGTACGTACTTTTAGTAATAGACGCTTTTACCAAGTTCACGAAACTGTACTCTATGATGACAACGAATACGCGCGAAACAATGGACTGTTTAACAGAACACTTCCGTAACTATAGCCGACCTATAACTATCATCTCTGATTGCGGTAGCGCCTTCACGTCGAAAGATTTCGATGATTACCTCTTGGAGAATAACGTAAAACATCTGAAAATTGCAACCGGATCGCCTGAAGCGAACGGCCAGGTAGAAAGAGTGAACCGCGTATTAGGTCCAATGGTAGCGAAATTGTATGACGACCCTTCCGGCAAATACTGGTACAAAGTACTTTCCGATGTTGAGTTCGCACTCAACAATACCGTCCAAAAAACTACGGGAGAAACACCCAGCATGCTGTTGTTCGGTGTTGACCAACGCGGTACTGTAATCGATTCACTAGGTGAATGCCTACAGCAAGAACAGAGCAAACACGAAAGAAACTTAGAAGAATTAAGAGATGAGACTAAAAATAGTATTCAAAAGTCACAAGACTACAATTAAAACTACTTCGATCAAAAGAGGAAAGAACCGCATAGGTATACAGAAGGCGATTACGTCATGGTTAAAAATTTTGATAGCACACCGGGAGCAGCTAAGAAACTCATCCCGCGGTACAAGGGACCTTACGAGGTACATAGAATACTAAGAAACGATCGTCACGTTTTAAAAGACGTAGAAAACTTCCAAGTTACTCAAAAGCCATACACTGGTACATGGGAAGCTTGCAATATGAGGCCTTGGCAAATCGCTAAAGGTCCAAGTCAACTAGACTGATCTATTAATTATAAGGAAAATATTAGGAGAAGTCAACTATCATTCAGAAACATACTTACCGTTAAGAAAAACCATTTTTTACTAAGAGTTCTTGAAAGAAACAGTATGAAATGTAACTGTAATTCATACTTACCTGTGATATCTGAAAAAAAAAAAAAATATGTAACACTAATTCAAAGTTCGAGGCCGAACTTCAGTCAGGCTGGCCGAACTGTGAGAACAGTAGAATAGTTCATAACCTAAGGCCCAAGGTGGCCCCACAAGCCAACCATAGAACGGCGCCATCTACGCATGAAGGTGCAGAGAGGGGGCTTACGTGAGGCAGTACTCAAGCGTCCTTGCTACGACGAACATGTGTATCGCGAGATAATTTAATAAAACTTATAATATATCCAATAGAACTTTTCTATTATTCCTGATTGCTCTTTATATGTTTCAACCATCCCTTACAATTGAATTAATTGATTATAATTTTTTAATTAAAATTAAAAATTGAACCCCACCAATTTGTAGCCTTTAGCATATCCTAAGCAAGGATAAAGAATAATGAGGTCCTCAATTTGTTTCGCGAGTTTCACATACTGTTTGTAACGATCTGTTTTGTCTCGCCTCCATTCGCTCAAAAATAATTCTGTCAATCTTCCTGGATTCCATTTTTCAGAGTTAACAGTACTTCTTATATCATCGGTGTTCAAGCTACCATCGTAATACAAGAAGGTTACACATGAATTCTAACTATTGATACATACGCATATACATATATATTAGGGTCGTCTTTATTTGGGGCTCGGGAGAATTTTTAATCAGACGCCCCCCAAATCAACTCCAAATAATTCGAGAACAATACCCTAATTTTTTCAGATTTTTATCTCAACCCTAACCCCTCCCTAAATGAGGGTAGATTTCCCCATTTGAAATATACGTGTTTCGGCCATATTCTCAGGATATATTTTAAATTGAGACTAAAAACTTTCAGAAAAATCTGTTATTGCGAGATTTTAGTGTTCATTGGTGCTATTATTTGAGAAAAAATGCACATTATTATACGGGTCAATCTAGACGAATTGCATATCCTTCGATTGAGAAAAAAAGGCAGATTAAAGGGTGTGCAATTCGTGCAGATTCACCCGTATGACAATGTGAACTTTTGCTCAAATAGTAGCACCAATGAAAACTAAAATCTCGCAGTTACAGATTTTTCTAGAACATTTTACTTTTAGAATAAAATATGTCCTGAGAATATGGCCAAAACACGTGTCTTTCAAATGGGGAAATCCACCCTCATTTAGGGAGGGGTTAGGGTTTAGATAAAAATCTGAATTATTTGGAGTCGATTTGGGGGGCGTCTAATTGAAAATTCGTACGAACCTCAAATAAGGACAACCATAATATATATACTAATGATCGATTGGAAATTTTCTTGACTGTAGTCGGTATGAAGGAATAAAATATCTTGGGTGCAACAGTCTGAGTTATTTATTTAGATAACGTTTCGGCTGGGCCGCGGCCAACCATCTTCAGATCCTAGGATAATATAAAATTAAGTTTACATCGACTCAATTATATAGATAATTAATGAATTAGACTTGAGATATTAAACAAAGCGTTCTAAAGATAATCGAATTTTATCACAGAGGAAAGATTTTGTTAACACGTGGCTCACTACGTCACCAGGTGGCAAAGTGAGGTTA
Source organism: Tenthredo livida (assembly GCA_963992785.1). Classification (NCBI taxonomy): domain Eukaryota; kingdom Metazoa; phylum Arthropoda; class Insecta; order Hymenoptera; family Tenthredinidae; genus Tenthredo; species Tenthredo livida. The sequence goes on along the minus strand of OZ023072.1, from coordinate 13,745,226 downwards.
GTTTGACCGTGTGTAAGAAACTAGAATAATTAAGTGGCTTTCAGCCGGAAAATGAACAACATAAGGTTTCATTTTGCAAGGTAACAGTCCTAATGACTAAATAAAGCTTAAGCCTTCTATGAAGGACTGAATAATTCTAAAAAAACTCACGTTAGTGACTTCACGAAAACGTGTAGATGTTGTATTCACATGATTCAGTGAGGAAGTGATGATCACGACATGCAAATGCGTGCGTAACCACTGCCATGTTAATTGTTACGTGTTTGCGATTCGAATTTTGAAATTGGAGCTAAGCTAGCAGTGGTGTATAGATGTGACTCAGATTCTGGATGTCAGTGCGTCTGTTTACAGTGTTTTTTGCAAAAATATTCACCATTTCTTTAATTGATCTATGTTGTAATTTATCTTCTTTTTCAATTACTTTCACGTTGTCGAAGTCAAAGCTATGTCCCAACTCAACCGAGTGGGAGGCTAAGGCTGATGTATCAGCCGATTTTGTTTTAACACTATATTTATGCGCGTAGATACGTTTGTGTAGTTTTTGTGACGTTTGACCAACGTAAACCTTGTTACAATCCTTGCAGTTTATTACATATATGGAGTTAATCTGGTCCTTCAAGGGGATAGGGTCTTTTACACGTGTAAAGAGTTTAGAGTTGGTGTTTTTATTCTTGTAAGCTGTCACCACGTTGAACGAAAACAGCATTTTCTTGATTCTTTCTGATGGTCCGTTTACGTAAGGTATGCTAGTGTAATTCGTACGACCTGCATCCTCTTGAGAGACCAGATTGTCTCCAACATGCGACTCCGAGCCATTATAAAGCTTGTTAACTCTAAGTTTGATGATTTTGTTAATGAGTGTTCTGGGGTAGCCATTAGTTACTAAGACTTGTTTTGCCGATTTCAAATTCTTTTTCCTGAATGCAGGGTTAGATAAATTTAAGGCCCTATCGACTAGTCCAATAGCTACGCACTTTTTATGTGCTTCCGGATGGTGGGAATTATAGTTAAGGTATCTTCTCGACCAGGTCGGCTTTTGGTACCAGTCTACTTTTATGGCATTCTGTACATTAATTAGCTGTGTATCTAGAAAGCTGATTGTGCCTTTATCCTCCATTTTTAAGGTGAATTGCAACTTTTCATGAAAACCATTGAAATTCTGCAGGATGTCATTCATTTTTGACGCAGGCACACAGGTTACAATATCATCCACGTATCTCATGAAAAACGGAAGATGGTACTCCAACCTGCTCAAAACCGAAGACTCAAGTTTTTCCATTACTAAGTTAGCAATGTGAGGGCTAATAGGTGATCCCCTGGCTATGCCAAAACACTGTCTATATAGGGTGGAATTATGAACGAAATATGTGGCATCTAAGCACAGCTTTATGCCCTTAATAAATTCATCTTTAGGTAGCATCGTGTGTAAATTTAGTTCGCCCCATCTATCATTAACTATGTCTAAAGCAAACTCAACCGGGATGTTAGTGAATAGAGAGACAACGTCCATAATATGCTCATCAATACAACTTTCATGGGACTTCAGTTCTGTCTGAGATGGAGGCGACGGAGATCCGGAAGAAGTTGACAGCGGTTCGCAGCAAAATCGCTAGAGCTAAGAATAGACGTATATTTCTTTCAAGATGCAGAAAATCTAATATTACCCCATCTTTTCTAAATTTTAATGTTAGTGGATGAGGACAATTAAGACATTCGAAAGGTTTCGTTAAGGCCTTAAGAGGTTTCCAGACCAAAATACTGAACTTAGAGATTACTGATACAACACGCAAAATCATAGACCTAACACAATGTGAATCTGAGTTAGCCAAACAGTATCGACTGACCCCGAAAACCGAATACGAAGCACGCAAGCTAGACTTAGACAATAGGAGGGTTAAAAAACTGTTCACTAGAATCAAAGAAGACAACATTAATAAAATATCTAAACTCGACAGTAAATGATCCGATCACAACCGAAATGACAACAACCGGGACAAGTGGCTCATCAATCTTAGTAATGTAGATTTACCCAGCAGTGTTAAACATTGTCTGAGCCTAGGGGCAAAACATGGGGTACCCTACCAAAAAAACAAACTCCCCATAAAGGATATTATCTGTGGGGTGGAAACCGGCATTGCTGGTCGAGACTGCAAAACCAAAGACTTGATTAGAACTAAAGTCACACACAGTATTTTAGGCTTTTTGAAGAATCAGAAAGTGGATAGAGATTCCGAGTCACATTTAAAACAATTCAATCGAACCAAGAGATTCCTTAACCAACATAAAGAATTAACTGTTATTACGGCAGATAAAGGCAACACCACTGTGGTGATGAATACAGATTCGTACAATGAAAAATGTTCTGATATGCTACAGGATAGGGATACTTACGTAGTGCTTAACAAAGATCCAACCTTAATTTTTGAGAAACAAAATAATGACCTCGGAAACAAATGGGTTAATCAAGGGTTTATTTCAAACAATATGGGCAACAGGTTGAAAAACCACCATGCTCTACCGCCTAAATTGTATTTCTTACCCAAAATCCATAAGCCCAATGTACCTTTGCGACCTATAGTATCTAGTTTATACTCGCCCACTTACCATCTGGCAAAGTGGCTTGTAGCTTCCCTGACCCAGATCATCGGGAAAACGGAATACCATGTTAAAGGTTCAAGATCGTTGGCTGCGATGGTCAAAGATAAGCAAATTCCACCTGACTACAAACTAATATCGCTGGACGTTGTCTCGGTATTCACCAACATCCCGGTTGAGTTAGCTTTAGACATAGTTAATGATAGATGGGGCGAACTAAATTCACACACGATGCTACCTAAAGATGAATTTATTAAGGGCATAAAGCTGTGCTTAGATGCCACATATTTCGTTCATAATTCCACCCTATACAGCGTAATTCCCAAGTCGCGGAAAATATTTCACATGCAAATTCCTTGTCGAAATCTAAGAATGAAGTTCCTTATCAAAAACTTCCAGGGCCCGGTCGTTGCTGAGTTATAGAAGGTTTAGTCTAACCAATAATACGGCCGTGAAGTGACGTGGTCAGTCTCGTAGCAATTCTGTCAAACTGATAGTGCCCGCGTCGTATGAACTTTGCCTGAAATTTCGGTTTTACATTTCGTAATTTTTACTCTTCATGTCGCCCGGTCGGTCATTTTCGTGCCCTACGTCGTTCGCTCCGTAGTTGACGTTGTCCAGGTGGTCAAACTGGTGATTGACATTTCCCAGGTCTTTTTCTTCGTAGCGTTCGTTATCCAGGTCGCCCGGCTCGTGATTTCCGTACTCCAGGATTTTTGCCCCGTAGTTGACGTTATCCAGATGGTCAAACTGATGATTTACATTCCCCAGGTCTTTCGCTCCGTAGTTTTCACTCTCGTTGTGATCGGGTTGTTGATTTTCATGCTCCAGGACCTTCGCCCCGTAGTTCACGTTGTCCAGGTGGTCAAACTGATGACTTGCAGTACTCAGGTCATCCGCTTCGGAGTTTTTACTCTTTGTCGTCATCGGGTTGTTGATTCCCATCCTCCAGGACTTTCGCCCCATAGTTTACGTGGTCCAGGTGGTCAAACTGATGACTCATGTTGTCCAGGTCGTCCGCTTCGTAGTTTTCACTATCGTTGTCATCGGGACGGAAATCAACAACCCGAAGACAACAAAGAGTGGAAACTACGAAGCGGATGACCTGAGTAACGTGAGTTATCAGTTTGACCACCTGGACAACGTAAACTACGGGCCAAAAGTCCTGGAGCACGGAGATCAACAACTCGATGACGACGATAGTAAAAACTACGAAGCGGACGACCTGGGGAATGTAAGTCATCAGTTTGACCACCTGGACAACGTAAACTACGTGGCGCAAGTTCTGGAGGACGGAAATCAACAACCCGCTGCCAACAAAGAGTGAAAACTACGAAGCGATAGACCTGGGGAATGTAAATCATCAGTTTGACCACCTGGATAACGTCAACTACGGGGCAAAAGTCCTGGAGTACGGAAATCACGAGCCTGGCGGCCTGGATAACGAACGCTACGAAGCAAAAGACCTGGGAAATGTCAATCACCAGTTTGACCACCTGGACAACGTCAACTACGGGGCGAACGACGTAGGGCACGAGAATGACCGACCGGGCGACATAAAAACTAAAAATTACGAAATGTAAAACCGATATTTCGGGCAAAGTTTATACGTCGCGGGCACTATCAGTTTGACAGAATTGCTACGAGACTGAGCACGTCACTTTACGGCCGTATTATTGGTTAGACTAAACCTTCTATAACTCAGCAACGACCGGGCCCTGGAAGTTTTTGATAAAGAACTTTATTCTTAGATTTCGACAAGGAATCTGCATGTGAAATATTTTCCACGACTTGGGAATCACGCTGTATAGACAGTGTTTTGGCATAGCCATGGGATCACTCATTAGCCCTCACATTGCTAACTTAGTAATGGAAAAACTTGAGTCCTCGGTTTTGAGCAGGTTGGAGTACCATCTTCCGTTTTTCATGAGATACGTGGATGATATTGTAACCTGTGTGCCTGCGTCAAAAATGAATGACATCCTGGAGAATTTCAATGGTTTTCATGAAAAGTTGCAATTCACCTTAGAAGTGGAGGATAAAGGCACAATCAGCTTTCTAGATACACAGCTAATCAATATACAGAATGCCATAAAAGTAGACTGGTACCAAAAGCCGACCTGGTCGAGAAGATACCTTAACTATAATTCCCACCATCCGGAAGCACATAAAAAGTGCATAGCTATTGGACTAGTCGATAGGGCCTTAAATTTATTTGACCCTGCATTCAGGAAAAAGAATTTGAAATTGGCAAAACAAGTCTTAGTAACTAATGGCTACCCCAGAACACTTATTAACAAAATCATTAAACTTAGAGTTAACAAGCTGTATAATGGCTCGTAGTCGCATGTTGGAGACAATCTGGTCTCTCAAGAGGATGCAGGTCGTACGAATTACACTAGCATACCTTACGTAAACGGACTATCAGAAAAAATCAAGGAAATGCTGTTTTCGTTCAACGTGGTGACAGCTTACAAGAATAAAAACACCAACTCTAAACTCTTTACACGTGTAAAAGACCGTATCCCCTTGAAGGACCAGATTAACTCCGTATATGAAATTAACTGCAAGGATTGTAACAAGGTTTACGTTGGTCAAACGTCACAAAAACTACACAAACGTATCTACGCGCATAAATATAGTGTTAAAACAAAATCGGCTGATACATCAGCCTTAGCCTCCCACTCGGTTGAGTTGGGACATAGCTTTGACTTCGACAACGTGAAAGTAATTGAAAAAGAAGATAAATTACAACATAGATTGATTAAAGAAATGGTGAATATTTTTGCAAAAAACACTGTAAACAGACGCACTGACATCCAGAATCTGAGTCACATCTATATACCACTGCTAGCTTAGCTCCAATTTCAAAATTCGAATCGCAAACACGTAACAATTAACATGGCAGTGGTTACGCACGCATTTGCATGTCGTGATCATCACTTCCTCACTGAATCATGTGAATACAACATCTACACGTTTTCGTGAAGTCACTAACGTGAGTTTTTTAGAATTATTTAGTCCTTCATAGAAGGCTTAAGCTTTATTTAGTCATTAGGACGGTTACCTTGCAATATGAAACCCTATGTTGTTCATTTTCCGGCTGAACGCCACTTAATTATTCTAGTTTCTTACACACGGTCAAACTAACCTTACTTTGCCACCTGGTGACGTAGTGAGCCACGTGTTCAGAAAATCTTCTCTCTGTGATGAAATTCGATTAGCTTTAGAACGCTTTGTTTGATATCTTAAGTATAATTCATTAATTATCTATATAATTGAGTCCATGTAAACTTAATTTCATATTATCCTAGGATCTGAAGATGGTTGGCCGCGGCCCAGCCGAAACGTTATCTAAATAAATAACTCAGACTGTTGCACCCAATATATTTTATTTCTTTATACTAATGATATATAGAATTCTATCGTCGTAAAAAAAAATTATACGATGGAAATTCATTCAACCTATGTTATGTACAGGGTGGAAAGAAATTATTCGTCGCCACTTCGGCAGATGATTCTCCAGCTCAAGATCGGTGGAGATCTATCAAAACTTGTAGCCGCAAAATTGACCTTGACAAGGTCAATTTTTTTTATTGTATGTAAAAATCCTACTATTTCAGTGAAACAAAAGTCTCTGAGGAACCATGGGTTGCAATCGAGCCCATCTTATCGGAAAATGAGTCCAAAGTTTGGAAAATGTCTCAAATTCCTAGAGAAAAATTCAAACTTCGCAGGCATTTTCTGATGAGACGGGTTCGATTGCGACCCATGGTTCCTCAGAGACTTTTGTTCGTCTAAATTAGTAGGATTTTCACAAGCGATAAGAAAAATTGACCTTGTCAAGGTCAATTTTGCGGTTACAAGTTTTGATAGATCTCCACCGATCTCGAGCTGGAGAATCATCTGCCGAAGTGGCGACCAATAATTTCTTTCCACCCTGTACACTTCCTTTGAAGAGTTGGAATTTTTTGGAAACATCTCTCTCTTTTCTATGTGCATAAAATAGTAGTCCTTTCGCAGATCTATCTTGGCTACTTGGAGTATACCAATCAACTAGTAGTTTAGCCCCTGGAAATTGGTGATTAATTGTTCCCGCAATCTTCTGTAGTTGTTTTCTGTCCAGACTAAAAAAAGTTAGTATTTTTTCGGGAGATTCAACATTGCAAAATCAACTCCGGTTGTACTAGAGTCATTAGGGGTAACTGTGCGCAGTGAGTAAGTGTGCGCACCTGGGGTCATTGGGGGTAACTGTGCGCATTAGAGGTAAGTGTGCGCACCTGGCTTATCTACGAACGGAATGAAAGGGGTTAACGGTATGCTACAGCAAATCAGACGGGCCTGAATGGAGAATTAGTTTGGACAAATAAAAGTGATGCGCGGCGATAAATTTATATTTTGGTTAAAAAAACGAAAATAGGTGATCCCAGAATGGTTTTTTCACTCACGGCAAATAGTGTAACGCCTAAACCCGGAATAAATCTGAAATGGATTAATTTTTTTCGTATCAGGAATTCATTTAAACTTAAGGCTCAGCAAAAATTTTGAAGTTATATTCGGTGCTGGTGAAGTTTTCAGCATCTATATAGAATTTGTCTCGCTGGGGTGAGTGTGCGCGGGTAAGTGTGCGCAGGCTTTATCATTGGTCGAAGACCAGATTATGCCTCAAGATGAACAAAACGTTCTCACTACAAGAAATGGATCTTCTAATAACAATTTCGACCAGCCAATGGTAGGGTTTGGGGTAAATGGTGTTCGCAACAGTCAAACTCGGGCTCCCGAAAACGCCTCCGTCAGTGACCTTCATGTAGAAGGACATTTATGGAGATTCACAAGCTTTGGTCGGATAATTTGCTCATTTTACTCAAATTTTATCGTTCAGAGCATTCACATTCATAATTGTGAAGAATGCACTCGTATTTCCAGGCTGCGTATATTTACTAGGGCTGGCAATTAAAGTCGACTTTTTTCAAAAACCGACAAGTCGATTGAAATCGATTTTCGATTTCCGGTTTAAAAGTCGAAAACCGCCGAGTCAAAATCGGTTTTACCGAAAAGTCAAATAGTTCGATTTTCGGATTTTCGAATTTTCGATTTTTCGATTTCTCGCCACTACGGTTCTCGAAATTTCGATTATCGTTAGTCATTTTTATATGTGACGTGAATGAACACATTGAAATGTTGAAAACATAAAAACTGAGACTTTGCGACTCGACTTGATCGATACCCTTTATGAATTCTTGTGATTTTTCAGAACTTACGAAATACTCCTAATAGTTTTTTATTGATGAAAAATCGTAACTCAAAAGCGTAAGTCCGAAATGTTTTAGGGTTGGGATACCAACATAAAAATTCACGGGTCAAATCGTCGGTGGTAAGGTCTGAGACTGGGTGAATTCAGTCATTTACCTTCCTGACCCCGTGTGGAAATTGCCCGGTTTGGCCCAGTGACAACAAGGTTTCTGGCCGGGCGCTAGCCGGGTAGTATTTTTGTCAAAGTGCTTGACCGGGGACTGGCCGGGTGCTAGTCGGGCGAAAACTCTTCCATGGTGCTTTCGCAGACGCTGGCAAGTACTGGCCGGGTGCTGACCGGGAGCTAGTTTAGCAGTTTATTATTCAAGAGTCTGGCCAGGGACTGGCCAGGCGCTAAGACGGTCAAAATTATGTCATAGTTTCATTCGAATCAACTACTTCAATAAACTTCCAGCAAAAAGTGTTATTTGAATATAGAAAAACATGAAATTAAAAAGTAATAGAATTAAAAAATAAAAAAAATATGGAATAAAATAAAATAAAATAAAATATGAAATTCATAATATAAATCATATGATAAATTACATTCAGATTTCTTTCATATTATTATGTGATTCATCACATGATTATTTTCAGTAGAGATGTCCGTGTACTGCGTTTGCGATTCGTCACACCAAACTCCGCTCTTGCGCTTACTATCACGTGGCATCCCGTATTTTTGACGGCCTTTAACAGCAGCGTGTGCTTAAATTATACTTATGGCGTCGCGTAGTTAGTGATCGAATCTTCGGTGAGACGTGTTCATTTCCTAATTAACTTCTGAGGCGTACAATTGATCAGCTAGTGGTGATATAATGCAACACGCAGTTTCCAGAACGGTAACAACAAATAATTGATGTAGGGTGAGCATTTTTCCATGCGCAAACTTGCATAGAATCGCATTTCAAGATTTGTAGGTTATGTTGTCGCCCTCGTGTTGGTTTGGTCTGTCATTGGAACAGTACGAACTGAGGATTCATCTAATTGTTCAGTCTGAATTGAGAAACTGTATTGTAAAGATGTACTAGTTCATATATATGGGGCATTCCCGCTCAACTCAACCGGCCAACGGAAGTGACCTCTTCGATTTTGTTCTCGAAATAGTATATGGTAGTACTATATTAAACATAACATGTCTGTGAAGATCAAGCCTTGAATCAAAAATCTGCCCAAGTTATGATTTTATGAAGATTTGAGTCGCCTCACATTCAAATATTCAGTGCCACTAAACGATGAGTCAACTCAAAAAGGTGTCTAATGGATTATGTCCGGTACAAAGTAAAGTTCGGATGGAAATTCATTGAAACATTTCAAGCACTCTTTTTCTCCAGAATTTCTCGTAAATCTCAATTTTCTCGGGAGTGCCCTAATCGATTGGGATGAATTTTGCCCCCAAATTTTCGGTGAAAAACTACAAATTTTGGTACCCGAAACAATATGCCCGGACGTCAACTTCTGGAGTTGTGCAGTTTTTAAATAATTATATGATTACCATTTCCGAGGAAATTTTGGTTCGCGCGAACCAAAGGAAATAACTACAGTTAACTCCATTATTCTCGTTGCTCCATTTTCAGTCATACTTTAATGAATAATATGATGAGAAAAAATTACGGACGATCCGGGAATCGAACCCGGGCCTACCGCAGCCTATCCGTGGACTTATGCCAATAGACCACCTTGCTCGCCCACGGACCGCTGTAATCTATCTCATCACTTTGACTCTATCGTGTACTATTTACATTATTATTGAGAGAAGGAATCAGCCGATACACTCAATGAAATTATTACTGTCAAATTATCATTGAGTGTATCGGCTGATACCTTCTCTCAATAATAATGTAAATAGTACACGATAGAGTCAAAGTGATGAGAAAGATTACGGCGGTCCGTGGGCGAGCAAGGTGGTCTATTGGCATAAGTCCACGGATAGGCTGCGGTAGGCCCGGGTTCGATTCCCGGATCGTCCGTAATTTTTTCTCATCATATTATTCATTAAGATAATCTTTTTAGTTATTACAATCATCATTTATCCGTCAATCGTGTACAATAGCACTTTTTGTTTTTATGAATCACTGATTATATTTAACTGGATACGAGTTCACATAGAAGGCAGGGGCCAATGCTTGCACCTGAGTGTACAGTAATGTTCATTAATGGGTTTGCGGTGGCTAACTATTTTTTTCAGACTTTTTCGGATACCATCAATAAAATAATATTATATTATTTTTACAAGGGGTCACAATTATTATTATTACAATTTCGGCTATCAGCACATCAAATACGACTAGGATGGAGTCTGGTTTCCGAAAACGTCCGAAAAAACAGTTAGCCACCGCCAACCCATAAACGAACATTACTGTACACTCGGGTGCAAGCATTGGCCCCTGCCTTCCATGTGAACTCGTATCCAGTTGAATATAATCAGTGATTCATAAAAACAGAAAGTGCTATTCGACACGATCGACGGATAAATGATGTTTGTAATAACTGAAAAGATTATCAATTACTAAATTGATTTATTGATGTCTAATAGCAGCTTCCCAAATATTTGTATCCAAGCTTTCTATGCTTTGCATCATACCCAATGTTATTTATTCGTGGAAACCAAAGTTTCCTCGGAAATGGTAATTATATAATTATTTAAAGTTTGCACAACTCCGGAAGTTGACGTCCGGGCATATTGTTTCGGGTACAAAAATTTGTAGTTTTTCACCGAAAATTTTGTGTGCAAAATTCATCCCAATCGATTAGGGCACTTCCGAGAAAATTGAGATTTACGAGAAATTCTGGAGAAAAAGAGTGCTTGAAATTTTTCATTGAATTTCCATCCAAACTACACTTTGTACCGGACATAATCCATTAAACACCTTTTTAAGTTGACTCATCGTTTAGTGGCACTGAATATTTGATTGTGAGGCGACTCAAATCTTCATAAAATCATAACTTGGGCAGATTTTTGATTTAAGGCTTAATCTTGACAGACATGTTATGTTTATATAGAACTACCATATATTATTTCGAGAACAAAATCGAACAGGTCACTTCCGTTGGCCGGTTGAGTTGAGCTGGAATGCCCCATATATATATAGATATAGCTATAGTTTTCTATAAACTTATTACGGTATAGTTGTCACATTGAATATTCATCGAATCATTATATTCATAAATTAATAATTTCCCGAAAATTTTCAGAAAAAAATAATACCGGAATTATAAACAAACGGCGAGATATCGATTTTTGATTTGCAAGTGCGTTAAAATGTTTAAAAATCTAGTAGATTGGTTCGATTACAGTCTACGATGCCTTATTTTCTTCAGGAAACTATTCTCTATAATCCGTCTGTGACGTGTTTTTTTCATCACGTTAGTGACGCTGTACATTCAATCTCACAAGATTGTACGTACATCGCTTTGAGGCAACAAATAACCGCATCGAATTGCCGATTGGCAGAGAAAATAATCTGTCACAGACGGATTATAGAAAATAGTTTCCTGAAGACAATAAGCCATCGTCGAGTGTAATCGAATCAATCTACTAGATTTTTAAACATTTTAGAGCGCTTGAAAATCACAAATCAATATCTAGCCGTTTGTTTATAATTTCGATATTAATTTTTTTTTCAAATTTCCGGGAAATCATTAGTTTATGAACTGTAACATTGCATGTTACGACAGGCTCCTCACCCCTTAAACGACCTTAGCGGAGTGGATGAAAATGAGAGAATGAGTAGATAGACCCCGAGGTCCGATAGAAATTCCGAGAGGCGACCGTGACCGACTAAAGACTGTTGAGCATATTATTTATTCTTTTGTTTTGTTTTACGACTTTTCTCTAACATGTGGGAGACGAGGCCCAGCCGACGGCTAAGATACTGTGACAGAGACACACCCCTACCGACGCAAGACGTTCCAGTATCGACTGTTTGGATCCTACTCGACGAACGCCACCCAAAAGCTTCGGAGGATAGTTAGTGGCCACGCTACCTCCTGCTAGTAATCTAGAGGACACGGGGGAGTGCCAAGGGCATTCTACAACGGGGGATATCGGTGGTGGAAGAGATTCCCGCCACCAAGAAGAGCCTGCATCCCGTGAGCCTCCGACGTAGCAAGCTAAAATCATCGTGGCGAACTTTGAATTACGCGCGTGGCGACCACCGGTCGCCATGCTTAAGGGATCCTTCGGTCGATACGAAAATCGATATTTGGCCGTAACACGAGGGCGCTGATTACCGGCGCCATGCGGTCTAGTCACTCTGCGTTAGACTAGCGTCACGAACACCCGTGTTCACTGTGAGATATTGAGTTTTAGTTGTGTCTTCTCTCTGGTTAGCCGAGGGTTGCTGTGTGTGAGTTGGCGGAGAATATCTCCGAAGATAAAAGACAAATTGAGAGAGATGAATGTGGGACGGGAGAGAATTCTATTCCTCCACTGGCTGGAAGGCGGTAAGCGTTAGCCATTCTTACCCATGCTAATTTGAAATCGGCAACGGCCGTCAGCCATATTGCCTTTGAGCAGCCACGAGGCTAGATAATTGTTGGAATCGAATTAAACCGATTTCCGAGAGGTAGGCCGTCACCAGTGTCCCCATGTATTAGAGTTTATCGTTCGAGTTACTATTTTCCTGAGAAAAATCGAGTATTTTATAGTCTGTTAAGTTCGGGTTTGATATCTGTCGTACACGAGTGCGACAGAGATAGTCGTAGTCAGTCACTGTCGCTCTCTCTTCCTCCCGTGGGGAGAGACATAGCTATTCGTTGTTTAGATTTCGAGTCTTCGTTTTTCGGGTTCGAGTCAACAAAGAATTCTAATTAAATAATTATCGCGTTATTCGCAGAGTTAGGTTAAGTTAGTTTTAGTAAGCTCTTGTAAATATTACTTCTTTGATCAATTTCTTATTTTCTATTCTTTAATACGAGCCGAAGGCTCACCCATTGTAAATATTCGCCTGTTAATTAGTTGTAAGTACTCCTCGTGGAGTCTATTTAGCGTTCTAGTTGAAATATTGTCTCACGAGGACCAAGTTTGTCGAGTTATTTAATTATTTCGCATGATTTTCCTTGTTATTGCTCTCCCACGTGGAAGCTAGTAGTTTATTAGATATTGTAAAGCTCGTCAAACGTGGCCGGGTCACTTTTACACGACCTGTGGCCGTTCTTTCTACGAGGGAATTTATTCCCGATTGTTAAGATTATTATTTCTATTTCTTTTCTATTTTGTTGAATAAATTCTATTTTCTTTCTATTGTCAAATTCAAACGCTCGAGTCGTTATTTAACGTCCCGCTAATCCTTCAATTAATCCTGACCCCTCTCCGCGGTACTGTAGCTAGCCGACGCTTTACGTACCCGTAGGTTATATTTTGTTTATATTTTTGAACGTGGCGGTTATCCGCCTGGCGCCCAGCATTATTTTTCAGGTAATTAACTTTGGCCAATTGTCGAGTGGACGGCTCTCGGAGGCTAGCATCCGGTCTAGTTCGAGGGCTAAATAAAATCCACGTCACAGAACATAATCATTTGATGAATATTCAATGTGACGACTATGCCGTAATAAATTTATAAAAAAACTAGTCATTTTGGACTACCCATTAACCTCCTTAGAAAATTGAAAACTTGATTATAACTTGCTTTCGTTTTTCAACTGCGAATAATCGGATAAGATTATCGCAATATCCCATAGCCCCTAGTAAAACCTGGCCAGGCTATGGTGGGCTATGGCCGGGCAGCCTAGCCATAGCCCGGCCAGGAGTTCTGGCCGGGTGCCGAATAGCCGAGCGCGACGATTCTGGGCGGGCTCTGGTCAGACTCACCCGACCAGCGCCCGACTAAAAGCCGGGCTTCCCAACCGTCTCCCGGCCAGCACCCTGGTTCAATTTCCACACGGGACTAAGCAAATCTCCGAACGGATAGGTACAATTAAAAAACATCAGAAATCGAGTAATCACTACCGAAAACCGAAATTCTGAAAACCGAAATTTCGAAAAACCGAAAACTCGAAAACTCGAAAATCCGAAAATCCGAAAACCGAAATATTCGATTTTTCGGTAACACCGATTTCGGTTTTCGACTTTTCAACAACTATTCGAAAATCGATTAAATTCTCGGCCTTTCGAAAATCGATTATTGCCAGCCCCAGTTTATATACGAGAGTATGACTGAGGAAATGTTATCGATGTAATGAAGGTTAAGGAATAACTTTCATGTGAATTAACAGTTTTGTTTTTGATGGTGCTTGGAATACACGTAGTACTGGGATACATGTGTTATATATATACTAAGTTATTCCAAGTGTTTGCCCGAAGAGGTATAGTTGAGAAGTGAAGTAAAGAATCGCGGGAAGCATAGTTAGGTATGTAGATAAAATGTTTTGCTGACTCGTTGCACTCGGCTTTGCCAAATGCAACGAGTCAGCAAAACATTTTATCTACATACCTAACTATGCTTTTCTAGAAGTCGGAAAGGACGATGCGGAGGTAGCAGGCAGATAAGAAGAGTGGAGGCGTAGAGGGAGAAGGGGGGAAGCGTGTGAAGCGTTGAGCTGAAGTAAGTGAGGGCCGAACGTACGGGCGGTGATGCCCGGACGTAACAACCCCCCCCCCCCCGCCCCGTTAGAGGAAACATATCGCTTGTATTCGAGCGGTATGCTTTCTTTTAACGTAGTCATCAAATATTATCTAAGATTTATGTCCAACAATACGTGAGTGATTACAATTTCAAATCAAGGGAAAGAAAAAGAAATATTGGTATTGGTCGTAATATTATTATCCTAATGACAAAGGTTTGAATTACATTTTAAATGCTTATGTGTCTAAGTAATTGTTCAAAACATTATTAATGGTTTGATGACATAAAATCTATCGTTAATCTATCGTTAAAATCAAATGAGCGTACCGACTTGTATATTTAATCGTAGTATTTCACCGGTTCGAGCGGGTGCGAGCCTGTCGCTGTCCGGTGTAGTAGGTGGGGCTTCCGGGTCTTGCTCTTGTGCACAGACGGGCCCATTGGCGAAAGTGGTGGTGGGATTGCCTCTTGGGGAGTGTTTTCGTTCAGGTGTGGGTGAATAATGTTTAGTTTGATAGGTTTTTCGTGAGTAGGTGACTTTGAGCGTCCGCTACCGCGTCTTCTAATTAATTTTCGTGTTAGTTCCGTGTGTGTGCTCACTTTAATTTGCTTAAGTGAACTATTTTTGTTTTGTTTGGCGTGATGTTAATCTCTGCGTTTATTCCGTCAATTATTCTCTTGTTCACGTACGGGCCTTTATACTGGTCTCCGAATTTTGTGTGATTTTCATTTAATAAAAATACTTTCTGTCCGGCCTTAAAGAGGTGTTTGTTGATTCTTTCATCATAATATGCTTTTGATTTCAATTTTGCGTTTTTCAAATTTTGTGATGCTCTTTTACGAATCTCTGTCAGATTTGTTAGTAGGTCGAGGATGAAAGTGTTGTATGAGTTTGTTATCGCGACGGTTGTTCTCAGGTTCGATGGCAGTCGAGATTCGTTTCCAAAGATTAATTGATGTGGTGCGAAGTTCGTACCTTCGTGTATCGCGGTGTTATAACAGAAAATTGCGAAACGTATGTACTGTCACGTGGATTTTACTTAGACCTCGGATCTGGACCGGATAGCCAGCCTCCGAGATCGATCCACTCGACAATTGGCCAAAAGAAACAAAGAAATAGCAAAAGTTGGGCGCCAGGCGGATAACCGCCGATTTCAAAAATCTAAACAAAATAATAACCCTCGGCCAGCTACAGTAACGCGGAGAGGGGTCGGGATTAAGTGAAGGATTAGCAGGGCGATGATTACCGACTCGTAAATTTGAATTTAATAAAGAAAATAGAATTTATTCAATAAATATAATTTAAAAAAATAATAGAAATAATAAATTGAGCAATCGGGGATACTTCCCCTCGAACATAGGACGGCTCCAGGTCGTGTACAGGCGACCTGGCCACGTTTGACGAGTTTTACACTAATTGATAAACTACTAGCTTCCACGTAGGAGAGCGATAACAAAACAAAATAATGCAAAAATAAGTAACTCGACAAACTCGGTCCTCGTCGAACAAAAATTACAAATTAAAGACTGGAATATGCCCGCAAGGCACAACAACTAATCCCCATAATTATTACTCAAAATTAACTTAAACTAACTCTGCCTTCATAGGCGAAACGAAAAGGCTGAACAAAATTCAAAATGTTTTGACAATCTGAATTCCTCCGTGAGAGAAGGAGAGCGCGACCGTAACGGATTAAGACTATCTTTCCCGCACTCACGTGCGAAGCTCACAACTCTACAAAAGCACTATCACGCGATATAAAACTCAAAAATCTTACTCAAAAAAAAAATCAAAACTCAAAACTCTATTATTGCGTGAGACACTGGTGACGGCCTACCGACTCGGAGGTCGTCTTAATTTGAGTTCCAACAATCTCTAAAAGCCTCGCGGCTCGCAAAATAAGTCAAGATGGCTGATGGCCGTGTGCCGAATTCAAATTAGTATGTTTCAAATTGGCTAACGCTTACCGTTGTCCAGCCAAAATACAAGGCCTCGTGGCGTCCCGACGACGAGCCCTCGGATGCACTAAACTCGAACTAAACAAAGACTCGAACGCTTTCCCGCAGGAAATTCACCCAAAATTCAGCCTCGTGGCTACTACAGAGAAATGCAATTTCTACAATTAGAGCGAGCACTAGAGCTCGGCGCTCTACCTGCGAGGCAGGCCTACGGCAGAGTGATCAGACGGCATGGCGCCGGTATTTAGCACCCTCATTAGGAGATCGATTATCGATTTTGTAAATCTACCGCGAGATCCTTAAATATGGCGACCTGTTGTCGCTACGCGCGCAATTCGCTGTTCGCCACGATGTTCAAAGCTCGCTAAATCGAAGGCTCACGGGTTGCAGGCTCTTCTGGGTGGCGGGAATCTCTTTCACCACCGATATCCCACGTTGTAGAATGCCCTTGGCACTCTCCCGTGTCCTCTCGTTCGATAGCTGGAGGTAGCATGGCCACTACTATCCTCCGGAGCTTTTAGGTGGCGTTCGTCGAGTAGGATCCAAACAGTCGATTTTTGGCGTCGTGCGTTCGTCGGGTCGTGTCTCAGTTGTAGTTTTTAGCCGTCGGCTGGGTCTCATCTCACACATGTTAGAGAAAAGGTAAAAAAAAAAACAAAAAGAATAAGAACTAAATTCGACAGTCTTAGATCGGTCACGGTCGCCTCTCGGAGAGTTTATAGCCTCGGGGCTAACCTAAACGCATTCATGCTCCTGTCATGCATCCACCCTACGTAACTATGGTCGTCTAAGCGTTCGGGAGTCACTTGTAACACGCGTTGCAAAATGCAATGTTACAGTACTTGTCCCAGTCTTTACCGGTTCTTGTGTGATGTTTAATGTGTACGATAAGTACAAGATGGCTACGTTCTAGGGAGCCGTTGGATTGTGGTTGATATGCGGTAGTTCTTACTTGTTTAATTTTAAATAATTTTCAAATCTGTTCAATCGTTGTACTCATGAAATTTTGGCCTTGATCTGTTAGTATTATTCGTGGTGCCCCGTAACGTGTAATGTATTCCTTTGTAAATGCCGTGCCGATTGTCTGGGCAGTCGCGTTGGGGAGAGGTATAGCATCTAGAAATTTTGTTAGATTGCATTGAATTGTCAATAAGTATTGGTTATTTGATTCCGTCACGGGAAGTGGTCCTACTATGTCGAGCGCAACTTTATCAAACGCATCTGCCGGAGTATCTGTAATCATCATGGGCAGTCCTGTTTTGACTCGAACTAACTTTTTCCTTTGGCAACTGTCACAAGTTTTGATAAAGGCTTGTATTTGAGATTTGAGGTTTGAACAAATGTACTTTTCTCTTATCCGGTTAAAGGTCTTCGTTACCCCTTGGTGGCCTCCGATTAGCGATTCATGGTATTCTTTGATTATCTCGCGGCGTAGGGTTTCGTCGGGCGTGGTAATTTCTTCGGTGCAGAGTGTGATTCTAATGTTCGTATTTGCGAAGATGTAGTAAAACAGTTTTTTAATCGTTGACCACTGAAAGTTACGTAGCTCTACGATGTTTTTTGTAAAGGTGAAGGAGTTTATATTTTTGCGTATTAGGATATGTTTCAAGTTGAGGAGTGTGTTATAAAGGTCTTCCAGATTATCTTTGTCTGTGTGTTTGTTTTTGATTACAAGTGTGAGGATATATCTTTCTCTGAATTTTGTCAGAGCTATTTCTAGTTTCTGCGGTGTTCGAATTGTGAACGTTTTCTTGTTGAGCATGCCCTTGTCCATTAGTCGTTTTGCCAATGGGTCATCCGTAGGGTGGTCCGCTGGGACGCAGTGAACGTAGTTGTCGATTATTAGGAGCATTTGGTCTTTTGATTCCTTGACGTTAGTTACAGGTATTATGTCATCCAGGTTACATATAAAATGGTTAAAGTCATCAGGTGTGCTGTTGGTATCGCTATTTTGAATACCTGTATGTTGTAGAGTGTTAGTGCGGGTTGAGGTGGGAGAATCATTGTTTGGTAGGTCTCGAAAATCTAGGGTGTCTATTGGTGAATCGGTATCGTCACTTTCTGTTAATCTTGAGTTCTCGGGATCTGACGAGTAGTCTGTGTTCGTCGTGTAGTCGGTAGTGTTATTTACTTCTGTTGGTGGAATGATGTTATGTTCTGTTGTTGGGTGTGGGGTGACCGTTACTGGGTTTGGTCGTTCGTCGATTTCGAGGGTTGGTCGGTGAGATATCGGATTTTCGTATACACAAATGGTGATTTTAATGTCTGTGTCCTTGAATATGTAATGGATCATACGACTAATCAGGTCCCAGCTAAGTTCATCTAGGCCGCAGCCTGATCTTGGTATTGATAGTGATTTCACTCCTCCTTTGATAAGTGCTATTTTTAGTTTGGCTAGTGTCTTGTACATGACTTCTTACGTAGGTTTGTCGTAGTGATGTTCTTTTGTTACTAAATTATAGATTATACGTTGTGGGTATGTGACTGTTATATTGTCTGTCACTTCGGGCTTCATGGCTAGAAGTTGTTTACGTTGTATCAATCCCTGTTTCACCATCTGATCCGCGACACCTAGTGAAGATTTACAGTCTTCTGAAATGCAGTGTGCGAGGTTGTCTTTTTGTTTTGATATGTCAGCGTTTATCTCTGTAATGTGTTTATTGTAAGCCAAAGGTAGAAATTCTAGATCTACGAGAAATTGGCCGTATGGGGGTGTGTTTTCTGGATTCTGGTTGGTGGAGGTTCCGGCTATGTCTTCTCGTCCTCCTATATCAGATCTAGTGGGTGTTGCTGTTGACTCTGAGTCCGTGATCGGATTTGTGTTCGAGAGTTTTTTATAAATTTTCTTGCGTATGTAGGGCGCAGGTCTTGGCTTATTATTTTTCGACGTTCCCGGTTCAGCATTGGGTGGTTTGTTTTGCTCATTTGTACTACGGTCTGTATGAGTGTACGGGAGTTCACGTTTTGTTTGTTTTTCATCGAAAATCGCTCCTGCGGTTTGTTTGCGAACTTTTTTGTGAACCCTTCGATTTGAGCTGGACGAGGTCGTGATAATGCGCTTACGGCGGATGTGTATCTGAGTGTCTGAGTCGTCCGTAGAGTCTGAGTCATTATCTACGTTCGGTTTACCTCGTGTTGCCGGGTTACCTGAAGATTGCGTATCGCGATAACGTTTATTCGGTTTTTTAACGCTAGGGTAGGTTTCTGGAGAGTTTGTTCGTTCATCGTTGTCTTCTTCTGGCGGTGTTGAGTCATTAGCGAACTCGGATAGGTGAAGGGTCTCTTTCTTCCGTGGGGGCTGGTTACTAGAGGACTCGGTAGTCCTTCGTTTTTTTGGGGGTTCAGGTTTTTGGTGGGTAGCTTCGGTGTCTGGATTGTCCGAGAGAGTTGACGTTGTCATAGTTGGCGTTTGTTGTTCTTTAGGTGTTTTAGTTGGGGCAGGGTTAGTGGATTCGTCTGTGGTTTGTCGGAGACGTCTTGGGAGTCAATGTGTAAGTTTTTTTCTTTTTGTTCTTTTCCTCTGTGGGTTCTGTATCGGTTCTCAGGCGCTTTGAGTCAAGAGGTAGGATTTGGATTGTGTCAGGTGGTGGGTTTCTGGATAGCGCATCTGCGTTCGAATTCATCTTTCCTTTTTTGGAAATAACGTCGTAAGAATATTCGTCGAGTGTCAGGCGCCATTGTAGCAGTCGTGAGGTTGGGTCTTTCTTATTATTGATCCAAACTAATGGTCTGTGATCTGAGACGAGTGTAAATGTTCGTTCGTAAAGATATGGTCGGAAGTGTTTCACGGCGAAGATGATTGCTAAGAGTTCTTTGTCAATCGTCGAGTAGTTGACTTCCGCCTTTTTGAGGGATCTCGAGGCGTATGCGACGGATAAGTTTTGACCGATTTTTCCTTGGCTGAGCATTGCGCCTACGGCGCAGTTAAAGGCATCGGTCGTCAATATGAACGGTTTCTCAAAGTCCGGGTACTGTAAGATAGGTTCGTTACAAAGGCTATCACGTAGTGTTTCGAATGCGGATTAATGTTCGGACGTCCGAAGAAATCAGTTGTTTTTCTGTGGTCATTTGTTCATGGGCTTTGCGAGTTTCGAAAAGTTAGTTATGAATCTGCGGTAGTAGCCGATCAGTCCGAGGAATTGTTCGATCTGCTTCGGATTCGTAGTGACGGGGTAGTTTTTGACGGCTGCTATTATTTCGGGATCCGGTTTGACTCCGTCTCTTGTGATGACGTGGCCTAGGTATGCTATCTCTTTACGTAGAAACTCGCATTTGTCGGGCTGAAGGGTTAGTCCGGCATTGCTAATCGTTCCATAAGTTTTTTAAATTTAATGGCATGTTCTTCTAATCATCTCGCATAGATTACTATATCGTCCAGATAAACGAATACTTCGTTGCCTAGGAGTCCGGACAGTACCTGATTCATTAGACGGTGGAAGGTTGATGGTGCGTTTTTTAGGCCAAAGGGCATTCTGTTGTATTCATAGTGGCCATGCGGCGTTGAGAAAGCCGTTACGCTAAATCGAATTTAGAAAAGTATTTGGTGAATCCTAGTTGATCTGAAATGTCCGTTATGTTGGGTAGCGGATAGGCGTCGCCGATAGTTTTTTATTGAGTTTACGGAAGACTATGGCCATGCGCCATTTCTTATTGCCGGCGGCGTCTGTTTTCTCGGGTACTATCCAAACTGGGGAGTTGTATGGTGAAGAAAAGTAATTGATGATATCTTGATCAAGGAGTTTGTTAATTTGTGTATTTGTCTCTTCTTTGTGAATTTGAGGATATCTGTACTGTTTTGCATGAATCGGAATGTCATCTGTGGTAGGGATGGTATGTCTAACCAGTTGTGTATGTTTCAATTTGTCGCCCGGTAGGAAGAAAAAGTGGTTAAATTCTATAGCAAGGTCAGTTATGAATTGTTTTTCTTCGTCGTTCAAATGGTTCAATCGGAGGTTGTCCATAAGGGTATGGAGGCGTTTTGAGTCATAGTTAGGGGAGAAGTAAAGCGTACGGGAAGTGTTATTGGTATTAGTTTCACGAGCCTTGGTTAGTCGGATTGATTGGACGCTGGTGAGTCTGGTGTCGGTCAGCTGGGGTCTTGTATCCTCGAGTTCGTCGACTTCTTCTCAGGTTACTACAGGCCTCCTTATCTCTATAGCTGTTTTGCTGGAGTTCATCACGTAGGCATATGCTTAACCGTTTCTGTTTGTGACTAAGGCTTCGCCGAGAATAATACTGGGGCCAAGGTCTATGTTATCAATGAATCCTGTTTTTAACGTCGGGTTGGCGACTTTCAATGATATTACTTTACCAGTTCGGCTAGGGATAGATACAATATTTTCATCTAGTATTTTCAGTGGTTTACAGTTATCCGTTGTTACTGTACCAGTTCCGAACGAAATTGTAGCGTTCTCAGTGTATAGGAATTTCGTACCCAAAATGCCGTCTCCCTTTATTGGGAAGGAATTATCGACTAGGTGGAATACGTGCCAACTATTGTCGATTCGTACGTTGATGCTTCCGAGAGTTTTTATAGTGCCGTCTGTTGTGCCGGTTATCTGGGTATTGTCCGTCGGGGTGTAGTGTATGTTTGGTCTGGCTGCGTTAAGTTTTATCACGTTTATGTCGGCTCCGGTGTCAACCAAGAGCGTGTTTGTCTGCTTTTCGAGTTGAGACGTGTGTAGGTGTATCTTAGGTGTTTGTGTTGCCGCTGTTGTAAGGATGCGGGATGTTCTGATATTATTAGTCGAGGATTTGTAACGTAGTGGGATAACGCCCGTATTTCGCGAATGAAGTTGGTCATTTTTAAAACAGATTGTTGCTTCCTCGAGTCGCAGGAAATCCGCACTTAGAAGGCCGTCTTCTTGTATAGGAAATTCGTTGCTTATTAGGTGCAATTCGTGCCAGGTGCCCGCAAATTCTAAATTAATGCTACCTCGTGTTACTGTGAATCCTTCTGTTATTCCCGAGACGTAAAGTTTATCTCTTGGTTCGACACGAGTGTCCGGGGTGATAATCTTTTGTTTTATTAGGTTTAAATTGGCACCGGTATCTACTATTAGTTTTGCAGTGTTGACGATGATTTGGGGTGATTGAATTCTAATAGTCGGTGATTCTAAAAGGATCCTTCTCACGTATTTGGACGCATTTCTAGAGTTCGGGACGTCGTTGCGTCCGTATAGTGGTCCCGTTACTCGTTTAAAGTCTGCGCTTCTAATGGAAAGTTGTCATTATTCGCGAAGTTAGTATTTGTGTTTGTAAAGTTTATGCGTGCGTATCTTGGCTGTTCGGAGTTTGGTTGGTTTTGGTTATGGTTATTCGGTAGATTTGGTCGCTGACCAGAGTTGTTATGTTGAGGTCCGTTGTGTGCCTGAGGTTGTTGGGCGTATTGTGGAGCGTTTGATTGGTAAAATAAAGGATTCTGGGGTGTTTGTTGGTTTTGGTAGTTTCGCGCGTGGCACCTTTCGACCGTATGACCTTTACGTTCACAGTATGTAAAAGATAGATGGTCGGTACGCTCTCGTGATCTATAGTTATCTATTGAGTGCCCAACACGCTTGCAGAACCTACAGTTCAGCGACGGGTCATGAGGCGGTGTTCGTTTCGAGCTATTATTGCTACGGTTTTGAGTCGGTTCATTTGGTTGTGAGCTGTTTCGGTCCGGTTCCTCGTTTTTCGGTGTCTGCGCTCTTAGTTTTTGCCTTTCTGAAACTATTTTTTCCGCGCTTACCGCCTTATCGACTGCCGCTCGCACCGTGTTTGGCTTCTCATTCAACACCCTTTGTTCTGGCGCGTCACACAGACCCTTTATAAATGCGCGTAAAGCGTTTTCTTCAACGTTTTTTATTAGATAGTCGCGTTTTCAGCGGTTCTGTTGACTCTATCATGTCAATGGCCGTATCTACGGGCTCTTCCATCCCAGTTCCGTAATCTAATGCGGTTTCGTTTTTCTCTTGGCGTGCACACGCTATAGCATATTGCACGTCTGGTAGTCTTTGTTTCGGTTCAAACGTGCGTTTTAAGTTGTCTATAATAGATTGTAGTGATTGGAAGCTTTCTCGCGCGAGTGCTCGTTCTGCGCGGCCTTCAATTTTTGATTGTACGAGTGCAGCGAATAGGAGTGAATCTCGCGGTGCTATGAGTAATCTTATGTTTTCAACTTTTTTCAGGAAAGATTTCAACGTGATATTTGTTCCTTCAAAAGTTGGAATCAGTGTAATCGCGACTTCCAAATTCATGTATGTCGTCTCTGTGTCAGACATGGTTTCCGGCGGGGTTTATGACTTATCTTAAATGGTATACGTATGTTATGGTAGCTTACGTTCTGGAAATTATGGTTAGTACAATGAGACCGATTTTCCTTAGCATATCTCTAAAGTGGTCATTGTTGCTGTAGAGATCTTGACTCTGGATGTGAGGGTTGAGCGATAGCGTTGGTGATATTGGTGTCTTGGAGTCGTCAACAGGTTTCGGGTCGTGGTTGGAGCGAGTTCGCTCCTTGTGGGGCTCAGATGAGCCTTTGGGGGGCTAGGTGCCTTTGAGGTTCGGTTGCTGCGATTTGTGTTAACAAATTCTGTGATTGCCGATTATCGCCAGGTTGATAATAGCGGTTTGATAGTTCACACTTTTCGGGTATATGAGCGATTCAGGTCGTATCAGATGTATCGTGCAATGTGGCAGGACACTGTTTTTTTTTTTTTTTTTTTTTTTTTTGTATTAGGCGCAGTGGTTTTATACCGAGTGTTGTTCTCTTGGTGATTAGTTCACACAACTTATTTTGCACATTGGTTCACTATTTAGTGTCACGATTTGTTGAGTTAGTGGTTTATATTCTCGTTTACTTTTCTCTTACATGCCCTCAGTGACAGGGGGACCACCGCTGCCACCAGTGTAACATCTTATATTTAGGAGGTCTTGTCCCCTGTTTATATACTAAAGTATGACTGAGGGAATGTTATCGATGTAATGAAGGTTAAGGAATAACTTTCATGTGAATTAACAGTTTTGTTTTTAATGGTGATTGGAATACACGTTGTACTGGGATACATGGGTGATATATATACTAAGTTCCTCTAAGTGTTTGCCCGAAGAGGTATAGTTGAGAAGTGAAGTACAGAATCGAGCGAAGCATAGTTAGGTATGTAGATAAAAGGTTTTGCTGACTCGTTGCATTTGGCAGTGCCGAGTGCAACGAGTCTTTTCTAGAAGTAGGAAAGGAAGATGCGAAGGTAACAGGCAGATAAGAAGAGTGGCGACGCAGAGGGAAAAGGGGGGAAGCGTGTGAAGAGTTGAGCTGAAGTAAGTGAGGGCCGAACGTACGGGCGGTGATGCCCGGACGTAACACTTTCATAAAAAAAAATTTGTTCAAAAAAAAAAAAATTCTTTCAATTTTTTTTCGTCTGTTTTTTTTAATTTCGCTGCCATTTCCGCGGGACCCACAGGAATCCATGCAGATAATTTTTTTCGGATAGCCAAATCCTTCCCCTTCAACCCTGAAAAAAAACAATTCATGGAGAACCTACCTGGGCCGGAGAAAAAAATAAAACGTCCAGTCGTGCGTCGCCGCACACGCCGATCCACGTCTGCGTGCAGCGTTCTAGGTTCGAAACTGCCTCGAAACAAAATTACAAACACGGTTGTCGATCGGAAATTTTCTGAATTTTCCAAAAATGATAACTATTTTTTTTTCACTTGTCACTTTCAATGCGTAATTCAAAAAATCGAACTCAAAATGTCAATTTCACCACGTTTCCCATCGTTTTTTGGAAATCTTATTTTGTTCCAAGAAAGTTCTGGAAATTTCCGATGGAAATCATGTCCAAACGTTTTCCGCTCGTTTACCTGCAAGTTATCATTATCGATATAATTTGATTCTTAACCCTGGAATGGTACCCTGGGGTCAAAAACGACCCCAAGCGACTTCAAATCTCGCTGATTGAATTCAATTTTTCATGTTTCTTTACCGTTTCACCTCATTTTTGACTAACGTTTCTGACTTCAAGCGAAATTACGATATGCTCACATAATGCTGCATTAAAAAAACGAAAAGAATGAGCCCAAGTTGAACCCTTATCGTGAAATATTACCGGACATATGAATGTTTCGAAATTAGGGTCGTTTTTGACCCCAGGTTACCATGTTAGGTAAGGAAAAATAAGGTTACCATTCTAGTGTTGAGGGAGGGGGTCTTCTGGTCTAGAGGCCTGAATTTTAGTCGTTTTTCCAAGTAGGATAAAAAGAAAATTGAAAACATTTTCACCATATCCAATTTCCTATAAATTGTTTATTCATCTTTGAAGCTCCCGGAAAAAAATCACACACCGTAGGGATCAAAAATTGCAAAAGTTATTGACTCCCAAAGTGGCGGCGGTAAAAAAAACGGTCCTTCCTGGTTGTCACGATTCCGGCCCGTGTAGTGTTCTGAAACGAAAAAACCAAAAATATTCTGAATCAGCAAAGACGTCGCTATGGTTCGTAACTCGGACAAAAAATTAAAAAAATTTCTCGCGAAATGGCGACGTTTTGAAAAAAAAAAAAATTTTTTTACCCTCTGTATTGACCTTCGTTACGTCTTTATTTGGGGTCTTGTCCTCTGTTTCAAATATCAGAATATAACTGGGGGATTTGTTGATTGTTAGGACAAAAGTAACTCGGTTAACGAACTAAGATTTATTAATAAGTAGTGTAGGTGGAATAGGTTAAGTAAATTTTGGAGTCCCTTGTTGTCAGTAAAGAGGATCGTTGGGAAGTGAAGAATATATGATTAAAGGTGAGAGTAGAAATAAAGGAGATGGAGGTTGACAGGAAAGTGAGTTTGCTATCAGAATGGCATAATGAGGATTGTCAGTAAAGAGGATGATTGTAGGCAAGGTGGGGATGAGAGGATTGCTGACCGATGCAGCAGGTCAGCGTGAGAAAGGTAGCGAGGTGGGAAGACAGGGTGTAAGGAGATATGATAGTAAGGTTGGACAGAGGAACGTGGGGTAGGACGTAACACCTTTCCCAATTTTTTAAAATGATAAAAATCTTTTTTATACCATCCGTGCTACCTACCATAGAGGATCATACAAAGAAGATGTCAACCAAATATAAAGTAAATCGGTCGAGTAGAACTTGAGATATCATGCCAACCAGGTCGAAAAACGTAGTTTCGAGAAAAACGCGTTCAAAGTTTGAGACAAAGTTTCGGGCAGCGTAACTCAGATATTGATTGTTAATACTCACATTTGGTTAATCGGCGATCCCTGATCCATACATTGGGCGTCACAACAAAATCCATGACAATGACCTTCGGTTAATAGATTTCTAAGTATATAATATGGGGTATAAACGAGTTTCTCGAGGGGAATCGTCCTCATGTAGTGGCTGACCGGTTTAGACGCCACGTCACAAAAGTCACTGTAACTCCGAAAATAATTCGAATTTCGAAAAATCCTTCGAAGGACATATTCTTAAAGGTCTGAACTTCGAAAATATCGAAAAAAAAAATCGAATTTTCCAAATTTCTGAATCAGAAGACCCCTTAATATCGATATGCACAAATGATGACACAAAACCTGATATAAACCGTAACTGTGCCTTGGAGGTGAACGAGCGGAAAACTTTGGGACATCATTTTCATCGAAAATTTGCTGAACTGTCTGAAAAAAAAATAAGATTTCCGAAAAACGATGGAAAACATGGTGAAATTTACAATTTAGGTTTCATTTTTTGAATTACGCATTGAAAGTGACAAGTGAAAAAAAAAAGTCATCATTTTTGGAAAATTCAGAAAATTTCCGATCGACAACCATGTTTGTAATTTTATTTTGAGGCAGTTTTCGAACCGAGAACGCCGCACGGCGACGTGGATCGGCGTGCGCGGCGACGCACGACTGAACGTTTTATTTTTTTTCTCCGGCCCAGGTAGGTTCTCCATAAATTTTTTTTCAGGGTTGAAGGGGAAGGATTCGGCTATCCAAAAAAAATTATCTGCATGGATTCCTGTAGTTCCCGAAGAAATGGCAGCGAAATTGAAAATAAAAGCGACGAAAAAAAAATTGGAAGAATCATTTGTTTTTAAACAAAAATTTTTTATGAAAGCGCATTCTTTTACAAACAAAATGATTCCAGGATCAGTCCGCTCCGGTGAATACTTTCGGAAATATGATTTTTTAAACACAGCGGTGCAACAGCGACTCACCAAAATTCAAATAGCTCTCACTCTGCCATTTTTGAAAAATTTCAAAAATCCCTGAAGTGGTATTTTCTTTTCCCATAGTACTAAAGATATGTCGAATGGCGCAAAGATCTGTGACTTGACGGTTTTTTTTTTAGTGAAGTGACGTGGACCCGCTCATAGTGTCTGTCCACATACAAAATATTATTTGTTACCGTAATCAAAACCAGATCATGCAACGATGATTATTTATCTCAAATTAGAATAAGCAATCGAAATTTATATGAATTCTTTACATAATAACTAGGCAAAGAACTTTTCAGTTTTTGAAATAAAAACGTTTGAAATATGGCGAGTCTTCTTTATATGCGATATTATAAAAGAGTGGCCTTGTTGTAACTCAAATATTGTTGTGTTTATCGTGTATTAATGAGAAAGTAGGAAATACTCGGTCTGATATTTACGAGTGTGAATTCTCACACA
The DNA here is from genome assembly GCA_963992785.1 of Tenthredo livida. Taxonomy (NCBI): domain Eukaryota; kingdom Metazoa; phylum Arthropoda; class Insecta; order Hymenoptera; family Tenthredinidae; genus Tenthredo; species Tenthredo livida. The sequence goes on along the minus strand of OZ023072.1, from coordinate 13,717,176 downwards.
CGAGCAGCACCACGACACTTTCACGCATAGGACCTCTCCCCCATGACAATGCTGGGCAAATTCAATATTCAAAATATACTTATTGCCAGAAGAAACCTAACAAATCGCCTAAAAAATTATCGTCCAGAAACGCCTCGAAATGTATAACACGAATTTCAATCGCATTCAAAATGTTACGATTCATTTACATGAGGTTGAAGTTTGTTACATTAACGTAACAGAATATTCGTTGAAGAAATGCAATCCTTCGTGATTCAAATGTTGTTAGAAATATTAAATGTCCGAGATAAACATGTTTTACACAATTTGAGGAATTATGCACCGTTCTTGATCCATTTGAAACGTTCAAGCCTTCAATTTGAGAATTTTTGGCGAATATTTTGTTGCAATAACGTTACGAACTTCAACCTCATTCATTTACCATGTCGATACTTTCTTCTGAGAGTAATAGAAAATTAATTAGTCATAGAAGTATAAGCATAGTCCTCAATATTTCTCAACAAGAACCTGTTGAGTATTGTTGAGGCATTCTATGAATAAATGACTCGTTGTAAAATTGTATAACGTATATTATATCAAACAGTACAGATTGCTGTGAGTTCGAGAAGCGAACTCGGACTGAGAGGTCAGAAGGATCTCTCAGGTAAGTAGAGTCGTTGATCTCGATTGTGTGACACCTAGTGCCACCTGTCAATATTTGTGGACAGGTCGATGTGCTCTGCCGCCTTGGCAGATACATGACAGAACCTTTATAGTGTATACAACTCAATGTTTCTATGAAGTTCATATAGTCAAATGTTGATGAGTTATCATTCGCAATATCACTACTTTAATTACCTAGATTGAAATAATTGAACACGAAAACAGTCGCCAACGTATAGAACAATGGTATGTCACTCCTCCCTGAAATGTATGACAATGGCACATGCTTTTTTCTGTGTGAAGGTTTGTTACAGATTGATAACTATGAAGAAAAGCGCGTCTCAAACAACTCGGCCGAAACAAGCGACGAAAAAACCAAGAAGATATAAATCTACGTCAGAGAACGATTCACAAAGGACGTTGAAAAGAGCCAAAACATACTTTGTTGACACTTCTTTGAAGGATGATATGGAAGATATCCATCGAGAATTGCGTTCTCACGGTAATGTGAAGTGAATGTTTTTCTTTCAAAATATACATTTATTTTTCAGGCATCAAGTTTCATGCATCCATGTAATAACCGTTATTTTGCGCTTCTATATAAAAAAAAACAAAGATGTCTCAATCGCTATGCGCTGCATCTACTTCATTTCAAAAGGTTATGTTCTCGAAGTATCAAAGTGAGTCTCGACAGGCAACACCTGCTAGTATTATATCCACAGCTGTTCCGCCGAATCAAAGTTTGAATGGTAATCAATAATGTATTAATTTTTGAAAAATTGAACTGCTTGAATATTTGTAAAGTGCGTGTTACAGATAATCAATATTTTTTTAGACCAATGGAACGAAAAATCACCACCCGACTATATCTTGCATCAACATTCGCAGCACAAGACTTCACAATCCCATCATAGGGTAAATGCACCAGTGAATGAACACGTACCAGTGAATGACCATTTTCACGCGAAGTATATCTGTATACAGTGATTTGAACATGGCTGGTCATTCACTGGTGACGTTCCTTAAGGGGGTATCTACACGTTTGAATTTTCAAAAAATCGTTTTTATTTAAATAATTTATTTGGAATGCTAGAGACCTACTCTACCTGCAAATAAATCGGTTTCGAAATATCTAGAGAATTTGAAAAGTTACAGCCATGACAGTGCCAGATTGCGAAAAAGCGCTACGGCGCGGCGCGCTAACGCCCAGATTGGTGCCATAAGTATTGTACAACACCGCCAACACCACTGCTTAATTTTATGACGTTTTCATATATTTCGATTTTGAATTTGATTTTGTGATCTGTTAATTCTTTGTAATTATCATTCATACACATATTTAATTTTCAATATCCTTTTGAATTGTAATCATTGACAGTACACATAGCTGCGATCTACATTTTTTCGAGGTTAGATGTCCACTTGTTTGTAAATATTATCGTGCTTTTATTACGAATTCAAACCACTAGTAATTTCCATTATCGAATGAACACAGTGTTTATATATCTGAGATAAGACTTCGGAATCGAAAGAAGACGATCCACCAAAAAGTGCGTTTGAAATCGATGCCAGGAGACTACACATTTGGATTTCTAAAAAGATGAGTATTTCTACAATACATATATTAATTGCAAGAGTTTAATAAATATTATAAGAAAAAAGGTACGATTGATGAAAGATGAAAGAATTTTCGTAGTATTGACAAAAATTGTGCTAGCATCTTCTGAATCTCAAAAATATTGAAGATCAAAAATTTTAGAGAATTTTTATGTTTTGAAAAATTTTGATCAGATTTTTTCTAAAGCAATTCATTATTTTTCTAACAGCCTCACCGGACACCTAACGGACACTGTTGTTCTACAGAACAGGTCAAAACTCACTACGAACCTCCACCTGGCACATGTGTCTAGACTCGACTCGACTCATAACTCATCGATACGAGTGCAGCTGCGGATCCAGCATATTAGTCATAAGCAAAATCTTGGAACTCAATTTCCTGTAACAACATCTTCTTCTCTTGGAAAAGTAGGAAATGAAAAAAAAAATTTTAAATAAAAAAGTTTAAAAGTATATTTCTGGAGAATGAATATTTTGAACGTTTGTCGTAAAGAATCAGGAGTATCGTTGGACCGATTTTGGCGTTTGTGGTCTTTAAATCTGTAGAATCGAAACCTCTATCAGATGAACATCGAACTTTTTGATAAACCCATTTTTAGTTGAAATATTAGAAACACAGGCAAATTTTTGTTCAAATTCAGAAAAAAAATCGAAAAAATTCAATAACTCAAGTAATTCGTGCAATATCAAAAAGTTCTATGTTCATCAGATAGAGGCATGTCTTATGAACAATTGAGTACCAAAAATGCCAAGATCGGTCCAATGCTGGGTCTGATTCTTCACGGCAACCGAGTGATTTTGTATTTTCCTGTCTTCAGCGCAGCCACTATTAGACTGGAAGTAATACATGACGTAAGATATGGATAATGAAGGTCCAACTCTACCCAAACATGATGATTTTTTTTGAATTTTATCACAGTCTTCAAGTTGGAAAAAAAAGGAAAATTGTTTTCCAGAAATTCAACCCATTTAAAGGTGTATATACCCCCTTAACTGTTCATTCACTGGTGCATTCACCCTATACGGAAGATCCCATACAATCCACTTATAGTGAGAGACCGGGAATCGTCCAGAATTCATTCGATGCTGCGAATACAGAAGGTATTATTAATTCGGTTGTTATACTGCTCCACTGCAAATTGTCTTGACGTTATCGATTTCTTGAAGCGAACCTATTGTGAATCTGAATTCCATGATCATTTTCACTTTGATCAATTGATGTGCTATGTATTCTTATAGGGCTGAAGCCAAATTCTTTCAAGCATCCAAAAACGGCAGCAGCTGCTTACGAGCTGCATACGAGGGGACCGTACAACCCGATCCCCCTAATACCTAATTGTCATGATCCACGTATTTCACTAGGTTGGTTACATCAATAGTTCATTCCAAATTATATGCTTTTAATACACATCATTCTATTTTTCAACTCAATTCATTTTCATCGAATTACTCGGGAAATTACTAAAATGGTGTGTTATATTTTATTTTCCGGAGTAAATATGATTGGCTTCATTTATTTATTGAAATACAAACATTTCATTATATAGCTAACCAGTCATACTTTGGAAGAACGGAGTGCCAGAAACAGTCCACATCTGATTTGATTGAATTGTTATCCTCACCTCTTGATGCGACACCCGATTTAAATGAAGGAGGTATTGATACTGCACTTCACTTTGTTGTTCTTCTTCTTATAATTCACAAAAAATGATCATATCGTGAATTTCAACAGTTGAGCAGATTGAAAGTAATGCATCTTCAAGGCTTGTGCCTCCTGAAGGGCGGGGTACGGTTAATTCGGTGAAAAAAGGACACTTTTTCAAAAATTTTTTTACGAGATACGGGCATTATATTCTAAATTCAATTATTACAGTATTGTAGAGTAACCTTTCAACGATATTCTCCGAAAATTTCAACAGAAAATATTAAAAACTAAGCCGTTGGCAGCAAATCTCCGGAGACGGCTAAAAAAAAGTTGTTTCGCGGTGACGGTTGTAACTGATCACTCGATCATCTGAAATCAAGAAACCAAATTGATTTGATCAGTTTATGAGTTTCCCCAGGTAACGCTGTCGTTTTTTTTTTTTTTTTTTTTCAATTTTTGGTGACACTGGTGTTACGTCTTTATTTGGGGTCTCGTCCCCTGTTTTAAATATCAGAATATAACTGAGGGATTTGTTGATCGTTAGGACAAAAGTAACTCGGTTAACTAACTAATATTTATTAATAAGTACTGTAGGTGGAATAGGTGAAGTAAATTTTGGTGTCCCTTGTTGTCAGTGAAGAGGATCGTTGAAAGGTAAAGAATGTGTGATGAAACGGAGAGTAGAAGTGAAGGAGATGGAGGTTGACTGGAAAGTGAGTTCGCTATTAGAATAGCATAATGAGGATTGTCAGTAAAGAGGACGATTGTAGGCAAGGTGGGGATTAGAGGATTGCTGACCGATGCAGCAGGTCAGCGTGAGAAAGGTAGCGAGGTAGGAAGACAGGGTGTCAGGAGATATGATAGTAAGGTTGGAGAGAGGAGCGTCGAGTAGGACGTAACACTGGAAAGTCACAAACGCGATTTTTGCTTGAAAAATCGTCAAATTTGTTATTGTAAAACACAAAATAACAACAAATTTGAAAATATTTCGACAGCGTTACCTCTTGAATTATACAAAGAATGAGTGTACCAAATTTGACAAGGATCGGTGCAATACATTTTAAACTACAGCCGTCACCGACTTTGAAAACGTGAAGTGTGGGAAAATCACTTTGAAGATTTTTACATGAAAAAATCCGATTTTTTTTTCGCTATATACTTACACAGAATCATTGATACCAGGCCCGTACAGTGAACAGCTATCATTCATGATGTCCAAAGCATCTCTTTGTTCTTGTTTTCGGCGAACTCGACCTTCTTTGCTTTTCTTTGCAGCTTCTTCTCGCACTCAACTTATGCGTAATCTGTCGACTGCGCGCGCCCATTCGTGAGCACTTGGTCCACTTTTGATTTTGTTGATTCGCTTCATCGTGAACCACTCCTCTTTCTGTCTTCTGCACGGGGAGAACTCCGGGTACTGTGGCGCCCCCGCGCGGGAATCTCCTCTCCCCACGTTTTCGGGGCCTTTTCAGACCCGCTCCGGGCGCTCTAACTTCCCGCATTTGCGGGAAGTCTTGGCAGGACCAATAGTTCACCGTATATGGGGAAGGTGGCGTCACCGAAAATATAATACGGGACGTTTGCCTTCTCGCGCGGGCAGATGTTGCGCCCGCATTTACGGTGAAAAAATCCTCTTTTGTGCGGGAAGTCTGTTATACCGGCGGGAACATATACTGCCAGGAGTTCACCCCGTGTGTGCTAATTTTTCTCGGCATATCCCACGAACAAACGACACGACTAGCACAGTGAAAGTCGAACGAAAACAGTACAAATAATCGAAAACTGACACGAAATTTACTAACGTACGCACACAAATGCTCGGTAGAACGCGTCGTTCTAGACTATTCGGTGGTCTACTGAATATCTATAAGGTTCACAGGTACACCATACCTATAACAATAGGTATGTAGTACTGTGAGGGATTCTAAGATTTACGAAACAGCTGCCAGGGGGATTCTAAGAGTTACGAAACAGCAGCGCCGCGCACCTGTCGAACAGGTACCTATATGAAATCGTAGCGGAACGACCCAGCGCCGCAGTGGCTAAAATTCCATATATCCGTTAGTTTTTTTCCATTTGATCTAAAAATTTGACACAACATTCTTGAGATATTGTGCATTCATAAAAAAAATTAAAAAAAAATGGAAAAAATAAGTTTCCAAACCATACTGCCCTGAAGTCAAGCCGCACATAATACATTCAAAGTCAAGTCAAAAGTAATTTTCATCGATTTCTTTCAGGTTACATGTGATCATATAATTTAATTTTTAAAGGTGTATTTTGGTTCCTGTTTGCACTTAACCCAAATTTAATATAATGTGTCTTGTTTAATTACATGATATTGTGGTAGTTTGCCTGTGAATTGATTTGTACTATTTAGGAAAAAATTTTTTTAACAAAAACCTATCTAACTTTTTCATAATACATTCTAAAATTATCGTACCAGGTAAGTCCAATCCTTTCTGATCATTAGATTCTGTAAACACACTGTCCTATCTACTTTTTTTTTCTCAACGAGGTTGCTCTCATATCCATAATAGAAAGTAATGCAACACTTTGGTACCCGACAGGAAGCTCAAGGACTCTCCGGAATGCAGACAAAAGAAGTACAGGTTCAAATTCAGTAGCGCAGAAAACGAAAGTGCGAGAAACTGATGAACCAGATGATTCATTGAAAGCCGCAATACAGTAATGTTCTCTCCTCTCAAGGTTTATGCTCAACATAATACAATATTAAATGTTTATAGTTTAATTGATTGTCATATCATAATTTCAGACGTTTACACAATATCATATCAACATTATTAGATACTTTTACGCAAGAAATAATGTAAGCTCATATGTTATGCATTACATTTAATCATTTTTGCCTATATTGTTGAAATTTTCTCAACTCTACTCCCAAAAAATTGTATGAATATCGTTTATTACAGACTGGTGAAGAAACAGTTGACAGATTTAACGGATGAACTGCGAGACAACATCAGCCCTAGGATTCCTCGTAAGCCTGCGTTTATATCTACGAGACCAGCAGCTGATGTTAAGTTTTTGGAAACGATAAACCGCATCAATTATCGTAAACTTGTACTCACATATATTATGCTTGTGTTACATAATATATGTTATTCTAATTCATTACTAACAGAAGGTAAATGTCTTATGTGCAATATCTGAAGTATGTGGGAGGTTTGACCATGAGGGAGGTATTTAATAACAGCCTGAAGGAATGCCTAATTCGCATATTGGGGGACTGAGACTTGCCATTCATTTTATGATGAAAAATTGCAACTGCAATTTACGGTACGTGTGTTTCCCTTTTACACGTAGCTTTGCCCTCAAGCAATCAATATAGTAAAAATGGTTTCCTGATCACATGTCGACGGATTATTCATGAATCAGATTTCGTTTGTCGCATGTAGCATATAAAATATAGTTTAAATATGTGTTGCACATACGAACCTGGAAAATCGTAACTGGAAAAATGATTCATAATATTTTTTTTACGTAGAAGCTGTTGCTGCTAACAGACATTTGCCGTTTGAGCCAACATTGGCTCATTTTAAAGGGGAGATGAAGGAATGTATCAGAACTGCAAAGCAGCGACACCGAAATTCACAAAAAGCTGGCAAACTTCAACAGAGGAGGGAAAGTGCTTTAGAACAGAAAAAAAGACGAGCGCAACAAATATTCGGCGCGAGACAGCGCACTAATAATGGACAGCAAACAGACGGAGAAGAAAACGAGGAAGAAGGGGAAGAGGAGACCGATGAAGAAGAGGACGATGAAGAAACTGAATACTATGAAGATATGGGATACGAAGCAGCTGATGAAGATAATCGGGATATACCGGGAATATTCGGTGAAGGTAACCGATCCCCTTCCTACGACTAAACCAATACAAGCGCGCACCGCGTACGTGAGACTCGACGGGCTGGGCTAGGCAGCCAGTTGTGCTTCTACCTAATCGTCCACGCTAGATCCGTATAGCTTACCTTGATACTTAACCTAAAAAGCAATCATCGCACTGAACACGGAAAAGAGTGAACGCGATTAAAATGAATTTGCCTGATGTGAACATTTGTTTTCGAAATTTATGAACGAATTTAAGATCAAATATCAATTAATTGGATTTGAGTATTGATTATCAGTGTTTAGGATCGATATTTGAGACGAAGTGGAACAGGTAAGTGGAGGGTAAATCATTGAAGACGACATAGTCAAAAATTGGGTTATTTATTAATTTATTTATTCATTAACAGAAAGATGAAATTCATCAACGATCATTGGTTAAGGGGGTATAGGACTGCTGGAGCCTTGAAAGCAATTATATTTTTCTGGGTGTGATTACAATGAGCGTACTTGAGATGGGCGAATCATATTTTAGTACATGTTTTATATATTTATAGCCATGAAAAATCCTTATAATTAGAGAATTCTGGAAAACAATATAACGGTCTTCGAATATAAAAAGTAAATTATGAATGAGCGAATTTGTGAGCGACTGTGGTTACTTATCCTTGGCTGAGATGGCGTAGCATGGGGCTACTTTCGATATTTAGGTATATGCCTCCCTCACCTTGAGAACCTCGAAGCCTTTTACTAGCGTAGAATTGAAATTTTTGTTTTTAATGTTTATAACTGTTTTAAGCGTCCTGAACTGAAGTTAATGTTGTTTGCTCAAATGTCTATTGTTCGTAATCGGATCGATGCACAGATTTGAGTGACTCTAGATTTATAAATAAGTGAAATTTTAGAATAGTGAATGAAGTTGCTAAGAGTCAATGTGAAATAGTAATGATCAAAGTGAAATTGATTCGTTTCTTAGAGATTTAAAGTGATCTTAATATTACAAATACTCAGGGTGAGTATAAGGCAGAACGTGAAGTTACGGTTTTGATATTGAAAACATTAAATTGTTCAAAGGTGATTAATAAAGATAATCAACTTGTGTCTCTGCACTGAATTTAAGGATGGATAATCAGACCACCACGCTGTGGATTATGTCACGATTATTACTTTAGGTTTAACGGGTGTAGAGTCCTTTATATTACCACTTGACTTTAGATTTAAATTTTAAGAGAAGATTGAATACAACTCGTGGCTCGAATTTACACACGGTTCTTTACGACCACGCACTTCGCGACTTGACAGAAGAAAGACGCTAGTTCAAGTTCAAAGGCGACGAGGTCCCCGCGGTTGCAACAATGTACGTATTACTACGCGCGTGGCTTAGCCAATTAGGGCCTTGCTTAGTGGCTAATTGTCGCCTGATTGGTTTGAGGGACTACTTGCAGTTAAGCGTAGGAGTGGGGCCCTGGTGACGTTACGCGGTCCCATGCTATTCCATGCCTCACCTATAGTCTACTCACACTAGCTCATGTAATAATATATTCAAACTGCGTTATTAATTTAATCTTATACCTGAATTATGGCTCAGTCAATTGCTCTTGAGATTCTGATAATGCCCAATTTAATATCTTATTATTCTATTTGCCATATAGCTTAATTTTCCTATTTCTTTGGAAAATTAGAGAGAGAGAGAAAATTACATCTACGTACACTACTTTAGTAGTGTGAAATCGAAGGGTCAGCAATACTGTGGTTCCAGTCTTGCCTCGCCGTTATCTACACCTACGTGACTTATAGCCGTTTCAAGAAGGGATAAATATTCGTTACATTGAAATATTATATTTCGTTATGCTTTGCCTTTGTGCTCTAAATCACGTTCAGAAATAAAAAGAGTAACTATTGCGCGTTTAAAATAATAAAGTTAGTTCACGAAGCAAAGAATATTTATCTGATTTCGAAGGATAATCTAAAAAGGAATTAATGGAATTAATGGAGTTTTGAAGGATTTTAAAAGTTCCGCACGTAACATATGTTTACGTTAGTAAACATATTTGGGTGTGTATTCACGTTAGTGAATGTGTCGAGGTGTATGATTTGAGTTAAAATTGGAACATAGTTAGGATTACTTATTCGCAATAAGATTGGTTAGTTATAAATGTCTTATGCTGAGTTAGTGAATGGTTTATAATATAATGAAGATTACTTATTTGCAATAGTATCGGTTAGTTATAAATGTCTTATACTGAGTTAGTGAATATGTGATATGTTGAATATCCCTATTACAATGGTAAGGTAGGTATATGATCAAATATTTGAGTAACGGTTAAGTACATGTATTATTAGCATTGTAGGTATAATAGATGATATATATGAAGTTTTTATTGAATTACAATATGACATTTTCAGGAGGTATAAAAACATGTTTGAGCTGTCTGAGCGGCTCCTATGTTTAGTTTACTTGGTGTCATTGTTGTAGTTGGTGTAGTTGGTGTAGTTGATGCACATGTGATTGCTGGAGGATTATTTTGTGTGTTGTTATTTAGCTAATTTGATTTTGTTTATATGAACGATTTTTTTTCTGTGGTCATTTATTTCGATTTCTGCGTTAATGTCGTTAATGATACGGATTATTTTATAAGGACCTTGGTAGTGATCGTCTAATTTCTTTTCCGTTTCATTAATCAAGTATACATATTGACCTGGTTGCAAGATGTGTACGTTTATATGTTTATCGAATCTTAATTTTGATTTTGATTTCGCGTTGTTAAGATTTTTCATCGCATCTTGTCTGGTTTCTTTAAGACGGGTTATTATCTATCGTAAGTATTCTTCGTATTTGTTAGAAATATGTTTGTCTGATCGTATGTTTGATAATTGACGTGCGAGTGTTCCGAATATTAGTTCGTGTGGCGTGTAACCAGTGCCTTCGTATACTGATGTGTTATATGAGAATATCGCGAATCGGATCCATTTGTCCCAATTATTTTTATTGTTGATATAATGTTTTTAGTATTCGATTAGGACTTGATGGCTGCGTTCGAGGGAACCGTTGGATTGAGGATGGTAAGCTGTGGTTTTTATTTGTTTAATTCGGAAGATTTTAGCTAATTGTTTCATGATAGGACTGAGAAAATTTGGGCCTTGGTCTGTTAAGATTGTTTCAGGCGCTCCGTAGCGGCAAATAAAATTTTCTGCGAATGCTTTAGCGATTGTTGTTGATGTCTGATTTTTAAGTGGTATCGCGTCTGAATATTTAGTTAAATTATCTTGAATTGTAAGCAAATACTTATTTTGTGAATTTGAGGTTGGTAAGGGTCCGACAATGTCTAAGGACACTTTTTCGAAAGCGGTTGTTGGTGTGTCTGTTATTACCATCGGGATTTTGACTTTATTTCTAACTAGTTTTCGTCTTTGACAGCTTTCGCATGATTTTATGAATTTTTCTATATCGGTTTTCATACTTGGCCAGAAATATATTGCTCGGATTCGTTTGAAAGATTTTGTTATACCTTTATGGCCAGCTATTACGGATTCGTGATTTTCGCGAATTATTTCTTGAATGAGTTCTGGTTTAGGAACATTGACCTCGTTTAGGCATATGTTAACTGTGATATCTGTGTAGTTAAAGATTTTTCTAAGAATGTTTTTTATTGCGAACCAATTTAATTTGTCAAATCCGCTTCCTAATTTGGAAATTGAAAAAGATTTTATACGTTTTGCTTGTAATATATCGCGAAGGATAACTAGTGTGTTATATATTCTTCCTGTTGTTGATTTTTCGTAGTATTTCTTTCGTGTTATCAAACTGAAGATAAATTTTTTATTATTGGGTGTTATGATCACGCTATTTATTTCTGGATTCTTAGATTTTAGAAAATTTGTATCTAGAATTCCGATATCAATTAGTTGTTTAGCAACTCCTTTTTTTATGACGCAATCGGCTGACATGCAGTGTACGTAGTTATCTTTTCTCATGAGAATATCGTCGTTTGTTTCTTTTATATTGGTTGCTATTGGTGTCGGGTCTGTGTGACTGAAATGTGGAATCGGGTTTTTAGGTGGGTTTTCTCGTAATATAGGATTTTGAAATGGTGAGTTTTGTTCTGGTATCGGATTTTGAGGTAGTAGATTTAGAGGTAAATTTTGCTGTTTTTCGTCTAAATTGCTTTCTTCGATATTATGTCACTGTTGGTTGTCGTTAAGTGGGGGCAAATTATTTTCGGGGATATTGTCCGCATAGTTGTTTTCGAGGTTTCTCGGTACGTCTGAATAGTCAAGTTGCATGGGATTCTCGTTATTTGAGTTTTAATTTGTAGTGTTATCTTCCCGATTTTGTACGGGTATTGGGATTGGTTTGAAATCGCAGATAGTTATTTTCATGTTAGAATTTTGGAAAATGAAATAAATCATTGATCGAACGGTTTTCCAGTTAAGTTTGTCTAGTCCGCAACTGATTTTTGGGATTGATATTGACTGTACGTTTTCTGATTCTAATTGTCGTCTGAGTTTACATAAAATTTCGTACATAGTTTTATACGTTGGCTTGCCGTCGAATTGAGCTTTGGTGATAAGATTGTATACTTTGATATTATTGTATGGTGTTACTATGATGTCACCTACTTGGGGGATCTTTGATTTTAACACGTCGCGATTTATAATGTTTCGTTCAATCATTTCTTGTGCTATGCCTTGTCCGATTAAACAGTCGGCTGGAATGCGATGTGCTTTATTGTCGTCTTGTGTAAATAGATCTTCAGTTGTTTCTATTATAAGTTCGTTTGTCGGGTCTGGTAAAATTTTTAGGAGTTCTCGAAATTGTTTATAGGATGGTTTATGATAGATTGATTTAGTGATTGGAGGGCTATTGTCTTGTGGTGGAATTGTAACTTTGGGTATTCTTACTTGTTCTCCTCTGATAGTGTTTGAGTATAATTTTCCAGGATTAGGTTTAGGAATCTGTTGTTCACTGGCAGTCGGAAGTATTTCTTTATAAGGGGGATCTTTGGAATTCGATGTCCATGACTCGTTAGAGGTAGGAAGTTTTTGTTTGTAGTAAGGTGTTCTAGAGCTTGGGGTTCCCGATCCGCTGGAGGTAGGGAGTTTTTGTTTATAGTACGCACGTGGTCGTCGTCCGACGATGAGGAAGTAGGTGGTGGTGAGGGGGGTCTAGGCTTCCTTGGTCGTAGTTTGTATTTGTATGCGTGTGTTGGAGATTGCGCGCTTTTATGTTCGCTGTACCCTGTTTTATTTTTATGTGTGTCACTTAAATCTGAATTATCGCTAAGCTGATTTGGGATAAGGTTTAAATCGTGGTTTTGTTCTTGATTATTTTCAAATGAAGTTGGTGCCGAAGTGTTTATGAGTTTACGTGATTTTTTATTTACGGGTAGATTGTCCGGAGAGATATCGGTGTATGTAGCGTTTCGTTTTTGGTCGATTCTTTTAGATAGTGGTAAATCGTCGACAAACATGTTAGTAGGTGAATCAATTGTCATTGGACTAACAGATTTTGAAACATGGATAGGATTTTTTGGCATTGGAAAACTGTCTGTTGTGTCGCCTGCGGATGGATCTTGCATCGAGTTATCTGAGAGGCTGTCCATTTCAGTATCGGTTAGTGAATTGATCTCTATATCTTCTTCTAGTGGGTCCGGGTGAAATAATTTTTTTGTAGGTATTTGGTCGTCTGTAGAACTGTCGGTTAATGAATAGTTTGTCAAAGGTATATTTCGAAAGTGTATTGTTTCTTTTATCGTTGGTGAACAATCCATAGGAATTTGGTTAGGTTCGTCTTTTTCAGTATCTGAGTCGACGTCGTCTTTGCATTTCTTTGTAGGAGCGGGGTTTGGTGAGTCATCTGTACTTTGTCGCGCGCGGGTTGGAAATTAGTGAGCTTTTTTCTTTCGTTTTGCGCTTGGTATTGATATGCTATCTGAACTAGAGTTTCGGTTACGTTTTGCGTTTATTGGTAATAATTTATCGGTTTCTACGGGTGGATTGCGCGATAATGCATCTGCGTTACAATTGATTTGACCTTTCTTGTATACAACGTTATAGTCGTATTCTTCGAGTTCAAATCTCCATCTGAGTAATCGCGAGGTTGGATCGTTTACGCTGCTGACCCAGACAAGAGGTTTGTGATCGGTAACGAGTGTGTATAGATAGGGTCTGAAATGATGGACTGAATATACCATGGCTTGTAATTCTTTTTCGATTACGGAGTAATTTAGTTCTGCTTTGTTTAGTGTGCGTGAGGTATAAGCTATCGGTAGGTCTTCTCCTATTTCACCTTGGCTGAGTACGGCGCCAATTGCATATTTAGATGCGTCGGTTGTTAGAATGAATAGTTGATGGAATTTAGGATATTGTAGTATAGGAGATGTACATATCGAGTCTCGTAAGATTTCGAAAGCCATTTGGTGTTTAGATGTCCAAATGAATTTAACGTCTTTTTTCAATAGTGTAGTGAATGGTCTCGATATTTTTGAAAAGTTTTCGATGAAGCGTCTATAATAACCGATTAGACCGAGAAATTGTTTAATCTGTTTCACTGTTTTAGGGACTGGATATGCTTTGACTGCTGTTATTTTCTTTGGGTCTGGTTTTACACCGTTTTCTGTAATGATATGGCCTAAATAAGCAACTTCTTTTCTTAGGAATTCGCATTTTGCTACTTGTAAACTCAAATTTGCTGATTGTAGTCGATTAGCTAGTTTTTTGAATTTAATTTCGTGTTCTTCTATAGAGTGTGCATATATAACGATGTCGTCTAAATATACGAATGCTATGTTTCCTTCTAAACCGGATAAAACATGATCCATTAATCGTTGGAATGTTGCTGGAGCGTTCTTAAGTCCATATGGCATGTTATTGAATTCATAATGGCCATGGGGGGTGGAAAATGCTGTTTTGTGTGCGTCAGTTGGATCCATAGGGATTTGGTGGAAACCGGAAGCGAGATCAAAAGTTGAGAAGTATTTAGCGTTCCCTAGCTGGTCGAGTATATCGTTTATGTTTGGTAGAGGGTACGCGTCACCTATAGTTTTTTCGTTTAGTTTTCTGAAGTCTATGACCATTCTCCATCTTTTGTTGCCTTCCGCATCTGGTTTTTTGGGTAAAACCCAAACTGGGGAATTGTAAGGTGAGGATGATCGTTTGATGATATTTTGGTCCAATAAATCGGAAACTTGTTTTTGTATCTCGTCTTTGTGAACAGTTGGGTATCGATATTGTTTTACATTGATCGGATTATCGTCTGTCGTTAGAATTAAGTGTTTTGTTAGGGATGTATTCGATAATGTGTCACCTGGCAGAAAATATAGGTGATTGAATTCCGTTGTAAGAGCGAGTATAGATTCTTTTTCTTCATCGTTAAGGTGGTCTAGATGCATTAAGTTTTTAAGGACCGTTAATCTTTCGGAACGATTATTATTATTGTTATCGACGGGTGTATTGGTTTCGATCGCGTCGTTTATTGTCAGCACGTTTGGATTAGTTTGCGTATTTTGATTTTGATTGTTGGATTTGATGTCGTAGATTTGAATTGAGATGTTCGTGTTGTTGAAAGTTGAGGTTATTAATTGCAAGATTTTGTCCCATTTTTGTTTGCCTAGTTCTTCGGATAGGTCAGGGATTGACATTGATTTTGTGTTATTTGATTGTAGATGATTTTTTAGAGAATTGAGCGTTTTAGTAACGATTGTATCGACTATGTCACTGAAATAAGTTTCCATGATAATTGAGTGATATAATACTTGTGAGTTTTTAGGAATTATATCTTTTATGGTATCTCCGAGCATACCATTTTTTGCGTGTGTGATTAGCTCATACTCATTTAGATTTAGGGCTTTCAGCAATTCAACTGAGATTCCTCGTAATATTTGAATTTTTTGTGGTATGAAATGAAGAATTGCGCCTGAAGATTTGCGTATATCACGTAGATTTTTGAAGTTTGTAGAGTATCAGAACTTTTGGGGTCGAATGTATAGGCCTCTTGGATAACATACAGACACGCTACTAGTGTGCGTGAGAGCTGTGTACATATACGGCTGACAGCGCCGCCTAACGTGGACGTCTGACAAAACTTGTACGTCAATGTTATGCATGTATACGCCACACAAGCTTAGTTTACGTTGTCTGTATGTTATCCAAGAGGCCTATTCAAAGGTCCTTTAACAGGTTCTAGGGTTACCGTCGGCACACTTATCTCAACAGCTGATTCGTTCGAGTTTATCGCGAGTATACATGCTTGACCGCTATTGTTTGTTACTAATGCTTTACCGCAATGAATATTGGCACCTAAATTAATCGTGTCTACGTAACCTTGGTCAATGTTTGAATTTCAGACTTTAAGAGGAATTACTTGAGCGGTACGACCTGGTATTGTAATGATAGTAGCGATTCGTCGATTGTGTCTTCCGAGTTTAAAGGGAATCACCGTATCTGTCAAAGTTAATGTACTATTTTTGTAGGAGATGACAGCTTTCTCTTCATGTAACAAGGATTGTCCAATAATACCGTCTTGAGCTATCGGGAAATTTTCGCAGACAATATGGAATTCGTGTTCTTTATTGTTGATTTGTAATTTAGTTTCTGCTAAGGTAGTGGTAAATCCGTCTGTTATTCCTCATTTTTCGCATCTCACTTCTGTCGCATTTAGTATCTTCTTTTAGGGAATTGATTTTAACGATATTTATATCTGCACCGGTGTCTACTATAAATTTTGATTTTGATTCTAATTTTTTTACATCCATTTCGATGACTGGCAATTTTCCATGTATCGGTTCTGATTTCGTTTCAAAGATGTGATTTATTGGATCGTTGAACGCGGCTGAGTTTGTTCTGGGTCCGTCGGCACGTTCTTCCGGCGGACGTTGTTCGAGTTTAAAGAACCCTGAGTTTGTTGTCTCTGTGTGTTATTATAAGCCCGTTTTCGGCAGTTTTCGATCGTGTGACCTTGCCGTTTGCAATAGTTACAGGATATGGAAGAATACTGTGTATTCTGTTGATTTGACTGTTGTGGTTGGTTAGAGGTTGTTGATTTGACTCTTGGAGTTGGTTTTGGGACTGTTGGGGCTGATTTTGGGATTGTTGTTGTTGGTTATTGTAGGCTCGTTGTCTGCAATTTTCTACTGTGTGTTCCTGGCGTTTACAATGGGTGCAAAATGTTGGAGGATATTGTGCGTTTGGTTGATTAGGCGGTCGCCTGTTTGGGGGTTGTGGTGGGTTATTGCGAGCGCGCTGTCTACAATTGTCTATTATATGGCCCTGGCGTTTCCAATAGTTACAGAAATTTGAAGGGTTTTGCTGATTAGGTTGCCGAGGTTGGTTATTGTTTTGTGTATTTTGAGTTTTACGATTTAGGAATTCTTGTTCTTCTGTAAAGGCTATTTCGATTGCTTCTTCTAAAGTATTTGGGTGTGAACCGGCTACTCTAAATTCAATTTCGGGAATCAAGCCTCTAACAAAGCATTTGAGTACGTTGGTTTGGATTGCTGTTATCATGCCAGCAGCATCGTCTGTGTTTGAGTTATTGATAGCCTGTATTGTGTTGTGTAATATGTCTTTCACTCTCGCGCTATAATCTAAAACACGTTGGTCGCTTTTTTGTTTGACATTGTTTAATTCTGCTTGCCATTCAAAAATTGATTTTTTAGGTAGGAAAGCTCGTTTTAAGACTGTTAGGATTCCATCAATACTGTTATATTCTTTGCTTCCTAAGTAGGATTCAGCTGTTCCATAGATTTTAGTTCTAATCATTCGCGTTAAGACTGGGCGTTGAGCTGGTTTAACGAGAGGTTTTGCATTTTCACAGCTCCTTATGAAGTTATTTATATTGAGGTTTTGCCCGTTCAAGTATGGGATTGTATCTAATATGTCTTTAAGAGACCAGTATGAGATTTCTGTTTCATCGGATGAGTTTTCGGGTGAGGTAGGCATTTTGCGAGTTTGTGAGTTAGATTATTTCGTTCGAGATGTATGTATGTGCTTATGATAATTATAGATAACTTAGAAGCTGATGATGAGAATTATGAAAATTTTCATTCTAATACGGATCTGAGTTGATTTTGGAGATGAAGCTGTTGTGTTGGACTGCGTCGGATGTCGGATGTCGAGAAGTCGTCGAGAAGAGTATAGATGTCACGGCTCAGGAATCTGGATTTGTTGTAGCAAGATCGCTAAAAGTTGGATTCAGATGAATCTTTGTGGGGCTAGGTGCCTTTGAGGATGTTGTCGAACTTCTTTTCTTTTAGCAACTTTGATTTTATTGCTCAGTTATTTTCTTCGATTTTGTAGAGGTAGTTGAAGAACTTTGTACCGCGTTCTCACTTTGGTATTTTGTAGATTTGGTAGATTTAGTAGATTTAGTGGATTTAGTAGATTTTGTTGATTTAGTAGATTTTGTTGATTTGGTAGATTTTGTTGATTTGGTAGATTTTGTTGATTTAGTAGATTTTGTTGATGTGTTTCTTCGTTCTTTACGACTTGTCACAAAGATTTAGAGTGTGGTTGATTTTCTACGGAGAGTTGCACGTTCGGAAATTAGTAATCACTTGCATCACGTATATGTAAAGATGTAGAATTCACTTTTCGTCACTATATATTCCGGTAAACGAGGTAGTTCCGCTGCCACCAATGTAATGAATGGAGATAGAGTTGCTACCAATGTAATGAATAGAGATCGTTGTTCTTATGGGTAAGATAGAGCTATCGTTGAATTCGTCCCTCGTTTTACACATTGAGGTAACCGGATTTCAGGTAATAGGAGATTGATGTGAATTTATATATAATAACAGAATAATAGTTTATTACTAGTGATCACAGAGATGGTAGAACCATCTGTACACGTTTTTGAGTAGAAGTGATGAGTGATTTTGAGTTAGCGATTTATAATATCGAGAGCTAGTTAGGAGTGAGTGCTCTCTTTGACGATTTTGGTGCAAGAGCTGGAGCGACTGCTCTCGTTAATAATTCTGATCGAAGTGCGTGGATGCAAGTGCAAGTGGAAGCTACTGGTGATCTGCTTGATGAGCTAATTGATGAGATCATTCTTTGTTCCATTGTTCTCCCGGGCGTGAGCGTGCTTATGGAGGTGCGTATAGGTAGGGATGAAGATCTGCGAATGTAAGGATGGGAGCTCTTTCTGATTAGAGATAGTGAGACTGGATGCATGCAAGATGTTATGTCTTCGGTATTGATAGTGAGGGTATAAAGAAGAGTATCGGGTAGGTATAGAGTAGGTATGGAATACTTAACACCCTTTTCCAGCGTATCTTCTGGTTGATCATTCGTCTGACATCTTTCGTCCTGATCGATAAGATTTTAGCGTTTTGCGACTCACATTATCGACTATTTAATTTTTTAATTTATTGTATAATCATAATTTCTTAGATAAATTTAAATCTCATTTCAGTTTTGAATAGAATAGGAAATAGGCTATTTCTTAAGGGGGCGGGGGGGGGGGGGGGGGGGGATTACCCGATTCGTTAACGACACCGCCTATATCTCCGAAATGGGGCTATCAATCGACTTGTCCTTTCGGCAGCCGATGTTTGACGAGTAATTAGTTCGAACTGGTACATTTGATCGAATGAAATCGGGATTTTTTTTTTTGTTTTGATCGAAAAGTGTTGGCGTGCCATTTATATGGACTTATATCAAAGCCTACGCATAAAAAATGCAAAATCCACCGAGAGAGCCCGATTCTATCGAGAATTCCGAACACAACCATCCCGAAACATCGTTGTTTTCGACAACGATGAAGGGGCCAGTTGTATTCTACGTTTTCGTGGTAATTTTCGCGATTGTCAACGGCTGAGAGCAGCTGAGAGCGGCCATTGCCGCTTATGTCATTATATTAGTTCCCACACCGCCCGTGAGATGTCGCCACGCTGTTACGTCGATACACCTGTAACCATGTGACTCGACCTGCAGTCCAATCGCCTCTCACTAATAAGCTGAAAATTTGTGCGTGGCTACATCTCACGGGCGGTCTGGGAACTGATATATTAACATTAGCGGCAATGGCCGCTCTCAGCTGCTTTCAGGCGTTGACAATCGCGAAAATTACCACAAAAACGTAGAATACAACTGGCCCCTTCATCGTTGTCGAACACAAAGATGTTTTGGGATGGTTGTGTTCGGAATTCCATATAGAATCGGGCTCTCTCGGTCGATTTTGCATTTTTTATGCGTAGGCTTTGATATAAGTCGACATAAATGGCACGCCAACACTTTTCGATCAAAAAAAAAAAAAATCCCGATTTCATTCGATGAAATGTACCAGTTCGAACTCATTACTTGTCAAACATCGGCTGCCGAAAGGACAAGTCGATTGATAGCCCCGTTTCGGAGATATAGGCGGTGTCGGTAACAAATCGGGTATACCCTTCCCGTGAGCTAATTACTCAATCTCCTAATCCCAATCATTGTTAACTAATCCTGATCTTGTATCGTTTCTTTCAGATTCATCTTTAACATAACGACAGTTGATCAGTATGAAAAGTTACAAACTTAGTTTTATAATTTTCATTATCATTTGTCTGTGTTTTTACATTGTATATTGTTGCTATTAAGTTAATCGATTTGAATTTACTTAATTTGCTTTTCGAGTTGCATCTATCAACTCGAGGTCTCAACGGTCTGTTATTGTTTTGGTAATTCCCTTCAAATCGCCTAGTGCGTGTTACATTCATCCGAATATTACGAATAGGTGGTTTCTTATTAGAAAATTTAAATTTTCGAATCTTTATTACATCAAAAAGGGTGTGCATATTGCCCCCTGGATTCTGCCGTGAAATAAAATTAACTTTACTTAATTTGTAGTCTAATTTGAATTCTATAATCGACTCGTTATATTCGGTATTCAATATTTGATTGCCCCCTGGACCTTGGTCAGTGGCATAGTCGACATTATTTAGAATGTGTTGAGTATTCTCATACACTTCGAACTGATTATCTAAATCGGTCGTCTTAACGTTTATCTTTTCTAACGTATCTAGCCTATTTGTATTGACCTTCTCGATAGAGTCACTGTTTATTTCACTGTTTTCATTCGTTTCGTCACTTGATTTGTTTTTAGATTCGTGTCTTCTAAATTACCTAGCTTCGGACTTGATATAATTTGTTTTAAGGAATCGAACCTCATTTCCATTTTCTCTTCTAGGTTTGCTAAAGAAGCTAAAATCCTGGCAAGTGGATCTGCCGGATTCCTGTCTGTTTCTGGATTCATCGTGAATGACAGTGAACTCAATCTAGATTTTGTAATACCTGAATCTTGTTTCTAATTCCCTAAATTGACTACATTGGAATGTTTTGCTATAGTTGGATCTTTATTGGACATTTCAGTCCTGATTCCGACCAATAACAATCCTGAGCCTGCCGCACAGGTCTCTGTCGGTCTATTTTTTCGCACTTGAAACTTAACTCTAGATTTCACTCGACTTCACTGATTTTAATGTTAATTTGAATGATTTGACTGATTTGAAATGATTTTATGACATGTTTTTTTCCAAATGAATTTACTAAGAAAAAGCCCGCACGCTGGGCGACAAATGTAACTTTTGGCGAGTTTCTCAGGCTCTAGGCTGTAGGGAAACCCGCAAGTTATTGAGAGTTGTTCACCTAAATGAAGTTAATTTTTAAATGAAAAGTGTTAGGGCTTTTTCTGAGGTGGATAGATAGGGAAAAATAGGGACTTACCACCAAAAGCCACCTATCTAACCTTTTGATTCTATTCTAAACTGGGACTCAGGTAGGTTTCCCCGCCAACCCAATAAACACCAGTTCGTATATTATACGTATTATACACGTCTTTTTCGTTGATTTTTGGTATCCATATATCATCATACTATTATAAAACGTATATCATACACGTTTATAAGTGGTCCAATATTATCCGTTTATTAATCACGCTTTTTAAACGAAGAAATAACTTCTTGTGCCTTTAATATACACGTATGATTCGGACAACGAATACGTTGAAAATTTACGTGATTTATACGTTCATCAACTCGGACAAGTAGACGTGTAATCAACTGCGCGTACGAAACGCTCTAATGTACGTATACTGTTATACATATCATATACGTATTACGTACGTTTCCGCGAAACCTGTCGTTCACACGTTATTTATACGTTTGTTAAACTGCACCCGGATACGTGTATTCAACTGCACGTACGAAACGATCCAACATACGTATACTGTTATACATATCATATACGTATTGCAGACGTTTCCTCGAAACCTGTCGTTCGAACGTTATTTATACGTTTATCAGACTGGACAAGAATACGTGTATTTAATTGCTCGTACGAAACGCTCTAATGTACGTATACTGTTACACATATCATATACGTATTACGAACGTTTCCTCGAAACCTGTCGTTCACACGTTGTTTATACGTTTATCAGACTGGACAAGAATACGTGTATTTAATTGCGTGTACGAAACGCTCTAATGTACGTATACTGTTACACATATCATATACGTATTGCGTACGTTCCTCAAAACGTCTTCGAAAACCAAAAAATCAACGAATACCTCGCGGATTTTGAGTTACACTATAACAATGTTCAGTTCCTTCAATAATTATACGCTCGGAACTACACGTCATTTATACGTTTTTTCCAATATAATAATGAACGTGCAATATAATGAAATCGAGTGAGAATGTGTGGAACTCTAGGCAAGAAATTAAATTAAAAAAACCTACTTGCCACTCGGATGTTTAGTTAAGACATCTCAGCTACATTAAAACACTGATATCACTAAGACAGATGCAAAATCCAGAGTAATTACGAGAAAGTGACTGACTTTGTCAATGAGTAGTTTGGCGTAGTCGATAGAGCGTGCGAACAGTAATACAAGCGAATGCGAGCGTCCCCGGATCGAATCCCGACCACAACAATAATGCGAAGTTTTTCTAATCTCAAAATTCTTACTTTGTAACAAAGTGCGATTGTTTACGATTAGTAGTTGTTGATCAACGCCTCATATATTGTAATTAATTCATTTTACGTATATCTCAATTTTTTTTGAGCTAACAATTATTTGGTCAAAATTCAAGTGGTACACGTGTATTAAACGTTGTTTATTGCGTAAAGTTAAACGTATAGACGTAACGTTTTCAATCAACGCTGCTTATGCGTTTAACTGAGGAACATTTTTCCTCGGAATAAACGTAGAGTATATGACCTATTTATACGTTTTTTATACGAACTAGTGTTTATTGGGAAAGCCTCGGTACGTCGACTCGGAAGTTAGTCAAAGCCGACGACAATTCTAAAGATCAGAACCAGGAAGTTAATCTGAGTCTGATCTGCTAAACTATATTTCTAAATCTCTACGGAACCGGGAATCTCTTGACTCCGAGACCGTGCGCCAGACTCGTGATTGTTTGCTTTGGCCCTCGGACACGTGAAATTAATTAGATGCCGTACGCTCTGCGCAATAATCAGAGACTGTTCCCTGCTGGCTTTTTAGAAGTTATACTAGCTGGGAATCAGGGCTGAAGATCCAACAAAGTCCAACGTTCTATGTAATCAAGAAAAATAAAGAAATATAATTAAGCTATTCTGAAAGGTAGTACAAAGGTTTCTTATCCTAATTCCTAATGTCTACATATCTGTTCTATAAGGTTTGTGCTCGTTTCGCTTTTGAATCTAGTATCATGATTTTATATTAGTGAATAAAGCTAGGTGCTCGATTCCTATACAATTGAATTTATATTCTATGAAATCGTCTCGCCTCTCTCATCGATTAAATGTTTTTTGTGTAATGTCTTTTTCATTCTAGTGCAAATAAGTTATTTCCGACAATTAAATCTAGACGATATGATGTTGGCAAGTGATTTTATATTGAACAAAGTTTGAGTAATCGAGGCGCTATGCCTTCCGACGCTCTGAAAGAGTTTACGTGAAATGAGTCGCTGTGACGCTGTGTCTACGAACGCTGCTGGTTTTGATTATTAGTCGACCGGCCTATTGCTCGCGTCGCTCTAGTTTAATAATTATTTGTGAGTCGCACGGCCGCTTTGGCTCGAATACGCTGATGATATCTGCTGAGCGTGCTCCTTATATAGTTGAAGTCCCCACTCTCAGGTTACAATTTTCCATAATTTGATATATTATTATTTTTATATAACCCTTATGCGTACAATTCAACCAAATACTTTCGACATTTTTTCTCTAATTATTTCTTTCTATTATATCTTTTGTTTTATTTTAATTCTTCGATTAATTTTTTGTTCTCTTTTGTTTTCAATTTTTGTCAAAATATGCATCGAGATGTCGGTTGACATTTTTATTTCGAATAATGTTCTTTCCACATCATGGGCCGAACGAAATATGTACCGCATTTTTTCCATTTTTGTCTTGTATAATATGTCAATTTTGAAGAATTCCAAAATAATGCGACTTACTTTTTTTTTCATATCAGACAAATGTGCTTATTTATAGCGTAGTCAATTGAAGCCCAATTTAGTTGGAAGATAATTCAAAAAAAATGTGTTATTGTTATGTATGTATTGAAGCAAAAAGCGGATTATTAGACAAACGGAAGGTATTAAAACGATCATGATCATGTCAGTCATTTGAAGTTGAAAGAAGAAAATTTATAATTTTTTTACAATAATAAGATTTTTTTTGAAAATATTTGCAGAAGAAAGATATCATTCAAAACCGAAATGTTGACTAAAATCATTCATATTTGAGAGTAATGAAAAATAGAATTCAAATTTGAAGAACATAATGAAAATACTGAAGCTGTAATAGATTCAGCAGTGAATACTCGCAGTACTGCTCAAATTAGTTACCACGAGCAGTATTCACTACTTAACTTGTTAAGTAGGATATGAGTGAACTACTAAAGCCGTAGTAGATTCAGCAGTGAATACTCGTACTACTGCTCACGGTAGTTAATACTAGCAGTAGTCACCACTCGAATTGAGAAGTAGAATATGAGTCAACTACCGAAGCTGTAGTAGATTCAGCAGTGAATACTCATACTACTGCTCACAGTAGTTACTGCTAGCAGTCGTCGCGACTCGACTTGAGAAGTAGGATATGAGTAAACTACTGAAGCTGGAGTAGATTCAGTACTGAATACTCGTACTGCTGCTCACAGTAGTAACTATTGACGGTAGTTACTACTAAATGGTATGCTATTTACTGAACTTACCTCTAACCGCCAGGAGTGACTACTTAATTACCTACAAACCTTCAGTAGTTACTACTTAGTTACTACACCGCTTCAGTAGTAACGACTGAAAATCCAGTAGTTTTTTCCGTACGTGCAGCGGCGCTTATCAGGCTACGTACAGGATCTGTGTCTTCCGGCATCCGAATTTCGATTTGAAAATTTACAGATTACATTCTCGACGATAGTAGATTATGAATATGATCGGTTCAATCGAAGACTGAGCCTTTAGGTATTTTTTTTAAATCGCGAAAGTCTTTTTCCATGGCCGGCGGCGCTTATTAGGCTACGTACAGAATCTGTGTCATCCGGCATCCGAATTTTGATTCGGAAATTTACAGATTACTTTTTCGACGATAGTAGATTACGAATATAATCGATTTATTCTGAGGCTAAGCATTTAGGTATTTTTTTTGAATCGCGAAAGTCATTTTCTATCGCCAGCGGCGCTTTTCAGGCTACGTACTGGATCTGTGTCTTCCGGCATCCGAATTTTGATTTGGAAATTTACAGATTACTTTTTCGACGATACTAGATCACGAATATAATCGATTTGATCTGGAGCTGAGCCTTTAGGTATTTTTTTTAAATCGCGAAAGTCTTTTTCTATGGCCAGCGGCGATTATTAGGCTACGTACAGGATCTGTGTCTTCCGGCATCCGAATTTCGATTGAAAAATTTACAGATTACTTTTTCGACGATAGTAGATTACGAATATAATCGATTGAATCGGAGACTGAGCCTTGAGGTATTTTTTTTAAATCGCGAAAGTCTTTTTCCATGGCCGGCGGCGCTTATCAGGCTACGTACTGGATCTGTATCTTCCGGCACCCGAATTTCGATTCGAAAATTCACAGATTACTTTTTCGACGATGGTAGATTACGAATATGATCGATTTAATCTGAGGCTGAGCCTTTGGGTATTTTTTTTGAATCGGGAAACTCTTCTTTTATGGCCATCGGCGGTTTTGAGGCTACGTACTGGATCTGTGTCTTCCGGAATCAGAATTTTGATTTTAAAATTTACAGATTACTTTTTCGACGATAGTAGATTACGAATATGATTGATTTAATCTGAGGCTGAGCCTTTAGGTATTTTATTTGAATCGCGAAAGTCTTTTTCTATGGCCAGCGGCGCTTATCAGGCTACGTACAGGATCTGTGTCTTCCGGCTTTCGAATTATGATTTGAAAATTTACAGATGACATTTTCGCCGATAGAAGATTACGAATATAATCGATTCAATCAGGGGCTGAGCCTTTGGGTATTTTTTTTAAATCGGGAAACTCTTTTTCTATGGCCAGTGGCGCTTATTAGGCTACGTACAGGATCTGTGTGTTCCGGCATCTGAATATCGAATGGAAAATCTACAGATTACTTTTCCGACAATAGTAGATTACGAATATAATCGATTTAATCTGAGGATGAGCCTTGAGGTATTTTTTTTGAATCGCGAAAGTCTTCTTCTACGGCCAGCGGCGCTTATCAGGCTACGTACAGGATCTGTGTCTTCCGGCATCCGAATTTCGATTTGAAAATTCACAGATCACTTTTACGACGATAGTAGATTACGAATATAATCGATATAATCTGAGGCTTCGCCTCTAGGTATTTTTTTTGAATCGCGAAAGTCTTCTTCTACGGCCAGCGGCGCTTATCAGGCTACGTACAGGATCTGTGTCTTCCGGCATCCGAATTTTGATTCGAAAATTCACAGATGACTTTTTCGACGATAATAGATTACGAATATAATCGATTTAATCTGAGGCTGAGCATTTAGGTATTTTTTTTGAATCGCGAAAGTCATTTTCTATCGCCAGCGGCGCTTTTCAGGCTACGTACTGGATCTGTGTCTTCCGGCATCCGAATTTTGATTTGAAAATTCACAGATTACTTTTTCGACGATACTAGATCACGAATATAATCGATTTGATCTGGAGCTGAGCCTTTAGGTATTTTTTTTAAATCGCGAAAGTCTTTTTCCATGGCCGGCGGCGATTATGAGGCTACGTACTGGATCTGTGTCTTCCGGCAGCCGAATTTCGATTCGAAAATTCACAGATTACTTTTTCGACGTTGGTAGATTACGAATATGATCGATTTAATCTCAGGCTGAGCCTTCAGGTATTTTTTTGAAATTGCGAAAGTCTTCTTCTATGGCCATCGGCGCTTTTGTGGCTACGTACTGGATCTGTGTCTTCCCGCATCAGAATTTTGATTTGAAAATTTACAGATTACTTTTTCGACGATAGTAGATTACGAATATGATTGATTTAATCTGAGCCTGAGCCTTTAGGTATTTTATTTGAATCGCGAAAGTCTTTTTCTATGGCCAGCGGCGCTTATCAGGCTACGTACAGGATCTGTGTCTTCCGGCTTTCGAATTTTGATTTAAAAATTTACACATGACGTTTTAGCCGATAGAAGATTACGAATATAATCGATCCAATCTGGGGCTGAGCCTTTGGGTATTTTTTGTAAATCGGGAAACTCTTTTTCTATGGCCAGCGTCGCTTATTAGGCTACGTACAGGATCTGTGTGTTCCGGGATCTGAATTTCGAATAGAACATCTACAGATTACTTTTCCGACGATAGTAGATTACGAATATAATCGATTAAATCTGACGATGAGCCTTGAGGTATTTTTTTTGAATCGCGAAAGTCTTCTTCTACGGCCAGCGGCGCTCATCAGGCTACGAACAGGATCTGTGTCTTCCGGCATCCGAATTCCGATTTGAAAATTTACAGATTACTCTTTCGACGATAGTAGATTACGAATATAATCAATATAATCTGAGGCTTCGCCTGGAGGTATTTTTTTTTGAATCGCGAAAGTATTTTTCTATGGCCAGCGGCGCATTTTCGGCTACGTACTAAATCTGTGTCTTTCGGCATCCGAATTTTGATTCGAAAATTTACAGATCACTTTTTCGACGATACTATATCACGAATATAATCGATTTGATCTGAAGCTGAGTCTTTAGGTATTTTTTTCAAATCGCGAAAGTCTTTTTCTATGGCCAGCGGCGCTTATTAGGCTACGTACAGGATCTGTGTCTTCCGGCATCCGAATTTCGATTGAAAAATTTACAGATTACTTTTTCGACGATAGTAGATCATGAATATAATCGATTGAATCGGAGGCTGAGCCTTTAGGTATTTTTTCTTAACCGCGAAAGTCTTTTTCCATGGCCGGCGGCGCTTATTAGGCTACGTACTGGATCTGTGTCTTCCGGCATCAGAATTTCGATCTGAAAATTCACAGATTACTTTTTCGACGATAGTAGATTACGAATATGATCGATTTAATCTGAGGCTGAGCCTTGAGGTATTTTTTTTAAATCGCGAACGTCTTTTTCTATGGTCAGCGGCGCTCATTAGGCTACGTACTGGATCTGTGTCTTCCGGCATCAGAATTTTGATTCGAAAATTCACAGATCACTTTTTCGACGATAGTAGATTACGAATATGATTGATTTAATCTGAGGCTGAGCCTTTAGGTATTTTTTTTGAATCGCGAAAGTCTTTTTCTATGGCCAGCGGCGCTTATCAGGCTACGTACAGTATCTGTGTCTTCCGGCTTTCGAATTTTGATTGAAAAATTCACAGATTACTTTTTCGACGGAAGTAGATTACGAATATAATCGATTGAATCGGAGACTGAGCCTTTAGGTATTTTTTTTAAATCGCGAAAGTCTTTTTCCATGGCCGGCGGCGATTATGAGGCTACGTACTGGATCTGTGTCTTCCGGCAGCCGAATTTCGATTCGAAAATTCACAGATTACTTTTTCGACGTTGGTAGATTACGAATATGATCGATTTAATCTGAGGCTGAGCCTTCAGGTATTTTTTTGAAATTGCGAAAGTCTTCTTCTATGGCCATCGGCGCTTTTGTGGCTACGTACTGGATCTGTGTCTTCCCGCATCAGAATTTTGATTTGAAAATTTACAGATTACTTTTTCGACGATAGTAGATTACGAATATGATTGATTTAATCTGAGCCTGAGCCTTTAGGTATTTTATTTGAATCGCGAAAGTCTTTTTCTATGGCCAGCGGCGCTTATCAGGCTACGTACAGGATCTGTGTCTTCCGGCTTTCGAATTTTGATTTAAAAATTTACACATGACGTTTTAGCCGATAGAAGATTACGAATATAATCGATCCAATCTGGGGCTGAGCCTTTGGGTATTTTTTGTAAATCGGGAAACTCTTTTTCTATGGCCAGCGTCGCTTATTAGGCTACGTACAGGATCTGTGTGTTCCGGGATCTGAATTTCGAATAGAACATCTACAGATTACTTTTCCGACGATAGTAGATTACGAATATAATCGATTAAATCTGACGATGAGCCTTGAGGTATTTTTTTTGAATCGCGAAAGTCTTCTTCTACGGCCAGCGGCGCTCATCAGGCTACGAACAGGATCTGTGTCTTCCGGCATCCGAATTCCGATTTGAAAATTTACAGATTACTCTTTCGACGATAGTAGATTACGAATATAATCAATATAATCTGAGGCTTCGCCTGGAGGTATTTTTTTTTGAATCGCGAAAGTATTTTTCTATGGCCAGCGGCGCATTTTCGGCTACGTACTAAATCTGTGTCTTTCGGCATCCGAATTTTGATTCGAAAATTTACAGATCACTTTTTCGACGATACTATATCACGAATATAATCGATTTGATCTGAAGCTGAGTCTTTAGGTATTTTTTTCAAATCGCGAAAGTCTTTTTCTATGGCCAGCGGCGCTTATTAGGCTACGTACAGGATCTGTGTCTTCCGGCATCCGAATTTCGATTGAAAAATTTACAGATTACTTTTTCGACGATAGTAGATCATGAATATAATCGATTGAATCGGAGGCTGAGCCTTTAGGTATTTTTTCTTAACCGCGAAAGTCTTTTTCCATGGCCGGCGGCGCTTATTAGGCTACGTACTGGATCTGTGTCTTCCGGCATCAGAATTTCGATCTGAAAATTCACAGATTACTTTTTCGACGATAGTAGATTACGAATATGATCGATTTAATCTGAGGCTGAGCCTTGAGGTATTTTTTTTAAATCGCGAACGTCTTTTTCTATGGCCAGCGGCGCTCATTAGGCTACGTACTGGATCTGTGTCTTCCGGCATCAGAATTTTGATTCGAAAATTTACAGATCACTTTTTCGACGATAGTAGATTACGAATATGATTGATTTAATCTGAGGCTGAGCCTTTAGGTATTTTTTTCGAATCGCGAAAGTCTTTTTCTATGGCCAGCGGCGCTTATCAGGCTACGTACAGTATCTGTGTCTTCCGGCTTTCGAATTTTGATTTGAAAATTCACAGATGACGTTTTCGCCGATAGAAGATTACGAATATAATCGATTCAATCTGGGGCTGAGCCTTTAGGTATTTTTTTTAAATCGCGAAACTCTCTTTCTATGGCCAGCGGCGCTTATTAGGCTACGTACTGGATCTGTGTCTTCCGGCATCCGAATTTCGATTTGAAAATCTCCAGATTACTTTTTCGACGATAGTAGATTACGAATATAATCGATTTAATCTGAGGCTGAGCCGTGAGGTATTTTTTTTAAATCGCGAAAGTCTTATTTCATGGCCAGCGGCGCTTATCAGGCTACGTACAGGATCTGTGTCTTCCGGTATCCGAATTTCGATTTGAAACTTTACAGATTACTTTTTTGACGATAGTAGATCACGAATATAATTGATTTACTCTAAGGCTTAGCCTTTAGGTATTTTTTTTGAATCGCGAACGTCTTTTTCTATGGCCAGCGGCGCTTCTTAGGCTACATACTGGATCTCCCGTGTGGAAATTGTCTCCGGTAGCGCCCGATATTCGAATAGCCCCCGGGCGGGTGATCCCGAACTCCGCCTAACTGTCTGGGCGCTAGATGGGCGATAAGTAGCCCAACTGTGGCTAGGTTTGTCAGGGCTGGCTGTCTAGCCCCTTACTTGACATCCCATGCGTTTCCCGTCGATGAGTTTATGTCACAGAAGTAGTGGGACGACAACAGTCGAAGAGAAAATTAAGGACTAAGAGAGTGATAAAGTCAGAAGAAAGAAAGGAAAGGTGTACAACAAATCAAGTGAAAGGAAGGAAAAATGGAATCGGGAGAATATTCAATAAGAAGAAATAAATAAAAATTCAAAAGCCAACAATATTAAAAAAGTCAGAACTAACCTAGAAATTCAATTTCATTCACGGCTTCATTAAAAATAGAGATGACTACATGCCCGAAAGGGCGATAATTAAAAAAAAAGGAGAAAGAATTGTAGATACGTAATGAATAATAAGAGAACACGAGAAATGACACAGCTTCGTGTGCAAAAGCACAGAGCTGTAAAGAAACAATTATTAAGTTATGAATATGAGAAAAGTGCAGTAGTACCAGGCAAGTACAGTACGGAAATTATAATTAATATTATGATTGTTAGCATTATTATTCAGTTCGATTAAAAAATAAAGATAGTTTGTAGTTCAAGCTATGAAGAAGCATGAAAAAAAAATTGAAATCAAATCTATTTATATTTCATCATCATATTATGTGTAATGTATGAAGAAACATAGCTTTTTTAGATGACATATATGTGCCAAATCACACACGTGGAAT
Organism: Tenthredo livida; assembly: GCA_963992785.1. NCBI lineage: Eukaryota > Metazoa > Arthropoda > Insecta > Hymenoptera > Tenthredinidae > Tenthredo > Tenthredo livida. Next base: position 13,685,608 of record OZ023072.1, on the reverse strand, counting down.
TTTATCGGACGAAAATTTTTGATTTAAATGGTAATTCGAGGGGAGCGCCTATGCTGTAATACTAAATCATTTCTGCATTTCAAGCTGCTACTGTTTCAAATGAAGAAAGTCTCATCAGAAATTCGAAATTGAATCAAAATTGCAGAAACTATCCAGCGTGCGACGTATTGAAAATCAAGAATTTTGCAAGGATTTTGGCAACTTCGCGTCCTGCTACTTTTGTTACCTGATTTCCAATAAGCTCTGTGAGTTGAAAGATTTCTGGTGAAATCAGTAACCCCTTTGGAGTCAAAAACATAAGTTGCGGAAGCCTATTTTACTGTGGCGACGGATTTCTGGGGACTATTTGCAGGCTTATCCAAGGTTCAAAGGCTGGCAAAACTCATTCAAACTAGTATAATGATCATGATTGAATAGTGTGATTCGATTTTTGTTTGTATTAAAAAATAGACATTATTTTTGGATTTCGTGTTAGTATATTACTTGACACCAAGAAAATCTCACCCTAAGACTGAAAATTGAAGCAGAAATGCAGGAATTATCCAGCTTTACATAAGACAAATCAAGAATTTCCAAAAGTTCCTTGCGTTACAATAATGTTCACAGGAGATCCATGTTCAAGGGTAGTATTCAAAACCATCAGTTGAAGATATCCGCGTAGCGAATTTATAATTGAGTGTCTTGGTTCTGGAAAACAGTCGAAATTTTTTTTTTTTTTTTCATCAATTTTGGTCGAAAATTAACAGGAAATCGATTTTTGGCTGTTTGTCAGAAACAATGGACTCGATCCTAAATTTACTCCATGGATATTGTCATCTTAGTGTTCTGAGTACTACTGTTGCACATGAATCTCCTGTGAATAGTATTGTAACGCAAGGAACTTTTGAAGCGATTCTTGATTTTTCATATGTAACGCTGGATAATTTCTGCATTTCTGATTCAATTTTCAGTTTAAGCGCGAGATTTTCTTGGTGTCAAGTAATACTAACATAAAATGCACAAATAATTTCAATTTTAAATAATGACAAAATCTTTATCTATCAGTATCCATATAGGCCCCCTTACAGACAGCCAAGAATCTACTTTCTAATAAAAGTTTTCATTCAAAATTTATTAAAAAAATCGATTCTTATTTGTTTCGAAGGAACGAGAGATCCAATCCTACATTTGATTCATGGATTTTAATCTTAGTGTTCCAAACACTATGTTCAAACATGAATGTCCTACTCGCATGATTGTGTTGAAAATAACCTTCTGGAATTCTTGATTTTCAATACATGACGCTGAACAATTCCTACAGTCCTGATTCAGTTTCTACCTTTATGGTGAGATTCTCTTTGTTTCAACCAGCATTAACATGAAATCCAAAACCCAATATCCAGAAAATTCCAAAACTCACAGTCTCAGTACAGGGCCCCTCAAATTATGATAAACGCAGGCTGTGGATGAATAAACTATAATTTCAAAATAAATTTTGTAGATTATGGTAATATTGCGAACGAAGAAACAGCTTCTTGTAGCTCTGAACACAGTACGTACATCGAACCAAATAATAGCCCTCTACATCCAAACGAAGGCGAAGATAACGGAGAAGACAGTGAAGATGTAGAGGACATCGAACAGGAAAAAGAAGAAGAAGAAGACGACACTGATGATGAAGTAAAACAACTTAAGAAATGGGCCATTAAAAGTGGTGTCAGTTTTGTACATGTGGACAGCTTACTGGCAATTCTGAGAAAACGAATTCTTCCTGAATTACCCAAATCGTATAAAACGCTTCTGCAAACTGAGTCAGCTAGATACAATATAGAGGAGATGGAGCATTCTAATGGGGAGCGAGGAGAATTCGTTTATTTCGGTATATCTGAAGGGCTTCGAGCTTGCATATATTTTGGTGCATCGAAGCCCAAAAATATGGGAGAATACTTGAACAGGTTTGTTGAGGAGATGAATATCTTGTCGGCAGAGGGTATATCTATAAATGGTACAACGTTACAAGTTTGCATTCAATGTTTTATCTGCGACACTCCAGCTCGGTCAATAATGAAATGCATCAAAGGCCACACAGGATTTTATGCTTGTGAAAGATGCACTGTCCGTGGCTATAAAGTAGGAGGGAGCACTGTATTTCCAACAGTCAATAGTCCACGAAGAACTGATGAAGGATTTCGCAACCAAGAACAACCGGAGCACCACAATGGAGTGTCACCATTACTGAATTTGACTGCGCCAATAAATATAATCACAGTATTCGTACTCGATTCCATGCATTTATTCCTCGGTATAATGAAAAAGGTTCTTATGTATTGGCTTGTTGGAAATTTGTATGTAAGATTAGGTCGTAGATATCGTACAGCTTTGTCTGAACGAATGGAATATTTGAAATCACACGTTCCATGTGAATTCCAACGCAAGCCGAGATCAGTTAAATACATCGCACAATGGAAAGCGACAGAGCTACGATTCTTTTTGTTATATTGTGGTCCAATTGTGTTGAAGGATATATTACATCCAAAACTATACAAACATTTTCTATTGCTGCACGTGGCTTATCGCATTCTATGTTCACCAGAGCTGTGTCTAAAATATAATGAGCAAGCAGATCATTACCTAAGGACTTTTTTCATGGTACTTAAAGAATATTACGGAAGAGACTCCCAAATCATGAATGCACACAATTTAATACACGTAGCTGAAGATGTCAGAAACATGAATTGTGATTTAACACGGATATCTGCCTTCCCCTTCGAAAATATGTTGGGCACGGTAATTAAAAAAGCCATCCGTACGCCAAACCGACCTTTAGCCCAAGTTTGTCGACGTTTACATGCAAAACAAAGTTTGCCAAATGAAGTTGGTCTACCGCCTGTACTGGTGGTTCTCCAGTGGAAGAATGATCTTGCTTTAAATGATACATTTTCCATTCAAAAACTAAAGTTCAAGGAATTCACGTTATCCACTAATTCTCGTGATGATAAAGTACTTCTGACTTCTGGTGAAGTACTGAAAATCAATAGAATGCATTGTCCGATTAATGACATGAACAACGTTACAATTGAGGGATCCATTTGGCAAGTTAAACGATCAGTCTTCACTTATCCTTGTGACTCAAAACACTTTAAAATGTGGGAGCTCAATGAAAAACCGTCGTCAAGAAGCATAAGCTGTGACATTCATCGCATTAAACATAAAATGGTGTTCTTGGCTCTACCAAGGCAACATCTGCCAGCTACATCTGCAAAAAAATGGGTCATGCCTCTTCTGCATACAACCTAATCCTAATGAACCTCATCAACATCAACCTAATCAACATCAACCTAATCAATATCCAACATAATTTAATTGTGAGTATATATGTGTATATTTGGAATTTTGTCTATACAGATTGTGAGATTGCCGGTTGCACCGGAATTTGAACCAGGCTTAATTTCTTTGATTGTATTTCTACTAAGTCATTCGTTTGTTTCGCTGTGAGAACGTAAGTAGAATACGTTCATCCTATTTTTCGTATTAAGAATGTATACGTTAAGGTGTCCGTTAAAAAACCTGAGAGAAATCAGTCAGCAATCTTGATGAGCTAAATACAGCTAAATCACGGAATCGATATAGGTACACTATACATATGTATGTACATGTTTGTGGTAGTGCCTCACGAACTTATGAATTTAGTCTGTCAATATGGCCGACGCGTTACCTCACGTACTCCCCTCATGATTCATACCCCGCGCCCACAACCCCCGCTTGCGCTGTCCGTGTACCGGCATTTTCCTGCCAGTGCTTGCTCGTAAAAAGTTGTTGTACCGGATAAGTTGTGGGACTGTCGAAGATATTTGACGAGGGCGACTCAGAAAAATATTGAAAAAGGCAATATCTATAATAATTTTGTAAACGGTTGTATAATTTATAAGATTTTCGTTTCATTGAGATAACATAACCTCACTTCTTAGCTAACACAATGCCAAAGATGAAGCTACCCAGATAACAATATGTCCGCATGATGCCTGCATGGTGAGGGCACGACATGCGGATTAATCTGCACGTCGTGCTCTCACTATTGCGACATATGTGTCCTCATATGCGCCACATATGCGCCGCACGTCGTGTAGACACGCTCGTGTCGGCACACTGCTTACATACAGTTGCGGATTATTTCGAAAAGTTAATTATTACGTGATATTTATATATTAATAAAAATGGGATCTATATAATTCAATTGCATAGTAAAATTATGTTTTGGAATAATGTTTTATTATATAAATGCAGTAAAATTTTTCACATAACGCTCACATTTGGTGTGGAAACCGCAAGTGCCCAAGGGGTTCATTTTGCCCCATCCTCCCTTATATATATGGTTATATAGCGTTATATATTTTCTTATCAACTTAAAATTATGAAATATTCTATATTATCTATATATTCAGGTACACTATCAATAATACATTTGCAATCACAGACAACTGAGTACTTTATAAATCACAATCGTATCGAAGTTTTGTTTGACCTAGTCAAACTGGGCCAAAACTGTTTCCTTATGCCTAAGCTGGCTATGTTAGATCTGATGCTGAAATACATACTTTCTTCATTTTATCATGGTAGCATGTGGGTGCGAAAAATTCAAACCTTTCACTATTAAACTTTGAGACGCAGAGAACTTTGTACAGAACCTCTTCGCAAAACTTTGAAGTTTCGTGCGCCACAACTTCAATTGGAGGTATAATTTTTTTCTACAAAAATGTTACGACTCTTAAAAACGAGGTATGTGTTTTAGGATCTGACCTTTCATATAACGATATTTTAAAACATTCAAAACATATTTTTGATTCAGTTTAAGTAGGCCCTGAACCGAACATGAATTTTCCTGAACGTGAACAATATATATTGACGTACCATACAAATACGGGCACATCTGAAATTGTTCTCGAAGAAAGTCACTTCTCAGCCTTTCTGACGGAAAAAGGTCGCATTTCATACGAGCTTAAGTTCCTGGTCGAAGAAGGTCACGATTCAAAATTTTTGGTAGAAGCAAAATAAAATTATAATCTTTAATATGTTATCAATATTTATTAAAGTTTGTTAATTTCATACTAAATAATAAGTTGTAAAGAGTATCTGATATGATTCATATGAATATTCCAGCTGAATCTAGGATAGGCGTCGAACTCTCTATTCATCACGATTAAATTTTGAGATGTGACTTTTTTCAACTGAATAATTTTAGATGTGCCCTCGAAGTATGGGATGTCGATATATAAATTGTGAACAGATATTGCATAGTGTTGAGACTAGAAAGTTAATAATAAACAACAGATAACACGTAACATCAAGATTGATAATGGCTAGCTAAACTGTGTTGGTTTACCCAAGGGGTAGTTGTCGGTCACTGCTGTCTCCATCAGTATCAAAAGTCTCGCGTCCATGTTCTTCCCTATCACTTGCCAGCCCATCTTCAGTATCCTGGTCAGAAGGATCATCAGTGCTTGCACTTTCCTCTTCAAGATTTCTAGATCTGGACCTAGAACGCTGGCGTCGTTGTTTAGCAAGAGTGTTGCGATGTCTTTGTTTGGCTGCTCGCAGCACCTCCTGCATCTCAACTTTGAATTCACTCTGTGATTCTGGGCCCGGAAAATTTCTACACTTTTTCATCACACCTGGAATAAGAGGACAGATATATACATTCAAAAAAATCGACTGTTGGAGTCATTATTCATGTACAGCTGGAATATATTTGTAAAAACTTACGATGTAATAAGGAAGCCATTTTCGAGGAGCCGAAATTCTTGGTATTTTTGTCACTGTGCCATGTGAATTCATTTGCCAGTTTATCCGTTATACCGGCTTTGAAAGTGTGACGGACGGTATGGGTAGAGTGTTATTAATCCCTATGGTTTAATCACAATGAGAACCCACGGAATTAATCATCCCGTCACATCTACATATAAATAATTATAAAAGAGATCTATTATGAAATAGATCGGTAAATAGGATTCGTTGCCGCCTAGTCCTATACAGGTCTCAATTGATTTGTTTAAATATTGTCGTGAGGCTAATTGATATAGAAATAATAATAATATAATTGAAGTAAAATAAAATAAAATAAAATAAATAAATAGAAGGGTCGTTCAAATGATAATAGGAATTGACTGGTAAAATCAATCATATATTCTTGAACGATTATGAATATGAAAATATAATTCAAACGACTAACAATGATTGTCGGTTGAATAGATGAATAACATGAAATAATGAAATCCCAAAATAATAAAATAATGAACAATATAATGGTCACCGACGTGGGGATCGTGAAGGCTTGTCACTATATAGGTGAATTATTATCAATGAAAATAATGATGAATTTAAGAAAGAGCTCTTCACGATTCGCACGCGTTGACATGTGGAATATAATGAAATGATGAAATAGGAACTCTCTCTCTCTGGATGAAAATAATATTAAATCGATGGTATTATCTAGAAGTAGAATTCCCTTAGGATTGAATCAAGATCGATGATCATGAGCTTAATAGGTTTAATCGAAACGCTAGTATGAAACTCTGTGTTTGACATAAAAGAAAACTCGCACTGGTATTAGGGTATAACCCGAAATTCTAGGAATTAGCCCAGGCGGTTGATTGGATTAGGAATCAGTCCGATCTTGGTTCAATTAAGAGGATGATAATTGGATTCTCCAATGAGGAAATTGAATATGGATAAACACATGCGTAAATGTATAATTATAGAAATAATATAATGAGTAATAAATCGAGATCGCTAGTTAGGGTCTTGATGATCTTCAAGCTTTAATAGTGAAAGAAATAAACCCAACGGGATTAGGGTGAAACCCGAAATTCTAGGAATTATCCTGTTTGGTTATTAATTTTACGACCGTAACGATCTCGAGTTATTCTGTTAAAGTAGTACAATATATATTTATATATTATTTTATATGAATAACTGGTAATAATATAGGCATTCAGATTGAACAATGAGTAGCTATGCAAGCTCACCGGGTGGTCTCGTTATTAGGAAGGGATTGCCCCGAAATACTATAGGTATTGGCCTATAACAATATTCCCGTGGTTTACTACTCATCAGATGGAATTATATTTTGTCATGCACATAATTAAAATTAAAGAATTCTGGAAAACAATATATCGGTCTTCGAATATAAAAAATGTAAATTATAAATGAGCGAATTTTGTGAGCGACTGTGGTTACTTATCTTTGGCTGAGATGGCGTAGCATGGGGCTACTTTCGATATTTGGATATTTGCCTCCCTCACCTTGAGAACCTCGATGCCTTTTATTATTGTCGAATTTAGCTTTTTGTTTTAAATGTTTTAAATGTTTATAACTGTTTAAATGTCCTGATCTGAAGCTATTGTTGCTTGATCAAATGTCTATTGTTCGTAATCAGATCGATGCACAGATTTAATTGATTCTAGATTTGCGATTATGAAGTCAATAAAGGTTGATGTGAAGTAGTAGGAAGAAAATTGAAGTGGTAGTGAATGGAACTGAAATTGAATTGATTCTTGCAGATAAAGTTAACTTAATATTACAAATACTCAAAGTGAGTATAAGGCAGAAAGTGAAGTTATTGTTAATATTGAAAATATTAAAAGTTCAAATGCGATTATCAAGATAATCGACTTGTGTCTCTGCACTGAATATAAGGTTGAATAATCAGACCACCACGCTGTGGATTATGTCACGATTATCACTTTAGGTTAACGGGTGTAGAGTCCTTTGTATTACCACTTGACTTTAGATTTGATTTAAAGATAGATTGAATACAACTCGTGGCTCGAAGTTACACACGGTTCTTAACATCCACGCACCTCGCGACTTGACAGAAGAAAGACGCTAGTTCAAGTTCAAAGGCGACGAGGTCCCCGCGGTTGCAACAATGTATGTATTACTACGCGCGTGGCTTAGCCAATTAGGGCCTTGCTTAGTGGCTAATTGTCGCCTGATTGGTTTGAGGGACTACTTGCAGTTAAGCGTAGGAGTGGGGCCCTGGTGACGTTACGCGGTCCCATGCTATTCCATACCTCACCTATAGTCTACTCACACTAGCTCATATAATAATATATTCAAACTGCGTTATTAATTTGATCTTATACTCGAATTATGGCTCATTCGATTGCTCTTAAAATTCTAATAATGCCCAATTTAATATCTTATTATTCTATTGGCCATCTAGCTTAATTTTCCTATTCCTTTGGAAAATCAGAGAGAGAGGAAATTACATCTACGTACACTACTTTGGTAGTGTGAAATCGAAGGGTCAGCAATACTGGGGTTCCAGTCTTGCCTCGCCGTTATCTACACCTACGTGACTTATAGCCGTTTCAAGAAGGGATAAATATTCGTTACATTAAAATATTATATTTCGTTATGCTTTGCCTTTGCGCTCTAAATCACGTTCAGAAATAAAAAGAGTAACTATTGCGCGTTTAAAATAATAAAGTTAGTTATGAAGCAAAGAATATTTATCTGATTTCGAAAGATAATCTAAAAATGAATTAATGAGAAGAAATTTGGAATTTTGAAGGATTTCGAAAGTTGCGCACGTAACAAAAGCAGTGCTCAGTGCTTCTCGTAATTTCGCTCCGCCGTAATTTCGCAGATGTAAGTACTGTAAATGAAAGAAATATGTTTTTCAATATATTACTCTCGAAATTCTCATTTATAACATGTTAGAATATGAAACGTATGAAAAATGGAGTAGGAATGGAATAAGTGATTCAATAGTCGAAAATTATCCCAGTTTCCTCAGTCTGCAACTATAGTCCGAATATTCATACCAGTCTTCTCTGTTGCTCACTGTCTCCTTCAAATAAATCAAATTCCTGCATTGTCTGGAGGGGAAACCCTTCTGATGGAGTGAACAGCGGTCTGACATTTGCCATGTTACAGTCAGCTTTTATGGTCTCCACATCTGCTTGAATTTTTTTGAGGGTATCTTTTATCTCGCGGGATGCTTTCTCCAAGTTCCTGTAAGTATACATTAGACTGCCTCAAAAAAAAAAAATCATAGTTTTTAACATAATATTAAACCTCGTGAAAGGAAATCGCCGTGCGATTTTTTTAAGCGGTGCCGCATCGAGCTTTCGTATTCGCCATTTGAATTGAATACTTTCAAGAATAATTGATAGAACACGAACTCACGACTTCCAAAATTGAACTTTCAAACTACACTCATTATATCGGCTCGGCTCACTAGATATTTATTGATACGATTTTTGATGAAAATTATGATTTATGAACTACTGTTTTTTGAGTAGACCACCTATGATATTTTGAATAAAGGATAACTATTTATTTCGACATTTTATTAAATAAGAGTAATTATTGCAACAGCTGTTATCAACTTACTCAAGACGCTGCGCTATCTCGTTCAAAATGCTATCCCGTACTGCCAGGATTCTATTTACTGAAGAATGCTTCGCAGGATTGTCCAAAAAAAGATTGTTTTCTGTATCGACCAAAAACCGATGTTCGGATTGTGAGTTACGATAGTTGCTATCTTTATTGATTTGAAACGAGTTCACGTTCTCTGAACATTGTTGCCTGAAAATAAGATAACGAAATCCAGAGGATAGTAAACATATATCACTCAAGTAGCCGTGAGGAAGAATTCTCTTAATAAAGAGATACTTTATACATCCATTATCATAATGTGCGTTTCGGTGGACTAGAAATAACTCTGTAGTCAGGGACTCAAATAAAAATTCTTACAATCTATTATATTACAGCATGTCAAATGCTGTGGGTACTTACGAGAAAAGGTTATTTGAATCTGCTTTAGGATTCAGCTCATTTTCTGACAACAGATTTTCAGGTATTTCCATTTGAGGTATGGACGGAGAAGGGACCTTTGATTTCTTGGAGTTATTTGGTATTTCTTGCATTTGTTGTTCTGTCTGTGAAGTTTGTTCATCTGTGTTATTGTAACTTCCAGTTGGAACGCTTACTTTTTCCGTGTTTGGCGGTGGCATGTTTTCTTTTGTAGACTGCGAGGTAGAAAAGGAGGCACTTTCCGGAACATTATGCTTCTGTTTTTTCTTCTTGTATATGAATTGGTGTGGAGGGGTCAGACTAATGCTATCGTTCGATTTTAGCAATCCTGCTATTTCTGGATTCTTTTCAACAAGCGCCCGTAATTGGTTGATGCCTTCTAGTACGGATAGCGATGCCTTTGATTTCCGACGAGGCTTTTCATCTGATGATGATGTTGTCAGAATTTTCTTTGGAACAATCACTCGTCTTCCCTTGCTGGTAAATTTGGTAGGATTTTTAGACTCTTTGTTACTCTTCGTCACACTGTCCTTCTTCCCTTCAACATTGTTATCTTTTACCGGAGCCATTGTGCTAGGCCAAAATGAAAGAAAAGATACGTTATTGTAAATCTGAAAAAAACTACAATAAATCAAGCAAGTTTCGTCATTGTAGGACAAAAAGTAGTTTCCATGTAACCTAAAATTTCTGAGGAGCACTAAAAAAAGTTGAAAAATGTATTTATGTATATCAAGATTAGTTTTGAGGAAGTAAGACTGGTGTTAGAAGAATAGCGCAAATCCATTCGTTTCCAATAACTTGGTCTTCTCGACCTTCTGCACTGCTCCATTTTGGCATTCGATAACATTTCGCTTTCACATCAGTCAGGTGCACTAAGCTGAAATCAGCTAATAAATTAGTGCAATGATAAACACCGACGCATTGAGATGTGAGACCAACATCATACAGCTGCTGCATATTTCGAAAATATGTAGTTATGAACAGAAAGTTTTCGTCAATTTGAACAATATTTTGAATGACACCTATTTTTCCAGTTTTAGAAACAAAACAGCTGTCACGCAAATTTGTTGCAAATGTAGATTTTCCAATAACAATTTTATTGAATTGTTTGCAGTTCTGCGGGATATGTTCAATAAGAGGTCCTCCAGCGTGGATTTGTGTTGGCCGAATTTGTACCTCGTCATCAATGGCCGCATGAGCGAGATCGTTCAGTTCAAACATTCTCTTGTAGAACTGCTGAAGCGGAAGATCCGGCTTACGGAGATATTTGCGAAACTGAGGCATGTTATTCTCGTAGCAGTAAGCGCTGAAGGTTTCCAAAGGGCCTAAAGTTCGAACATCGTCGACAACGTGTAGTAGGCCATGTACATTATATGATAGAGAAGGTTATCCATACAGTGCTTCACATGTACTAACATATGTTTCTAAAGCTTCTTGACAGAGATCGTACATAACTGGAGATGTACCCTCAGCCACGAGAAGACGCATTGCAGAATGTAATATCATAAAGTGTAGATAATATTCTTCGGGGAATACATCCATGAAAACCGCTGGAGTAGTGTATAATAATATCTGCCTAAATTCGACCGCTTTGAATCTACTGTAGTTCGTTATTTCCCTAGGGCGTCGACCAAATTCAGTAGGACAATATTGTATAAGTGCAATCATTCGTGAATCGAGAATGTTCAATTGCCTGCCACTCAGTCTCTGGCATTCATATTTGCCTTCAACATGTGCTCCAATTACCTTCTTAACATTTCCGATATGCGTTAGGTGTAAGTTTTCAAATGGCACTCCAGTAACCAAACCCATTGGTAACAAAGATAATGGGCTATGTCCTCGATGGTGATCCTCATCAGTACAATTTCTATATTCTTCGTTTGTACGAAGTGGGTGCCGAGTACCAAGGAAAACCATAGTACCCCGATAACCTTGGAGTTCGCATCGATGACCCTCGACTTTGCATTTGGAGCACGCATGCGAGGAATTATGGCTGTAATGATTTAAAACCATTGCTCGAGCAGGGGCATCGGCTATGAAACATCGTATTTGTAGAGGAATTGTTCGACCCCTTATATCAATTCCGCCATTTGCGATAACTGCATTAATTTCCGTAACGAGCATGTCGTAAAAATCATGTGCGTTGGTTGGCTTATGACGGCCTTTGAAAATTCCAGCTATCATAGGCCTGTTATCCACAATGTTGAATATCCTGAACTAATGTGGCCAAAATTGCCACCTGCCACCATTATCTAACGCCCCTCCGTCGGTACTGAAATCAATTGATAGGTATTCTGGCAATTTATTGTCTGGTATGACCTCCAATTTTTTCAAAATACCGCTTCTGAATCTAATATGCAAGTACTCGCCTCCAGCTACTTCTCGCACAAGTCTACTAGCAACAAGAGTGGGAGTGTTTAAAACAGTTCTACTATCCTTAGGTAAATGCTCATATAGAAAAGGATTTTCACGTAAAGTTTTTAAAATTATATTTCCTTGTGTGTGAGTCAATCCAGCACTCAGAAAAGCGTTTTTCATTTTTCGTCTACTGATGCTTGCAATATCTTCTTGGAATTGATCGTTCACGTCTTCATCCGAACTGCTTTGGTCTGTATTATATACTACTGCATTTTCATCAACTTCAATAAGTTCACAATCCTCTTCGTCAGTGTCTGCTTCATGAGAAGACACAGTTTCTCCATCAGAAGAATCTGCTTCCTCATCGTACTGAAAGTCATTGTGCCTTAGCTCTTGTACTTCTTCGTTCTGTTCGGCTCGAACGATATTACTGGCTCTGTCTTCTCCAGGTTCCACAATGGGTGGAATATCCATGGCTGATACTTCAGATGATGAACTGGTATTTTCTTCATGGTTTTCAATTCTTGAATTTCTCCGAAGTGAAGAAATTCGCCTCCTCTTTTGTTTGTCGCTGAGATGGTTGAAGTCTTCAAACTTTGGTGGCATTTTTGTATATTTTGCAAGTTGGACGGTCTACCTGTTCGGATCTGAAAATGTTTTAAATCTTATCTATTACAACCCAAACTAAGAATTTGAAGAAGTTAAAGTATCGTGAGTTTTCTTAAGGGCGGAACGACCCAGCAGGCGACCGGTGTTATACCCCGTGTCCAGGTTGTACACGGTATCCCCCCACCATAGGCTAACCCTAACCTCGAAGGATAGTCGTCGAAATGACCAGAATATTAGGAAACGTTTAATCTTGTTTTTGTAAATTGTATTCTCGGTCCGATAGAACAATGTGTCTAGGAGCGTTTTTGAGAAATATGCATCCTGAATCTGGAATGTCAGCGGAACAAGCCAAGAGGAATCGATAAGTGCGAAGACTGCTTCCCAGCCCTGCGAAAGGAAAAAATCTTGAATCTTGAATGGCAGCGGAACAAGCCAAGAGACGGCATCAGTGCGAGGATATCTTTACGGCCTCTTGGTTAGTTCTGCTGCCATTTAAGATTGAAAATTCTTTCCTCGGTAAGGCTGGAAAGCAGCCTTCACACTCATCGATTCCTCTTGGGCTCCGCTGACTTCTCAGATCCAGGATTTTTATTTCTGATGGACACTCGGAGACAGGTTGTCCTGTCGCACCGAGTATCATCTTCTGCGAACTGCAATTTAAGTTTTATTTGAACTCTCTGACGAGTCGTGGTCGTCTTTTGTGTTGTGGAAATTGTAAACTGCGACAAGCAAGATAGTAAAAACATTAAACCATAACCTCGTCATCTTATTATGGCGATGGATAAATGAATATGATCACAGTATTAAATTGCCTTATCAATAATTATGTGATTTCCAAATTTAATTTTCCACCATTCTCGACATTTCCTAATATTCTACTATAGTTATTTCAACAAATAACTTTCGAAGCTTGGAATAGTCAGCTGTGGTGGGATATAATGATGAACCATTGATTTTCATTTTATATTTGTATAAGAAATGGATAGATGAAGTCATCTAACTACTAAAAGGAGTTATTGATGATGAATATGATATAGCTGAATTGCTTTATGCACTAATTTTGAGGTTATGAAATTTTTCCAACCCCACAACTTCCTCACTTACAGAAATAATGTTCAGTCGAAAAATAATTTTGTGACATGCAGCAATGAAAAATTAACTATTTCAGACAAACTTATAAATTGCGTTTATAATTTATATATATACTCACCACGATCTTATTGCACGGGTCCAGCCACATGGAAGTTCGATGTAAGTATCAACACGTTTTCACCAGTCTTCACATGCTTGAGGCCCCGAGGAAGCGTGGCGCATGCGCGTGATTCGAAACGATCCCGAACTTGAAACTTTTTGATTATTCGCAATCATATGTATACAATTCGCTCAATAATGCGTTTAATTTTATATCATGCCTTGAATAACATTTGGTGTGCATTGTCAATGAATATTTGGAAATATTTTGATTTTGTAGTTCACTAAAAATAATCACTTCCAAGATATATTGAATCAAAAAAAATTAATATATATCTTTCGAAATTCGATTAATTTTAATTAATCCTGGACTACACTTAATCAGGACGCACTCATGATGACGGCACACTATGCTACTCATTGTGCTATTCGAGTGCGCCTACCATGAGAGGATCATGTGCACTCATGATGGTCACACGCTATGCGGCACATTGTGCTGACCGAGTGCGGCCACCGTGAGGATTCATTCACAATCCTCACGTCGTGATATCATCATGCGGAACTTGTGCCGACACATCGTGCTTGCACGTCGTGCGGCTGCCATGAGTCCGCACGTTTTGTTATCTGGGTAGGATATATTTTATTGTTTCAACCAAATTTTCATGGTATTATACGCTCAGATATGATTTTTTTTTTTTCAAGAAATGAGGGGTTTCAACTTTTAGTATAAACAATGTAAATATTTTATTGAAATTTGATCGATTTCATTTTTATTTGTGGAATGCATGGTGCAACTCTCACATCACGGAAAAAAAAACGAACAGCTTCCAAATTTCTAGCCGGGTATAACGATTTTATTAAAAACGAAGAAGAGATAAGTATTTAGAAAGAAAGACAACGAATGCAACTCTGACATATGTTTAATTTCATCATATAGGTATAACCGGTTTTCGTTGGAAAATTGGGATTTTTTCAAAATTCGATGTAAAGCAAGTGATTTTAATTATGACAACCCGGCGTGAAATACAGATGACTGCCTTAAAGCATGCAGACTCTTTTCTCTCGGTTTTCAGTGGTATTATATTCTGTGTATTCTTTACATGGTCATATATTCTGTAGGCAAACCATGGAGCAGCCATACCCCTATCAGTTAATACTGTTTAAGACACATGTGAAGGGCCTCATAATTGACTGTGTGCCGCTTAGTTGGCTAGATTATGATGTCAAAGCGAAAGAATGTATTGTGAGATTTATGCCCCCGCCATACACCAAAAGTAAACAAGCACGTCTTGAATTAATGATCAAAAGTCTACAAGATGCAGATCCTGATTGGCCAACTTACCCGGTAGAGTTGCGAGGTCAAGCAAGTGAGTTATAACAAGTAGTCGATAGTTTGAAGTTATAATGATCATTTTAGGCAGCTGTTGATCATCAACGGTTTCCACTATTTTCATGTATTTCAAATTTATTTCAACTTTTGGTGCGCCAAGCTTGATATTTCTTTCTAACAATTAAATCAAAATATGATTGTGCCATCTTTACTAATTATTAGAAACATACGATGACGGTATGCTGCGAGTAGAGATCTTGAAAAGTGAGAAGTATGCTTACACCACTGATCCTGAATTAATTCAGGAAGAAAAGAGTCAACGAGTAACAAAAGTGTTTCAGCGTAGAAAAATTGCAGAGGTTGCAGCGCGTACTAATAAACTAATGCAAGTGCCAAATATAGGTTCTGCGAGCGAGTCAGAATTTATACCAGGATCTTCGGAAAGTCAGTAGTCTAAAGAATAGAGTTACCATACACTTTTTACAAAATCTTCAATAAATGACTGCTTGATTGTTGTGGGGGTTATATTAGTGTGATTTCTTCGTTGTCATTCAATTTTCCCATCATAATGGTGGGAAACCCATTCCTTAATGAAAATAATTGACCGAAAACCATGGAACCTCATTGTGATTAGACAGTTAGGAAAGATGACGGATTTTCTGACATCAATAATATTTTAACAATGATTTTTTTAGTGGTTGAAGCCAAATTTAACTATTTTCTCTTCACATTTACTGATTCACGTAATTATAATATTAATATATAAATGAAAAAAATGAAGTACATCATTCTTCCCAATTTCTGAAAAATGTATCTTCACTTGAATCTTTTACAAATATGCAATACTTGCTTTAGAGAAGAGTTTTTTTTAACTTTTGTATATTGTATTATATCATGCTTATCAAATTCAGACTCTTGTCATGAAACATCTGACACACCTGAAACTGATGAGAACGAGAATGTGAAGCCTAAAAGTAAAAGTAAATTGAAGAATAAAAATACAACTGCTAAGAAAAACAAAAAACCTGTTCCTGATACTCCTAGTAAACAGAAACGTTGTGCAGCTGGTAAAAAAATCAAAGTACAGACCTCATATCGGAATCTGCCAAATTCGAATAATACATTTATAACAACGCCATCAACGTCGAAGACTGCAGGTGAATTATTGTTACCTGTATCCGTTAGTATCACTTATCACATTATTACACGAAATTGTGATGTATTCGTAGGTTTTTCAAAGTCAACATCAGGGCCAAGATCAGCAGTCGAGAAAATAACTGCAATTGAAGTGCAACATAAGACATCCTCTGTGCAGAAAAAATCCGTGCAATTAAGCCAATGCGATGTTGATGGTAATGTCATTAAATGCTTTTTGTTTCAACTATTTTTTTCTTTACATATCAGCTAAAACTAGTGTTGTGCACAGATTCACCCTGCCTGAGCAAGACCAATGATGTTGATTCACCGGTTGATATTACAGGTATTCTAATGAAATCTATAAGTACTCCGGTTGAGTGTATTTATTTTTTGTTGTGTAACGCTTTTGAGTTGGAATTTTATTTTCATCACGATTGTATTGTCATCACGAATTTAGCAGAAAGTCATGGATCTAATTTCGAAAAGCTACTCATACAAGAAGCCCGATCTGCCACGGATTGTAACGCAGCAGCTGCAATTCGTAGAGCTGATGATGATCACAATCATACATAATCTTCGGGATTTAAAACACTTACATCTTCGAAGGTTTCACGTGAGCTGTCACTATTAGTTTCAATTTATGTAACGCCCCTCAATAAATGTCACATTTTTTAATAAAGATATGTATCTCTTATAGATTCTCCAATTGAGTCAAACGGAACGCAACGCAACGAAATGATTCCTTCTCTACCAGACATAGAGTCTTCTATAGCCAAGGAACGCAATAAAATGCTAGTGCATGAATCATCACCTTTGTCATCAAATTTGGAATTCCCCAAAGATAGGAGCTCCAGATCGATGCCAAGTCATGACACTAACATCAAAAGTAATGATCTGACTTTCACCTACTGGATCTTTTCATTTACATTTATTTTTCATTTATTTGGCACTTTTCACTGATAGTTATTTTTTCATACGTGTCATTTTCAGCTTGTCTCTTAGTCATCCAAGGGGGCATTTTAAATATAAGACAGGATATGAAAGGAATGAAACTAGATATCCAAAACATCAAAAATGACCTCGGCGAAACTAAAAATATTTTGAAAGACGTCATGCTCAAGCTGCCTGGAGTCGAAAAAAAAAATTTTCAGGAGACATACAAACTCACTCGTCCGCTTGCGACTCTGGATGATTTAACCTTATTCAATACCGAATTATCAAACAACGAAGATTTTCGTAAGGATTTCGTAAGTTTCGAATGAATAAATCGATAATAAAATATTACTTATGTATATGCTTTATCTGTTGATTATATGTATTTGCACAGTATGGCTCATATATTTTTCAGATTCTATCATTGATGTTTGCCATCGATTCATCAAATTCGCTCGCAAAAAATATTGGGAATGTAATGAAAAAATTTGTATCGAGAAGGATTGCAATGAGTCATACTGCATCTAAGGCTACTGCCAAAAAAACAATGATGAAGGGCACAGCGTTCTGCAATGCTCTCATAGGTGAGACTTATTATGTAATTCATAAATATATCACGTACAGTAATGTTCATCGATGGTGTCCCCGTGGCTCACTATTTTTCCTAATCTTTTTTTAAATCAAATTTCCCTTCTATAAATATTTTATTTGCCCATGACCAGTAGTCACTTCGTGATTCTGCTCCACCTCGGAGCCGTCATATTCCTAATAACCTGAAGGTTCCGCTGGTCATGGACAAATAAAATATTTGTAGAAGGGAAATTTGATTTTAAAAAAGGCTAGGAAAAATAGTGAGCCACGGGGACACCATCGATGAACATTACTTTACCATAAAATTTATTTTCAATATTCGAATGTACCTATTAATAAATTGTTATTCTTATTATTCAGATGCTTTCAAAATGAAATGCGAAACGGACCCAGGGATGATACTACGTGACTTTTCGGAGAAAGTTTTCATGGATAAATTAAGCGAAGTCCTAGGTAATGCGCGTGGTTGGGACGGTCAGCGCGACCACCGAAGGGTAAATAAAAAACCGGACGACCAACAGCCGGTAGAATAAAAACGGGGACTACGCAGTTCCTTATTTTAATGCCTATACCTATATACTTTTTACATATACCTATATTGTGCAATATAAATAAAGTTATCTCATATTACATGCGTTTTTATGAAAAATTTTCACCAATTGTATTGTTTACATCTTATGTGTAATGTAGTTTTGAGCAATGCTCCATAAATAAGAAGTATAAATAAGGAGTTTATACATTTCTTATTTTTGGGGTATTTTCAAAGAATTTTCTATGGATAAGAATTATTGAATATCTAAACCTAATTCCGTTACTCGGGGCCAACCCGGGCGCTAAGCAGCTGGCCCTGGATAATGTGCAAGATTAGTCGGGTTTTCTGGACGGGGCCCGGTCAGCATGACTGGTTTCGGGCTGTACAGCTCAGCGTTACATGCCATGCCGGGCGCTAAGCAGCCTGCCCGATTAGCCCCCCGTTAGTAAATTTATGAGCTGGCCAGCGCCCAGCCAGCGTCCGGCCCGAATTTCCACACGGGCTGTGTCTTCCGGCATCCAAATTTTGATTTGAAAAGTCACAGATTACTTTTTCGAGGATAGTAGATTACGAATATAATCGATCCAATCTGAGGCTGAGCCTTTAGGTATTTTTTTTAAATTGCGAAAGTCTTTTTCTATGGCCAACGGCGCTTTTTAGGCTACGAACTGGATCTGTGTCTTCCGGCATCCGAATTTCAATTCAAAAATTTACAGATCACTATTTCGACGATAGTAGATTACGAATATAATCGATTTAATCTGAAGCTGAGCCTTTAGGTATTTTTTTTAAATCGCGAAAGTCTTTTTCTATGGCCAGCGGCGCTTATTAGGCTACGTACAGGATCTGTGTCTTCCGGCATCCGAATTTCAAATCGAAAATTCACAGATTACTTTTTCAAAGATCCTTGATCACGAATATAATCGATTTAATCTGAAGCTGAGCCTGTAGGTATTTTATTTAAATCGCGAAAGTCTTTTTCTATGGCGAGCGGCGCTTATTAGGCTATGTACGGAATCTGTGTCTTCCGGCGTCCGTATTTCGATTCAAAAATTCACAGATTACTTTTTCGACGATAGTAGATTACGAATATAATCGATTTAATCTGAGGCTGAGCTTTGAAGTATTTTTTTTGAATTGCGAAAGTCATTTTCTATCGCCAGCGGCGCTTTTCAGGCTATGTACTGGATCTGTGTCTTCCGGCATCCGAATTTTGATTTGAAAATTTACAGATTACTTTTTCGACGATACTAGATCACGAATATAATCGATTTGATCTGAAGCTGAGCCTTTAGGTATTTTTTTTAAATCGCGAAAGTCTTTTTCTATGGCCAGCGGCGCTTATTAGGCTACGTACAGGATCTGTGTCTTCCGGCATCCGAATTTCAAATCGAAAATTCACAGATTACTTTTTCGAAGATCCTTGATCACGAATATAATCGATTTAATCTGAAGCTGAGCCTGTAGGTATTTTATTTAAATCGCGAAAGTCTTTTTCTATGGCGAGCGGCGCTTATTAGGCTACGTACGGAATCTGTGTCTTCCGGCGTCCGTATTTCGATTCAAAAATTCACAGATTACTTTTTCGACGATAGTAGATTACGAATATAATCGATTTAATCTGAGACTGAGCCTTTGGGTATTTTTTTTAAGTCGCCAAAGTCTTTTTCTATGGCCAGCGGTGCTTTTTAGGCTGCGTACTGGAGAGTGTCTTCCGGCATCCGAATTTTGATTCGAAAACTTACAGATTACTTTCTCGACGATAGTAGATTACGAATATAATCGATTCAATCTGAGGCTGAGCCTTCAGGTATTTTTTTTAAATCGCGGAAGTTTTTTTCATGTGTTTTTTTCGTCCAAGTAATTTTTCAGTGGATGCAATGAACACCAATGATTTCTTGAACAAGGTAAAATAATTTCTTGAATTCTGTAAGATTGAATGAAAAAAAATTTCGTGACCCAATACATCTTTCACCTGATCCAATAGCAGAATAACTTCAAAAAAAAAAGAAATCAAAATATGAAGTAAATTAAAAATAAAAATCGAAAGAAAACAAAATTATTTCTACAACGCAAGCATGTTTTACGCGTTTTTCATGCTTGATCTCGGTACACAAAGTAGGGGACTTAGCGACAGCTGAGCGGGCTTGCGCATGCGCAGAGTTCCCTTTCAGCTCCCAGTAGCGAAATAGAGCCACTTTTTATATCCTAGGAGTTAAAAGTGGTCTCTGACGTACGCGTTGTTACGCGTTGCTATGCGTGTGTGTAGTCCGTCGACTTTGTGTACCG
Source organism: Tenthredo livida (assembly GCA_963992785.1). NCBI lineage: Eukaryota > Metazoa > Arthropoda > Insecta > Hymenoptera > Tenthredinidae > Tenthredo > Tenthredo livida. The sequence continues at coordinate 13,664,840 of OZ023072.1, read as the reverse complement.
GATCGAGCATGAACTTGTAAAACATACTTTTGTCGTATATAATATCATGTGCACCAAGGAGGCGAATGTCTTTCACGCCGAGCGTATTTGCAATACTCGTCTTCGACTCTCCTACGAATCGTAGGGGAGAGTCGGGTAAAATGGGTATATCAGGTAAAACGGGGATGTGCTATTTTTGACTATTAGAGTAATGCCATCTTTCGAGCAACTGTACAGGCTTATTCTGGAAGTCAAATGGTTCGATTGCAGTTGTGACAGACGAAGACAAACAACGGACACGTACGTTGGGAGCTGTTATTAGTTTTGGTTAACCTCTAATGTAAGGATTGAGAAAATTGGTGAAGGCCTGATTCATCAAGAAGAGGCAGTATATCTTTGAATGGATGTATTTCTCTCATAGTGTAGACTATAAGCTACATATCAACGCCTGGACCCGTTTGTTCACTTCACCATAACGTGGTGGAGCCATATTTATTACCAAAGTTACACGATCGGGCAAAATGGGGATCTTTGGTATCGGCTAACATAGTGATCAAAATGGATTATCTATTAATTTAAGATGCCTAATAATTACAAGAGGAAATAGAAAAAAAATTAAAAAAAAATTGAAAAAAAAAACATAATAAATAAATCATAAAAATAAATAATGAAAATTAATAATAAAAAATACTAAATCAATACTGAATAATAATAAATAATCAAAATAAATTCCTTCATTTTAACTTCACAAAAATCGCAGTTCGCATCATCTTCATATCGTCTCCATCTTACCCGCATGTTCGGGCGAAATGGGGACTTCTGCACCTAACGATAAAATTGATTTTTTCCGTTCAAATGGTATAACATTAGAAATTTCGCTGTTGGTGGTAGTCAGATAAAGGTTCACAGATTATGGACACGAGTGGACGATGCCCCATTCATCGGAATAGCGAAATTATATCACTTCTCCCACTAACGTCCCCATTTTACTCTACTCTCCCCTATTGCAAATTTACGCTCGGCGTTGAAAGACCTTCTTTGCCTCCTTGGTACACAATATACTATTCTTGAATTCAGACAAGCATCGCTTGATCCAAGTGAGTATTTTTCGATTTAAGGAATTAGTTTTTTAGACAAAGAAAATGATGTCATCCACCAAGTAGATAATTTATGGACACGAGGAATTTTTTACTTCAAAATTAGATACTAATTTTCTATCTTGGTTCAATATGTACACTAAACGTAATGGATTCTGAGCCGGATGTGTTCGACAATCGAAGAAACAGCCAATTGGCGCTCTGGATTTTTCTAGTCCAGAGCGCTGATTGGCTGTTTCGTCTATCTAGATTACACATCCGGCTCAGAATCCATTACGTTTAGTGTACACATCGTTTTCTTCTGTGTAGGCGCTGAGTCCGGGATAGTCAATTTCCGGAATCTGTGGTAAACAGACTCTCGAATCAAACCTTTGTGTAACGTTCTCTGGTTACAATAATACATATAGTCTAGGAGCCAGTGAATTTTTAGCGTATTAGCGCACGATGGCTTCATTTTTTTCTCAACTATATAATTTTATGTCATGCAACAGGAAACCATCGTCTTACAGCATGTAACCGAGTTTTTTGTCTCAGGCATAATTAATTAGTCATCAAAAAATCGACGAAAATCGAAAAACTTCACGACGGCCAATTTTTGCAGCATATCATCAAAAAACGTGCCATGAAACTTGCTGTAATAATATAAGACGTTTTTCGCGAGTCTGGCATGCCATCAGACGCTTTGAACGTGCAAAAAATCGTCAATTTTGGAAATTCTTGACGAGACTTCATTTTTTTTTTAATTTAAAGAAAAAAAAATTGCAAGTCAAAATAATATAATGTAAGACGATTTTGGCGAGTCCGTACCCCTGTCAGACGACGCCAAAGTCCAGTATTTGGCACGTCTGTGAGCGCTCACACACGTACGCCGCGCCGCGCCGAGCAGGGGATAGCGCGCAACGGGCAGCGTACATGAGCAAGCGTTTGTAATAGAGATTTCATTCCTTCTGATATTTCATATATGTAGATATTAATTTGAATAATATAAAATGTGTAATTTGTTGAAAAGAGATGAATCAAATGACGGGATATCAAGGAGGTAATTTCGAATTTATTTAAGGGTACATTTTTTTATTTATATTTGTGATTTTTATTTTATTTAAAATAAAGACTTACAAATATTTCTTTAAATCTGCTCTTTATAAATTGCTTGATTCATCAACATATAACATTTCTTCTCCTTCATCATCTTCATCGCCTTCTGAATCACGGTATATCTCTCTGTCATCGTCTTTTTCCTCTGTCCCGTGCTCGACGCGGCGCGCTAATAACCCTATACCCTGCTCGGCGCGGCGCGGCGTACGTGTGTGAGCGCTCACAGACGTGCCAAATACTGGACTTTGGCGTCGTCTGACAGGGGTACGGACTCGCCAAAATCGTCTTACATTATATTATTTTGACTTGCATTTTTTTTTTCTTCAAATTAAAAAAAAAATCAAGTCTCGTGAAGAATTTTCAAAATTGACGATTTTTTTGGACGTTTAAAGCGTCTGATAGCATGCCAGACTCGCGAAAAACGTCTTATATTATTACAGCATGTTTCATGGCACGTTTCTTGATGATATGCCGCAAAAATTGGCCGTCGTGAAGTTTTTCGATTTTCGTCGATTTTTTAATGACTAATTAAATATGCCTGAGACAATAGACTCGGCTACATGCTGTAAGACGATGGTTTCCTGTTGCATGACATAAAACTACATAGTATGAAAAAATAACTAGCCATCGTGCGTTTATACGCAAAAAAATTCACTGGCTCCTAGACTAATACCTATAAATACCCGGAAATCTCTGATTAAAGCTCATTGTTCCTTTTCATATCGAAATCTGAACATCGGGGTATGTAATATGAAATAATGTCTCATTCATTCCACCATAATATGTACTGTGAAACTTATACGGTTAGGATGAATAGGTGATGTCGCTTAGTGAACAGTTTATACGCTCGCTGCGCTCGCTCACTCTATTGGCTTATGATTATGGGTTGAAAAAACAATTCGGATGAAGAGATTGAAGATGTCAACATTTATCTAAAAATATTCATAACGAAAAAATAATTTTGTAAAAATTAAAAAAAAAATTCGGAGTCCGTGGTACGTTGGCGGGCCAATGTTTGAATATCTATCAGATGACATTGACATGGTTCGTGATCGATATTTCATATTTCTTTTTGTACAAAAGGCCCCCCAAGTACCACTACCTCCGAATTTTTTTTTTGAATTTTTTTTAAATTATTTTTTCGTTATGAATATTTTTAGATAAATGTTGACATCTTTAATCTCTTCATCCGAATTGTTTTTTCAACCCATAATCATAAGCCAATAGAGTGAGCGCGCGCAGCGAGCGAACAAGTACAACGTTATTCAGTTTGAACAAATTTTTCAATTGCAAACTTTTATCATTCTACAGGTACTTGGCATATGTATCTGATTTCAATGCTTTTGTATGTTGATAATCATCAACCAATCGAGTGAGCGAGCACAACCTTTGATTATTTTTTGATGGAGTGATCTACACAATAATGGACTTGGCGGAAGGTTTTTGCACCGAAGGTGCTTTTTGGGGTTGATTTCACTACTTTTTGTGAAACTTTGCTTGACCACCTAATAATTGTGCTCGCTCGCTACGCTCGCTCGGTTGTTTTGTGCTATTTCATACCGCCCGAAGTCCCTCGATAAGCAGGAACGTCAACAGCAACGAGCACGCGTGTGTTCATAATTTTCCCCAAGTCTCAAATTTGTAGAGTGACGCGTAATGTACTTTCATAGCGTTTACAAATTGTTCCACTACAATAATTTTTTATACCGACAACATCTAACCCTGCGTGCAGCCCTCCTCCTGTCTCATCTGGGCCTGGGACCGGCAATGACGGAGTTACTTGCACGCAGGGTTATAGTTGCTGCTCATGACTGAATATATATGAATATCAGATATACCGGGAATATTCGGTGAATTAGAACGATCCCCTTCCTACGACCAAACCAACACAGGCGCGCACCGCGTGCGTGAGGCTCGGCAGGCGGGGCTGAGCGACCAGTGGTGCTTCTACCGAATCTTCCGCGCTAGGCCGAGTCCGCATAGCCCACCTCGATACTTAACCTAAAACGCAACCATCGCACTGAACACGGAAAAGAATGAACGCGAATGAAATGAATTTGCCTGATGTGAACATTTATTTTCGAAATTCATGAACGAATTTAAAATCAAATATTAATCAATTGGATTTAAGTATTGATTACCAGTGTTAAGGATCGATATTTGAGACGAAGTGGAACGAGTAAGTGAAGGGTAAATCATTGAAGACAACAAGGTCAAAAATTGTTTCATTTATTGATTCATTTATTTATTATCCGAAAAATGAAATTTATCAACGATTATTGGTTAAGGGGACCCGGTGGTCTAGCGGCCTAAAATTTATGCTATTTAAAAAAATTTTATTTCTATATGAAGGTAATGACTAATGCTTTCAAATTTTTTTTACACTTATTCTATTGCTTATCAACTATACAAAAATGAAAATAAAGACGAAAAAATATTTTTTTTTAAATTAGAAAAATGGCGCTGAAGTTCCTCTCTCCAAAAAAAATGGACCTGACTGGTGGGGGTCGATTGATCCCTCCCTCGGATATGAAATGAAAAAACAATGACGGATTTTTGATTAGTATAAGTATAGTTATCACAGGTACTGCAATGAAAAAAAATAAAAAATATTTGACAAAATGGCGCGTAGTTAAAAGTGAAAATCTGAAACTTGTTTTCAGAAAATACTTTCAACTACGCGCCATTTTGTCAAATATTTTTTTTTTTTTTTTCATTCTAGTACCTGTGATAACTATACTTATACTCATTAGAAATCCGTCCTTGTTTTTTTATTTCAGATCCGAGGGAGGCATCAATCGACCCCCACCAGTCAGGTCCATTTTGTTTTGAGAGAGGAACTTCAGCGCCATTTTTCTAATTTAAGAAAATATATTTTTTTGTCTTCATTTTCATTTTGTGTAGTTGATGAGTAATAGAATAAGTGCGAAAAAAATTCGAAAGCATTAGTCATTACCTTCATACGGAAACAAAATTTTTTTAAATAGCATAAATTTTAGGCCGCTAGACCACCGGGTTCCCTTAATCGAGGGATCCATTGCTGTTGAATTATGGCGTACGTCCAAACTTATCGGAGATTGAATGCTTGGGAATCGAAAAGAGGCTACCGATGAGCCACTGTCGAACGTAGTAGACTTTTACTCGAAGCATTTTTATTTCTCAACGACTACCTCTATCGGAGACCGAGTGCTGACATATGTACCTCAGCGAGGCTTCATAACGTGCGGAGGGGCTGTGTCGCAGAAGTTTGTAGTGCGATGAGGTAGCTTACAAGGAGCTTCGTTGCGAGTGTTTGTAGCACGTCGACGATATGCAGTCCTTCTCTGGACTCTGGCGAAGCCTTGCCGCACAAAAATTTGATAGAAAATGCTCGCCGACGCACTGCGAACTCTGGCAACGAAGCTCCTCGTATGCTGCCTCGTCGCACTGGGAACATCTGCGACGAGGCTTTTTCGCCTGCTACGAGACATGAACGTTGAATGGTCATTAGACGAGTAAGAAATGTTGAATGAATATCGTCGACGGGCTACGAACCCTTGCAACAAAGCTACTCGGTACGCTGCCAAGCCTCGCCGACGCTGTTGCTAGCTCTCGTTTCCTCGATCCCTGCTTGGTTCTCGATCACTCTTCGCAGTCTGATCCCTGAGGTCAGCTTGGACAACGACATCGGCGATATTTCTACTGAAGAGTTAGCGGGCGATCAGTCACTGAGTCCGGAGGATACAAAGTTAACGGATATCGAAAAGACTCACAAGACTTATAAATTCTCATGATAGTCAGTTATACTCTCACCTTGCTGTTTCAGAGGAAGTAACGATGTCCTGGGATGGCAACATCTTCTTCAACTCGTATGAATTTATTCTTCTCCGACACCTGATTGTCGACGTACTACAAACTCCTGCGACAAATCCCCTCCGCACGCTATGAAGCCTCGCTGAGGTACAGGGTGTATAAAAATTATGTGTCATGGCTCGGCCAGGTGATTCTCCAGCTCGAGATCGATGGAGATCTGTAAAAACATGGCCCCGCAAAATCGACCTCTACCGCGAAATTGAAGGTCAAATTGTTTTATTGTCTTCAAAAAATCTACTCGTCAAGAGAAACAAAAGTCTCTGAGAAACCAGGGGTGGCAAATGAGCCCTTCACCCCGAAAAAAATTAATGAATCCGAAGAAGATTATTAAATGTTATTTTGCCTTGAATGTTGATGAAAGAAGCTGAACAATATTAAAATTGAGCATAGTAAGGAAAGCCTCTATCTGTTACCATCATCGCATAAGGGCTTCTGTTCGCCCGAATTCTAATCTTTTGTCTATTTAGTATAGCGGTGCTAAAGCAGCTTGCCTCATCGGTAAACACAACAAATATCTGCCCTGATATAATATAATTCAGAACGCCCGCGCCACTTGTGTGCGCTTGGGTGAACCCCCATGTCAGCACAACTCTTCGCGGCTAGCGACAAGCGCCCGACACCCTGAAAAACTTTCTCACAAATAAAATCACTCCAAGACTGATATAGGAGCCCACGGCTCACGGCTGTTCGGAGAGAGATTCCTAGACTCTATTATTTGTCTACCATCGATCGGATAATGAATCATCGTGAACATCACTACCGTGGTCGCTTGCGAGATGGCCGAGATCAACGCCTTATGCTTCGCGCGATTGATCAGGCTTTTGGAAATTTTGTAAGAGCTCGCGAAATTTATAGGCAGTGGATGCTCCGTCGCGCCAATGGAAGACCACTACGGCCTGGTATTATTCCCGATCGGCGTGAATTTCAACGTATGGAAGAGCGGTTTAATGACCAGGTGAGGTTTGAGGTGCAGGAGGCTGGACATCGCAGAGCAGGACGTCCTCGGGTTCATTGGAGGCTTGAGGAGCGTGTTATCGCTCTTGCGAGAGCTTTTCCTGTCATGGGATTACGCCAAATAGCGGCTAGAGTTGGTATAGCCCACATGACAGTGCGTCGCATAATTCGCGATGAGGGCCTGCGGCCTTACCGTGTTCAAAGCGTCTAGCAACTGCGCCCTGGGGATCATCGAGCTCGACGAGATTTCTGTCGCTGGATGCTCCGGCAACTGAGGAGAAACCCTCGTTTTCTTGAATGGGTTTTGTTTACCGATGAGGCAAGCTGCTCTAGCACCGCTTTACTGAATAGAAATAACGTTAGAATTTGGGCACACAGAAACCCTCATGCAATGATGGAACGAGTCAACCAGGGTCGTTTCGCGATTAATGTTTGGGCTGGAATCGTAGGAGATAATATTATCGGCCCGGTTTATCTCCCGTCGCGACTGAATAGCCCAAGATATCTAGCCTTTTTGCGAAGAGACCTGATGCATCGCTTACGGGAAATTATTCCCCAGCAAAATCGCAACCAGCTTTTTTTTATGCATGATGGCGCCCCGCCGCATTTTGGACTCCAAGTGCGAGCATTCCTTCGCGAAGCATTTGGAACACGGTGGATAGGACGTAGACCTGCCCCGCATTTATGGCCACCACGATCTCCAGATCTTAATCCTTTGGATTTTTTTTTTTTGGGGGGCACTAAAGGCAATCGTGTATGAATCTGGGCAAGCGATTCGAACGCCAGCAGATTTAAGACGCCGGATAGATGATGGATTTATTAGATTAAGGCGCAACCGTCGAGTTCTGGCCAGAGTTCGGGCCAACTTGGAGGAACGACTACGAGCGTGCTTGCGCAATCGAGGCCGACATGTGGAAGCTGGAGAACAAGCTCTCATGTTGCGATCCATCGGTGTGAATGGCTCAATTCTCTGGGTTCGTGGACATCAACAATGTCCTAATTCACCACGCAACGATTAAAAACACGGCAGAGAGGGTTTGGAGTCACAAAATACCGCAGAAGTGACGAACCGCGGAGACCTGATCTCTGCGTGTGTGCCGAATTGCGCGGTCAATGCTCAATTTTACTATAATTCAACTTCTTTCATCACATTCAAGGCAAAATCACATTTAATAATTTTTTAGAATTTATTAATTTTTTTCGGGGTGAAGGGCTCATTTGCCACCCCTGGTTTTTCAGAGACTTTTGTTTCTCTTGACGAGTAGATTTTTTGAAGACAATAAAAAAATTTGACCTTCAATTTCGCGGTAGAGGTCAATTTTGCGGGGCCATGTTTTTACAGATCTCCATCGATCTCGAGCTGGAGAATCACCTGGCCGAGCCATGACACATAATTTTTATACACCCTGTACATGTCAGCACTCGGGTCTCTGATAGAAGTAGTCGTTGAGAAATGAAAATGGTTTGAGTAAAAGTCTACTACGTTCGACAGTGGCTCATCGGTAGCCTCTCTTCGATTCCCAAGCATTCAATCTCCGATAAGTTTGGACGTACGCCACAATTCAACAGCAATGGATCCCTCGATTAACCAATAATCGTTGATAAATTTCATTTTTCTGATAATAAATAAATAAATCAATAAATAAAACAATTTTTGACCTTGTTGTCTTCAATGATTTACCCTTCACTCACCTGTTCCACTTCGTCTCAAATATCGATCCTAAACACTCATAATCAATTCCAATTGATTGATATTTGATTTCAAATTCGTTCATAAATTTCGAAAATGAATGTTCACATGAGGCAAATCCATTTTATTCGCGTTCATTCTTTTCCGTGTTCAGTGCGATGATTGCATTTTAGGTTAAGTATTAAGGTGGGCTATGCGGACTCGGCCCAGCGCGGAAGATTCGGTAGAAGCACCACTGGTCGCTCAGCCCCGCCCGCCGAGCCTCACGCACGCGGTGCGCGCCTGTGTTGGTTTGGTCGTAGGAAGGGGATCGTTCTAATTCACCGAATATTCCCGGTATGTATTGCAATTCGTAGGTAGTTTTTTTTTCAATGCACCCCATGGTGGGGATAACGCGACCAGCAGAGTAGATTCTACTGTGTTGGCTATCGAGTAGTAATGACGGAGCGCTCTAACGTTGTCACAGCGGAATTATTTTCTCAGTGTAGGTCCTCTGCAAAAGAACATGTACGCGTCCCATACTCATAACGTCAACTTCCAATTCGGGTCTGAACAGAAGGTATCAAAATATTCAGAATTGAGCCTATTCATGCAAGACTAGCGTAGAGCATAAAATGGAAGTTTATGAAGTCAAACACTCGCATTCTGCTTTCTTCGTCTGACTCTTGCCGTTTCTCGTATCGAATCACACTATACCGATACTTTGCCTCAGCGTTTTCTTTCATCATCCTCACGTCTTATACGGCGACCCGCTACAAAATTAAACAATCCATAAGAAAGATTTTTCTTCGATAATTCCATTCATAAATGATTATACGCGGAGTCTACAATGAATAAATAAATATAAATCAGAATCTCTATCATCTGAGAAAGAGGGAGTCGATCGATCATTTCGTTAATATTGAATGTGTATTTTCATTCTCATCATTTGTCCTGATAGCACTAATCTGAATTTGATTGAGCTTCTAAGCGGAGAATCTAAGCTCATTGTAAAACATGGATTGAAAAATTATCTTCACCGAAGGTCAAGGCATTACGTTGACGTGGTGTGTAGAATAAAGCCTATCGTAGTCCAATACACAACGTCGACTTACAGTCTCGTTTGCACTAGAGGATACCGAGATAAAATATAGAACTCGTTGAAATCCTACACATAACGTTGGCTCACAATTTAGGTCCGAGCAGACGAGCCTCTGGAAATGAGCCTAACATCGAGCTTGAAGTGGAATTCGTTGCAATCCAACTCTTAAACTCGGCTTTATTGGTCTGGCTCCTTGCCGTTCCCTATATTAAATCATGCTGTCCTCATATTGTTCAACTTTAACATTTTCTCTTCATTTTCTCTTGTGAGACTTCCTCAGGCGATAACTGGCTAAATAATTGAATCGGAAAAACGGTTACTTCAGATAATTGCATTTATAAATGAAAATAAGCCATATCTACAATGTATAGGTGAATAAAATTTAGAGGCAATATTCAGGTAATAGTCATCTGACAGTCTTGTCCGTTCACAATTGTTATTTTATTTATCACCGTGAATTTTACACGTCAGTCAATTCGCATAACCTCAAAAGCTCGAGATCGTAGGATTCGAGATTTACCTATCGAAACATTTTTGTTGGTGACTATCACATTAATGTACTTGGCGTAAAGTTTTCGCACCCGAGGGGCTTTTGGTGGGTATTCACTAGTTTGTGTACGTTCAAATTTTGTATTTAGCATTGCTCGTACTTTCTCTTATTTCTTTACTATTGGGATTTTAAAACATGAAATGACAATACGCGTCTGCTAGTGTAGGAGACCATAGACATAGAGCATGGGCTGCGCATTCGGGCCGAAAATACGCCGCGACGCAGCAAGCGGGAAATTTGGCCGGGTCGCGCGTGGAAATGGCAATTATTCCAAAACATATTTATCGTCGCAGCTACAAGTTGGAACGTTGCCTCTACCGTTTTCAGGTGAAGTTTTGTAACCCAAGTCGATTGTGACAAATAATTGCTATACCAATCGTTACTTATATGATCATCAATAAACAACCAGGCCAAATTTTATTAAACTCTTTTTATTTTTTCAACACAAAACCTACATCTAGAATAACAAACATATACGAATACCTATAATATTGCATGGAACATCACAGACGTGGTCATAACGACGGTCAGTACGAGAAACATAAAAGAACTTTGAATTTTTTCAACACAAAGCCTATATCTAGAATAACAAACATATACGAATACCTATAATATTGCATGGAACATCACAGACGTGGTCATAACGACGGTCAGTACGAGAAACATAAAAGAACTTTTAATTTTTTTAACACAAAGCCTACATCTACAATAACAAACATATACGAATACCTATAATATTGCATGGAACATCACAGACGTGGTCATAACGACGGTCAGTACGAGAAACATAAAAGAACTTTTAATTTTTTTAACACAAAGCCTATATCTAGAATAACAAACATATACGAATACCTATAATATTGCATGGAACATCACAGATGTGGTTACAACGACGGTCAGTACGAGAAACATATGAAAATTAATAAACACTTATATAAGTAACTTAATTAAGACAACGGAATTATACAAGATTTCAAACGTAGATTAGTTTTAACATGGTCCACTCGTCACGGGTATACCTTGCCTTGTACGTGTTCCCCAGGATTATTTTCTTCACCCGATTTCTCATCGAAACGGCGCTTCTGCGCAACGGTCGGAGAACTGTTTTCTCGGCCTCCATCCAAACCACGGCTCCCTTAGCCCTACATCTATTTCGTAAGGATTCAAGCAGGAACGCCAGCAAAATTAAATCCTCAGCCCTCGAGTAGGGTTTTGTCGTCGGGCCTGCATTGGGGTTGACGACACGAGCCGGAAGCAGGGCAAATAGCTCCAACTGCCTTTTCAACGACTCGTTTGCGAGCCTCGGCGTCGCAAGCGTCACCTTATCGCGCAACGGCAGCGAGACGTTGGAGATTCTCCCGGCTGGAAAGGCGAAAACAAAGTTGGTATCATTCACAAAGCACGAGAGCAGCGAACAAGAATAAGAACAACAACAACAACAACAACAAGCCATCGATACTTACGTATAGCGGGCGGAGGCTCAGAGCCGCAGGCAGTGGACGATATTTCACCATCGCCTCCGCTGTGGGAGGCAACCTCGGGGGGTTGCGGAAGCGATCTCCGTAGATGTTGTCGGGATCCGCCCACTCGAAGCACCAGCGGAACCGGAACCGCTGGAACCGGCCCCCTCGTCGAAGGTCCACCTCTTTCGTAACTCGGACGCTGGATTATCGTCCGATTTAGCGGCAATGGCCGCGGTTTTCGGGACTGCAAAGGAAAAGATATCTCGGTCATGACTTGATCCCACACAACGTACGAATCACCCACCAACCCGACTAATCGGCAATCACTCATTCAACCAATTCCACAAACCACCAACTCGAACGATTTTCCTCACCCATAGCGGTCGTCGCCACAGTTGGCGCCTTTGTGACGAGGAACGGATTGCGCCACACTGGTACCGCAGGTTCGCGCGGCGTTACGATCGGCGCTGGAGCTTCCTTTTTCCGATTGTCCGCCTCCAACCGCGCCCGTTTGAGGTCTTCCGCCAGTTTCACGTAACTCGCCTTTATTCGATCCTCCTCGCGGTGTCTCTCTTCAATCGCCAGTCTTTCCAGCTCCTCATTCTTCCTCGCGGCCGCGTCGCGTCTCGCCTCTCGCCTCTTCAATTTATCTGAAACATACGCACGAAACGAAGCACCCACGAAAGATCAGTACGAACAATTACGGCTATCCGGGGGCAGAAACCAGGGGGAAAAACATCAATCACCAATGTCCGTCACGCAACGGTCGCAATATCGCTCCGCGAACTTGGCGTTCGCCCGCTTGATCAACCTCACTTTTTCGCGAAATTGCCTCAGGTTCTCCTGCTCCGCGAGCCCGTGTCCACCCAGGTTGAGGTGCGTGCTGGGTTCTTTCAGGAGCCCGTCGTCCAACACCTGCTTCATGGTTGCGACTTGAAACCAGGTACGCCCGTGTTGCGAATAATGCGAGCCGCAGATCGACGCCGGAACGACCTCGACGAACTCCTTGACGTACGCCAGCAGTTCCGCTCTCAGGTGGTTGAAGTCGGTGGCGACCGCGCAACGAGCCAGCGACACATACAAGGCGTCGGTGCTGACAATACCGCTCGTCACCGCGTCAGGCGTGGCCAGGGTACCCAGTCTCGCCTCGGGTCCCTTGAGCGCGACATAGACCCGCTTGCCGAAGATGACGCGCGGAGCACCGTAGCGATCGGTATTTCCCACGAACGTCACACCGCACCGCAACCTCGCATAAATGCCCAACATGTCCATGAAGGAACGTACCTGTGGAAAACAGTGAAACTTGCAACCAAAATGCTTACAAACGTAGACAGCCGCTCGGTCGGTCGAAAGAGACAGCATATACACGCGGCCAAATCTGTTTCTTTCTAACCAACAACGTCAAATGCATAGAAAACGACAGATTTGGCCGCGTGTGTTACCCTTCTCTCTCACTTTTGGCGTTACCATAGGCTGTATAGGGAAAATGCGCAGTCCATGCTCTATGTCTAACACCGATTCAATCGATCTAAGGCTCAAATGAAAGCTTTTCATGCCCACATCCTAGATTAAATTAGTTCCAATCTGTGTATATTGTGAGGTAAAAGAAAACGACGATACTAGTTCGCGGTATAGGTTAGGGTAGCTGCCTCTCGGGTATATAGACTCGTTCAGTCTCGCGCTTGAAAAAAAAATTTTTCAATGTACTTGACGCGAGACTCTACCGAGTCTCTTGATCTATGTCTATGTAGGAGACGGTTTCTGTCTGCGATACTGGCGCTATCTACGTCGGAACTATCTCGTACTGACGTCACTCTACAACTTTTGTGTGGATTTTCCCGTCTAGTGATTGCATGGGAATGGTTTTAACGTGAATCTTGGTCTGACGACGACGAAAATGAAAACGAAAAATTTTATGACGAAACGGGGTATCAGAATTTATAGTTAATCATATCTCAGCACTCCGGACACCGATTTAATCGATCTAAGGCTCAAATGAAAGCTTTTCATGCCCATATCCTAGATTAAATTAGTTCCAATCTGTGTATATTGTGAGGTAAAAGAAAACGACGATACTAGTTCGCGGTATAGGTTAGGGTAGCTGCCTCTCGGGTATATAGACTCGTTGAGTCTCGCGCTTGAAAAAAAATTTTTTTCAATGTACTTGGCGCGAGACTCTACCGAGTCTCTTGATTACGGTGATATTTGCTGAAATCGACTCGCATCATTACTGATGTTAATATACGTCATTATCATTATTGTGCCATAATAATAAGCGAAGGTGACATTCACAGTCTTCCAGAAGGACATTTTACACCATGGTGCATACGATATTTTATTCATCCACGGACGGAAAGCGCGTTGTTTATGCGCACAGCCGCTAATAAAGGACGCGCTTCATTCCCTAGGTGCATAAACAATAATTAAAACTCTCTCACAAACAAACGATACGTGAAACAGTGGGGAACTTGTGGAATATGTATTCAAAGGTCAGCACGTTATGTTGCAATAAAAAATAAAACAATACAAATAAATATAATGAACGAAGTGATCTCTCATACCTATAAGAGCCCGATTTTTTGGCCATATAATACAGGAGAGACAAGAAAGTTGGCTAAGCCGACTTGGCAGAGAATCGAGCTGCGGCACAAGTGGATAGTGGGATTCAGTAGAGTAAGAGGTACGTGTGACACGACAATATAGTAACACAATAACTTAGCTAAAACACTAATTACGCTCGACGAGGAGAAATTACAAATAATTCACGATCCTTCAATGGGCCTACGGCTCAATAAAATAAGTACAGTAACAAAATAGGACGGCCTACGGCCTACGACAAAATAATATAATCTCAAAAATCACACTCAGACGACACCAATCGTTTTCCGACGACTGACTCGCCTCCGAGAGGCTAATCCTCCGGTTGAAAGACTGCTCAAAAGAGCTGATTATTTACAAAATCACTTAAGGGGGGAGCCTGCTTTAGAGGCTTCTAAAAATCGATTTTTTCGAGGATTTTTTTGGGAAGGAAAGAAATATCCGATTGAAACGAAACTTTCAGGGTTTATTGTTATATATTTCAACAGTCTTCTCAAATTTTTTCATTAGGCCTTGTCATATTATGCCTGGTACAAGCATTTCGCCGAGGCGCCTCGAGTGTGTAATTGTCGTGCGGCGGGAAAGATGCAGTTCGCAATTTCCATCTGAAACAAAGAACCCAAAAAAAAATTCATTTTTCAATAGTATAGCTTCTAGTTGAACCAATAAAATTCAACAAAAAGTGAAAAATTCAACAATTTTTCGCAAATTGAAAAAAAAATTCATTTTTTTGGAAAAAAAAATTCACTTTAGATTGTTCAAAAAGTGGGTTAATCTTAACTTTCTTAAGGTTTTTTAGGTTCAACTAGAGGAGAATTTAATCCCGAATACAATCCATTTTGTCTCGTTTCGATAGGACGTTTAATTCTTTCCCTATCTTTCCCGCCAATTAGGAAAAAACGTAAAAATGAAAAACCGAGAAATCGCGCGTCAAAGTTTTCGTATATAAAAAATCCTCATTTTCTTGAACTTACCGCATTAATATGCTAATCAGCGATTCCTGGTCCATAAAGTTGCCCTTCAGACTCTTCAAAAAACTGATTTTCGCCCAGATGTTCGAGTCTGCGGGCTGTTCTGACCTCTTTACTTGAAAATGAAGCGCGCTTGTTTTCTCGGGTGACGCGCTCCTCGACGCTTGCTCACTATTTCTTCTGTAACTCCGAAAATATTTCGAATTTGCTTCTGAAATTTTAGGGACACATTCTTGAATAGTTTAGGAAGACATTTATGCAAAAAAAAAAAAATCGATTATTCGAAGCCTCTAAAGCAGGCTCCCCCCTTAAAATTAACTTAAACTAACTCTGCCTCCGTAGGCGAAACAAAAACAAAAGACTGAACAGAATTCAAAATATAATAGCGATTTGAATCTCTCCGTAAGAGAAAGAGAGTGCGACAGTGACGTAGTAGGACTATCTTTCTCGCACTCGCGTGCAAAACCTACGACTCTACAAAAGCACTACTACGCGACACAAAACTCAAAAATCTCACTCAAAAATCAAAACTCGAAACTCTATTATGAAGTGAGACACTAGTGGCGGCCTACCGACTCGGAGGTCGTCTTAATTTGATTCTCAAAGATCTCTAAAAGCCTCGTGGCTCGGACAAGGCAAGATGGCTGATGGCCGTTTGCCGAATTCAAATTAGTACAGGTCAAATTGGCGAAATGCAAGGCCTCGTGGCGTCTCGACGACGACCCCTCGGATGCACTAAACTCGAACTCAACAGAAACTCAATAGCTTTCCTGCCGGAAATTCACACAAAATTCAGCCTCGTGGCTACTATAAAATACAATTTCTACAATTAGAGCGAGCCCTAGATCTCGGGGCTCTACCTGCGAGGCAGGCCTACGGCAGAGTGATTAGACGGCATGGCGCCGGTACTTAGCGCCCTCATTATAGGCGATCGATTATCGATTTTGCAAATCTGCCGCGAGATCCTTAAAAATGGCGACCTGTTGTCGCTACGCGCGCAATTCGAAGTTAGCCACGGTATTCGTAGCTCGCTAAATCGAAGGACCACGGGCTGCAGATTCTTCTTGGTGGCGGGAATCCCTTCCACCACCGATATCCCACGTTGCAGAATGCCCTTGGCACTCCTCCGTGTCCTCTCGTTCAGTATTTGAAGGTAGCCTGGCCAGTACTATCCTCCGGAGCTTTTAGGTGGCGTTCATTGAAAAGGATCCCAACAGTCGATTTTTGTCGTCGTGCGTTGGTCGTGTGGCGTATGAGTCTTAGTTTTGGCCGTCGTATGGGCCTCGTCTCCCACATAATAGAGAAAAGTCGTAAAACAAAACAAACGAATTAGAATCAAATTCGACAGTCTTAGATCGGTCACGGTCGCCTCTCGGAGAGTTTCTAGCCTCGGGGCTAACCTAATGCATTCGTGCTCCTTTCATGCATCGCACCCTACGTAACTATGGTCGTCTAAGGGTTCAGGAGTCACTTGTAACACGCGTTGCAAAATGCAATGTTACACACTATAGGTAATAATAAACATTTTAGTAAAGCCGGAATTACAAGATTATCAGTCGTATTTATCACAGTAACGTTATATATTTCTATAGGTATTAATGAACATTTCACACATAAACAGAAAGAACTGTCTGGAGACGTATAACTACTCGTGCTCATTCCGAAACCATATCAATACCTTGATTACAACAAACAGCCATGTTACACACATAATCGATAATCTATAGTTTATCCTTCGGTACTAGGATATAAATACTATGATACTGGAGATACTACATACTACTATACCGGATAATACTATACACTATAGGATATATTGAGTATTTAAATTCAACCTTCATCATCATTTTGACTAGAATTACATCACTGTCTTGCTCAATTCTCAGCGTCAAGAAGTACTTTCACTGACGCGCAATACTCCAAGGTGGTTTGGAATCCCATGGGTGGATCATGAGAAAAATCTATTTTTCTTCCACTTAATGCTTTGACTGAATGGATCGGGGCGTCTAACATAATTTCCCGGAGCTTATATCTGTCGGACCGTTCTTTATGTGCCCGTCGTTTTAACAGCCAATGCGCGATGCCTTTCCTTGCAGTGTTCATGTCGGCTTCAGAAAAGGAATAGAACGATTCCGGACATCAGGTGAATACCCACGAGCATACATGAACGCCGCAATTTCCGGCAAAATCACGATTGGTTGACACCTGCGAATGAACATCGGATGGGATTGATACATTCCAGTTTTGCCAACGTGTGATTTTTTGGAGCGAGCAGTGCGATAGGACTCTATGAAATTACAGATCCCATCAATTAGCTTAGAAGGCGGTATTCCGTGCATAGAATCGAAGTATACGAATTTGTTGTGCGGAAATCCGACGACAAGAAGTGTGCAATGGTTGACTAGATGAACTGGTAAGAGCCAAACATCGTACGACCATATGTCCACCATTTGCGCCCAACGTTGATACCCTATGCTTATAGACCCTTCGAGTAGCTTTTGTGTAAAAAATGATTCGAATGCCAGTACTCTCATGCCATTGCTATTCGCAATATCTTGTGCCAGTACACAGAACCCGTTGACAATATTGTCATCTAGCCATTGACGCGGTAACAAAGTTCTTAATGTATGCTCGTTGAGAATGATACCAGCAACGCTTAGGGTAAGCGCACCAGTGAATGAACACTTAAGGTCAGAGCTGACAATAATCTAAAGAAAATCGAATGAAAAATGACTGAATACGGATGCTTAGCTACTATTCTATTCAAAATACTACAAAGAATGTGGAGAAAAATCGAGAACGCGCGGAAACTATTAGTTGACTGGTAATAATTGAATTAATACGAAAATTGCGAAATCCCGAGTGAATGAACAGAAGAACCAGTGAATGAGCGCTTGGTTCAAGTAAATGAACACAGTGCTCCAATGAATGAACAGCTCCTGACCCAATGAATGGACACAATATAATAATTAAATATCATCTTTATTTTATCGTTCTATTAATGGTATTAAAGCGTTGAGAACCGCCAGGTACAAGTAGACGCATATGATTATTACATATGGGTATATGATGAATTCCACGCGAACCGGACAAAAAAAAAACTCTTTTTCTCATTTTTGCATGAGCTTTAGTACCCTCAAAATTAGAATTTTTCATGTATATAAGACATATGTAGCTATTTTTACCTATGGTGTACGAGCTCTTCTAGTTTTCGGTTGCTTACGCTCTTTGATGTCTTTGGAGGCAAATATCTCAAAAACGGTATGTCGGATGATAAAAGTAATGGAATGGTGATTTGTAGTATTCTTCACCCTCTTTCACCCCAATCCATGATCTTGCCCGTGACTATCGGAAAACATGTCGAAAAATCATTTTCCAATCCAAAACTCTATTTTTATCCACTTATGTCATTTTTAGGATTTTTTTCGTATTTTTTTTTCGAAAAGCTCGGGAAATGTCCCATCGAATCACGTTTGTTTCGGAATGGACCACGGCTTCGTTTGGGAGCTACAATTTTTTTCCGAAGGCGCATACAACAATATGACGCGGCAATGTGAGCGGACGTACGAGTCGTTCGTTTCGCGTTCGGAAAAAATTGTAGCTCCCAAACGAAGCCGTGGTCCATTCCGAAACAAACGTGATTCGATGGGAAATTTCCCGAGCTAGTCGAAAAAAAAAACGAAAAAATCCTAAAAATGACATAAGTGGATAAAAATAGAGTTTTGGATTGGAAAATGATTTTTCGACATGTTTTCCGATAGTCACGGGCAAAATCATGGACTGGGGTGAAAGAGGGTGAAGAATACTAGAAATCACCACTTCATTACTTTTTTCATTCGACATACCGTTTCTGAGATATTTGCCTCCAAAGACATTAAAGAGCGTAAGCAACCGAAAACTAGAAGAGCTCGTACATCATAGGTAAAAATAGCTACATATGTCTTATATACATGAAAAATTCTAATTTTGAGGGTACTAAAGCTCATGCAAAAATTAGAAAAAAAGGTTTTTTTTTTGTCCGGTTCGCGTGGAATTCATCATATATTACAAGAATAAATGAATGAAAGAATATATTAAATGACAGATACTACCTAGAACGTCTGACACGTGGAAAACTATATGAAAATGTACTTCTTCTTTGAAACACAAACAAGCCGGTTGATGAATCTCATTTTTATACATTACGTTCTTCGGCTGGGATCGAACGTTTATTTCTGACAGAGGATACCAGTCGCTTCCTTTTAATTCCGTTTTGTGCCGGAACGTTTGCCTTCTGAGGACTCTCATTTTGAGTTTTGTGTTTTTTCGTATCACGTTTCTTAGTTTCCCGAGAAATTGGTTTCCTTGCAGCTCCTTTATCACAGCTAGTACTAGGAGATGATCCATCCACCTTTTTTTCCAGAGTAGCATTTTGTACAACAATATTTTGAAGTGGTGGACTTATAACTTTGGCGACTTTTTTTCTGTTCTTATTAGCTTCGTTTTCTTTTTTTTTCCGATCTCTCAACCTCCGTTTTTCAATAACTTGTTGTGCTTTTATGATTTTTTCGGTTTCTTTGTTCATTTGAATTTCTTTCCATGTTTTAGACGTAATTGCAAATGGTTCCCGTTCCCGTGTGACTTTTCGTTTTTTTTCATCGTCCAACCTAGGCCAGCTCACTAAAGTCTCATCCCAGTATTTTTTCTGTAAATTTTTCGTGTCAATCAAATCTGTATTTTGTCGTGATTCAGTCGTAATGCTAGAGGGATCTTCGGAAACTTTTTGATTATCAGCTGAATCAGTCGCATTTTTCTGCGATTTCAATTCACTTTGGGTATTGTGGACATTAGCTTTACGGCATGTTTGATCATTTGTCTCAACCAACACTTCTATTTCTGTGTAATTGTTATTGCTATCCTTGATTTCGGCACTGACTAAGATAGGACTAGTTCTGTCTACAATCGTTGGGTCTGATGGTGAAGTTATGTCGTTCACTATCACATCATTCTGATCATTTTGGTTTGATAATAGCGAATCCGATTCAGACGCTTCTGCCTCACAGCATATTGCATCCAATATAATTTCTTGATTAATTTCTAGTAAGTCTTCAGTAGAAAAACCCTCTCCTTCTAACGGTAGTACGACGACATCCTCGTTAAACAAAATGTCTTCATTGATGTTATCAATCATGTTCATAGAAGGCTGTGGGCTATCCTCATGGCCAATAACAACTGTGTCATTTTGGCTGGAATTGACTGACCCTTGCGATGTACCAGATTTGTCGAGACAAAGGTTCCAGATTTTATAAACAGGAGCCTCGCAGTCAAGATTATCTTCTTTCAGTCGCATGAAATATCTTGTTTCCTCGCGCCCTATTGTGTGTCCAAAATCGCTGCGAAATTGGATTTGGTAATATTTTGGGTGGATTGCTTTTCAGCTCTTACTAGTTTCCTCCAATTATCTTTCAACGGTTTGAATATCGCGACATCGCAGGGCTGCATTATGTGCGTGGCATTTGGCGGTAAACAATAAATAATGATTTTCTTTTTGATGCAAAAGTCGCAGAGCTCCAAACTCAAGTGTGATTTATGACCATCGAGAAAAAAGATCACCGGGAACTTGATTTTGTGTTCCAGAAGCCACGGGTAAAATATATTTGCCACGTATTCAAAAAATGTACTTGATTGCATCCAACCTGAATCTGATCGTCCAATTCCGAAATCATCTGGAATTGAATTTGTCACGTGCGCAGGGAGTCTCTGGTAGGGATATACGACAAAGGGAGGTAGTGCTGTGCCATCGGCAGAGAAATTGCATAATACAGTAATGGACTCTTTTTCTGCACCGCACGCTATGTCGTAGAGGTTTGTGACTCCTTTGGGTCCTAGCACAACTCCAATCTTGGGACAGGCTTGTACACCGGTCTCATCGGCGTTGGATATTCGGCTTCCGTCCGTCATTGCATCAATGGCACCTTCTTCGATCAGAAAAGTCCGCAGCTCAGAAAACCATGCCCTCAATGTGTCTTCTGTAACGCAAGCTCGCGCCTTTGAGATTGTCTCAGCGTGTCGCTTTACTATATTCGGTTTCCTTTTAAGGTATGATGCAAGCGATTTTTTCCCTGGTCTGTCATCAACGAATGGATTATCCCGATGTATTTTTTTCAAAATCGTTTGCACCGCATCCTTAACTATCTCCGGGTGCATAGGGGATCCGACCTTAGCTTTGTTTATAATCTAGTTTTCCAGCTTGTCTTCTTCTTCTGGCGATAGTACCGGCTTCGGACCCATGCGGCGAGACAAAGGCGATTTTTCGGATAATTTGTTGTGCAGAGTGCTTTTTGGTATATTATACATCTTGGCTGCATCATTCAAACCCCTTTCGTTAGCCCTTACTTCTTGTACAGCCTTCAATAAGTCTTCTTGACTGTATGCAAAGCGCTTGTAATTTGCTTTTTTACCGGAAGAATTGTCCATCTGTTAAAAAAAAGATAATTCAATTATAAACTGATACTATTCTGACCCTACAAAACTAGCTGACGTAATTCACAATAAACAAAATACATTGATATATTGCAGTGTTCATTCACTGGTACACACTGTTCCAGTGAATGAACATGGGGTGTTCATTTACTGGGACAATCTGATGTTATACGTACCAGTATATG
Organism: Tenthredo livida; assembly: GCA_963992785.1. Lineage (NCBI taxonomy): Eukaryota > Metazoa > Arthropoda > Insecta > Hymenoptera > Tenthredinidae > Tenthredo > Tenthredo livida. The sequence goes on along the minus strand of OZ023072.1, from coordinate 13,642,863 downwards.
AACACCGGTATTTTTCGTGAATTTTGAGGTTAACTGGCAGAACACTGGCATATAATTGAGCATTGAGCTATGTTTTTTACGTCTATGAATTCTTACCTTGATATATATCACCTGTACAACATGCGACACGATTTTCTGCGACTCCACACAATGGTTGCCCTTAGTATTTACAGCAGTCGATGTCACACGTGTTAGCTTCCGAATTCATTCTACTCTTTAGGGTGAGTATTAGATGACGCCACGGGTGGCGTTACACTCAGGAAGATACGAAGTAATTTCTGACAACAACACACTTCGACAAAAAACAATTGATATCTTAAAAATGAATGAAAACTATCAAGTGGTCATTCACTGGTGTGTGTTCATACACTGGTGCGCTTACCCTATATATTGTCCGGATTTTTGGGGAAACTGATCGGATACGAGGAAGGCAAAAACAATGTTTCGCCAGCTGCGTCATCGTTTATTAAAGGCTCACTACAGACAAGCCCATCACCAGCCACTAGTTCGTCTTTCGAAGTAACTAAATGATGTGTTATATCATAAGGAGAAGTAGAAATTATTGATGCGGACTGATCCAGACCACTAGAAACAGGGACTGATGTTTGCACAACGTCAGAATCGACCGTTACATAATTTTCCAAATTTTCTGGCACATCTTCAACATTTTTAACTTTATTGCAGAAGCTTTTCGAATCACGTCTGTTAAGGGGAGACAGTACTGAAAAATTCGTCCAAAATTACCGAAAAATCGATTTTTCGTTTTTGACGGAAAAATTGTCTGGAGACCTTCCTCTATCTATAAAAAATTACATGGTGGTGAAACGATTTTTTTTAAGGTGACTTTAAGCCCCATAAACAAACAAAAGCGTTTTTCGCGTCATATTTGCTATACTAGCGCCCCCATCGGGCGTGGGGGTCGTGGATAATTTGTGTAACAATCAGTTTGTGATATAGTTGTTCCATCTGTAATCTGCTTTAACATAGGTCGTCGTTTGCCGCGAATTTTACGCGCCATATTGCTTTTATCGAAAGATACACGCTTGATACACGACTTCGGTCCAAGTTTGTACTTACGATTCGAATAACTATTTCCGTGCGTTTTGAAGAGATCTGCCTCTCAAAATGGATAAAGACAGTTCTCGCTGGCGCTCTCGCAAGAGGCGCTCAAATAAAAGAATGAAATAGTGTGTGAAAAATCTACGTCCCGATAACCCACCTGTACCTAACCTAATTCCAGCATTCAACTCAATTCCCGTACCTAACCTGCCCATACCAAATCGCACCCCAACAACCGTTCAAAATAACGGGATCGAACCAGTGGCTGGACCATCTGGAGTACAATCGAGACGTCAAATTCCTGGACCAGCGGAAGTGCAAGAAGTATCGACTCGTAATCGGCATACGACTATTGAAACAACGGAGAGCTTTGGAAAACTCAGTCTGTTCGACATAATGTGCACACCGGAAGAAGAAGGAGCTCAGAAGGAAGCCAAGGATGAGTTTTTCCTTGTACATTCCACCTGCTGGACGGAATTATCAAAGAACACCGCAAGTAGTGAATGCACAGAAAATCCCCTTGTACAGGTGAGAGAGCAGTATGGATTATGTTCAAAACTCATTCTGAAATGCCTAGCGTGTGGCTATAAAATGGGAGAGAGCTATACGAGCCCCCGAACCAAAGATGTCACCACAACGAGACCACCATTCGAAGTAAATGGACGAACAGCTGATGCCATGATCACTTTGGGACAAGGACACTCAGGGATGGAAAAATTCTGCACTGCAATGAGTATGAGAGGCATGAGCAGTCGCACTCACAAAAAACACATGGATAAGTTAGCTGCGGAAAGTAAAAAACTGGAGGAAAGGATTCTGGAAAAAGCAAGAAAGGCTGTACGAAAAGCTCACGAAGCAATAGATCCTACTCTAAAGAATAAAGAAGTACTTGACATTGCAGTATCGTATGACGGGACTTGGCACAAACGAGGCTTTACATCCATGTATGGATTGGGAATAGTCATTGATATCATTACTGGATTGGCTATTGACTACCAGGTCCTCTCAAAATACTGCCAAATGTGTGTCGTTGCTGCAGCTGAACTAGACGCTAACTCACCTGAATTCGGGATATGGCAAGAAGGCCACAAAACAAGCAGCGAATGCAATGCCAACTACGATGGATCATCTGTTGCGATGGAGACGAAGGCAGCCGAGCATTTGTGGAAAAGATCAGTCGATAAAAACAAAATGAGATACATCACAGTATTATCCGATGGTGATGCGAAAACATCCGCTCACCTCAAGAGTATCGCTCCATATGAAGACGATATGCCTGTCTCAAAAGAAGAATGTGTAAATCACATTGCGAAACGGATGGGCACAGGACTCCGTAAGCTCGTCAAAGAGTGGAGAACGAAAGGAGTAGTACTAGGGGGCCGTGGTCAAGGTACACTGAAGGAGACGACGATTGTAACCTTGACTAGTTACTACAGAAATGCCATTGCGAAGAATATTCCAAACGTGCCTGCTATGAAACAGGCGATATATGCCACTCTCGACCACTGTATGTCCACCAACGAAAATCCACAACATTCGAAATGCCCCACTGGTCGAGACTCGTGGTGTTTTTTCAACAGAAGTGTAGCGACGAAAGAAAAGCCAGCGGGCCACGAAAAAATGCAGTTGAGACTCAATGCAAATGTGGTCGAGAAGATGAGGCCTCTCTACGAACGTCTGGCAAATGACGAACTGCTGGCCCGGTGTGCGAGAGGAGCTACGCAGAATGCTAACGAAAGCCTCCACGCTCTGATTTGGCGAAAATGCCCAAAAGAGACCTTCGTATCCAAAAATAGGGTAGATTTGGCGGTAGTAACTGCAGTGGCTGAGTTTAATATGGGTGAACTCCATGCCCAGAAGGCAAAACTGTTAGTCAGGTCCAGGAAACTACCAGATATTGCCAAAAAGATCACCGAACAACGAGATGCCAGGCGAAAGCGAAAGGGTGAATGGAAAGGGACAACGGAGAATAAAAGAAGTCGACGTATAGCCAAAACGAGCAAAACTAGAGCTGAGGAGGCGAAGAAGCAGGTTGAAGGAACGACATACAGCGCCGGAGGATTTTAACATTTTTCTACAGGTGATCTCAGCGCTGAAGGAGTCTGATGGATCTGGAGCTGAGGAGACGAAGAAGCAGGTTGGAGGAACGACGTACAGCGCGGGAGAATTTTAACATTTTTCTATAGGTGATCCCAGCGCTGGAGGAATCTAATGGATCTTCTGTCAGGCCAGTCTCCGAGCCCTGAGCGCCAAAGTTGAATTCAGGTGCGTTATTTCACAGTAGACTCGTATGGGCTGGATGAATATCGCAGATCGAATTGTTTTTTCAAAATATTATCAAGATATTTATCTGGCCCTAATAATTACTCCACAAGAAAATTAATGCATTTTTGGTTTCAGTTTGTTTTTATGACCGAGCACTTCCAAAACTCCAAAACTCACTATATATAATGGGTGAAAAAAGTGAACTCGGAGCTGGAACGGAGGAACGAACTTGGAAGTAGATTGGAGCAGCGGAGGAGATCGACCAATAACTGAGAAGATCACTCACTAAATACTTTTTTACATCAAGATATCGATCTCAGATTCATGCTAAATAATTCATGTTTTGAATTTTACTGAGTTGTACAATTTTTCCACTTGTGATAATTCGTAATGGCCATAAATAACTTTCAATATCGACTACTTATTGTCACGAATTTTTACAAAACAAAGTTCATCCTTTCCCATTCGTTTTTTTGCTTATTAGGAATTATTCCAACAAAATTTTATTGAATCGCGTTTATCTCAGAACTGTATTTTTGGATATTCAAAAAATCTCTTGCGCATTGGTTTTAGTCGGATCACTTTCCCCTGTGAAACACATATTCTAGGGCACATTATCTTTAAATTGCTGGAGGGAATTCGGCGTAGTGTGAAAAGAACTCATTTTCTGGTACATAATGTACGAAAATTTATCATAAAAAAAAATACCTCTACGGTGAAAATAGTTTCAATAGGCAAAGAAGGTCTATTTGAAAATTCCCTCCAGCAATTTCTAGATTATGGTGGTATATGTGTGGAGTCCAAATTTCAACCCTCTGCGATAACACTGTATGCGCAAGGAGCGTTTCGAAGAAGTATACTTTAGAATTAGAAAAATAGCCATAACTTCTAAAGTATTCGACCTATATATCCTGAATTTTGGCTAGTTTCTAGTTAAAGAGTTTCATAAAAGTTGTCAACATTTGGGAAATATCCATACACGAACAAAGAAAATTCCAATTTCAGTACCGTCTCCCCTTAATAATTTTGGGGAATTTGAAGTACACTAGACTCTGGCAATAAGAGACAAATCTCGAGACTGATGCTCGACGCGCTCCGTTCCGAGAAAAACTCAGGAGCGGATACGCGTGTTGTTTACATTGTATGTGGCAATTTGTGATTCGGGGCCCGGCAAAGTTTTACACACGGCTCTGTTCCAAACCGGCTTAGTCCAAAGCACTATATCTATACATATGCCTCTGAATATAGTAGACAAACCCTCGGCGTGTCTCTTATATCCAGAGTCTAGTGTAAGTTGAAGATTTTCCCTTTTTCAGCCATAACTCTTCTTGGAGGTCTGAATTGTTTTTATTATTACGGCGCTGCCTTTCAGTTTTCAACGAAAATTTTCTTTCACGAAGTCGTGGAATTAGATAAGATTCCATTTTTTGTATAAATCTTGGAGCTGAGATGCCTAAATTTCTATCAAAAATATCTTTTTTCACAATCTTAAACCAGTTTTCGACACTGGCATCACTGTCCCGTGACAAGTTGAATCGACACAGCAGAACGGCAGACCATAATGGAAAAAAAGGTAGAAGATGCTCCAGTAAGTAGGACGAAAATTCGGCAGAATAATACTCGTTTGTCACAGTAGCCGTGTCATCGAATTGTGTTCTTTCATTGTTGTATACAGTTACGCAGAACGAATAGAAGGGCGAACCAAGGCGTAATGTATGCGTTGTCCTCAATTCATCAATCGAAGCCTCTGTGACTAAGTCTATTTCTGGCGAATCATCTGAACCCGAATCATCATCGTTGCAATATTCAGTGTTTCGAATATCTTTTAGAACGGTCTCAAAATTACGGCACTGTTCCTTGGACCCAAAGATAAGTACTGCTTTACGGAAAGTTTCTTTTGCGGTAAGCATATTTTGACAATGAATGATCCATATCAGTTTCCGAAAAATTGTCATTGACCCATTCTTGGGTATTTTATCTCCCAGCTTAGGGACGACATCTGGTATGCCGGTGCATTCTATCATGGGCGAACAACTAAAGATTTGCCGCTCAGCAGTCATGTTCAAGAAACATGTCTTCACCTCATCGAAATGCCTACGAAAGATATCATATATCTTTCGGGAGTGTTTTTGATCGTGCGTTCACGTCGCGTTGCCAAAACTCGAAAGCAAATTTGATGCCATGGGCTGTCAACACATCTGTATGACGGGATGGACTTAGTTTCCCGAAAATCGTCTATGTCCAGATGTGGGAATAGATCAGACAATATCTCGGCCAGCTGTTTTGGTGTTATAAACATAATGAGCCAGTACGAAGTTGAAAATATAGCCTAGGTTCTACATTATTACTAGATAACTTGAAAACAAAAAAATAGCGTATTCGCTTTCTCAGCAAATCGTGAAGACGCGGTGTAAAAATAATCTTGTGCTGCTGCCAATTAATCAATTGTATCGTACTTTAGGATGCACGAACTTTCTTTTCTTTTCGGGATACCTGAGAAGAAGAATAACATATATCTACATACGCTCTGTACCTGTATGTAATGTATTGAGAAATAATAAAATATGCAATACATATTATGCATACGTATCATGAATGAAAATTTAACTGCAGATATTCATACAAGCCCTTATCCTTAATTTAATTATATGTCACCCGTTATTTACTGTCAAAAAACTTTCACTCATAATGCCGTGATTAACGACAACGGCGAACAAAGGAAAATCGATTTTATCTTTATAACGTCAGGTTTCAAACATGACATGAATTCCTCTTCATTCCATATCAAATTATTATCGATACATTGCATGCGCCTTTAATATTAACTAGTAAACTGGAAAATGATTTGAGGAACGACGGGTAATATATGAGGCATTCCACATGAAATCGACCTGACCAAAACCTTGACCCCCTCAGAATCGATTCAAAGTTTGAGAAATGTCTGTGTCAGTTGATGAGAGTATGCATGAATTTTTCTAGATTTTCCATCGAAAACATTTAGACGTTAGCGGCTGGTACGATACTATGCGAGAATCGGCAAGATCCGAGTTTTAATTGAGTATACCTCGAAAACTACATATCACACGAGAAAAAATTAAGGATATGAGAAACTTTCAGATCAAAGTGAAGTTCAAAGTAATGATATGAAAAAAATATAGCAACTGCGAGAAGTTTAAATAAAATTGATATAAAATTAATTTTTCAAATTTCCCAAGTATACCATACGCTTATTTCTGCTGAAAATTTCAGAGGTTGCTCCTCTGTTAATGTAGAAGACAGTATGTAAGTTTCATTATGGGCTCGGATTTGGTTTAGAAGCTATGAATGTTTTACTGATTTTATTTTCAGGGGATCAGGATTTTGGTTCGGTCGATTTCACGTGGAATGCCCCATATGCATACCGCATATCGTTACATGTGAATAAATAATGTGATTAAGCGCAAGGACACGTGTTTTCAACTGCGCGTACGGAACGCTCTAACGTATGTATACTGCTACACATATTATATACGTATTGCGTACGTATTCTCGAAACCTGTCGTTTAAACGTCATTTATACGTTTAGTAGACTGAACAAGGATGCGTGTATTCAACTGCGCGTACGAAACGCTCTAACGTACGTATACTGCTATACATATTATATACGTATTGCGTACGTTTCCGTAAAACGTCTTCGAAAACCAAAAAATCAACGAATACCTCGCGAATTTTGAGTTACACTATAACAACGTCCAGTTCCTTCAATGATTATACTACACGTCATTTATACGTTTTTTTCCGATATAATAATGAACGGGCAATATAATGAAATCGAGTGAGAACGTGTGGAACTCAAGGCGAGAAATTAAATGAAAAAAACATACTTGCCACTCGGATGTTCAGTTGAGATATCTCAGCTACATTAAAACACTGATATCACTGAGACAGATACAAAATCCAGAACAATTACGAGAAAGTGACTGAATTTGTCAATGGGTAGTTTGGCGAAGTCGATAGAGCGTGCGAATAGTAATACAAGCGAATGCGAGCGTCCCCGGATCGAATCCCGACCACAACAATTATGCGAAATTTTTCTAATCTTAAAATTCTTACCTTGTAATAACGTACGATTGTTTGCGATTAGTGGATGTTGATCGACGCCTCATGTATTGTTATAAATTCATTTTAGGTACCTTAATTTTTTTATTTTGAGCGACGAATTATTTGGTCAAATATTCAAGTGGTACACATGTATTAAACGTTGTTTATTGCGTAATATTAAACGTATCGACGTAACGTTTTCAATAAACGCTTCTTATCCGTTTAACTGAGGAACATTCACCCTCTGAATAAACGTAGAGTATATGACCTTTTTATACGTTTTTTATACGAACTGGTGTTTATTGGGTATAGACCTATACATGATAATATATGGACTCATATCAGTTATGTCTCATCAGATCTGATTATATATAGACCTTAGGGCAAGTCGAAAATAGTTGAAATTGCTGACTACCCTCGAAAATCAAAGATATCACTGAAATAAAGGTCTCCGTGCAACTATTCGATTTTTCGAATTTCTTTAGGGGGCGCGCGGGACGTCCAAAAACGCCATTATTAGCGTTCAATTTTTATATATCACTGATAAACGTAAGCGGATCATTCCAAAAATTATGATTTCTTTATATAAGGTGCCCAGATATGTACTCTTTTGAACCCATATTCACGGAACATTAGGAAATAGTTCATATCTTCGAAAAAAATCTCTGAAAATCAATATTTTCACTATTTTTATCAATAAAATATGAAAATTTCCAAAATGAATATTTATTTTCCAGCAATTCTCGCATTGTGAGCAATACTGATACCGAGTTTCACAAGAAAAAAACGGATGCAAGAGATACACGAACGTTTGAGACGAAAAAAAACAATGTTTAATGATAATTACTTGAAAAGGAGTGAAAATATTGATATTCAGAGATTTTTTCCGAAGATATGAATCATTGGCTAATATTCCGTGAATATGGGTTTGAAAGAGTACATATCTGGGCACCTTATATAAAAAAATCAGAATTTTCGGAATGATCCGCTTCCATTTATCAGTGATATAGTAAATTGAACGCTAAAAATGGCGTTTTCGAACGTCCCGCGCGCCCCCTAAAAAAATTTGAAAAATCGAATTGTTGCACGGAGACCTTCATTTCAGTCATATCTTTGATTTTTGAGGGTAGCCAACAATTTTCACAATCTTCGACTCACCCTCATAGACCTATATATAATTAGAGATGGACTTATATCAGATATGTCTGATCTAATCCGATCGTATATAGAGCTATATATGATTATATATAGTTCCACATATAATTATACATAATCCCATATATAAATATACATGATCATATACGATTATAAACTCAGCCAAAAAATTAACGGACCACGTAGATTTGCCTAAAAAGCGATTGGTTTACGAATCGCTATTAGTGGAAGAATATCAGAAATTAATTGAGGGGGGTAGTTTTTTGAAGATAGAATCTTCATCTCCAACACGGTTTCTAAAAATTTTACCTGCGATTATTTTTCACCTGTCTATGCAGGTTTGAACAGCGGATTGCGAAACGCATGAGAAATTCAAATTTCAAAACTTCGCTGTGGTGCTAAGAAAAAATTGCATGAAATTCGTGGCATAGTGGTTTTGTAGCTTGAAACCTTCTCTTTCCAAAACCATTTTTGAAACTTTCTTGCAAATTTTCGTAACAGAGTTATTGAATTTTAAGTAATGTCAGGCAATTTCGACGTTACCCAAGATGCATCACGTGGAGGTACAGTATACAAGCATTCCAAATTAGTTGAGAAGTAGCTTTTTGGAAATCGAATCTTCATCTTCAAAATTGTTGCTGAAAATTTCACCTGCGATCATTTTTCACCTGTCTGTAAAGTTTTGAATAGAGGGGTGAGAAATGCTACTAAAATTCAAATTTTTAAACTTTTTTGTAGGGGTAAAAAAAAATTGCATTAAATTTAGTGGTTTTGTAGCCGCAAACCTTCATTTTCAAAATCCGTTTCTGAAAATTCTTTTCGAATTTTTGTAACAGAGTAATTGAGTTTTAAGTCATGTCACACAATTTCGGCGGTACCCAGGATGCACCACGTGGAGATACAGTATATACAAGCACTCGATGTGTATGTGTGCGTCCGCATGTGTGTATGCGTCTGTTGCTGTGACTGTCTTTGTGAGATACGCGCACATACACACGGGATGCTTGCAGACTGTACCTCGAGGTGATGCATCCTGAGTAACGCCAAACTTGTCTGACATTACTCAAAATTCGATAACTCTGTCACGAACATTCGCAAAAAAGTTTCAAAAATGGTATTTGACATAAAAGATTTGAGGCTACAAAACCACTTCGCTGAAAATTTCATGCGATTGTTTGTTACTTCCACAGCAAAGTTCGAAAATTTGAATTTCTCATGCATTTTGCAACCTGTTATTCAAACCTGCACAGACAGGTGAAAAGTAATCGCAGATGAAGATTTTAGAGACCATTTTGAAGATGAAGATTCGATCTTCCAAAAACTACCCCTCTCAATTAATTTGTGATATTCTTCCGCCAAGTTATAGCGATTCGTAAACCAACAGCTTTTTAGAAAAATCTAGGTGGTCCGTTAATTTTTTGACTGAGTGTGTATGATCCCATATATATGGGGTATTCCAAAATATTTTTAACGGTCATTTACCCCGACCCCCATCGATTTCCGAATAAATTATTCTCAGGGTAACCCTAGACCCAGGTATGATTGCTGAATTATTTTAGAATTTTGCGATTTTTTTTTTAGAAGTTACGATTTTTTGAAAATCGCACTTTTCGGCAACAGCTCGTTTTTCATCCAATTCTAGTTGGCAACCAAGGTATCCCACGGAAAAGTGACTGGTGCACAACTGTCCAGTTTTTTGACGTACTTCGAAATGGAAATATTTGTAGATTTTTTCAGACACCGGAAGTGCCGAAATTCTCGTTTCAAAAATCAAAATCTCGGATTGACAAAAGTCGCCGTGATCGATCTTTTTGAAATTTGTAGACAAAATTCAACATCGAAAGACGGAATTTTTAAGACCAGGCCGAAGTTGGGCCTACATCGGGTTTAGGAGGTATGGCTATGTTAATCACGCGAAAATTCATATTCCGGCGTTATTTTGGTTATTATTATTATGATGATTATTAAAATTATCAAAATCATTATTTTTGTTATTTTTATTATTATTATTATCATTATCATTATTAATTGATAACAAAAATAATAATTTTGATAATTTTAATAATCATCATAATAATAATAACAAAAATAACGCCGGAATATGAATTTTCGCGTGATTAAAATAGCCATACCTCCTAAACCCGATGTAGGCCCAACTTCGGCCTGGTCTTAAAAATTCCGTCTTTCGATGTCGAATTTTGTCTACAAATTTCAAAAAGATCGATCACGGCGACTTTTTGCAATCCGAGATTTTGATTTTTGAAACGAGAATTTCGGCACTTCCGGTGTCTGAAAAAATTTACAAATATTTCCATTTCGAAGTACGTCAAAAAACTGGACAGTTGTGCACCAGTCACTTTTCCGTGGGATACCTTGGCTGCCAACTAGAATTGGATGAAAAACGAGCTGTTGCCGAAAAGTGCGATTTTCAAAAAATCGTAACTTCTAAAAAAAAAATCGCAAAATTCTAAAATAATTCAGCAATCATACCTGGGTCTAGGGCTACCCTGAGAATAATTTATTTGGGAATCGATGGGGGTCGGGGTAAATGACCGTTAAAAATATTTTGGAATATCCCATATTCATATACGATTAGACAAAATCATTTTTTCCCGGGCTTTCAATGCCTACACTGAGAGGTGATATGTATTGTAACGTTACGGATTGTCTGCGTCGTTAGATCTTTAAGACAAGCCGTTCGTCGGGTTCTAAAAAGATGTTGGATTTTTATCGTTAGTTAATTAATGAATAATTTTGGACTCCTCGACACTGTGGGTGGGGAAAAGATAGGTAATGCCACACAAAAAGCCACCCTACACAGATTTTTTTATTATTTTACAATCCTACGCTATTCAATGCTTCTCAGGTCTTTCAACCGCCGAAGCTTTTAACAATACAAAACCTAAGGTTTTGCCGACCCCCACTGAACCAGGTGGTATTCCGAGCCAGTGGTCTCTGCTATTGCGAATTCAACTCTATCTTGCAGAACCAGGATCCTAGATCCGAGCCTGCGTGTCAGATTCAGAATCACAACAACTGGCCCTCGGATACAGGTCGCTTAAACCGCAGCCGTACGCATCTGTTGATATTTTTCTGATCTCTAATTTGGCCTTCGTGTGGTATGCTAATCTACAGGATAGAGAAACAGAAATGTCAGGCAATACTCAATAAGCTTCGTAAGAAAGTTATATTTAAATGCCTAATAAAATAATATATAATATTACAAAGAATACATATCAAACTTATACTCCTATTTCCCTACTCAAAAGGCTACTGAATCTCGGTTTGATTTAGACAGCAGTATTGCTTTAGTTAATGCTTCTTATTTATTTTATTGAGTTTCCTATCTGCGATTTTAGCTAGAATAGATTTCTAAATTTAGTACAATGAATTTGATTGATCTGACTATCTCCTATCTTAGTGAGTATAGAATATGTTATTGAATGCTACGACGGCCGCTTTGGCTCGATCGTACTAAGCTCAAAGAGTTATGAGTCGCACCGGTGCTCTACCTGGAATACGCTGCTGAGCTAACTCGGCAGCCCCTTTTATACTTGATCGTCGTCGCTTGTGACGTCACAAGCGGCGCTTCTGACGTCACAAGCGGCGCTTCTGAATTTGTCCAGTTTTTCGATGATTTTGGACGTCCAATCGTAGCAGGCCTGGGGTCTGACAGATTGACACGTTACATTGCCCCCTTCCATTAATTGGATTTTGTAGTATAAAAGGCAATGTGCTTCCGGAAAAATTCATATTAATGGACCATTGGTTCTGCTACCTCCCGGACTTCCGATTCTGGTCTTCACAGTTTCTTCTACCTAAGTTGATCAGTCACCTCAAGTGCATCGGGATTTCAGTGCATCTGGTGTCCGGTTTTCCGATTGGGATTCCACCCTTTGTTGCTGGTATTCTTTTACGTTTCCTTGGTACATGAGGCCTGTGTTTGTTGATGAAAGATCATACCTTTTGCTTGGATTCGTCCTTCTCTGTTTGTGTTCGCTCAGTTATACCAAGTGGACGAAGTTCCCACGGTGAGTCTAATCTAGTGACTGGATTACCTCATCTTCTAGTTTTCTTCCATGAACGTAATCCTCTCATTTTCTTTTAGGTTGACACCAATTGGTATCTTCGGTTGTTATCAGGCGTTGCCGTCAGTGCATTCTGTTCCTGATCCTTGTGCCCGCTGATATCATCGAGTCTTCGTCCATCAGGGAAGTGTCGATGGTGTTATTATGTTCGGGTATCGTGATGAGGTTTTGATTTTCATCATACCTTTTCTTTTCAGGTTTTGGTGTCGTCTTCTTCAACCAATCCGTTGCACACGGTGTCATAATGTCACGTCCACGTGCATATCTTTCATATCCACTACGAATTTGGTCCAGATGGGTGCTGCGTTGATCTTAGGATTTAATTTCAGCATCTAATTCTTATATTTAAAGTGTTACGCCTAATAGTCGTACATTATTCGGCTCTTTAAATGTTAGTCCCTCATGTCAAGGGATTATCTCGCTAATGCGAATCTTAATCCTTTACCTAGTGATCTAATTTTTCTAGTTATTGACTTCACTAGTCTCAGAGTATTTCGAAATTTAATCTTTGACCAAATTAATTTATAACGTATATTTAATTTTACATCTTAATTTTTTTTTTTTCTTTTACTTTTATTTATTCTGTATTTGTTCGCCAAATCGGTAATTTTACTAATTCTTTAAACCTTCCGACCTTGGTCGTCGAGTTACATCTATTCACTCTCGGATTAATCTTTCTCTTTCTATTCATTTGTCTACCTATGTTAGACTTATACAATCTGTTAACTAAATTATAACTCTGTTTCGATATCGGGTACTGTTTGTCTATTATTTGATATACCGGCTTCAGCGGGAGCCGCACATCACGTTTGCCCCCTGGCCTACGGTACATGTTTTTGATTTCGAATCCAGCTGCTATTTGTTTTGTTTTGTCTCTATTTAGGTCGACTTGCCTCAACTCAGCCGCTATCTCGATACTCAACTTGTTATGTTTGTGATTTGAATCTTTAAATATATCCTTATCATTCTTGTGATTTTCAACGACTTTATTTTCTAATGCCTCATATTTGGCAACTATTTCATTGTGCAATAGGTTATCGTGTGTTTTTATTTCAAATTGACCTATCTGAGTTTGAGTAACCTCAATATAATCATCTAATTTTTTATTTGAATTCTCCTCAATCTTTGCCCGTTCTTCCCCATCTTCAGCACGATTATTAAGTATCACCCGTTCAAGCCTATCGAACTTGTTGTCCATTTTCCTTTCTAGCAGTTCTAAGGCCTTGAGTAGCTGGTCATATGGACTTGTATTAGAAATTAAACTAAATTGCAGATGCATTTCTACTGTGGATGATGAAGAATTGACTGTATTTGGGCCTAAGTCATGTCCCCGAGTCCCTCAACCCCTGATCACGAGATCTGATGGATCTATACTATCATTTGGGTCTTTGCCTGACATTTCCGTATCGCATCTGTAATGTTGACGTGATTCTGAATCTGACAGGCAGAGCTACTTGGTCTATTTTGTGTACTGAAACTTTAGAACAATGACTCTACTCTATAAACTGACGCCTTAATATTTGAATTTAAATTGAAGTTGACATCAAGTTACGTTTATCAAGTGAATTTGATTTTTTTTCCGAAAAAATAATTGAATTTAATGACGAGGAGCCCCGAAAAAATAAAAAAAATCTGTGTTAGGTGGCTTTTTGTGTGGCATTACCTATCTTTTCCCCACCCACAGTGTCGAGGAGTCCAAAATTATTCATTAATTAACTAACGGTAAAAATCCAACATCTTTTCAGAACCCGACGAACGGCTTGTCTTAAAGATCTAACGATCCAGACAATCCGTAACGTTACAGTATAGCCACTAGCCTTGATGTGTAGCAAGAGCTCGAAACTGGGTACTAGTAGCTATTTCGCAAAATGAGCAGTGGCTGCACACTTGTGTGTAGCCACTACTCATGAATGTATAGCAGCAGCGCACCACGCGGATTCAGACTGTAACACTCGACCTGTTCTCGCCCAATGTGATCTCACTACTCATTTTTCGCTCACTCTCTATACATACGCGAGGAGTCGCTGCTAGATTAGCGAGTTCTAGCACCTACACATATCACCTCTCAGTGTATACCGAAAACAGACATTTGCAAGTACAATACTGCTCATGTACATAATTGTGGTCAACAAAGTTATATTTCCTAACTACACTTACTCCGTCAGAGTGAACACCCGTGTTCAGAAAAGACAAGTGGCATTCGCTGCGCAGCACGAGCATACGGCAAAGGACGGTTTACATGTTGAATCGAACTCTCCGTCCGCAGAATGGCTCCGAAATGAGTCGCTTTCAGATCGATCCGAAAACAGATCTACCGATTCTTTGCGCGGAGAAGATGAAGTAATCGAAGGCGGAAAAAGGCTCCAAGACAAGTCGCTTTCAGATCGATCCGAAAATAGATCTACCGATTCTTTGCGCGGAGAAGATGAAGTAATCGAAGGCCGTTGTATCGTCGATGTAACTTTCATGCTGGAGCAGATCCATGATAAATTCGATAACCATGACCCGTTTGAGATTTGTACGTTTCGAGAGATGATACAAACGAAGTTGCAACACCATGGTTTGCAAACGCAAATCTTCTTCCGGTGCCAGGCGTGCGATTTCGAGGACAGTATCTGGACCGATCGCAAGGATAGAGAAGCGATGGATATTAACCGGAGTGCTGTCGCGGGGACTATCGCCACGGGAATAGGATAAGCACAGATGGAACAACTCTTTGCCTTCATGAGCATTCCCTGCATGTCTAAGAGGACATATAGGAAATACGACAGCGAGATGACCGCGGCATTTGAGAAGGCTGCTGTATCTGAAATGCTGCAGGCCGGCGAGATCGCTAAGAAACTGGCACTTGAAAGAGGGGATTTCATCATACACGACGGC
This sequence comes from Tenthredo livida, assembly GCA_963992785.1. Taxonomy (NCBI): domain Eukaryota; kingdom Metazoa; phylum Arthropoda; class Insecta; order Hymenoptera; family Tenthredinidae; genus Tenthredo; species Tenthredo livida. The sequence goes on along the minus strand of OZ023072.1, from coordinate 13,627,336 downwards.
ATGAAAATTCCCTTTATTAGCGTCGTAGCCGATTGTGGTTGGATGAAACGATCGTACAAAACAGGGAAGTACGATTCTCTCTCTGGTGTTGGTGCGATCGTGGACCATCATACACAGAAAGTGATCTTCCCCAGCAAACCAATACATAACTGATACATAACTGTAAGAGCACATCTAGAGATCGGAGTAATGTAACATAGTTATGTCTCTGATATGCGATATATCTTTAGAATGTAACATATTGTTTACATAACATAAGATGCATGAATGATACGTAATATTGAGGGCATCACGAAGTAACAATGTAATATAACAAAGTTACGTAGAGGAGAAATAACATAACTACAATTCCGTGATGTATCATGTACATTACATGAGACCCACAAGTGATACATAAAATTGAAAGCATCTTCAGGGATCCGGAAATATAACATAGTTACATACATGGGACATAACATTTCTGCAAATATGACATGTGTCGTATATATAACATCAGACCCATGGATGATACGTAACAGAGATGGCAACACCAGGGAACAGAGTCACATAACATAATAAGATCTATGATACGTGCAATATCTTTAGTTCTGCAATTAAAACATCGCAAAATAGGATATCCGTATCTGCTGGCGATAATTTCTGAAACGTATGTAAGTGACTAACATGATAGTACGCATCAATCGAGGCATAAACGCTTCAGAGCTGTTAGATAGCGAGATCGAAAATATAGAGAAATCTAGCAGTATTCACTACACGATACTGTGGTGTAGTGGCGAGAGCGTGCGACTACTAATCCAAGCGAGTCCGAGCGATCATGGTTCGAGCCCGGGTTAGGTCAAAATAATGATGTCGTCTTGAATGAACTAAAAATGCGTTTTAATCTATCTGTGGTTGATTATAAATTGTTACCATGTCATATATACACCATAGATGATGGAAATTAGTAATAATAACGGCTTTTTATTTAGCTTTTCCAGTGTGATAGTTAATTGTATCAGATACATCTCCAATATGTATCTGATACATCTTTCAACATGTCTTTGACATATCTTTGATATGTCTATGATATATCGGTGAGCCGTCGCTGATATGTATCACCAGCACATATCTAATACATTGATGATACATCCAATGTTGCTGACATCGTGCTGTACCAGTAACATACTTTCTTATGAGTTTGATACATAACGTGTAACATTCGTTACATAATATATACGTATTTGATACATATTTTGGTTTGCTGGGTCATCGGCGTCCGCAATAAATTTTGCTATATTTGTGAACGGGCCGTACGGCAAGACACTACACCAAAAGATCACGTCTGTTTTAAGAATTAAGGCCGTGACCAAGCATCCACAGGAATGGAGAGCGACGCGCTACTGGAAGGCTTCAAGACGAGCATCGAAACCCACGGACTGATTTACAAAACTTTGATAGCAGACGGTGATAGCAATGTTTACAAATCAATTGTAGACCACGACCCGTATTCAAAGTACGGCATACGTGTGGAAAAAAGGAATGCGTCAACCACTTGCTGCGCAACTTGGCAAGAAAAGTCAGAGAAGTAGCCAAGACAAAAGGGCGAAAAATTGCCAAGCAGAAGAAGATGGTTAACGGCAGCGTACTCAAATTCAGGCGTGCAATTGAAGCGGCAATACGACATCGTCAGTTGCATGTACAAGATGATCCCGCAGGTAGTACCATGGTTGAGCTCCTGAAAAACGACGTCCTAAACTCACCGTGCCACGTTTTCGGTGACCATAGGAAATGCCGTGAGCTGAACAGTTTTTGTCATGGAGAGACTACTGAAAAGGGAATCAACGACGTCAGGGACCTAAAAAACGCAGGACTTCTTATGCAGCTGGACGATGCAGTGACATATTCAAGCTTGAACGCCGAAAGCTTATTGTATCGCGCTACCAATAACGTTGCAGAATCGTTCAATGCCTTAGTGTGCAAATTCATCGGTGGGAAAAGGATCAACTTTGGCCAGAGGGGATCTTATCAAGCAAGATGTGCTGGCGCTGTTCTGCAACACAATATCCAGAACATCCTAACGAAGCTACACAGAAGCGAGGACAAACAGCCACCAAGAATTGCAACTGATTTAGAGGCCCGGCGCCAGCGTCAGGTACGGTACAATGCGACAATGAAGAAATCCCAAAAAGAATCACGGGCACTCTCTGGTCAAGGAAAACAACGAACGCCGAGGACAGGATAAAAACTACGGCACAAGTGCAGAGAAGGTTGATGCGAATGATGCCGCGTACTACGACCTCGCAGAATTACATCAGAGCCGGCTGTTGGAAAATCAGAAGAATCGTGCCGAAATCGAAGTCAATACGAGAGGGCAGGCCGACAACGCACTGTGGCAACAAGTGCGAATGAAGATTTTGACAGCTTCGAACTTCGGTAGAGTCTGTCGAGCTAGGGACCATACGTCGTGTTGTGCTGAAGTGCGGGCCATTATGTACCCAGCTGTGAGGAGTACGCCTGGTATGGTATGGGGTCGGACGAAGGAATCCGTAGCCATCGAAGAGCTGCAGAATCAATTAGCAATTGCAGGAAATCCTGTTACTGTTAGGCCGTGTGGATTGTTCATTGATCCAGAACTCGAATTTTTGGGAGCCAGTCCGGATGGTATAATCGACGATACCACTATCGTTGAAGTGAAATGTCCTTATGCTGCACAAGCCTACCGCCCAGACGATGCGATTGAACAACGCGTCACAGCAATACCCGATTACTTTGACAAGAATGATCCAGAGAAGATGAACACGTCTCATCACTATTACTACCAGGTACAGGGACAGTTGCATGTAACGCGCGCCAATACATGTTACTTCGCAGTATGGACGCCCAAGGGCTTGAAGTACGTCAAAGTATCACGGGATGATGCATTCTGGAGTAATCGAATGGAACCCTATCTAACTCGATTTTACAAAGAGTGCTTGCTGCCGGAAATGATAGACCCACGAAAAACACGTGACTTGGCCATCCGTGAACCCAACTATATTCTGGAAACTCAGCAACTAAGGGACCAGCGGGCTCTTGAGGCATCGGAAGCTGGAAGAAACACGCAGCGTACAAGAGCTGATCCGAGTGATCCAGAGTCTCGGATCTCGACTACGACGGAGGAGGAATCCAATTTTTCCGAAGAGGAACCCAGAGTCATGCCTACGGTAATAGGTACACGTACTTCCAGAAGAGGAGTGACTTATTTCGTATCATCCTCAGATGAAGAAATCCATCGAACCTCGAAAAAATCACGAGTTTCACCGATAAGAATAAGGAAGCGCTATTCTGATCACGGACATGATTGCGTTGTATTACCCCAGGGCGGGCAACATTCGACGCATTCTATCCAACAGTCACGTGGGATCGTGGCCGCCGCGCCCGCTGAAGCTGCGGGGGAATGCCACGATGGGACTGGATGGGTCACCGCATCAGAAGGGCATGTCGCTAACAGTCCTACCAAATTCGAAATTTACGTTCCAGAATCGGTGAATAAAAACGTGAGAATTGACAAGATCAGCAAAGATGTGTTGGCAGCAAATTCACTGCTGAATGATACGTCGATTGATCAGTTTTTATCAGTAGTCAAGGAAACGTCCCAGTTTGACACGGAAACTTCGCTCTGGCTAACACATTCACGGTTCATCAAGCCTTCGCGGATATCGGAAGATATCCACATTATCGGTGGCAATGATTTCAGGCATTGGCGATGCTTTAATTTTGATGGAATCAACCTGTTTGTATATGACAGCCTAGGCTGTCAAGACTATGAATCATTAATAGCAGAAGAAAAAAGGTTCATTTCCTTCCGCTGGCCGAAACTGGAACTTGAAGATGTCGTCTTTCCAGCAGTCCAGAGACAGCCGGATAATTTCAGCCGTGGAGTATTCGCAGCAGCTTTTGCTACAACGGTAGCTTTGGGAGGAAACCCATCTTATAATGTATACGCGACGGACGTAATGAAGTTATGAAATCATCTGTTTAAAATAATACAGAGCAGAGAATTATCTGCCTTTCCAACACCGTAGTTCACAGCGCATCGATGCAGTTTACAAACGAAACAGATTTCCAATAATTGCGTGAAGAATTGTTCCGCGTTATGTTCCATCACTCGGATCTCTGAGTAAAACAGTTCGCTGCTTTTCGGACGCGGATCGAACAAGTCACAATTCGCTGCTCTTCGGACGCAGATCGGACAGTCACAGTTCGCTGCTCGGCGGACACGGATCGAACAAGTTACAATTCGCAGCTCTTCGGACGCGGATCGAACAGTCACAGTTCGCTGCTCTTCAGACGCGGATCGAACAAGTTACAATTCGCAGCTCTTCGGACGCGGTTCGGAAAGTGACGGTGACAGTTCGCTGCTCTTCGGCCGCGGATCGAACAAGTTACAATTCGCAGCTCTCCATACGCGGGTCGAAAAGTGACGGTGACAGTTCGCTGCTCTTCGGACGCGGATCGAACAAGTTACAATTCTCAGCTCTTCGGACGCGGATCAAACAGTCACAATTCGCTGCTCTTCGAACGCGGATCGAACGAGTTACAATTCGCAGCTCTTCGGTCGCGGGTCGAAAAGTGACGGTGACAGTTTGCTGCTGTGACGTGAAAGTGAAGCCCGAGCGGATGGAAAATTGATTCACGCAACCAAGAGATAATTTAAATTTTTGACTTACCTTTCAATAAGTCGGTAAATGGGATCTTGCTTTCCTAGCTCTATACAGAGCCGTACGTCTATTTAAATATTCTAATTATGAGGCCAATTACCAGGATTAGGATCAGGTGTATGGAGGGTAAAACTCAAATGAAAATGATTGATTAACTGGTAAAAGCGAACTATATTCTACAAACGATTTCGGAAAATATATGCAAATCAATGGTTAACAAAAATGGAATTAAAAATGAACCTATGATTAGCCGTTGTAAACTATGGTTATTAATGCGTCTAGGAAATACTATACTGAAGTCGGTTCTCTGTCGTTACAACTCTCTCTCTCTCTCTCTATCATGTTCATATAAAAATAACGTACTCTAATAAATAAGAAAATAGTAGCGGTGTGATTCTCTAGGCAAGACTGATTTGTACACGAATTACTTATATGCAAATCTGCCTTATGATCCCTTTCTGGTGATTTACCTACACGGAGAAGGAATTGGGTAGACGACAGCGCCAATCTCGATAGCGGTGGCTTATGTACTGTCAGGCAACGCCACGCGCTCTCCTTGGGAACGCTCAGCTCCCAAACAGTAACGTTGCGATGACGTTGGCCAAAGATTCCTTCACCGCGCGTATCGCAACGTTACTGTTTGGGAGCTGAGCGTTCCCAAGGAGAGCGCGTGGCGTTGCCTGACAGTCATAAGCCACCGCTATCGAGATTGGCGCTGTCATCTACCGAATTCCTTCTCCGTGTAGTAAGAGTAATTTTGGTATGAAAGACTTACACCAAAATCTATCTTTTGATCACTATTATTTAATGGTAAACAATCGGTAATTAAAATTAAAGACTTAGCGTTGCTGTCTGACTGTACTGAGGTTGGGTCCCGTCGGATAGAATCGGAGCTGTTGGGTGATAAGTACTCCAGTGGGTCTCACCTCGTCGTTAAGGTGAAGTGAAACGTTTCAAGGCCACGGCCGGGTGCCGTTCACCGCGGTAAAGCAGATTACCAAACGTTAGTATCTTTGCCCACCGCTAGATGGCGCAGACACCGGAACGTTTGGTACCTCTGCCTACCGCTAAATGGCGCAGCGCGCATCTTCCGATGCGCGCTACGTCAGTATATATATACGTACACTAATGATCGCGATTATTTCGCGGCAGTGTCTATAAACACAGCAAGACATATTGCAAATGATTGCACTGAATAACAACCCGAACAAATCGAGAATTATTTAGGTACATCACGTGTCCCAACACTGTGTTCGACAAACGTCGCAGTGTCAAGCAGCAAAAGTCGCTTATATTCTCGCTCTGGTGCAGAGCGATTGATAACAGTTGAAACTAATCAACTATGATATTTCTAACTTTGAGGTTAGACATGATAAATTCAGAGAAAATCCCTGTTTGAAAACCACATCGGTATGACGAGCAAACCTTGGTTTTTTCCCTCGCTCTTGTGCAGAGCGACAGATATGCGTGAAAACTAATTCACTATAATGTATCTAATCCGTTAGGATTCCTTCGACATCAGTCGAGTGGCTCTCCGCTGGAGAGACTTATTGTCGCTCTTGTGCAGAGCGGTTCATAAGAGTGAAACTAGTTCACAATGATATTTCTAACTTATAATTAGACATGATTAATAAACACAAAGAAAATCCCTGTTTGGAAACCCCATCGATATGACAAGCAAACCTTGGTTGTTCCCCTCGCTCTTGTGCAGAGTGATAGATATGCGTGAAAACTAATTCACTATAATGTATCTAATCCGTTAGGATTCCTTCGACAATCAGTCGAGTGGCTCTCCGCTGAAGAGATTTATTCTCGCTCTTGTGCAGAGCGGTTCATAAGAGTGAAACTAGTTCACAATGATATTTCTAACTTATAATTAGACATGATTAATAAACACAAAGAAAATCCCTGTTTGGAAACCCCATCGGTATGACAAGCAAACCTTGGTTGTTTCCCTCGCTCTTGTGCAGAGTGATAGATATGCGTGAAAACTAATTCACTATAATGTACTTAATCCGTTAGAATTCCTTCGACAATCAGTCGAGTCGCTCTCGATTGGAGAGACAAAGAAACACATTAATTCATGCAGGTTCTATGACTAGATGTATGTTCTATAAATCAATAATCTAAATCCGTTTGGATTCTATCGACAATCAGTCGAGTGGCTCTCCGCTGGAGAGACTAAAAGCAAAACAGTTCTGTATGCTATTTCTATGACTAGTTTGATATTCTCTAGATCATTATTCTAAATCCGTTTGGATTCTATCGACCATCAGTCGAGTGGCTCTCCGCTGGAGAGACTTATTCTCGCTCTTGTGCAGAGCGGATCATAAGAGTGAAACTAGTTCACAATGATATTTCTAAAACATAAAGTCAAAAATGAATGATGAATACAGAGAAAATCCCTGTTCACAATCCCCATCGATTTGATGAGCAACCTCAGTTGTTCCCCTCGCTCTTGTGCAGAGCGGTTGATGTGAGCGAAATTATTTCACTATAATATTTCCAACTTATAATTAGACATAATTGATAAACACAGAGAAAATCCCTGTTCAGAATCCCCCCATTGGTTTTACAACCAACCTTTCTTCCCCTCGCTCTTGTGCAGAGCGGTTGATATAAGTGAAATCAGTTCACAATGATATTTCTAAAACATAAAGTCAAAAATGAATGATAAATACAGAGAAAATCCCTGTTCACAATCCCCCCATTGGTTTTACAACCAACCTTTGTTCCCCTCGCTCTTGTGCAGAGCGGTTGATATAAGTGAAATCAGTTCACAATGATATTTCTAAAACATGAAGTCAAAAATGAATGATAAATACAGAGAAAATCCCTGTTCACAATCCCCCCATTGGTTTTACAACCAACCTTTGTTCCCCTCGTTCTTGTGCAGAACGGTTGATATGAGTGACACTAATTCACTATAATGTACTTAATCCGTTAGGATTCCTTCGACAATCAGTCGAGTTGCTCTCGATTGGAGAGACAAAGAAAAACAATAATTCATGCAGGTTCTATGACTAGATGTATGTTCTATAAATCAATAATCTAAATCCGTTTGGATTCTATCGACAATCAGTCGAGTGGCTCTCCGCTGGAGAGACTGAAAGCAAAACAGTTCTGTATGCTATTTCTATGACTAGTTTGATATTCTCTAGATCATTATTCTAAATCCGTTTGGATTCTATCGACCATCAGTCGAGTGGCTCTCCGCTGGAGAGACTTATTCTCGCTCTTGTGCAGAGCGGTTCATAAGAGTGAAACTAGTTCACAATGATATTTCTAAAACATAAAGTCAAAAATGAATGATGAATACAGAGAAAATCCCTGTTCACAATCCCCATCGATTTGATGAGCAACCTCAGTTGTTCCCCTCGCTCTTGTGCAGAGCGGTTGATGTGAGCGAAATTATTTCACTATAATATTTCCAACTTATAATTAGACATAATTGATAACCACAGAGAAAATCCCTGTTTAGAATCCCCCCATTGGTTTTACAACCAACCTTTGTTCCCCTCGCTCTTGTGCAGAGCGGTTGATATAAGTGAAATTGGTTCACAATGATATTTCTAAAACACAAAGTCAAAAATGAATGATAAATACAGAGAAAATCCCTGTTCACAATCCCCCCATTGGTTTCACAACCAACCTTTGTTCCCCTGGCTCTTGTGCAGAGCGGTTGATATGAGTGAAATTAGTTCACAATGATATTTCTAAATTATAATTAGACATAATTAATAAACACAGAGAAAATCCCTGTTTAGAATCCCCCCATTGGTTTCACAACCAACCTTTGTTCCCCTCGCTCTTGTGCAGAGCGGTTGATATAAGTGAAATTGGTTCACAATGATATTTCTAACTAGTAATAAGACACGATTGATAAATACCGAGAAAATCCCCGTTTGGAAACTCCATCGATATGACGAGCACCCTTCTTTGTTTCCCTCGCTCTTGAGTAGAGCGCTCCATGTAAGTGAAAATAGTTCACTTTAATATTTTCAACATGAAATTAGACATGATTGATAAATACAGAGAAAATCCCTGTTTGGAAGCCTCATCGGTGTGACGAGCAAAGCTTGGTTTTTTCCTCGCTCTTGAGCAGAGCGGTTGATATGAGTGACAACTGAGTTTCCTGAATTATCACTGGAAGTAGATTAAAATAATAAAAATTAACGAGTAAGTACAGCCAATAATGCGCTGTGTCTAGTTCTATAGGCATCTAGTCGAGCCGACTAGCAACAAGAGTTTGAATCAAAGTTGAGGAACCAATGAGTAACTTCGAGTTACTTACAGGTTGGTATCTGGTGGAATCATAAAAGGAAAGTATTTACTCTGTCTTTCGTTGTACGTACCAGCACGGTGTTTTCAAACCTACTCGCAATGAATAAGTAGCACATGCTCGCGAACATTTTTCGAGGTTAGGTTGAGATCTGGTGAAATAAGTATTATCGCACGCGTAGATACTGGAGATAAATTCAGTAAAAACAGTAATGAGGTCAACTAACACATTACAGACACGTTGTGTTCGTAAACTTATTATTCAATCATTTTTTAATCATCATCTTTCACTAACAGGCTTCGACACATCTTCAACGCGTCACGTGTTTCCATATCCCCTAGCGTCGGTTAGTGCGTACTACGAACTCTCTAAATTTGAATCAGTGAAAACTACTGACAATCAGTGAATAGTCACTGGTTTCCAGTCATAAGTCTGCCACTGCAACAATGAGTGGCAGACTTATAACTGGAAACTAGTGAATTTTCGCTGATTCAAATTCAGAGAGAACACGAAGGCGGGACGAATGCGTTCATGGCAACTCAAAATTTAGCTGGTCAAGAACTATTCGCCCAATGACAAACACTGTTATTTAATCTTACACACGCTTTTCAATCATTAATTTTTCAATTATTGTATCGTAATAGAAAGGTATTTCACGTAACAGCAAGCATTTCCAAGGCGGTAATGAAAATGAAATTTCAACATAGAATTTAGAGCTTCCACATTCGGGTGAATTACTTTAATGTTTCTATCGTTTCTATTGAAATAAATAAGAAGAATCTATATGTGTCAATACTGTTGAGACTGAGTATTTCTCAGTCTATCTCCTCATGTTGATTGCTTGTAATCACGTAAGAGAAGTCATACAGGAGGGTGGTTCTAGGATTCTCATTCACAAATGTGTAACTTTATTAATGATAGTTTATCTCTATATGAACTTGCAGGATCAAGCAACCCCGAATAAAGGTACCATATTAAATGTAACATCCAGCAACAATTAATTTTTTCAATCTGGCCGATTTCCGGATTAGGAAGTCGCGATACCTAAGGCTACTCTGCAAAAAAGGCCGAATCTAGATCGAATAGATGAGATTTAAAAAGCGGTGACAGAAAAATAAACTACATTCAGGCGACTCTTGATGGATTACCATTGGAAGTTTACAGTATAATTTAAGAAAAATTGAATCTCATTTTGAAAAATTGAATTTTAAAAATTAAAGGGCAGAAAATTTTGAGGGCCTAAGGCTATAGCCTTATTACCCTTATGTTTAATCCGGGCCTGGTCCTAATGACTTGTGATCGTTAGCGAAATTGGGTTTCATTCGCCGCTGCGTAATAATATTATAGGGTAAGGTTGCTATCGATGGACCGGTGCAACCGATGGACCAGTTGAATATTTTAAACACGCGTTGGTAGGAAGAGCTCTTCCCAGTTGGAACTGAGAGCACAAGTTGGAAAAGTGGTGAAAAAATGTTGAAAAGGGTCAATCGGTTGAAATAGGCGTGCTGAAATCTAGTAAAATAAGAATTTGCCTTCTCTGATCTTATTTTTCATGATTCTGCGAATGTGTTCGAACCCTTATCCATTTATTGGGGTAAATTCGCCTTGCACGCTTTGATAGCTAAAGGTTTCAAGATTCGAAACGATACTAGACATTTATTTGTATGTTCCAACTTGGGGGTAGTAGAACAGATTATGTATTGCTTTGCGAATTTCCATGGATGGACCATGAAACAGTGCCATGAATGGACCAGTGGTTTATAATGCAGATAGTCCATAATAGTTGAAAAAATAGAAAAGGTATATACAGAAAGATTTTTACCTAGTTTTCAATGAATCTAGGTATGAGATATTGTTCTGTTATGCACAGACGTGTGACGTCAAAGAATTTCATTTCATACATTCAAACTGATATCCAAGATTAGGTAACGTACTAATATAAATGCGATTTTGTATAATATAACTTTTAAGACTGCTGTTTACATAAAGATCTACCCATAGTTCATCGATTCATCATTGACACCAATAATATCAAGTCATTGAACTGTTTTAAGTTCATTATTTAGCTGGTCCAACGAAAAAAACCGAGTGGTCCATTCGTGGAGAGGGGTTGCCATGGATGGACTAAATGCAAAAAATACAAAATCGGTTTTGCTGAGTCGACAATTAACGATAAATTTGTCTACATGTGAACGTTTTGTAGAAAAGGTTTCAATGAAAAGATCCACCATTGATTTTTCATGTCTGACATGAAAATGTACTTTTTATGACCAATTTTGCTTAGGGGGTCCATCGATAGCAACCTTACCCTATACATTTTTCGTTGAATATCTTAACAACATTGACAACTTTCAAGAAACATCTAAAGAACGTAGCCTAGCGAAAGACGAGTAACTGAGGCTTACAGGATGATCACGTCACAGGCGACGCGTAAAAGAGATCGAGTCAAAGGCTATCGATTATTGAATAAATAATACCTAGCTTTTAGATACGTGATAATATTTTATCACGTTATTATGATTTTTAATCATGAGATAAATTAACACTTATAAATATGACAAAAAATTAGAGAACTAACACATTTTCTAAGTCGTTTGTATTCGGGCGATGGTCACTATGATTTTTGAAATGTACGACCAATCAACGCTTCAGAAATATTTGCACACGGTACGCGATAAGCCATCGTCCTTAGAGTCGTAGTGGGGAGTCTAAGGCCCACCCTATTTGGGTATTATCCGTCAACGCACTCATCAGTATTCATCGAGCCTGCAGACATCCCGAAAGGCCGGTAAATAACCAATAGAAAAAAAAAAATCAAGCCCGACATGACCCGCAAACGACAATTTGGTAAGTGTTTAATCAGTAAATATATATAGTATAATATATACCTACAGATGAAGACGTGTAGTCCGACAAAATATTCACATTTTCATTCGCATGGAAACTTAATTCTTTTACCGAACTATATACATATATATCGCTGTGTATTTCATAGATGCAAACACTATATTCTTTTTTACGTGTATTTCTCATTCGCATGGAAACTTTCAATTCTTTTACCGAAGTATATACATATGGGGCTGTCCACGTCAATTCACCTAGCCTTCAGACCGCACCATCTCGGAATGGCCCCGTGATTTTTTATGTTGTTGTCCTTGCTCTAAAACATTTTTCCGAATTTTTTCAAATTTTTTAGACCAAGCCTTTTTGACTTATAATTTTTGTCAACCTAAAAAGAAGGACCATTTTTAAAAATCTGAAAAAATTCAGAAAAATTACACGACTGACGTAGAATAGTTTCCCGCTAATGAGAATGTGGAACACATTTTTCTTATATTTTTTTTTACTCAATCAAAAATATTTTTGTGAAGAAAACAGAAGAAAATTCCGCTGCGGAAAGAGACGTTGTTTGGGAGACATAAAATAATGTGAAACATAATTTTTAGATAGATCTTTAGATTATGTTCCACATTATTTTATGTCTCCCAAACCACGTCTCTGTTCGCAGCGGAATTTTTTTTTGTTTTCTTCGCAAAAAATTTTTTGATTGAGTAAAAAAAAATAGAAGAAAAATGTGTTCCACATTCTCATTAGCGGGAAACTATTCTACGTCATTCGTATAATTTTTGCGAATTTTTTCAGATTTTTAAAAATGGTCCTTCTTTTTAGGTTGAAAAAAATTATAACTCAAAAAGGCTTAGTCTGAAAAATTTGAAAAAATTCAGGAAAATGTTTTAGAGCAAGGACAATAACATAAAAAATCACGGGGCAAATCCGAGATGGTGCGGTCTGGAGGCTAGGTGAATTGACGTGGACAGCCCCATATATATCGCTGTGTATTTCGTAGATGCAAACATAATATTCTTTTTTCCGTGTATTTCTCATTCCCATGAAAACTTTTAATTCTTTTACCGAACTATATGCATATATATATATATATATATCGCTGTGTATTTCGTAGATGCAAACATTATATTCTTTTTTCCGTGTATTTCTCATTCGCATGGAAAATTTTGATTCTTTCACCGAACTATATGCATATATATCGCTGTGTATTTCGTAGATGCAAACACTATATTCTTTTTTACGTGTATTTCTCATTCGCATGGAAAATTTTGATTCTTTTACCGAACTATATGCATATATATCGCTGTGTATTTCGTAGATGCAAACACTATATTCTTTTTTACGTGAATTTCTCATTCGCATGGAAACTTTTAATTCTTTTACCGAACTATATGCATATATCTATATATCTATATATATATATATATATATATAGATATATAGATATATAGATATATAGATATATGCATATAGTTCGGTGAAAGAATTAAAAGTTTCCATGCGAATGAGAAATACACGTAAAAAAGAATATAGTGTTTGCATCTACGAAATACACAGCGATATATATGCATATAGTTCGGTAAAAGAATCAAAATTTTCAATGCGAATGAGAAATACAGGGAAAAAAGAATATAATGTTTGCATCTACGAAATACACAGCGATATATATATATATATGTATATACTTCGGTAAAAGAATTGAAAGTTTCCATGCGAATGAGAAATACACGTAAAAAAGAATATAGTGTTTGCATCTACGAAATACACAGCGATATATATGCATATAGTTCGGTAAAAGAATCAAAATTTTCCATGCGAATGAGAAATACACGGAAAAAAGAATATAATGTTTGCATCTACGAAATACACAGCGATATATATATATATATGTGTGTGTGTATTTCGTACGTGCAAAAATTATATTCTTTTCCCCGTGTATTTCTCATTCGCATGGAAACTTTCAATTCTTTTAATGAAGTATATACATTTATATATATTAGGGTGGTTTATTTTAAACTTGCATTTTTTTTTGTCTCCCACCTGATAATTCGGTGCCAAATTCGGAAAAAAATTCTCCCTAAATCGCAGAGCATAAAAAAAAATATTCAGAGCTCGCTACCGGCAGCGAGTTTTTCCACATTAGCATGGTATTTTTTCATTTTTGTTGAATTTTTATTTTGTTTTGTAAAAAAAATTTTTTCTTTCGCTCACAAGTCAATCATAAATGTTAGATCGAAAATGATTGTTGTTTTTTTCATTCCTCGGTAGCGACCTCTAAATATTTTTTTTCATGCTCTGCGATTGAATTAGATTTTTTTCCCGAATTTGGCACCGAGTTTTCAGGTGGGAGATGAAAAAAAAATACAACTTCAAAAAATATATATATTATATTATTATCATCACCTATACGAAATACACGCAGCGATATATATATATATATATTGTAACGTGTTCGAACTATACCACCCGGTAGATCGACCGAACAAGCTACATACGACCGCGCAAATAGCCTCGCGCCGATCCGATCAGAAGACCCTGACGTGACGTCACGAGAACTACTATATAAGACAGCACGCTGAAGCAGTAGACAGCGTATTCGAGCCAAAGCGGCCGAGACGACTCACACGCGTTACACAAATCCTCAAATCAAGCAGCGATTAGTACTAGAGCAGTCTATCGACTCATAACTAAAGATAAACTCACATAACCTCAAATAGGTAGTCACTCAAAGCGAGGTCTTACCATAGAAAAGAATAAAATAGAAATAGGAAGTTACTCAAAGCGAGATCTTACCTAACGTAGAATCAAAAATCGAGAAAATATAAATTGGCTAAAGCAGCAATTTAGATTAAACTCAAAACAAAAGAAAAAGTATAATTAGCCAAAGCAGTAATTATAACTTCAAAATAGAACAAAACAAACAGAAACAAAAAAACAAACAGAATCAGAAACAAAAAGCAAATAGAAATAGAAAAACAATCAGAAAAAACATTATCATTTTATTATATCGAGTCAAATTTTTAGTTCATTTCATTATCCTGTAAATAGTAGCTTTAAGTAAAATCGACGATACAAAGTCGAATCAATAAAATAATCACACCGATAAGACAGTAAAATCGAATCTATTGTCTTTCATTTCGTGTCTTGTTTCATTTCTATAATTAACATAAATTCCTTTCAGCTTCAAATCACTTAGAAATAAAATCGTGATTAGCTAACAGGTAGCTTCGGTATTCTAACACTCAGGCAGCAACGGTACAGCTTTAATTGGTATCCGAGTCTGAGAGTGTAAGAATATCCAAGTCTATAGCAGGCAGCTTCGGTGCGTTTAACCTAGACAGCAACGGTATAGCTATAATCGGTACTCGAGTCTGGAAGGTATAAAACTATCCCAAGTCTGTAGGGAGGCAGCTCTGGTGGACCAAAGTGTCTATCCGAGTCTGTATTAGGGTAACAAAAGGGTTTTTTACATTTTTTCCTTGGAGGGGCTCCAAATCATACCCGTGACAAAGAATTCACGCGAGCTAGCGTAATTTCGCGGCCTTCTGCCGTGAGACATACGCAGAGAAAGTTACATTTGGCGCCCAACGTGGGGCTCCTCAAAATAAAAGTTAAGTTGCATTTGGCGCCCAACGTGGGGCTCCTCAAAATAAAATTTAAATTCACTTGAAATTTTATCAACTTAACTTCATTATAAAAAATTAACTTCAGTAAAATCTTGCTTCAAATCACTTTATTAAAATAACACGAAATGGGAGACAAGGATCAGAATCCTGGGGGATCAAAGGATCAGGATAGAGACAAGGATCAGAATCCTGGGGGGTCACAAGATCATGATTCTGATAAAACTAAAGATAAGGCTCATGTAGCGTCCGATAGGGACACAGGATTTCATGAACAAAACGTTTCCATAGTTACAGACAGTAGTATGATTAGTCAAGCAAGTAGTCCACTAGCAGATCGAAGTGACCCAATGTCAGTCATGTTGGCAGCAATTGAACGTCTAAAAAAATCAAATGAAAGATGAGAAAAGAAAATTGATAATAAGTTTGCTTCTATCGAAAGGACTCTGAATACTTATGAAGTTAGAAGTATCGAAGAACGAGTAGCAGTCGAATTAAAATTAAATAAAAAAATTGATGATCAAGGTATAATGACTAAAAGAAAATTCACTTCAGTAGAAACTACGGTCCAAGTCGTTGTAGACAAAATAGATGCCGAGATTACTGGCTGTCAGAATAAAATCTCCTCTGTAGAAATAGCTCTGAGAAATGAATCAGTGGGTAACTTCGAACTTCTCAAAAGTAGAATCAAGGAAGGAGATAAGTCTGCTGAAGAAAAAATTCAGGAATTAAATCATAAACATGAAAGCCTAAGAATAGGAGTAGAAGGGGAAATCAAAAAACTAAGAAACAGACCGATTAATCAGTTAAGCAGTAGTGAAAACACTAGACTCATTACTAAACAGATAAAGTTGCCAACTTACTCAGGGAAGTCATGGGAAAAGCCTATGAATTATGTAAGAGAATTGGAAGAGTACTTCACCTTTTTAGGAGCTGATGAAGAAGTATCTTTTAAATTAATAGGCCAGAGCCTAACCAGCGATGCCAAGGATTGGTGGATTGCGCGCCGCGATGTCATTAGTACTTGGGAATCATTTAAAGAAAAATTCCTTGCTAGATTCTGGGGAGAAGAAATACAAAGAGATATTCGTAAAGAGTTACAATTCGGTTATTATTCGAGCGACTCTAAGTTAACTTGGTCAGAATATGCGAATCGGAAGTTTGCAGCAGCTGTCTGTTTGCGTCCTCGCATTTATGAGGAAGAAATCGTACGTAACCTGGTTAGACACTTCGAGGAACACGTTGTCGAAGCGGCCAGATGCAGAAATATCCGGGAAATAGATCCTTTATTAACTTTTCTTGATGAAATGCAATCAGGTGGGCGATCAAACGCGCCCAGACCATTAAATCAAGCATGGTTTGCAAACAAACAAAGTCCTACGACTAATCGCGTAGCAGACGATAAAATCAAACCTTTATCATGGCGTACGGGAAATAATGCCGGTAGCAGTAGTTTCCAAAAACCGTCTACGTCACGCGATTATAAACCGGTGGACACTCAGGAAACGCGTCAAAGTCTTGGACAAACAGACTTGAACAAGAGTAAACAGACTAACTGGACAAACACAAGGACAGTACAAGCTCTCATAGAACAACCAGTCTTAGATCATATCGATAAAGGCGATCAAGAAGTAGATTCGGAAAACTAGATGGCGCTGTGCCAATTCAGTCGTTAGAAATAACGGCACAGCGCGATTTAAGGGTTTTTGCGGGAATACTAGAAGGTTCGAAAGATAAAGATTTGTTCGAAGCTCCGTCGGAGTATTTAATAAACGAAGATATAAAAATAGAAGATAAAATAATATCTTGCCCAGAGGTAGATTTACAAATAGAAGGCGTAAAGATACGAGCTCTCGTCGATACCGGTAGCCACGTAACGTGCATTTCGCACGATTGGTATACAAGAAATTTATTAAGCTTAAATAAATGCGAAAAATTACCAGTGGTAAATTTCCAAATAATCGGAGTGACAGGGGGCAAGCCCATTAAAATCAAAGAGCAGATATTAGCTACAGTTAATATAGGGTATCTTACGGATCAAATCACATTTTTAATTGTAAATGGCCTTAAGCAAAATGTCATTATAGGCATAGATACTCTACACCGCTGGAAAGCAGATCTAGATCTGAGAACAAATAAACTTAGAATCGAGACAACGCCCGGTTATGGACAAATTCCGTTGCATAAATCCGAAGTATACTACGGAAATGCAATAGCCGAGGTTTTATCAAACATTAACATACAACAAAGCGTAACAGCTAAACAGGAAAATGAGTCTGACATTAACTATAGCTTGACCAATGATGAAATCAATGAGAAGCTGTCAGAGTGTCAGGTGTTACGAGCAGGTGAAATAAAATCCTTTTCAAATTTAATAAAGAAATATCGAGACGTTTTTTATAAATTACCAGGCCGTGTAACAATTTACGAACATAAACTCAACATTTACGAAGATCGACCTTTTGTCAGAAGATCATATCCTGTTCCAATTATGCTTAGAGATAAAGTCAAACTTGAATTAGAGAAGATGCTAAAACTAGGAGTAATAGAAAGATCTTACAGTGAATATGTAAATCCACTGGTCGTTGTAGCAAAAAAATCAGGAGAAATCAGATTAGTATTAGACGCAAGGTTTATTAACAAGCTCATAATACCTGACCACGACTGTGCTCAATCGACTGAGGTCTTATTCCAGAGATGCGGAAATTCTTCGGTTATGTCTAGTCTCGACCTTACGGCTAGCTTTTGGCAAATTCCTCTTCACAAAGATTCAAGAAAATATACGGCATTTATGCACGAGGGTAAAACATACCACTTTACGGTTACGCCATACGGTCTAAACACTAGCCTAGCTAGTTTGGTACGAACTATGGATTTGGTCTTGAAGAATACTGAAAATTTTAGCGTCAACTTCGTTGACGACATTCTGTGTCTTTCTGATTCCGTCCCGTCCCATTTGGCTCATTTGGAGATATTATTAGCGACGTTTCGGAAATACAATATGAAGTTAAACTTCAGCAAGTCAAAGTTTTTTAGAGAGGAAATTGATTTCCTAGGCCATAGAATCACGAGAACCGGCATAAAGCCACAACCAGAAAAGGTGGAAGCGATTAAAAACTTCCCTACACCTAAAAATATTAAACAACTAAAAGGCTTTCTCGGCCTAACTAACTATTATAGTAAATTCACGAAATCATATTCAGACGCGACAGTTCCATTATTGTCACTTATCAAAAAGGAGGCCAAGTGGGATTGGACGGAAAAGATGAAGGAGCAGTTTCAATTAGTTAAAGATATTTTTTGCGAGGAGATGATTATTCATCACCCCGATCCAAATAAAAGATATTATTTACAATCCGACGCAAGCAATTATGCGGTAGGCGCAGTTTTGTATCAGTTATCAGATGCTAACGAAGAACAAATAGTTGGATTCGCAAGTCGAACCATGAGGGGGGCAGAATTAAATTACTTTACGACGGAAAAGGAGCTATTAGCTATCGTATTTGCGCTAGAAAAGTTTAGGTCTTACATAATCGGAGCAAAATTAACAATACGAACGGACCATAAAGCTTTAACTTTCCTCTCCTCATGTAAACTGATAAGCTCGCGATTAGCTCGTTGGGCGCTGTTTATTCAAACTTATGATTTCATAATCGAACATATCAAGGGAACTGAAAACGTAGTCGCAGACGTGATGAGTAGGTACCCACCTGAAACGGAAAATAAAGAACAATTAATGAGTCAAATTCAAACCATTGCACCATTAGCAAAAGAAATAGATGACGATTTAATTAAAAGTCTAAAAGAAATGAGGGAACATCAAAAATGTGATCCAAGGATTAGTGAGTTACTTGATCCAGACTATTTAAAAACTAAAAAATCTCTCATTATTCAGAATGACGTTTTGTATCACCAAAGTCCAGGGGGCAGCCCAAAAGCTTACATACCCGAATCAATTTTAAAATCATTAATTGAAGAATGCCACGAAGCATACGGACATGTGGGTGCAGCAAAATGCCATAATTTATTACGAGAAGGATTCTATTATCCCAAACTTGCTAAAAGAGTACGACAGGAAATAGCTAGATGCGATAAATGTCAGCGCTGCAAAGTTCCGAATCGGTATAGTTATGCCAAGATGCAGAATATAATTCCAAGCGGAGTAGGGGATTTAATATCTATCGATTTTTTAGGGCCTTTACCTTCTAGCAAGGGAAATTATAAGTGGCTTCTCGTTACGATAGATGCATTCTCGAAATTCGTTAGATTATATCCGTTAAAGGCAGCGAACGCGCAATCCACCATTAATTGCATCTTTAAGCAATATATTCCGGAACTAGGGAAACCAAGGCGAATCCAGTGTGATCATGGGACTCAGTTCACTTCTTCGTTATGGGTTAATAAACTAAAAGAGGAAGAAATCACATTAATATTTTCATCAATTCGCCATCCACAAAGAAATATAGTAGAGCGCGTAAATCGAGAGATCGGACGATTCTTTCGGACTTTTCTAACTGACAAGCATACCCAATGGATAAATTGGATTAAAATCATAGAAACCTGCATTAACGAAATATCCCATGATTCCACTGGATTCGCGCCTTGCGAAATCCAACTCAAACAAAATCCTACGCGGTTTTGGGAAGATTGGATTATTAAATCAGATAAAGACATAAAATACGAAACTAAGCTGTGCTTAGTAGAAAATAATATTAAAAGACATGGTAAAAGAAGGGCCGATAGGTTCAATACCACGCACAAAATGAGTAAATTTAAGATAGGAGATAAGGTATTAGTTAAGGCTTTAAACGTTTCTGATACTGTTAATAAAAAGATGGCAAAGTTCTTAGCATTATATGAGGGGCCATATCGTATTAAAAGGCAAATAGGGGAAGCAACCTATATTTTGGAAACAATAGACACAGAGGTAGAACGTGGAAGATTCCATGTAAATATGTTCAAACTGTATGTAGACTCAATATAAGAAAAACTTGTACTATAGAAATAATTTTAACAAAGCCTTAGAACATAGGAAATTCTAAGAAGGGATTATCCCCGTTCAAAGATTGCCAAAAAAGAGTGCAAATAATTATCCTATATAAGACAGGGTAAACATAAGAATTAGTCAGTTGAAGTCAAAATGTATAACCCAAGCTATGGCTACATTAGTGTCCAAGAAAAATATACGCAAACGGAAAAAATTAACTTATCGTGCATTAAAGATATTAACAATAATCGGGAAAAAGTAATGCAGTGCAGGGGGAAGTTTGTAAGCGGGAAGGGGTCATACCGAAACGGCAAGTGCACCCAGACACCTAAAGAAAGAGAAAAAAAGAAAGTTATTAAAATAAAACCAAAAATAATCAAAGTGGATAAAAATCCAAAAATATTAATAACAAAAATAAAAGAAAAGCCAAAAATAGTCAGAGTAGACAATAATCCTAGAATAAAAATTACTAAGATTAGAGAAAAACAAAGAATAGACATGGTTATGCCTAATCAAAAAATAAAAGTTGCAATACCTTTAAATAGGGTTAATGTTAATTTTAAAGTCGGGGATAATATTCACAAGATACCCTGGAAATTAATAAAAATTGATTTGTACGAGAGGACGGAAGAGGAGAAAAAGGCGTATAAGAAGAAAATGGATCTGTTCAGATTATTCGGAACAGTAGACTTACCTTCTAATGACGATAAATCAAATCAAACGCCAGATCCGGTAATTAATCCAGACGATCCAATGACAGGGGACGACATCATAGGAATGTTGCATATTCCTTCACCTGAACCGATGGAAGATGTATGTGGAGAAGCGAACATATTTCGCTTACCGGATTTCGACTACCTGGACCAGTTATGTCCAGATTTCCTAAATAACATGCCAGCCCTAGCATCTCCGAAGGAAGTAGAACTACCGGAATACATCGCGCACTTTGACTTTAGTGATCCTCTCGGCTTAAAGAAAGAAAAAGACTAGAATCACGGATATATCAAACAATTATAATCACGGACATATCAAACAATTATAATCACGGACATATCATATAACTCAGACTTAACAAATTTAAAACATAGACTTGATAACAGTGCCTAATAATCTAGAAGACATTTTTGTTCACTTACCTTTGATGACGAGTGCAGCTTTATCAAACGTCAGTAAACAAAAAAGGGGGCAATGTAACGTGTTCGAACTATACCACCCGGTAGATCGACCGAACAAGCTACATACGACCGCGCAAATAGCCTCGCGCCGATCCGATCAGAAGACCCTGACGTGACGTCACGAGAACTACTATATAAGACAGCACGCTGAAGCAGTAGACAGCGTATTCGAGCCAAAGCGGCCGAGACGACTCACACGCGTTACACAAATCCTCAAATCAAGCAGCGATTAGTACTAGAGCAGTCTATCGACTCATAACTAAAGATAAACTCACATAACCTCAAATAGGTAGTCACTCAAAGCGAGGTCTTACCATAGAAAAGAATAAAATAGAAATAGGAAGTTACTCAAAGCGAGATCTTACCTAACGTAGAATCAAAAATCGAGAAAATATAAATTGGCTAAAGCAGCAATTTAGATTAAACTCAAAACAAAAGAAAAAGTATAATTAGCCAAAGCAGTAATTATAACTTCAAAATAGAACAAAACAAACAGAAACAAAAAAACAAACAGAATCAGAAACAAAAAGCAAATAGAAATAGAAAAACAATCAGAAAAAACATTATCATTTTATTATATCGAGTCAAATTTTTAGTTCATTTCATTATCCTGTAAATAGTAGCTTTAAGTAAAATCGACGATACAAAGTCGAATCAATAAAATAATCACACCGATAAGATAGTAAAATCGAATCTATTGTCTTTCATTTCGTGTCTTGTTTCATTTCTATAATTAACATAAATTCCTTTCAGCTTCAAATCACTTAGAAATAAAATCGTGATTAGCTAACAGGTAGCTTCGGTATTCTAACACTCAGGCAGCAACGGTACAGCTTTAATTGGTATCCGAGTCTGAGAGTGTAAGAATATCCAAGTCTATAGCAGGCAGCTTCGGTGCGTTTAACCTAGACAGCAACGGTATAGCTATAATCGGTACCCGAGTCTGGAAGGTATAAAACTATCCCAAGTCTGTAGGGAGGCAGCTCTGGTGGACCAAAGTGTCTATCCGAGTCTGTATTAGGGTAACAAAAGGGTTTTTTACATTTTTTCCTTGGAGGGGCTCCAAATCATACCCGTGACAAAGAATTCACGCGAGCTAGCGTAATTTCGCGGCCTTCTGCCGTGAGACATACGCAGAGAAAGTTACAATATATATATATATATATATATTAGGGTGGTCGTTAAAAACAAAGTTATCTTGGATGGCCTTCAATCGATTCTAAGTCTGAAAAAAATGATTCTCCAATTTTTTCAGACTTTTATTTCGACTCCCTATGGACCCTATTTTTACATGAACTTTTTTAATTCGAAGAAATCCTAATTTGAGTTGGGTCTAATTTACATCAGCGAGATTGCATCGGATACGTTTTATTATTGTATATTACACACAGCTCGAGTGAAAAAATTGAAATTTTTATTTTACCTATTTTAATATACCGATTAAGTGATCATTTTTTTAATTTTTCGTAAAATTTTTTTTTTAATTCTCGCGAAAAAAAATTAAAACCATAACCAGAGATTCGATGAACATAATACACGTTGATTGAGCTCTGGCGATGGTTTCAATTTTTTTTCGCAAGAATTACAAAAAAAATTAAAAAAAGTAATTAAAAAAATAATTAATTAATCGATATATTAAAATAGGTAAAATAATAATTTCAATTTTTTCACTCGAGCTGTGTGTAATATACAATAATAAAACGTATCCGATGCAATCTCGCTGATTTAAATTAGACCCAACTGAAATTAGGATTTTTTTGAATTTAAAAATGTTCATGTGAAAATAGGGTCCATGAGGAGTCAAAATAAAAATCTGAAAAAATTAGAAAATCATTTTTTCCACATTCAGAACCGACTGAAGGCCATCCAAGATAACTTTTTTTTTAACTACCACCCTAATATATATATATATATATATATATATATATATCATTTTTATACGGCAGATAGATATTTTTATACGGCGCATAGAATAATATTAGTTTGAGAGTATTTCAACTTCCAGTTTTTCGGAGAATTTCATTTTTAATTATGGATGATTGTTACAGACAGACGCGGTCGTAGGGGAGGCCCACCGCCCAGACGCGGTCGGTCAGGTTCAAGGTCGGAGATTCAGGTGTGTACTTCCCTCTTATATTTCTTGGCTGAGAAATCTCACTTACGATTCGCGGTTCGCATTCCGTTGTTTGGACCCGTTATACAATTTTGAAAATCGTGAATTGTGTATGCGACTCTATATATTTGTCATTGTTGGGATGTTCGCTTATAAAACCTGAGTGCTAGTATGAAAAAAACAATCTATTAGGTAACGACGCTTTAGTTCATTGGCAGTAACAGGGCTGGGTACGTCTAATCACTTTCCAAATTAATTGTTTGATTATTTTTGTGATATCTTTGTTGATAATCATTATATTCCAATCATAATTCGAAAAATCTGTAGCCCATTCTCTCACATCTCAGTATCGAATGAACAAAAAATGATGTTGTTAGGAAAAATAAGAAAACAGCAAGAAGATCTAAAGTAATCAGGAAAAGTATCTGTCAAATCACTTTCGCAGATTTTTCGAACACTGACAGCAGAATAATGATTATTGACGAACATATTAGGATAATAATCTAACGATAATTTTGGAAAGTAATTTGACGAGTCCAACCCTGGTCAGTAATATGTCCATGCAGTTTTCACGAATCATTCGTCCAAATATGATGAATCTTCATACTTTAATTTTATATTGCAGGAACAACAACAACAACAACAACAACAACAACAACAACAACAACAACAACAACAACAACAACAACAACAACAACAACAACAACAACAACAACAACAACAACAACAACAACAACAACAACAACAACAACAACAACAACAACAACAACAACAACAACAACAACAACAACAACAACAACAACAACAACAACAACAACAACAGCCTCAGGTCCTGGTCCAAGAGTGTTCCCGACTGTCGCCGGAACATTATGGAAGACTCCAGGACCAAATCGCTTCTTACCACGCCAGCCTGCTCTTCAATAAACTATCAATACGCCTTGAGCGAGAGCGGGCACGTGGTGAAAAGCACCGCAATCAGAAGCAAGCGATGGAAGCTAAAGCTCTGGTTGCTGCGAGGCGGCGAATCGACGTGCGGCTGCGGCGTGTCCAACAGCCACAGCAGCAACAACAACTACACCGACAACCGCAACAGCAGCAACCACAACAGCAGCAACCACAACAGCAACAACCACAACAGCAACAGCAGGGACAAGGACAAGGACAAGGACAAGGACAAGGACAAGGACAAGGACAAGGACAAAGACGACGACGAAGACGAGCACAACAGCAGCAGCAGCAACAACAAGAAGAAGAAGAGCAGGGAGAGTCAAATTTATAGTTTTTTATCATCATTATCATTATTATTAATATTATTATTATTACTATTATATTCGATATTATTATTAGTATTATTATCATTATTATTATTATTATTATTATTATTATTATTATCATTATTATTATTATATTTGATATTATTAGTATTATTATCACTATTATTATTATTATATTAGATATTATTAGTATTATTATCGTTATTATTATCATCATTATCATCATTTTTATCATCATCATCATCATTATTGTCGTTATCATTATTATCATTATCATCATTATGTATAGATATATAAAAATATAGTAAGATATTAAACCATACATATGATCGTATTTTTCATCTTATCCCGCATACTACTTTCCATTTCATACCGCTATACGCATATTATATTACATGTCTCGTTCTCGATGATAGTAAAATGTAGTCATGCTTGTCATGCTTATATCCACAACGTTTAACGCCTTAAATTTGAAAGTAGATGGCGCCCGTGGCCATCTTTTCTCTGCTCACGCCCTCCATCTTCATATTGTTTCGTTGTGCTGAAGCATCAACACGTTTTTCGCAAACTCTCAATAAATAGCTAATTTTCCAAGCTACGCAAGTTGTGCTGTACTATAAAATGCCAAAAAAGCGCTCTAGATCCCGATCACGCGAGTCAAAGCGTAGGAGGGAAGAGAAGCTGGACAAAATACAGTCGCAAGTGGATAACCTCACTAAGGTAGTTGAGGCTTTGGTGTCTGTTCAAAAAGAACAAAGGCAACCAGATATTAATATGGAAACTGACGTGACTATTAATAATGAAGGTAAGCAAAAAAAAAAAAAAAAAAACAGTCAATTTCTCATCTTTTCACACGAAAGTTGAGAGGTACTGCCCATACGGCAGGACCAGGTCCTTACGACCCTGCTCAGACTTATTGTGATTCAGTTCAACAAGAACATAAATATCACAAATAGCACAACAAGTGCCTTTCCTAATTTTCCTGTACAATTTTCTCAGAACATGAGGAAAACAAGGAAAACGAGCCAGAAAAAGCTGTGGCGAATGAAAAACAAACTGAGCAGACAGAATCGACTAAGGACAATGTCCTCAAGGTATTAGGAATGGATCCTAATGATTGCACTTATAAAGAGGTAAAATATCACCCGGAGCTCAAAAACACCTGGCTAAAATGGAAAACCGGAGGGCTTCCGGAGAAAAATAAAAAAGAAATTTTAGAAACTTACAATCGCAAAGGCGAACTTTACACAGAAGCACCCAAGTTAAGCTTGGAGATAACACCACTGCTCACAGATATCGCAAAGAAAAGAGACCAACATTTTACAGAAACACAAAATTGTGTGGGTACAGCTTTAGCCGCTCTGGGGGCTGCGGTTTCCACATTAATAGAACCGCCAGAAGAAGGTGTCGATGAGGATCTATTCACTGACTATATAAGCCACGCCGGTCAGATCTTGACGGATGTCTTCTACCAACAATCAGTAGCAAGAAAATCGTTTATAACCCCACAGCTCAATAAAAACATCAAGCCAGTAGTGGAATCTATGCTCTCCGATGAATGGCTATACGGAGATAACCTAAAAGACAAGGTGAAGGATGTGAAGGAGATTGAGAAGGCCTGTGCAGACATTAAAGAGAAGCCTGCGCCAAAACCACCTGCAAAACCTCGGGACCAGGGAAACGGGAGATACCCACCTGCGGATTACCGTCAGGTGGGTCAGTATTCGAGACGTCAACCACTGAGATTCAAGGCAAAGCCATACAAAACACCCCAACGCCCGGCCAAACCAACGTCCCGTCCGACGACCCAGTCATCGTCAAGGAAATAGTCAAGGTAGAGAAGATAGCAGGACGTCTACGTCATTTTGTAGACCGTTGGAGGGAAATCACCTCCGACGAAATTATTTTAAGCTATATAAATGGATACAAAATTCCATTTACAAATTTACCAACTCAAAAAATTTCCCCAAAGGAAAGAAATTTTTCCACTGAGGAGACGAAGAAAGTTCAAATAGAAATCAACAATCTTATAGAAAAAGGTGCAATTGAAAGGTGTGAAGAGTGTGATGGGCAATTCATTTCCTCGTACTTTCTCGTCCCAAAACCGGACGGTTCAAATAGATTCATTTTCAATCTTAAAGAAGTAAACAAGTTCATAAATCCCCCACACTTCAAACTAGAAGATATTAGATCGGCATTAGACTTGGTATCCCAAGGGGATTACCTAGGCACCATAGATCTTACAGATGCATACTTCTTGGTCTCTGTTTACAAAGGTCACAGGAAATTTTTAAGATTCAGATTCAAAGGAAAGTTGTACCAATTTTTATGTCTTCCTTTTGGCTTGTGTTCTAGTCCATACGTATTCACCAAAGTAATGAAACCGGTTGTTAATAAGCTCAGGCTTCAAGGAATGCTACTGGTAGTGTACCTAGACGACTTTTTATTCATACATAAGTCAAAGACCGGATGTGAGGAAAATATAAAGAGAGCAATCATATTCTTGGAACAATTAGGTTTCATTATTAATAACCAAAAAAGTTCGCTCACAGCAACTCAGAATTGCAAATATTCAGGTTTCGTTATTAATTCTGTTAAATTCTCCTTGAATTTAACCGACAGAAAAAAGAATCAGATTGTTAAACTCGCAGACCAGTTCAAAGTCAATAGATCATATAAGATTAGAGAATTTGCTGAGTTCCTAGGGATATTAACAGCAGCCTGTCCAGCAGTAGCCTATGGGTTTATACATTGCAAACGACTGGAAAGACAAAAATTTCTAGCGTTAAAATTCAATGGTGGAGATTATGAAGGAAGGATGGTGATTATAGAGTCAATGCTGGAAGACCTAATCTGGTGGAAAGTAAAGGCAGCAGTTGGGTCGAATCCAATCAGAACTCATAAATTCGTAGTGGAAATTTTCTCTGATTCCTCACTAACCGGCTGGGGATGTTACTGTAATGGATCGGAGGCATTTGGGTTTTGGGATAATCATGAGAGGAAAAATCACATTAATTATCTCGAGTTACTGGCTGCTTTCTTCGCTGTCAAATGCTTTACATCAGATTTATCGAATTGTGAAGTTTTACTGAGACTAGATAATACCACAGCTATTGCATATGTCAATAGGGCAGGAGGGGTACAATTCCCACACCTTGGTGAGTTATCAAGAAAAATCTGGGGATGGTGTGAGATGAGAAACATATGGTTAAAAGCATCCTATATCGCGTCATCAAAAAATGTAGAAGCTGATAGGGCTTCCCGTAACACTAACATTGACTCGGAATGGGAACTCTCACAGAGTGCGTTTTCCGAGATTGAAAAACAATTTGGTCCATTTTCAGTGGACTTATTTGCTACTAGATTGAATAACAAGTGTAACAAATTTTATTCGAGATTTCCAGACCCAGAGGCAGAGGCGATTGATGCCTTCACTGTATCGTGGAAAGATGAAGAGTTCTATGCTTTCCCCCCCTTTTCATTAATTATGCGAACGTTAAGAAAAATTATTAATGATCAAGCTGTAGGAATTGTAATAGTACCAGTATGGCCCACGCAACCGTGGTATCCACTCTTCACATCACTTCTAATTGAACCTACAAAAATTTTTATACCTGCGGATGATCTATTAAAATCTCCCTACAGACACGAGAGCCATCCGTTGGCACCCCACCTTTCGTTGGCGGCAGGCAGACTATCAGGTCAGCATATCTGAAGAAAGGAGTATCGAAGGAGGCCGCAGATGTAATGGTGGCTTCTATAACAACTGGAACACTCAAACAATACGAGTGTAGTTTGAAACGGTGGTGGGACTTCGCACATCAGAATGGAGTAGATGTTTTCAACGCAAGTACCACGGACATCATAAGGTTTCTGAATGAAATTTATAAGAAAGGCGCCAACTATAGTACTTTGAACACAACCCGGTCCACAATTGCCCTGATATCGGCATATGACATCAATGAAGACGGCTTAGTTTCACGATTTTTGAAAGGAGTTTTCAAGCAAAAACCAAGTAAACCTAAATATGCCACCACGTGGGATGTTACCCCGGTGTTGCATTATATGGAAAAGATGTTACCATTTGAAAAGCTAAAGATGAGGGAGGTAGCTGAAAAGGTAGCAACATTGTTAGCCTTGACAACGGCTCAAAGACTGCAAACTCTAGCTTTAATTAATATAGATAATATAGAGAGATCCGAATCGGAAATTAGAGTTAAGATTACAGAACAGATTAAAACATCAAAGCCGGGTGCTTTTCAACCAGAATTAATTCTGCCATTTTTTAAAAGTAAGCCAAATCTATGTGTGGCGTCCGCAGTCTTAAACTATGTGGAATATACTGAAGGATTAAGAGATAAAGAGACAAAGAAATTATTCATCGCAACAGTAAAACCCTTCGGGGCAGTATCATCGCAAACTATAGGCCACTGGATTAAATCCTTGTTAGGAAAAGCTGGGATTGATACAACAAAGTTCACGGCTTATAGCACGCGACATGCGGCAGTGTCGACAGCTCATAAACGTGGAGTCGACATTGCAACTATAAGACGCACTGCAGGGTGGTCACTTAGTTCACAAACTTTTTTCAAGTTTTATAACAGACCAATCCAAGCTGCTGATGACCAGTTGGCACGTACAATTTTAGAATAAGTTCATGTTCCTCTGATGTAATTACAGATGAGTAATCCAAAGATATATAACACATAATATAAAAAATAAAGATAAAAGATTGCAATAAAAGAGATTCCGAATTATCACCTATCTCTAAAGAACTACATTTTACTATTATCGAGAACGAGACATGTAATATAATTGAACGATCGAACGAGCCCGCCGAAGGCGGGCGAAGTTTGATCGAAATTATGTTGCATGTCTCGTTCGAAGATGATAGTCACCCTCCCATATTTTAACCCGACAGAAGTCCAGGGATTCCTGTATAACTGACCCACTATCATCTTCAGAACAAGACTGTGATAATTCTGTTCACAAAACAATATGAAGATGGAGGGCGTGAGCAGAGAAAAGATGGCCACGGGCGCCATCTACTTTCAAATTTAAGGCGTTAAACGTTGTGGATATAAGCATGACAAGCATGACTACATTTTACTATCATCTTCGAACGAGACATGCAACATAATTTCGATCAAACTTCGCCCGCCTTCGGCGGGCTCGTTCGATCGTTCAATTATATTCTGTGTTCGATATCTTTTTCCGCATATGAGCTTACTGTCACGCGTCAACATTCCGTGATTGAGAGCTTTGATCATAGATCGATGTACCCAAGTGGAAGTAAATTTCAAGTAACAGTATGGAAGTTGTGATAGAACGATATTAACTAGTTTTTTTATGTAGTGGGCGGATGGTTTTATCCAAAAATTCAATACCTATCAAAAAAATTAATAGTCAGACGATTCCTCAATAATGATTCAAACTCTTATAGAACTTATACTAAAACAAATAAATGGATAGATTCAATAAATTGCTGAAACCTATAGATTTTCGTATTTTTTTACAGAGCTATGAAGTTTTGAATTAGATTATGAAAAATATCGAAGCTGATACATGTATACCCATCCAGGTTATCTGTTTCATTATGTGAGTATTGTTATTACTATAATTACTAATACTATTTCTAAATGAAAGCGAGAAATGCTGCGGGACGAGAGATCGTCAACAGGGAACTTGCATGCAATTGAATTCAGAATTAGTCTTTGACGATTCCGTCAGCGTAAATCATTATTTTGATTGACACACTCTCACATGAGTGTTGAGACGTCTGAACGCCTCAAGGTATCACACTCAGATTCAAATGTGATGTCGGAATGATTTATTTTAGTTTCACATTGTTATCTAGAATTATTATAAATGTAATTGCAAAGAAAATTCAGTGTAATGCAAGTTCTCTGCTGCTTCCGTCATTAGGGAAGCTGCAACAGCTTTGTAAACGGCACTTTTAAAGTGCCTAAGGAACACCCACCCACTCTTACCCACTCACACTATAGTGCGAGTGCGTTCCCTTATGTTAGAGCGCTCAAATCGAGCTATTATGTGTATCCGCATGGACTTATATGAGCGTGCGGACAGTGAAGTCGCAGCACTGTGATTCATTCACAGGGGAATGGCGTCAAGATTCGAGATTTTAATATCACTAATCAATGATTTCTCATTTTTTTCGCATCTCGCGAATAGACTTGCAGCGCAGGGTCACCACCCAGTGCGATTGTCGTTGCGTAAGCCGCAGCGTATACACCACAACTGTAGGAGTCGGGTTGCCTTGTAACAGGGTGTAAAACTATACTTCCAGTATCGATATGCGGATATCGCTTAGAAATGTATCGCTTCTCTTCCCTGCTCAAGAACTCGTATTCGCTGCGCACAAGACCGTCGTAAACGTTAACATTACAAGTGTCGTAATAAACGCAACACCAGTGTCGGCAGAGGTTACCGCCAATTATGTGTATATCCCTTCGAAGAGGGCTGCATGGCTTGATGCAGTTATAATATGCTGTATAAGAAGCAGGATTGCAACGAAAATCGGTATTTTCCTGTAATATATTCTGGAACAAGTCGATGCTTGAGTCAGTCAATAAATCTCTGGGAGATAATACGTTCGCCTCGACTTGTTCGGCCTTAACATCTCGGCGTACGATTTCGAGCAACTCGATAGTTTTGTCAGAAGCCTCATTGTCACTGTCAATTTCGATTGCTACCCAATCGGCAATGGCAGTGTCCCATTGAGTCTTCGAACTTGGACCGGCTCTGTCCATGACATCAACCGATGCAACTTTCATCTCTGCAGAAGGTTGCGAGGAGATATCTGTAGACCTCGTACAGTTTCGTACATTGTCAAGCTCGTCAATGGAACGAGCACGTTTTTTTTCGAAGATTTGCAGCTTCTTGGGCTTGAAGAATATATGCAGGATCGCGGATCCGCCTATTTCTATTCTTACGACTGTCTATAATTTCTGGAAGCAAACATTCCATGTAAAATCGACAAAGAAAGGGTTTCATTTTCGATTCCCAGAATCCATCGTCTCTAGCGACTCTGACGAGTTTTATATACGTAGTCGTCTCAGTCGACGACCAAAGCGCGAATTGGCAATAATCACGCTTGGTTACGTGTAACTGACCCTGTACTTGGTAATAATACTTGTGATTCTTATTCAGAAGGTTTTTGTCCTTCTTGTCGAAAATAGTCCGAAGATTCGGCTTTTCGGCTATGACCTTTTCCAACTCAGCGTTCCGGGCTGAAAATGGACATTTTATTTCGACGATTCCATCGTCGTCTATCAGACCGTCTGGAGACGCTCCTAGATAGGGGATCTGTTGATCAATGAAAAGACCACAAGGAACGATTTTTTTCTTCAGTTCTGCTTCAACCGCTTGTAAGGCGGGTTTCTCATTTGCAAGCCCATACTGAGTAGCACTAACGTCGATTACCTTCGGGTATCGAATGCTCGCAACCATGTTCGCGCACGACGAGTGCGGCAACATACGGCATATCGGTCCGAATCTCGATGCTGTGATGATCTCAGTACGCAGCTGATGCCACAGCTCAGAATCGCTCTGCGATATCGTATCTCGCTCGATCTGTCTAGCGTTTCTTTGGTACGACTTCAAGTTTTCCATGTGTCGTTCAGCAAACACATCGAATGCCTCTTTGTCCATATCCGCCTTTTTGGAAGATGGACCATAGTCCTTGTCAACACCGCGATGACTTCGCACCCTGCGACTGCGTTTTTGCAACCTGCATAGGCGAGTACCGTAATTATTACGATGCCTATCCCGTTCCATTTTCGCTACTGCGATAGGAGTATAGTTTGTCACATGGCGATGTAACTGAGATAAAACTGAGTGGGTGTTGTATTGGACAACCGCTCCGTAACATCTCATTTGGTACGAGTTTTTCATACAATGGTTAATTCTTTTTCCCGAATTCAATTTGTTCACTATGGAATTGCACGCTTCTGCCGCATTGTTGGTAACATTCCTCAATAAGCTCTTGGCGTGACAACTCAAATAGCGCACTGCATCGTAAACGCAGGGATAAACTCCGGTTCGGTGAAGTTCCGCCAGCACATTCTTACCATTGGCCTCAGATACACAGTCAAACGGCAGTGTGTGACAATTTGAGTGGTCACCGTACACATGAGCAAATATATTTAATATATCTAAGCAGAGTTTCGTTGTTTTTTCGTCCTCTGATATGTTCTCCGCATTGCGGAGATCTCTCGCTTTCTCTACGTTGAGACGAATTTTTAAACCGCTCGAAAGTACGTACTGTCGGAATTGAGTGACGTTCTGTACTTCTTTCTGCGGGAGTTTCGCAAGCTTCGTGAGGGAAGCAGCTCTCAACTTGCGGCACAAGTTTCGAAACAAGTGATTATTACACTCGATTTTATCGACGAGAACTCCGTATTCAGCGTACGGATTTAAATCTCGTATAGCTTGATATACGCTGCTATCTCCGTGCGCAATTAGCGTTATATATATTAGACCGTTGCACTCAACGCTATTCCGGAAACCTTCGACGATAATGTCAGTTTCCATTGCGTTGGAGCTGCGGTCAAGCCCCCAGTTTTTGAAACAGGTATGAGGGGGAGGCTCCTTATTCAACTGCTCTGCTCTTGCGTGGGTTGCACAATACTTGTTGCGTACACCAACGAATAGAGCTAACTTGGTCTCATGACCAATGATCATGGCTGCACCCGATAGCGCATCATGTTTACCACCCGCATAGGAGCGTTTTGCCCAACAGCCATCCGCAATGACATCGATGTACGGGACACCGTGTATAACATGCCTCTTTCTTATGGCAATTTCTTTTTCCATGGCCACAGCCCTTTCCCTTTCAGCTTCGACAACTTCATGGAAGTTGTCAAACAGCGTATCCCGATAATGTCGGTAGGTGGGCGCGGACATGGACGGGATTGCCATTGCAGCAAGTTGTTCTTGCAGCGTACTATGGCCGGTACCCGAAGTAATTGTACCACACACGGCACTTTGGTTTATTCCCATAATATTTTTGAGGTCGGGATCTGTCCAAATGCTGAATTTGTACAGACATTTCTGACACAGGAAATGCAGGTGGGTCCGCAAACCTTGATCCCATGATTTGACCAATTTCAGATCGCGAAAAGAACATTCCGACGTAACGTAATGGTTGTGGAATTTTTCGTGCAACTGTTTAAGTAAATAACTTATATCGACGATGCGCCGACCTTCGATTGTGATCTCACGGACGTACTCGCTATCCGTGATATCATTTTCACCGACGAGCGCATTGTCGTCACTTACCGATACCGGCAAACTATTAATTTCCGCGACAATCGCGGTCTCTGAGGTCGCAGCCGCGACACTGACTTGGCCATCATGTTCGTCAAGCGAAACGATGGTCTTCTTCTGGCGTCTGAAACAGATCGTCACTCCATAAGTATTCGCAGTGGGTTTACCGCGGCGAGGTGTGTCAAAACGCCTAATCACCGGAAAAAAAAACTGGATTTGTATATTAAATTTAAATTATTCGATTTCGGATGGATAAGTAGGAAGGTTGAACCAACCCTTGTTGAATTTTATGAAAAAAAATTCTGAATTCACAATGAAGCGGATTTCTCGATTCAAAGACCGTTCACGTGATCTATTAGCATTGGTTTACTACCTTCGCAATTAAATAAATTCAACACAAATATTTATGACAGCTCATTCCGCATTTCGACCAATTGACGGTTTTTCAAACGGCGTGAATTACGAAAAATAACAATAACGTGCACGTAAAAATAGTAATGGAATCGTGTTTGTATTTGTGCTCGTTTCATAAATGATATGCTACAATGTATTAGATGTGGTAGGTATAGTATAGAACGCGTGATCTGACACGGTATTGATGGGGATTCTCAGTAAGTATATGAGTTGTGGAAAACCGAACCAAAATTTGTGTCTTTAGGAAAAGTATAATTATAAACAATCGTACTTACCTAGAAACAACAAAACTTCGCTTTCGCGATTTTTTTTTTCTTTTGTTGTGACTATTCGCCATGCTTATGGCAACCACACAGGTTGACTTCCATATAATAAATAATACTCATTTTATCGTTCACACTCGCACACACACACACACGCACACGCTGACACAAGTAGTAACAAAAAAGTAAAAGTCAATCACATTCACTAATCACTGTCACTATCACTGAACACTGTCACTATCACTGAACACTGTCACTATCACTGAACACTGTAAAGATCACTCAACAGTGGGAGCTTTCCATCTACAGACAAAACTCGACATAGTCAGACACACAGTATTATGATTGGCTGGATCTAACGGAAGGGACCAATCGTATTGCTGTGTGTCTGACTGTGTCGATTTTTGTCTGTAGAGGAAAAGCTCCCACTGTCACATGAACGAAACGCGTTGCGCGGCTGAGGGCACGTGTGCTCTTCGAATATTTTGAAAAAAATACGAGCGTGTTCCTTCGTTCATTCTCTACAAAATCTGTAAGTTTCAAAATGGAACTCCGATGGAAACTACGTTAAAAAAGCGATTGATCCGTGAGAGACGTCGCGCGCGGCCGTGTACGCAGGAGCGCTGGACCCGCGATGCTTGTTCGCTTCACATGCAAATAATGTATAGGGGGACATGTTATAATGTACGTTTCAATTCATCGAATCTATTGATTTACGAAATTATTTTTTCCATTTCATACTGGATACTCGACTTGAAACTACGAAAATTCTCATTTATATTTATTTATTCATCGTAGACTCGGCGTATTTTCACTTATGAATGTCATTATTTGAATAAAAAAAAATTTATGGATCGTGTAATTTTGTAGCAGGTCGTCGTATCAGAAGAAAGGATGATGAGAGAAAACGCTGAAGCTGCGAAATATCGGGATGGTGTGATTTGTTACAATAAACGCAAAAAGTCAGAAGAATAGAGCAGAATGCAACTCTGGTGGAGATATTTCTCTGAAAAAAGTAAGATTTATTCTTGTGGAATTCTGAAAAAGCGTTAAAAAAGTCTCACTTTCTCAGAAAATCTCAGAAAAAGTCTTATAAAGGCAGACCAATGCTTTGTAAGACAAGACAGCGAACACTAAGATGTTGATACTCTTTCAGAAGAGTTTTGCAAAAGTTTTTCAGAGAACTAATAAAACAAAATATAACAGTGTTTCAGAGTTTTTCTGAGATGCAGGTCAGTTTTGAAGAGTTTATTGGTTCATCTTGAAAATAATTATTCCAAGTTTGTCATAAATTGTAAGTCAATTTTAAAATATTACTGCATTTCATTTAAAACGATTATTCTGAGTTTTTATTGGATATTGAAATATTGAGTAGAATTGCTGCAACGATAGGAAAATTATTATTTGAATAAATGAAAGACATAACTTACGGAGGGGCAATTATTGATTATTTATTTATTTAGTGACATAAATCATAAATATTTTTTAGTACATCCTTGGTATATGTAAACGTTATCTGTTATCAACATTTTTCTTGCATTAAACAATATCTATGAAATTTTATGACAAAGTATTCTTGACAGATATATATTAATTAAATATAATAATAATAAACAGAATATTTATAAACATGGATTATCAACATTTTCCTAAATAATTACAATATTTAGGCAGTTTTTTCAGACTTTGAGCCCGAAGATGACCTTTTTTTGTAGGTTTTCAGGGATTCTAGATAGTAATCAACGTGATCCATATAATTATAAATTTTTTTGGTTGTCAATTTCGTAGGCTGCTGAATATCTATGCATTGCACACAGTCGTTATTGTACATCAGATTGATGAAATTTTTCATCTCAGGTATAGTGAATCACTTCATTCTGCGCCTATCGACACATTGCTTCTCTTCGTTTATCGCTCGGACAACATTCATTCGGTGGATTCGAAGACTCCTTCCCACTGGCAGGATACAAGATTCTGTAATTCGCCATCAAGTATCAATTTCATCGCAATATCATATTTATTATTTCAGAAGAATATGTATTTAGGGTAGTTCATTTTTTTTCTTGGGCACCCAAATGAAGTTCCCTACTGAAAATTTCCAGGTGAAAATCCATGGACGAATCCACCTAGAATTCCACCTGGAAATCTATATGGAGAATCCATGTGAATCCGTAGGTTTTCTACCGGGATTTGGAACTGGGAATCTATGGAATTCCATGTGGTTGTAGGCATGTGCAAAAACATGTAATCCTATGTGTAATGATGTATGGAATCCTATGTGTAACATTATATTAAGTCCTATGGATTGTCGGTAGTAGTTGTTACAGAAATCCCCATGAACCAGGGACTTTCAACAATGACTCGTCTGGTCGTTCTTGCATTCAGATGTTCTTTTTTTTTGCCGAAATTCGGCCGAAATCTGGTAGATTTTGTGTATATTTTTTCATGGATGACGAATGGGATCAAAGTCGAATTCCCATAATACCGTATGGATTTCTAGGGAATTTCCACATTGCATCGTCTGGTCATTCCCGGATTCAGATGTTCTTCCTTCACCGAATTTCATCCAAAATCCAATGGATTTTGTATATCTTTTTCCATGGATGACGAAAAGATGTCACAGTGGAATTTCCATGAGATCGTATGATGTCCTGGGGACTTTCTACAATAATCTGTGAGATTATACACAGATTAGTATGTTTATTTTCTCATGATTTGATGCAGGATCTGATGGATTCGACACAATGTTTCATGTCAACAACGACATTGCATTATAACCATATTCACATGGGAATATAGATATTTTTCTATGGACTGTCCATAGAAGTGTATACCATTACACATGGATTCACATGTTGAAGTTTCCGAGATTTCAGGTAACAGCCGGTAGATTATTCATGATATTTCCCATGGATTAGGTCAGGACATTACTGTTATCTTTCTATAAAAATCTAGATATTCTGGAGGGTTTTACCATAAAAAACCATAATATATCTGAATGGAAATCTATATACCCATCCACATGGATTTCTCCTATTGCATGAAATTAAACAACCATGGAATATTCATGTATTACTGGATCAACTATAGGACAACCATAGATCAGCATCATGGATATTCCATGTTTCTGAATTGCTGGTGGATTATTATGGAATTTCGTAGAATCCCATTCGCATCCATACTTTTCCACATGGATTTCCACCTGGAAATTTTCAGTAGGGATAACCAGTCAGTGAGAGATCATATTACATCGTTTCGGTGAATAATTGTATTACAGAATAAACTGTCATATTGATAACGTATAATAGACGTAACATATACACTTTACCAAGAAACAGCTGTGGACTTATACCAAATTTGGCTCCAGCATCTATCATATAACATGTACCATGAGTTTATAGAGACATGTACAATAACTGATATCCCTAACTTACAAAATATCAATTGCATATTGCTTACGCTTCGGTGAATTATGACTCGATACATGTTATCTTGACGGATGCTGGACGAATTTGAATCAGTGTAACATCTGTTTCATTGGTATCAGTGTATGCAATACAACGGACTGACTTGCATCACAGGTGAAAAATTTCATTTGAAACGATCTTAGCTGACAGCTACAAAAATATATCGTATTATAATATGCCTGTGCACAAGTCGTCCGTCGTATCGTATAGTGAAGAAAACGATAACGAAAGAGAGTCCTCATCCAACTATAGTCAATCTAGCCGTGAATTGAAAGAACAACAGTCGCATGAATATGTCTGCTGGCATAATTGAAGTTCAGCTAGTAAAATTACCTAGTAGAGCTGATTACAGGCAAAAAATAAATATGTCCCATGTACAAAATCAAAACAGACTCCTCTTTTTTATTCGAATATTCACTATACATGAAGTGGAAATCATTTGTTATGCCTATGCACAATTCCGAACCAATACGCCAAATTCATTGTTTCAAATCAAATCCGAAAATTGAATGTATGTTAGTAGTTATGTAAAACACAATATCTATACACCATGCTATTTCCTATCCGCGAAAACCATAGTCTTATTATATAAATTTTCAGTAGGGTTATGAGGAATCACAGAAAAAAAAGTGTCAAAACTTGACATTGAATAATATTTAGAGGTTGCTACCGAGGCATAAAGGAAACAACGATGATTTTCGATTCATCGTTCATGATTGATTGAAAAGAGGGGGGAGAAAAAGCAAAGAATAATAAAAAATATATAAAAATACTAGTTTACTCACTTGAAAGTACTCGTTCAATCGTCCGCATGTCAGAAGAAGACAGTGAATAATTCCAGGTCAAATATTTGTCATGGAGAGTAAACTGGATATATTTGTCAAATAGTCAAACTGTTTCAAGGTTTCCATACGACTTGTATCCCTTTTTTTCAAATTAAATTATTTCAATTGCCGGTAGCGACCTCTAAATATTTTCCAATGTCAACTTTTTAAACAGATTTTTGTTTAGGATTCCTCCGAACTTTCTTCAAGTGCCAATGAAAAAAAAATGAGGCACCCTAATGTATGTATACCTATATAATGTATATACTTATCTCATGGAATGGCATTGTGTCACAATAGGTGAGATTAAGTTGTCCGATTAATCGTTTATGAGCAACAGCCAGATTAGGCAACAAACTGCGGCGAAAAAACCTTTCCTAATAAGAATTGGCAATTACTTTTCTCTCTTCTTTCTGTATGGATTGACGTATTGACGTCGATCGTCGCCCATGCTAACCATATGCGAAACGAGTCCGGGAGTCAGCTGTCAGCGGAGCCCCCGAAAGTTTGCAACGATATCGGAATAGAAAGAGAGACAAGAATAAGAGTCCGATGGTCTTTGTTCAATGACGCATGCGTAGTGAGCGACTGTATGAACGCAACACTGAACGCAGGTTGTGTTCTTGTCAACTTGTCGACACAAACGCACAGCGCATGCGTCATTAAACAAGGACCATCCGACCTCCTAGTTCTCGCTCTCTTCCTATTCCGATATCGCCGTTTCGGCTGACTTCCGTACTCTGTTCTTATATCTCTATATGCGAAACTGCTTTTGTAAAATTGTAAAAGCGTGTTCTGCTCGATCGCTTAGAGGCGCTTTCCCGTTGGAATCAAAGTGATCCGAGATCACTTTAGATTCTAACCTTACCCGAAATGCAGCGTTTTTATTGAACAATGCCAACCAATGCAAACCAATACTGCCGTGCTAAGCACAAAGGTGGTAACTGCATTTTTGGCCATCTTGAGATATTGACAGTTTTCAATTTTGAATTTTCACAGTAATTGAGAATTATATTCAAAGTCCCACGATTTTAAAATTTGATTTGAATCGAAAAGATGAAAGCTTATGTTATTCGTTACTGTTGTATTAATATTACTGATAAATACGGCTAATTGTTCTAGTAATTGACAACTTCAACGCAGATACGGCAACTTCGATAGAGTAGTTTTATTATGAAAAAATAAATTAGAATGTTTAATATTATGATGAAAATATTATACCATCTTAGAGTCATAAATCGTTTTTGACGAAAAAGTCAGTTACCACCTTTGTGCTTAGCACGGCAAAATAAGAACACTGCATTTCGGGTAAGGTTAGAATCTAAAGTGATCTCGCATCACTTTGATTCCAACGGGAAAGCGCTTAGACCATGTAAGAATGGACGGAGCATTGCCTATGCCGGAGTATAGGGGAATCTGTTGCCGAGTAATGAGAAAGGGACGGAAGATACTGAATTGTGTGTAAGAGAAGGAAGCAGTTATCTCGTTTGGGATAAAAAGTTGCCAAGTCGT
Source organism: Tenthredo livida (assembly GCA_963992785.1). Lineage (NCBI taxonomy): Eukaryota > Metazoa > Arthropoda > Insecta > Hymenoptera > Tenthredinidae > Tenthredo > Tenthredo livida. Next base: position 13,586,588 of record OZ023072.1, on the reverse strand, counting down.
GTTGCTGCGTTGCCACGTTTATGTGCCCCATAGCCTCTGTGGCATAACTCTCTCGATCATAACTAAACCGACGCGATTTCAAGAGTTAGCATGAATGAGGTTTATTCGTGTGCATATATATATCGCTGCGGCTATCCTTGTCTTTTTAGTCGGCAACAGCCCCACCGCTCCAATGTTTTTTTTTAATCGCCCCAGGCTGATATTTCCGAAACCAAGCAAGATACGGAAAAACACCTCAGGCAAAACTTATAGGATATCGAGGGGCAAAGGATATGGTGCGATCATATCTTTTGTAGGTGAAGGCGCTGAGCTGCGATGAAGGTCAACTTGGTTTTTTTAAATGAAATGGTATAGTTTTTTCTACAGAATCTGAAAAAGCATCAGATTCTGCATTCAACACACCTGGACAGACTTTTTCTAAAGTTGATAGTTTATGAGATAAGAGCTGGGCAAGTTGAGTCAAAAGAGGAAGTTCAATTTTTTTGCAAATTGAGCCCTCGGATCATAAAAGGGATCGCGCGGATAAAATCGCATAGAAGTATTGTCACTTCTGATCATATGCCGACCGGAAAAAAAAAAACAACAAGGTCATGAATTAGTAAATAGTCACTACTTTTTGATTCACTTTTTTTTTTCTTTTTTTCCGATCGGCATATTATGTTCGGAAATGACAATACTTCTATGTGATTTTTTCCGCGCGACCCCTTTTATGATCCGGGGGCTCAATTGAAATTCGAAAAAAATAACAGTAATGATGAACATTATTGATGAAGTTTATTGACCTCAACTTATTTGACCGTGATATTGTAAGCCAGGAACCTTCGAGATGTAGACGGCGAACAATGTATCACCCAATAGAAAATAGAAGTCACACGTTAGTACAAACTGATTGAACAGAGAAATGACAGTCATGTTGATAGTATTATTGATAAAATTTATTGACCTCAACTTATTTGACCATTATGCCTGAACTTTACAACTCCAAGTAAAAGAGTATCTCAGACACATTCGAGAAAACTTCACAACAGTATTCAGGTAATTTGAACTTCCTCTTTTGACTCAACTTGCCCAGCTCTTATCTCCTAAACTATCCACTTTAAAAAAAAAAATCCGTCCAGGTGTTTTGAATGCAGAATCTGATGCTTTTTCAGATTCTGTAATAAAAAGTATACCATTTGATTTAAAAAAACCAAGTTGACCTTCACCGCAGCTCAGCACCTCCACCTACAAAAGATATGATTGCACCATGTCCTTTCCCCCACGATATCCTATAAGTTTTGTCTGAGGTGTTTTTCCGTATCTTGCTTGATTTCCGAAATATCAGCCTGGGGCGATTCAATAACTTCACCCTGTATGGTCTAAGGGAAAGCGCCTTAGAAACACGTCTGTGCTCCTAGCAGACGACGCTTTTACAAAGGCAGTTTCGCATATGGCTAGCATGCGCGACGATCGACGTCAATACGTCAATCCATACAGAAAATAGTTAAGACAGTTGTCGCGTGCAACGATTTTCCGAAGGATTTCAACGAAACTTTCCTTGATTGTTGTTTAATTGCATACAAATAATATGAGCCTATTCCGAATCAAATTGACCACCCCAATTTTGAGACAAACGATATCAAAGTTTTGTAATTTCAACATGGGCTTTCATGGAGAATAGAGATTGAAACGCGAGATTTTTCGGATAAAATCAAAACGCAACAAAGAAATTTGATAGAATTTTGATATGTTATAAAAATCGAAGTTATAAGTTACACAAAAATAAAAAAAAATTTTACCACGCCGTTACTGAAATATAACTTGTCAAAATCTGAAAATTTTCATGAATAAATATACGTACAGATACTATTTAGATGTGTGTGAGAGCTGTAAGACTGTACTTTTACAAAAGTTTTATAATGGGCGGTTTTCGACTGACGCATCTATATTATACTTTTGATTCGATGATTCGAATGAATGTTGTACGAGCGATGAACGAAGAGAAGCAATGTATCGATAGGCGCAGAATGAAGTGATTCTCTATACCTGTGATGAAAAATTTCATCAATCTGATGTACAATAACGACTGTGTGCAATGCATAAATATTCAGCAGCCTACGAAATTGACTATCAAAAAAATTTATAATCATATGGATCACTATCTGTAGCCCTGAAAACCTATAAAAAAAGGTCATCTTCGGGCTCAAAGTCTGAAAAAACTGCTTAAATATTGTAATTATTTAGGAAAATGTTATTATTAATGTATTTAATTAATATATATCTGTCAGGAATATTTTGTCATAAAATTTCATAGATATTGTTTAATGCAAGAAAAATGTTGATAACAGATAACGTTTACATATACCAAGGATGTACTAAAAAATATTTATAATTTATGTCACTAAATAAATGAATAATCAATAATTGCCCCCCGTAAGTTATGTCTTTCATTTATTCAAATAATAATTTTCCTATCGTTGCAGCAATTCTACTCAATATTTTAATATTCAATAAAAACACAGAATAATCATTTCAACTGAAATGCAGTAATATTTTAAAATTGACTTATAATCTATGATAAACTTAGAATAATTATTTTCAAGATGAATCAATAAACTCTTCAAAACTCACCTGCATCTCAGAAAAACTCTGAAACACTGTTATATTTTGTTTTATTAGTTCTCTGAAAAACTTTCGCAAAACTCTTCTGAAAGAGTCTCAACATTTTAGTGTTCGCTGTCTTTTAAAATCTTATAAAGCATTGGTCTGCCTTTATAAGACTTTTTCTGAGACTTTCTGATGAAGTGAGACTTTTTTAATTCTTTTTCAAAATTTCACTAGAATTAATCTGATTCTTTTCAGAGAAATATTCCCACCCAGGAAGTGTTTGACTTTCAAAACTTTCATTTTATGCTCTACGCTGGTCTTGCATCAATAGGCTCAATTCTATATATTTCGACACCTTCTGTTCAGACCTGGATGTGAAGTTGACATTACGAGTTAGACTTCGACGAGCTTTATGATATATCTTCGTACCGTCTAGTCAGAACCAGACCGTAAGCCAACGTTGTGTATTAGACTACGATCAGCTCTATTTTATTCTCTACGTCGATGCAGTGTATAGGACTTGGGTAGACTTCAATATTCACTCTACGTTAACATTGTGCATTTTACACTTTATATCGACGGAGTGTGTTTGAGTTTGATAGGCTCCATTTTTCGGTTTGTAAATATCGAAATAAGTGTTCCAAGTTCTGAATTATCATCTCAGTCTACGTGGAAAAAAAATTTGCATTACAATTGTACTCAATTGGATGCTCGTCAAAACAAGATTACGAATGAATAATCACTAACAAATTCAGAGAGAAATCAATAAAAATCTTATGTGAAACGTAATATACTTCAGGGCTCGCAGTTGGGTAGCGAGGAATAAAAAGCTTGAGAGGTGAGTGAAATCACTAAAAAAGTAAGTAAAATATGGGCATCGGAGAGGATAACTTATTTAGAAAAAAAAAGGAGTAGAAATCCAAGCAAACACTGAAGCACCACTTATGACAGATATTGGACCTTGAGTTAAGATTCAACATAAAAGTTAATCAGGGAATCATCGTTTTTAGATACCAATTGTCATAGTCTCAAGTGACTAGACTATGAGAGCGGATAAAAATAATTAGTAGAATATAAATATAAATAATGAACAGAAACTATGAGGAAAAGGCGACGGTATCACTCAAATATCTCGAGTCCCTTGTGTATTTCTGACTAACTGGACAACAGAGTTCTATCCCAGAACCAAACGAACAACTCATCTATTCTACTCTACTCGCTCAATTTATTACACAGTTATTGATGTGACGTTCATTACTAAGCGAGATTGTAACAAGTTTTGTGATATGATTCGCTGAATGAAATGAAAAAAATGTGGGAAACATTGAAAACAAAAATGACAATCTATGTGACACAGGTCTCTTTATTTTTTAAATATAATATTCAATTGTTATGTTATTTGTCGCCCCCGTCGTTCCTCCTCGATTGCAACTTCTTCTGAAAAATTGAAAATTACATCATTGTTATGAGTTTTGTAGCAAAATAGGGTGAAGCAACTACCAGGGCTCAATGAGTCCGAATGAATCATAGTTTAGAACGATGATAGATATACTAGTTCGAGTCAACTTCATTATAAAAACTACGATATTTCTTTGATTAGTAAAATTTATACGTCATACATCATCAGAGATGACGACGATTGACTTGTAGCAGTTGCTCGAATAACTGAAGTCAACTGTAGAACTCCTAGCTTGTCCCAATTTACATGAGTCTTGATATCAGAAAATTTAGTGATCTGACAATATTTGTCAAATTGATAATATTCAGCATTACTTGTTACTTTGGTAACATAACTGAGGATGAGTTATATAATCCTCGACCTCTAATGGTTGAATTTTCAAACAAGAGTAAACTTTTCTTATGCCACAATTATTACACGCATGATGATTCATTGGATCGTCGACTAATCAATCATAAGTTCAACTAAACTTGACTTGGCGTAATAAGCATCAAAAAATAGGTGGCTAAGATACGTATAGACGAGAGCTGCGAAGTTTGAGCCATAGTACGTAGATTCACAGTAATTTCAAAGTTCCAGTATTCTCTTTTATCAGTGAATATATTTTGTTCTTGATATTACCGTCGTACGACTGAACATAAAAATAAAACGGTCGTAACTGTGCATAATGAAATAAGGAATATAGGTGGAAATAATAATGATTATACACCTTTTGATGAAAGAAAATAATGTTGTCGACTATACCTGCAGCCTGTTGGGCCACTCAGCCTGCCTCAGCCGCTAGGAGCTCCCACCACTGGTAATTTCCTGGAACTTCGATTTGTCGAATTTCTGCATAATTTGGAAGTTCGTCTATGGTCTTGGCTACGTTGGGAATCCCAGAGAATCGGATCATTCTCGTGCACCGTTGCCTGACTATAGCGTAAGTTTGTATTTTAGTATACGGGATATTATTAATTTCGCTAAGATTAGATAAATTGCGTGTATGTATTTCGAATTCGTTGAACAGTTGCCCGACTTCAATATGAACAACGACAACGAGCCATTCCCAGCGGTGAACCAGCGTGCCGCTGATATGGTGAATCCTGTCCGTGAGTGTGAAGAATTGTAGTATGCAGGTTGTGACCAGTTTCTGTGCTGCCGCTTTGCCAGGTGATTCTTCGCGTTTGGAAAACATCCTACTCATGAAGGTCAACAAAAGTCTAAAAAGGTCCATAGCTCACAGATCAATCTTCTTTTTTCAACTTCGTTATTATTTTCCTGTTGATGGGTTTATTTTCGACCCGTGGTCCCTCTGACAAATCTTTTTCTTGATGGGTGAAATTTATTTTTTTCTACCATGGGTTTTTTTGTCAACTCTGCACATTTTGTAGGACATTTTCGAAAAAACTGCAGGTTAAAAAAAAAAAAAAATTTGATTGTCTTGCGGCATGTGATTATTTTTATTTTTCTAAAAAAAACAAACAAAAAAAATTGCTCTTATGTTTGTTGACGAAAAGGAAACTTTTTACAAGGCGCCTGAGAAAATTAAATTTTTAATGCCCACCCATATGTACATCAATATCTGACAGAAAAAAGTGTGCATGAATGACGGCATCTTACATTCGAACGAACTAGTTACCATTTGAGATTTCCACTAATTGAAAAACGAATTTCATATTTTCATCATGTATTTTATGAATCGAACCATCCAATGCCTTGAATTACAAACAATTGGAAATCTTACACAATGCCGAGGTACATACAGTTTATCAATATGGTTGTATGCTTTTATTTATAGAGGACACCCAAATAGCTGTTGCGAGGGAAGCGGCGCAACGAGCCCCAAACGAAGCGGCTGGCCAAGTCAGACTGGCCCAACGGGTCCCAATTCGACGTTTTGCAGCAATTCGACTAGTCGAAGTTGTAGGGTTTGGAGGAGTCCGACAGGCCCAATGGGTCTCGATCGAAGCGACTGAAGCACGCTGAGTGGCACAACAGGCTTGAAGTATTATAGTCGACAATATTATTTTCTTTCATCAAATGGTGTATAATCATTATTACTTACATCTATATTCCTTATTCCATTCTGCACAGTGACGACCGTTTTATTTTCATGTTCAGTCGTACGATGGTAATATCAAGAACAAAATATATTCACTGATAAAGGAGAATACTGGAACTTTGAAATTACTTTGAATCTACGTACTATGACTCAAACTTCGCAGCTCTCGTATATACGTATCTTAGCCACCTATTTTTTGATGATATTATCAGTTGAATATTATCAATTTGACAAATATTGTCAGATCACTAAATTTTCTGATATCAAGACTCATGTAAATTGGGACAAGCTCGGAGTTCTACAGTTGACTTCAGTTATCCGAGCAACTGCTACAAGTCAATCGTCGTCATCTGTGATGATGTATGACGTATAAATTTTACTAATCAAAGAAATATCGTAGTTTTTATAATGAAGTTAACTCGAACCAGTATATCTATCATCGTTTTTAAACTATTATTCATTCGGACTAATTGAGCTCTGGTAGTTGCTTCACCCTATTTTGCTACAAAACTCTATATTGATGATGTAATTTTCAATTTTTCAGAAAAAAATGCAAATAAGGAGGAAGGACGAGTACGACGATCCGAAATAATGCGGAGGAAGGATGAGGACGACGATTGTAATATTATTTTCAACAAATAAAGAGACCTGTGTCACATAGATTGTCGTTTTTATTTTCACTGTTTCCCAAATTTTCATCGAATTATATCACAATATCGCTTAGTCATACTCCAGTCACTGTGAAATCTGGTGCGAAAAAACTTTTGTCAAGTACGTTGATGTGTAGATCCCTGCACCTAAAAATAATGAAAGGTTGTAGTGCTTGTTCACTCGCTCACTCGATTGGCTCATGATTATTGGTTGAAAAAACAATTCGGCTCAAGCAATTGAAGATGACGACATTCGTCAAAAAATATTCACAGCGAAAGTTATTTAAAATAAATTAAGAAAAAAGATTGCAGTTCGTGGTACTTTGGCGGGCCAATGTTTGAATGACTATCGGAGGACAATGACATGGTTCGCAATTGATATTTCACAGTTATTTTTCTATAAAAGGCCCGCCAAGTACCGCTAGCTCCGAACTTTTTTTGATAATTTTTTTTGAAATAACTTTCATTATAAATATATTTTCTGATAAATGTTGTCATCTCCAATTTCTTCATCCGAATTATGTTTTCAAGTAATAATCCAAAGCCCATCGAGTGAGTGAGCGCAGCGAGCGAACGAGCACAAGTTTTCATTATTTTTTGGTGGTGTGATTTGAATGCATTTTTATTTAGAATTTCGAAAAACAAATCGATCCCTCCATAACCTCAAGTCCGAAATAAAATCTCATTTCCTATCCTTCTAGCTTCCAGGTTAGCTGCCAGAAATGTGAGATTATGACGTCTGGAATCTTGTATCTGTTATTCGAATTCATTTTCATTATATGCATATATTTCCAACAAATATAGCGGAATGAAAAATATGCATGAAATAAATCAACGATGAATACAATTTTCTCTATCCTATATTCGTGTCTCAGGTTAGCTGTGAGACGAGTAAGGTTATGACGTCTGGGATCCGATATCGATTGTTCATATACGTTACTCATTTTTAGACACATTAGTACGAAAGAAAGGAGTAGATTAAATAAACGACCAATATTGTTTTCTCGTAACGAAAATGTCGAACACGATTCTACCTGTCATTTGTTCGTATTTTAGGTTAGCTGTCAGTCAGGTGAGGTTAGCCGTATACAATCCGATATTCAATATTTGCTTTTCTTGCTAAGCGCCGCCAAGCGGGAGCAGCAGGAACCAACATCTTTTGCGTAGTGGCATAGGAAACCTTCACTAGCGCTGCTGCTCGGCTTGCAAGTAAACTGGACACAATTTCGGTACAGCTGTTGTGATCTCAACTAAATGTCGATACGGGTAGTGATCTCAACTGAATGTCGGTTCTTTTAGTTTTGAGTAACGGAGAATCGTCAATTCTCAGCCATTCCTCCATCAAATGACACGGGATTGGGTTCAAAGTGTGTGGTTTTTCATTGCGGAGTGGCTAAATGTCAGGAAAATGCGATTATCTACGGTAACAGTGAATAATCTTGCGATTTATGTGGTCGGTAGGTCAATCTGTGAAAATTTTTGTCGAATTTTGGAAAAGTAAAATAATCAGCCACTTTCTGCCACAATTCTGTGTAATCCCTCAAAATTTCATTGCGATCGATTCAGTAGTTCCGGAGAATTCACGATTCCCGTTTTCGAGGTTCTGACAAACGTTTCACTTCACCTTAACACATAGGCAACACTAAACCACTCACTTGTTTTGAATTAAGTTCATGAACTGAAGCTATTAATCAATAAAATACTCGAAAACTTTAGGTTCGATTAAAAATGTGAATGAGCGACCTGAATTATTATTCTAACTTGAAAGTATTAACAACTATTGAATATTGAATTTGATTTGAATTAAGTTGTTGAGATTTATAAATGTGTCCATGCACTTCAATTAGCTTTCGCTATTTGATGATTTACTTAACGAGATTAACTAAGTCCTTTAGTATCGTCACTTAGAAGATTTTCGATCACTAACTCTTGCTTGATTGTTAAACCTCGGGACACGTCCGTGCACTATGCAACTTTTTAGACGAAATACGAGTTATTCAGTTTAGATGCAGCCACGAGGCCGCTGCTACATTGCATAGGTGTTACTCCGCCGTGGTGATTAGCCAATCAGAGACCTGCGTCTTTCCGCGGATGAGTAAACTGGCCGCTTTACCTGAGATAGTGTTCCGCGGTCCCAACCTCAAGACAGTCTGTTAGTAATAACATTCAAATTTTCATGCTCTCCAAATCTTAACAATTTTCCTCACACATCCTTCCATACGTTCTAATAACTAATTTAGTATGATCGAGAATTTCCTGAGTGGATTGGTTAAGTCTATTTATTCTTGTAAAAATCAATTTATTGAGAGAGTAGTCACGTCGAACCGACTATTCAGTGCTGGGTCAGCAAAACACCCGGCACTGCATCTGACCTTAGCTTACCTTATGGTATCAAATTCTTATCTCTAGGACTCGACCGGAGTTCGTGACTTTCAAGCAGAGAGGGTTTTGGATTCTTGAAATATTATATTTTGGATTATAGTATATCTGAATTCTTCCCACGGTTATTTATCTATGGTTTATTTTATGATATGAAAAATGAAATTTTGAATAATGTGAAGTCGCACGTAACACCCCTCCCTACTTAGAGTCATCGGCGTCCTCGTCGATTCGCACTAAAACTACCGTTGCTAATTTTCATTTGTATACCCTATGGGATCTTCTGAAGTGTTTGTTTGTACCTTCCGACTTGCGGCTATCTCTAACCCCATATCGTCTTAGTATCTGCTGACTCGACTTCTGATAACCCTTCTTGGTAAAGCCAGCTGTGAGGAGGACCCTTGCGCTCCCTCAGTACAACGGCTCATTACTATTCGAGCCTTTGCTAGTTAAGTACGGTCTTGAAATAAAACACACCGCGAAAGTACTGTTTGTGACTGCGATCTTAATAATGGAACTTAATAAAGAGACGAATATCATTGGGGTGATGGCCGCTTCCTTAAACTGGGAGGGCGTCCAAGGGATGTCGGTGTCGGATTTTCGACACTGGTTTCGCGAACAGTGGGCAGAGTTTGTGTACGGAAAGGGGAAGGTAATACTCTTAAAAAATCTCACGGGCACCTGTGTGCCTTGTTTTCTGAAATAGTAAGTACCCACTACCCTCACTCTTTTATATACGCCCACATATTCCTATAACTATCTCCCTATTCTAGCGTGGATATCAACGAATTCAAAGGACTACATGCTATCCATCGGGCCAGTAAAGGCTCTGTGAAGGGCCCCACGACTTCTTGCTTCCACTGCGATTGTCTACTGGTTGAGGTGGGGTCGCCGGAGGGATGCCCCGAGTGTGACAGAATCCAGATCTTATTGAAACATGTGGCCGAGGTTTTTTGTAGAAACCAATATTGAATGGTCCTACATACCTCTTAACTTGTGATCGTAGTCGTTTTGTAGGATGATCTAGTAAATTAGGATCATAACCCGTCACTGGATAGTAACGCTGATTTATTCTATCTTGGCATGTCTTGTAACAATATATACAGTATTTGCTTATATTTGACTCTATTTTTGGTAAACCTTCAAAAGATCCCTCATCTACTTCCCAACTATCCTACTTTATTTAATTATACCTAATTATAAGTCTACACTATTTGTCATATACGCAAGGTAGTAACTTGAGGTAATTTAATATGAATATACGTTTATCAAGAGACTCGGTAGAGTCTCGCGCCAAGTACATTAAAAAAAAATTTTTTTCAAGCGCGAGACTCAACGAGTCTATATACCCGAGAGGCAACTACCCTAACCTATACCGCGAACTAGTATCTTAGTTTTCTGTCACCTCACAACATACACAAATTGAAACTAACCTAATCCAGGATGTGGGCATGAACAGCTTTCATTTCAGTCCTAGATCGATGAAATCGGTGTCCGGGACGCTGAGATATGATTAACTACAAATCCTGATACCCCGTTTCCTCGTACAATGTTTTTCCTTCCCTTTCGTCGTCGTCAGACCAAGTTCGACAGTCAAACCATTCCCATATAAAATCACTAGACGGGCAACCCACCAAAGTTGTATAGAGTGGCGTGAGTACGAGAGTCACGAGGTAGATGGCGCTGGTATCGCAGACAGAAACCTTAGAAATATATGCTCTAAGACAGAAACCGTCTGCAACACTAGCAGACGCGTGTTGTCATTATTCATGTTTTTAAATACAAATAAACGAAAAAAGAGAGAGTACGAGCGATGCTTAATACAAAATTTGAACATACATAAACTAGTGAATACCCACCAAAAGCCCCTCAGGTGCGAAAAGCTTACGCCAAGTACATTTAAGTGATAGCCACCAACAGAAATGTTTTGATAGGTTAATTATCTTAAATCCTACGATCTTGAGCTTTTGAGGTTATGCGAATCGACTGACGTGTAAGATTCGTGGTGATAAATAGAATAACAATTGTGAACGGATAATTTTACGATTAGGTTTACCTTGGATGACACAAGAATGTTAGATGACTATTAACTGACTATTACATCTAAATTTTATTCACTTATACATTGTAGATTTGGCTTATCTCCATTCATGAATGCAATTATCGGAGGAAACGGTTTTTTGGGGATTTAATTATCTAGCAAGTCACCGGCTGAGGAAGTCTGACAGTAGAAAATCAAGACAAAATGTTCAAGTTGAAAAATATCAGGATAGCTTGATTTGATATAAGGAACGGCAAGGAGCCAGACCAACAAAGCAGAGTTGAAACGTTGGATTGCAACGAATTGTACTTCAAGCTTTATGTTAGGCTCGTCTCTAGAGGCTCGTCTGCTCGGATCCAAATTGTGAGCCAACGTTATGGGTTGGATTTCGACGAGTTCTATATTCTATCCCGGTATCCTCTAGTTCAAATCAGACTGTAAGTCGACGTTGTGTGTTGGACTCCGATAGGCTTTATTCTACACTCGACGTCAACGTAATGCCTTGACCTTCGGTGGAGAGAGATTTTTTAACCCATGTTTTACAATCAGTTGAGATTCTCCGCTCAGAAGCTCAATCAAATTCAGATTAGTGCTATCACGACAAATGGTGGGAATGAAAATACTCATTCGCTATTAAAGAAATGATCGATCGACCCCTCTTTGTCAGATGATAGAGATTCTCATTTATATTTATTTATTCATTGTAGACTCAGCGTATAATCATTTATGGATGTAATTATTGGAAAAAAAACCTTTTTTATGGATTGTTCAATTTTGTAGCGGGTCGCCGTATAAGACCAAAGGATGATGAGAGAAGACGCTAGGGTCGCAAAGTATCTGGATGGTGCGATTTGATACGAGAAACGGCAAGAGTCAGACGAAGAGAGCAGAATGCGAGTGTTTGACTTCATAAACTTCCATCTTATGTTCTAAGCTAGTCTTGCATGAATAGGCTCAATTCTAGATATTTTGATACCATCTGTTCAGACCTGAATTTGAAGTTGACGTTATAAGTATGGGACGCGTACGTATTCTTTTCACAGAGGACTAGCTACATTTAAAAAAAAAAAACTACCTACGAATTGCAATACACATATCTCATATTTATATATATTTAATCATGAGCAACAACTATAACCCTGTGTGCAAGTAACTCCGCCATTGCTGGTCCCAGGTCCAGATGAGACAGGAGGAGGGCTGCGCGCAGGGCTACACGTTTCAGGCATATAGAATTATACCAGATTCTAACGAAACAATTCGTAGAACTTAATGAAAGAACATATGTTACGTCTGTCCACAGAAATTCAAGGCTCACAGAAACGTGTATATTATTACATTATTTCCATTCATTTGATTTGAAATTATACTACCACATTTAACATAGCTGCTTTTTGAGGGATTCGGATGATACAAAATGCATAACCGTACATGCATTGGGATGTTCATAGGAACAATTGGCAGAATGCTGCCAACTGAGCAAGCCTCGCAAGTGAGAATATAGGAAAACCCAATCGAGCGAGCGTAGCGAGCGAGCACAATTATTAGGTAGTCAAGCAAAATTGTACAAAAAGTGGTGATATCAACCCCAAAAAGCACCCCTGGTGCAAAAACCTTTCGCCAAGTACATTAATGTGGTGACTACCCCCAAAAAATCCATCAACAAAAATTCCTCCTTAACAAAATTGGTACTATAAAAATGTCTACTTACAAAAGGACTGAAATCAGATACAATTGCCAAGTACATGTCTTCTGTATAACAAAAGTTTACAACAGAAGAACAGAAAACTGAATAGTATTGTATCGTTCACTCGCTACGCTCGCTCACTCGATCAGCTCTTTATAATTACAGGGAAAAAAATCAGAAAAAAAAAATTTAGGAAGTGGTACTTGCGGGCCATTTATGATTAAGTAAAAGAGTATTCATTTAGGTTTATGTATCATTTGTTTGATACATATTGCTATGATGGCCCGCCAAGTACCACTTCCTAAATTTTTTTTTTTCTGATTTTTTTCCCTGTAATTATAAAGAGCTGATCGAGTGAGCGAGCGTAGCGAGTGAACGATACAAGACTATTCAGTTTTCTGTTCTTCTGTTGTAAACTTTTGTTATACAGAAGACATGTACTTGGCAATTGTATCTGATTTCAGTCCTTTTGTAAGTAGACATTTTTATAGTACCAATTTTGTTAAGGAGGAATTTTTGTTGATGGATTTTTTGGGGGTAGTCACCACATTAATGTACTTGGCGAAAGGTTTTTGCACCAGGGGTGCTTTTTGGGGTTATAAGTAGCTACTAGATTATCGTAATGATATAAATCGAGGTCAGCAGTTTGGGTCCTAATTTTCTTTTAAGAGATTCAATAATAAGATAGAAATCCAACAGGATTAGGGTAAAACCTCGAAATTCTATGAATTATCCTGTTTGGCTCATTAATTTTGTGACTATACCAAACTCGATTTATTCCGCTGAAATAATGCATTCATATACCCTTAAGTAACAGGTAATTTAATTAATTACATCCTTAGCCTCTATAGTTTAATATGCAAGAATGGTATTAGGTAAGGTAATAGGAACATAATCTATCAGTGTTTGTCTGAATCAATTTGCTCTTGCCTTCTGGGCTGGTAAGGAGCGAGTCGAGGTTTCCGCCATCGCTGTACCCGTCGCTTTGATTTCTTTCAGCTCGAATTCGTTATCCTGGCTTGAACTCCCTTCGTCTTTCTCTTCGATGTTGTATTTAGTCTTTCTTTTTTTCACGATTAGGTTGCTGTGAATTTTTTTCCATATCCTCTTCCAACAACAGATACCTATTACCAGGGCTACGGGTCCTACCTGCGCTGCATATCCTCCATAGATCAGACTTTCATGATGTTGTTTTTCTCGGCGATGAGTTCCCAATTCCTCCAGTTCATTCTCTACCTCATATAGAGATTTCCCTTCGTCAAATTCACTTTCATCCTCGGTGGTAGCTTTGGTTAGGTATTTTACCACATTATGCTGGCTTAGCTTTGGCGATATTTGACTTAGGTTAAGTGTCAGTTTAGGTTGGTAGACATACTGTTCTTGTTGACTGAACACCTGGACTCCTGGTAGTGTGATGTAGTGTGTTTTACCTACGCATTTTTCATCCAGATAGAGGATCCCAGTTCCTGTTAGTTTGACCAATTGATCTTTGGTGTTCTTACAAATAATTTGAACGGTTTCCGGTTCATTAAACGAATATAGCCATCCTCCAACGGAGCTCAGTTTGGTCCAAAATGCCTCATACCCTGATTTTAGTCTGATGTCGCACTGACGCAGCGTCTGATGATCTGGATTCAATAGCAACTGAATCTCACAGGTAGTAGATGTTGCAACTTCGATTAACGGTAGTTCGAGGGCACAGAGATGGCAATACCATGTATTTATACATCCTCTTATATGCCTTTCATCGGGTCAGATATAGGTTTGATGATCGTTACTTAGCCCTAGGTATGTTGTTCTTGGTATTACTTGTGCGGTTACCGTTCCGTTTCCGTTCTTCTGTGGTGTCGGCCAGCTGTGTATTCTATAAAGTTAATAAGCTGTTCGGTCTACCAATGGTAATCTCATTATTATCATAATCTTTCCTCGATGGTTCCCCACTTCCATCACTGCAATCTTTGCAATTTCTTCTATTCGATGGTAGTATCGTGGCAGCGGCAACTCGTACTCTCCGATAGACTCGTGGATTTCTCGGATTGTTGATCTCAGCTGTTTACCCGTCAATAGCGACCCGTGGACTTTCTCCTCTCGTGCTGCTTCTATAGCTGTTATGAATTCTCCGATGCTGCTTATATAGTGTTTCAAAGCGATCATTAAATCGTTTCGATACATCAGCACCGCCCCTATGTACTGGGTGTGGGTAATAACTTCTGACATATGGTTCGTATTTTTAGTGATTTGATTGATCCTGTTTCTATTTATTTCTATCGCTTTTTCATTATGTCGTGCTTTGTTATGGAGTTTATGGAGTGAGCTGGATATCAGGTGAGTCTGATTGCGTAGTATTTTCGTCAGCCTAGTTTGGTCTTCATGTAGCTTGTCGATTTCTCTGTTGAAGTATTCTCCATCTTCTGCAGTTAGTGTTCCGAACAGGTATCGGCTTGCAGACCCGATAATTTCCAGTGATGCTCCACGTTTAGATATACTGTGGGGTAAGTTGTCGATGTCGGGCAGCAGGATTTCATTGGCCAATTCCCTAACTTCCTCTCGGAGCTCTATGGCTTCTGCTATCAATTCCCTCATTGTTATCACGAGTCGGAGGTCGTCACACTGATCAGTAACATTCTTCATTTCTTTGCACTCTCTATATATTTCATCGTACCTTTCCGCTCCTTCCGGGAATTCATGTGCCAGCTTTTCCACATCTATGAAGAGTACCAGGCGCCACTCCGCTCTCTTGAATCTGATGTTGTGTAACTTCTCGTAATATATCCCTGGACTAGATACGATCGTTTCTACTGCATAGCCTGGCTCACTAGCTGCTCTTCCGATGATCCCAGCCCAAATCAGCAACAGCAAACCCCTCATCTTCTTGGTTTATCCGTCTCGTATATCACTTCTACTGGAACAAGGGTCGGTCTTTCTGTATATGTCTACTGGAATTTAAATACTATCTGTCATGCGTTTCGTCAGTCATCAGTCAATGAGCCAATTCGATCTTATCTATATGTTTTACAAATCGTTTACCATCATCTGACTCCAATATTACGCTATTATTTTCCAATATTTTTATAATTTTAAAAGGTCCTATATACCTCTTACCGAATTTTCCCTTCTTGACCTCTATTAATACCCGTGCCATATCTCCTTCTTTACCTGGAAATGGATGAGCTTTTTGATCGTAATACCTCTTAGACTTATGCTTTGCTCGGATCAAATTGTCAGCAGCCAATGTCTGCATCTCAGTGAGCCTTATTATTAAGTCGCCAAGGTAGGAGTTATAGGTCAATATCTTTTCACCGGTTGGAAACGAACTCGGACATCGCGCTATCTTCCCGTAGACTAGCTCATAAGGCGTAAAATTAGTTCCCTCGTGAACAGCCGTATTATAAGAGAACATGGCGAATGGAACTAGTTCATCCCAGTCGTCAATTTCTCCCAAATAATGCTTTATATATTCCGTGAGTACTATATGGCTACGCTCTAAAGCGCCATTAGACTGAGGTCTATAGCTCGATGTCGTAACATGCCTGATCTTAAATGCCTTCGCTAGTTCGTGAAGTAATTTGTTCACAAAGCTAGTTCCTCTATCAATTAGTATGACTCGCGGAGCTCCGTGCTGTAAAATCAAATGCTTTACTAACGCGTGTGCTACTGTCTCGGCTCTGATATCGGGAATCGGTACCGCAATACAATACTTTGTTAGATTATCTTGCATTGTTAAAATGTGTTTATTATTATTCGGAGTTACGGGGAGAGGTCCTACGGTATCTAATGACACTTTGTCGAACGGCTCGGCTGACGTGTCCGTGATTATCATCGGCTCTCTAGTTTTTACTCTAACTAGCTTTTGTTCTTGACAGCTAATGCAGTTGCGGATGAAAATACTTATGTCTTCCCTCATTTTGGGCCAATAGAATCTTTCGCGTACCCTTTTAAATGTTTTTGTTACCCCTTTATGCCCTCCGATTAAACTATTATGCATTTCCGCGATAATCTCGGCACGAATTTCGGTTGGGGGTACTTGTGTTATACCATTGCAAATCGTTATTAGAACTTCATCATCATCAAATATTTCCGATCATAATTTTGGCCATACATCTGTAGATAATCCATCTGTGTAGTCTCCCGTTTTCGAAATTCTAAATTTTGTTATTCCTAATTGGTTAAGTGTAGATTTCGAATTCTCTAGTCAGAGAGTTAAATTTTCTATTGTGATTTCATCGAAATACTTCTTTTTGACTACTACACTGAATATCTTATATTTCCTGCGTTTGGTAATTATGATCTGCCCTATTTTCGGTTTCGCGTTTCGTTGGTCGTCCGCATCAATCGCTTCTAGATCAACAAACAATTTACCTATTGATGTGTTTAATTCCGAATCTGTTGTTGTAAAGTGTACATAATTATCTTTCATGTAAGTTAAGTTGTCTCTATTGATATTATGTTAGTAGGGGGGCGATGACGCGCTCCCGGAAGATTTAAAGGTGACGTAGGCGCTATGTCTGGCAATATTCCTTCTGTTACCTGTATGCTCGAGGGAACCGGCTCGATTTTTAATTGCGGCTCCAATCGTCTCGGAGGCCTTATGGATTTCGATTTCTCAGTATCGTTTTCGCGATCTACCTTATTGTCCGTTTCCTGTATCATAGACGGATACGGGGTGGACAGTGCTAATGGCCGGGGCGCGATTATAGGTGTTGGTAATACT
The DNA here is from genome assembly GCA_963992785.1 of Tenthredo livida. Classification (NCBI taxonomy): domain Eukaryota; kingdom Metazoa; phylum Arthropoda; class Insecta; order Hymenoptera; family Tenthredinidae; genus Tenthredo; species Tenthredo livida. The sequence continues at coordinate 13,569,034 of OZ023072.1, read as the reverse complement.
GATTTATGCAAAGGTCTACTAATGATTGATTCATCTAATTGCTTTTGGTTATTGTCTTGCAATTCTACTTGCTCTTTTGCCTGACTTTCTTCTGTTGCCTTCTTTAGCAATTTACTTATCCTACGATTTAACTCCTCGTCTTCCGTTTCGTCATTGTACGGGTCTCGTTCTGTCAGTACGTTGCGAATTGACTCATCTACTTCCTCACCTTCCGATATCGCGGCAGGCAGATCAGTTACCAAAGTGTCTTGTAAGATTGAGCTTCTATCTAATAAGGATCGATCAAAACGACTAAATGATTCCTGCAATTCTTTAAGATCTACGCCCGTACTTGAAAACACGTCGTCATCTACTTCACTATCGCTATCGTGGCCCGCCGGCTCCAGTTCAATAGTGATATTCTCCGCGCCTGACTCATTCTCTGTTGTTGATTCTACTTGATCTGATTCAACCTCGGGTTTTGCGATACCCGCTTGTTTCTTCAAAGCTGTAGGTTGAAATCCCAAATTTGGTAAAGCGCTTCTCTGTTTTCTAAAGGCTGGTGGCTCCGAGGATTCGTCATCCGAAGAGTCCTCGGATACATGCTCTACTATCGGATCTAGAACTGGTGTCGGCTTGCTTACTGTAGCTTTGGCTTCCGACCGTGTTCTTAATGCAATATCGCTTGTATCTAATTCGGATAACGTTTTGGATCTCGTTTTGACATTCTTTTTATTAACAGTCCTTTTCGGCGCCTCTGAGACAGATCGAGCTAACGTTCTACGAGAAGTCGCGGCAGGTATTTTAGACTGACTCGGTTCTTTCTTTTGACTACTTATTGGAAACAACTTTACTTCTTCCGTGTTTTGAATTGATGGCGATTCCGTTCTTAAATTTGTACAAATTGTGATTTTTATAGCCGTTCCTTTGAAGATAAAACGCAACATTCTTCTTACATTGTTCCAACTAAGCCCGTCGAGTCCACAACCAATTTTTGGCAAAGCTACGGATTTGATTTTATCTGCTTCTAAAGTTCCGCGAAAGTTAATTAAACTGTGATACAAATCTTCATAGGTCGGTTTGTCCCAATAATTTTGTTTTGTCATAATGTAATAAATTATTTGATCAGGTAAATGCAATTTAGCGGTTGAATGTAATTTAGCTTGGAGTTGAAGTGTTTCCGGTACACCGTATTTTTCTTTGAATTCTACTGCTATACCGTCGCTCATTTCAAGATCGACAGAAACCGTGTGAGCATAATTATCAACTTGATTAAAAAGGCTATCATGTAACTCTATTCCGTCCGGATTTTCGATTGTAGCCGTTCTTACCAAGTTCAAATATTCCGAATATTTTGGAAATGAATTTACTGCTTTTACTGGTAAGAACTCCTCCTCGTTCTCAGAATAGCTGGTCGACTGATCACTAGTAATCGGATTCCGCGATAACGCGTCAGCGTTGGTGTTTAGCCGGCCCGCCTTATGCTCGAACGTGTAGTTGTAATCTCGTAACTTCAGTCTCCAGCGTATTAAACGCTGCCCAGGATCTTTTATTGAGTCGATCCATCTCAGAGGTTCGTGATCACTAACTAGTTTGAATGTACGTCCATATAAATATGGCCTAAATTGTAATATACCGTATAAAACTGCTAAACACTCTTTCTCCGTAGTGAAATAATTTTGTTCTGCCTTTATCAGTGCGCGAGATAAATACGCGATAGGCAAGTCATGCCCGTCTACTTCTTGGCTTAAAACTGCGCCGATAGCAAAATCGGATGCATCGGTTGTGAGTGTAAAGGGTTTTTCGAAATTTGGATATTGAAGAATAGGCTCGCAGCATAATGATTTTCGTAGGGTCCTAAAGCTTTCTTTCTGATCTCTTCCCCACACGAATGGAGTATCTTTCTTTAGCAACTCAGTTAATGGCTTTGCCTTAACTGCGAAATCTTTTATAAATTTCCTATAGTAACCTGCAAGCCCTAAAAATTGTCGAATGTTTTTCTGTGTTTTGGGACGGGGAAAATATTTGACTGCTCTAATTTTATTTGGATCTGGTCTAACCCCTTTTCTACCTATTATATGCCCTAGATAGCCTACTTCTATTCTCAAGAACTCGCATTTATCTGGCTGTAAGGTTAATTTAGCTTCTTCTAAACGTTTAAATAGCCTACGAACTCTCTTACCATGTTCCTCAAGATCTTTCGCGAAAACTATTATGTCATCAAGATACACGAGAACCTCCACCCCTTGTAACCCGCGCAATGTTTGATCCATTGATCGCTGGAAAGTTGCAGGAGCGTTTTTAAGCCCTTCCGGCATTCTCCGGCATTCAAAATGACCTTCAGGTGTTGTGAACGCGGTTTCCGCTTGATCTCTGGGATCCATCTCTATTTGCTGAAATCCGCTAGCTAAATCAAAGGTGGAAAAATATCTTGCCTCTCCAAGTCGATCTAAAATATCGGTAATATTCGGCAATGGATATGCGTCACCGATTGTTTTTTCGTTCAACTTGCGAAAATCTATTACCATTCTCCACCTTGGATTTCCCCTAGAATCGGGTTTCTTAGGAATAATCCATATCGGTGAGATGTAAGGAGAGCTTGATGGTGCAATAATATCGCTATCCATTTTGATCTTAACTTGTTTCGCGATCTCGGCTTTGTGAATCGGAGGAAAACGGTATTGACGCGAGTTCACAGGTACATCATCCTGTGTCAATATTCGATGTTTAACTAACGGTGTGAATTGAAATTTGTCACCGGGCGAATGAAATATATTCGGGTATTCTTCAACTATGTCTAATACATGATCTCGTTCTTCCTCATTTAAGTGGTCCGAATGTAATTTAGATTCTACTTCTGCAAACCGATTTATTATTATCCCTTTTTGTCGCGGCTCTTCTAGGTCTGACCCGTAATCTATCTCTTCTGGAAATTTGTGAAACTCGAAAGGGATTATTTCTTGTGGCGGAATTTCGATTTTAATATCATCATCTAAAGTATTGATGGCTAATACATGACACGCGCCGTTTTCAACCGAGACAGCAGCTTCACCGATATAAACACCTTCGCTAGTGAGGATCTTCGGTAGATAGCCTTCTGTTAATTCTGGGTTTATCACGTCGGCAGCAATGACCTGCTTAGTTAGGCCTCGAATTTGAAAAATGCGTCTATTTGATTTTTCTTCGGTACTGATCATATTATCGCGAAGAAAACTCATCGGCCTTATTGGTTCAGTTTTCGTTACCAAAGTGTTATGATGAAACGAAATTTCTGCCTTTTCTTTACGTAAATAATCTTTCCCTAAAATACCATCGCAAACTAGTGGAAAGCTAGATCGAACCACCTGAAAGTTATTAGGTTTACCCTGCAAGGTTAATTCCGTAGTACCTAATGTTCTTATTTGGTCTGCGGTTATTCCCGATATCGTCACGGATTCATTCACATTTACTAGTACATCCGATCTTAACGCGCCTGCTTTTACTAGACTTATTTCCGCGCCGGTATCTATAAGGAAAATTGCCGAGTTATTTCCGAGTTCGGGTGCTGTGACTTTTATCAATGGTGATTCTCGACTTGATCCGCACGTAAAAACCCTGCTACCGGATCGGCAAATGTCACTGATCGTTGACGCTCTGGTGTCACTTGACCCGCCGTCGCGTCTGAGCGTCGGGCTGCTTGGGAGTTTAAATCACCGGCCTGACTATTATCATGCGGGGACGGTGTTCGCGATCGTATTGTCGAACTACTACCTTGTCTTCGCGAGTCATGCTCACTTGATCTATTCGGATCAAACAATCGGGAATTTGGAATTGGCGAGCTAGGTCTATGTCTCGTCCATGTCGATCTTTGTTCTGGAGTAACCGGTCGCTGTTCTACTTTATTTGCGAAGCCTCTTTGGCATCCGCACGGTGTATGCCGCATAGACGACCTAGCTAAGCAACAACATGTATGTACTGGTTGACACCCGAGACACGGTTGTTGAAATATCGCGTGTATAGGTACGTCCGCGACTCCCGCGCTTGCCTCAGGTCTTCCCGATGGGTGCCTCGTGGAATTAGGCGACAAGCTACGTTCCCGGTTTCCCGGTTCTTCCGTAACGAAGAAGTTTTGGAAATTTCGTGACGAATGTTGTTGTGGGAAATTTTGAAAATGGCTATGCGAGTGTGAAGGCATTTGCCTAGGACGCGTAAACGTAGCCCTGAATGTTTCTCCCGACGGTAGAATCCCAGTTCGCATTCGTGTTTCTACATGCACTGCATACTCTAATGCTTTATCTAGGGTCTTGGGCATTCGCCCGTCTACAGCCTTAGCTATCTCTTCAGGCAAACCGCGGATAAAAGCATCCAGCGCGCGCGCATACACTGGCTTTAACATTTGTTTTGGGACATCAGTGAACTCATCTTCTAAAGCAACGCGCGCCCCACTGATTAGTATATTTAATCTGTCATAAAAATCACTAACGGTTTCATCTCTCTTCATCCGAATATTGTTAATTTCGTTATGATCATAGGGGTACGTTCTTCCGGGTGCAAATCTTTTCTTTAAATGTTTAGTTAGATCATTTACAGTTCTGAACGTTTTCCCGTTTGTACTATCGCGAGCTGACCCTTGTAATTTTCCTAATACTGCTTTAACGAATGACCCTTCAGATCCCGGCGGAACATAAACTGAACCGTTGTGAACGTCCTGAAGGAAATCCTTCAACGGAACGTTCTTCCCATCAAAGAACGGAATATTTAAGGTACTATGTTGGAGAGCAAAGCATTCAGCCATAGAGGTCATCATCGCATTACTTATATTCGGATCTATAGTAGTATTCTGCGTATCATTACCAGTTTCGTTACCGCCAGCCAATTTATCGGTTATGGTATAAGACTTTTGTACACAGTAATAATTTCAACAAAATAGCTTACGATTTATCATGCACATATATGTTATAGATGTCAAGGGAAAATTCGATAGTCACTGAATTGCATGCACGTATATTACTATATATATATATACTTATTTCTACGTACAATATAAGACAGAGAGAGTTGCAATCTTGAGAGGCTATATTCAGAATCTCTAAACAGTCAGAATTTTGAATTTTCAGATTTTTTTTTTTTTTTTATCTAAACTAACGCACTCTGGCTAGCAGTATCCCACCGCTGCCACCAAAATCTTGTGTGACGTGAGGGTGAAGCCCGAGCGGATGGAAAATTGATTCACGCAACCAAGAGATAATTTAAATTTTTGACTTACCTTTCAATAAGTCGGTAAATGGGATCTTGCTTTCCTAGCTCTATACAGAGCCGTACGTTTATTTAAATATTCTTATTATGAGGCCAATTACTCGGATTAGGATCAGGTGTATGGAGGGTAAAACTCAAAGGAAAATGATTGATTAACTGGTAAAAGCAAACTATATTCTACGAACGATTTCGGAAAATATATGCAAATCAATGGTTAACAAAAATGGGATTAAAAATCAACCTATGATTAGCCGTTGTAAACTATGGTTATTAATGCGTCTAGGAAATACTATACTGAAGTCGGTTCTCTGTCGTTACAACTCTCTCTCTCTCTATTATGTTCATATAAAAATAACGTACTCTAATAAATGAGAAAATAGTAGCGGTGTGATTCTCTAGGCAAGACTGATTTGTACACGAATGACTTATATGCAAATCTGCCTTATGATCTCTTTCTGGTGATTTACCTAGTAAGAGAAATTTTGATATGAAAGACTTACACTAAAATCTATCTTTTGATCACTATTATTTAATGGTAAACAATCGGTAATTAAAATTAAAGACTTAGCGTTGCTGTCTGACTGTACTGAGGTTGGGTCCCGTCGGATAGAATCGGAGCTGTTGGGTGATAAGTACTCCAGTGGGTCTCACCTCGTCGTTAACACATAGGCAACACTAAACCACTCACTTGTTTTGAATTAAGTTCATGAACTGAAGCTATTAATCAATAAAATACTCGAAAACTTTAGGTTCGATTAAAAATGTGAATGAGCGACCTGAATTATTATTCTAACTTGAAAGTATTAACAACTATTGAATATTGAATTTGATTTGAATTAAGTTGTTGAGATTTATAAATGTGTCCATGCACTTCAATTAGCTTTCGCTATTTGATGATTTATTTAACGAGATTAACTAAGTCCTTTAGTATCGTCACTTAGAAGATTTTCGATCACTAACTCTTGCTTGATTGTTAAACCTCGGGACACGTCCGTGCACTATGCAACTTTTTAGACGAAATACGAGTTATTCAGTTTAGATGCAGCCACGAGGCCGCTGCTACATTGCATAGGTGTTACTCCGCCGTGGTAATTAGCCAATCAGAGACCTGCGTCTTTCTGCGGATGAGTAAACTGGCCGCTTTACCTAAGATAGTGTTCCGCGGTCCCAACCTCAAGACAGTCTGTTAGTAATAACATTTAAATTTTCATGCTCTCCAGATCTTAACAATTTTCCTCACATACGTACATACGTTCCTCACATACGTTTCCTTCCATACGTTCTAATAACTAATTTAGTATGATCGAGAATTTCCTTAGTGGATTGGTTAAGTCTATTTATTCTTGTAAAAATCAATTTATTGAGAGAGTAGTCACGTCGAACCGACTATTCAGTGCTGGGTCAGCAAAACGCCCGGCACTGCATCTGACCTTAGCTTACCTTATGGTATTAAATTCTTATCTCTAGGACTCGACCGGAGTTCGTGACTTTCAAGCAGAGAGGGTTTTGGATTCTTGAAATATTATATTTTGGATTATAGTATATCTGAATTCTTCCCACGGTTATTTATCTATGGTTTATTTTATAATATGAAAAATGAAATTTTGAATAATGTGAAGTCGCACGTAACACTGCTCTTCGGACGCAGATCGAACAAGTCAAAATTCTCAGCTCTTCGGACGCGGGTTGAAAAGTGACGGTGACAGTTCGCTGCTCTTTGGACGCGGATCGAACAAGTTACAATTCGCAGCTCTACGGACGCTGGTCGTACGACAAGTCAGTTTGGCACCTCGCTTGCCGAGATCACCGAAATGTTTGACATGAAGGAAATCCTATGGGAGACATTGTCAGTAAGCCTCCTCGTGGCGTTTCCTGGAAATACTCGTGATTACTTGAGTAGCCAATAATTGACGTTCACGAATTATGAAAACATCCTGTGAAAATTCGTAGTACCTTTTCTTTTATTTCAATACAACTTGCGGAGCATAAAAATTCGAAATAAATTCCCTATTTCAGGGCTGCCAGCAAGTAACTTTTTTCACTTTTCGTCACTTTTTCTCGAAGTGGTCACTTTTTGTCACTTTTTTCAAATTTAGTCACTTTTTCCCCTTTTCTCATCCTGTTGGCCCTTTTTTTTCTTGAAATTCACATCCTCAATTAAGTACATATACCTATTTTTAGGGACTTGATTTTTTTTTTAATGATATTGATAATTTCGAATAACGATGTGATATTTCTAACGTACGAAATAATTGCGACCAAAAAATATATGGGGGTTTCCAGCTCATCTCGACCACCTTCCAGACCTGACCCCCTCGGATTTGAGTGAAACTTTTTTTTTGCTTCACTCAAGGTCCAAATTGGAACCTCCATTTTTTTCAGAATTTTTCGAGCCCCCGTCCCGGAGGCATCGATAGTGGAAATTTGCCATTTTATGAAATCCCAGAATTTTTGAACGATGATATCTCAGGATTGGAGAGTCATATCGATAAAAACAGGGTGGTCAATAGATTTGTCTTGAATTCAACTTTTTGAAAAAAAATATTTCGCAATTTCGCGATACCGTACCGGCTGCTAGAAACTCATTTGAAAGCGAAAAATGGATGTTTCGATGGTTTGGGCATTTTTTATCTTTTTCATTTTTTTTTCTAAAATTCTTTGAAGAAAGACAAAATTTTGAGGCCCATAACGAAGATGGAGACTCCAATGGTTTGGAAGTTATGATTTTTTCAGTTTCTAAATCCATGAATTGAAAAGAAATAAAACAATCGATGAGATATTTGTCGTTTGAAATTGTCAGTTTCGCACACTTTTAGAAACTGAAAAAATCATAACTTCCAAACCATTGGAGTCTCCATCTTCGTTATGGGCCTCAAAATTTTGTCTTTCTTTATAGAATTTTAGAAAAAAAAATAAAAAAGATAAAAAATGCTCAAACCATCAAAACATCCATTTTTCGCTTTCAAATGAGTTTCTAGCAGCCGGGACGGTATCGCGAAATTGCGAAATATTTTTTTTCAAAAAGTTGAATTCAAGACAAATCTATTGACCACCCTGTTTTTATTGATATGACTCTCCAATCCTGAGATATCATCGTTCAAAAATTCTGGGATTCCATAAAATGGCAAATTTCCACTATCGATGCCTCCGGGACGGGGGCTCGAAAAATTCTGAAAAAAATGGAGGTTCCAATTTGGACCTTGAGTGAAGCAAAAAAAAAGTTTCACTCAAATCCGAGGGGGTCAGGTCTGGAAGGTGGTCGAGATGAGCTGGAAACCCCCATATGTATATTATTCGAGTACAAAAAAATGATATGACTTGTTTTGCATGGGTATTAAATATACTACATGTATGGACTTGGGGCATTCCACGTCAAAACGAAAACGGTTCAGCCGATGGGTCCCCGATTCTCTTCCAAATTTTTTTTCTTGTCCTATTTCAGGACCAAAACCTACGTACTAAAGCAGTTTTCAATTTGAACTTGGGTTTTTTATCGTCGGATTTTCGAAAATTTATTTTTTCAATCACTCCAAAGCCGTTGACGCAAAAAGTTCGATACAAATTTTTATGAAAAGTACAGTTCAAATTGAACATTTCCTGTGTCATATATTTTCTACTTATAATGAGCTATCACTGAATGAAAAAATATTAAAATTTTCAGATTTAAAAAAATACCAAATTTGTGAAAATCCGGCAATAAAAAACCAAAGTTCAAATTGAAAAATGCTTTACTATGTAGGTTTTGGTCCTGAAATAGGACAAGAAAAAAAATTTGGAATAAAATCAGAGACCCATCGGTTGAACCGTTTTCGTTTTGACGTGAAATGTCCCATTCATATAACAATACAGGACCCCGCACATTCCTTATGGGAAATGGCTTTCAGTTGAAATATCCAAAATTGAAGCATGTTCTAATTGACGACCTACTGATGAAATGTTCTCATGGGCGCAACTCAAAATAATGGACCAATTTTGACATATAGACCCCTGAAGTTAAGGATTTTCGGGGGTGGATGGGGGGGGGGGGGGGGGCGAGTGTGTCCGCGCCCGCGTGTGTGTCTGTCTCGTATGTACGCATAATTATTTTTCTCAATTTTTGAATCACTCAAGATCCACGACAAGGAAGTTTTGGGATGATTACCGCATTGGGATACTTTATTGAAAAATGATCATCATTCATTGGTGGAAGATTTCAGGAAAATCATTCATTTTTATGGTAATGGCCTCATACCAGCTTAACTTAAGGGGCCTATATCTCATAATTGGTCCATTATTTTGAGTTGCACCCATGAGAACATTTGATCAGTAGGTCGTCAACTAGAACATACTTCAATTTTGGATAAATCGACTGAAAGCCATTTCCCATAAGAAATGTGCGGGGTCCTTTATGTCTTCTTATGTATACTATGTACCATGCTCTTTGATTATTATAAACCACTTTTTATGCAATGATTCTAAACTTATTGAGCTCAATTATGTTTTGTGAATGCAATAAAAGCATAATTTTCAAGGTATTTCGGTCACTTTTAGGTCACTTTCTGGTCACTTTTTTTTTCCAAATGGTCACTTCTTCGACTTTTTTCGACCCAGAGTATGGCTGGCAGCCCTGCTATTTCTTATCCGTAATTCGGTCAATTACACCCTTTTAGTTTTAATCTGTCAATTCTGAGAAGTCAATACCTTTTTTCTAACTTTTAACAAGCATTTTTTTTTTATATTCACACCGCCATGTATTACGAGTAATTTTTCTAATGGAGGTTGTGTCGTGGCGAAAAATTGATAATACACTACTAGTAATACCTATGTATATACAGTAGACCGGTTCAAAAAAATTGACATTTTTTTTTTTTTCAATTTTCGCATTAAAATAGTTTCGGGGGATTGAAAAAAGATGCCTGTTAAAAGGGGAGCTCTTAATATTCTTATTTAGAGGTCGCTGATCGCGAATTTTTATTTCCCATTTGAATAGCATTGGAAATTTTTTTTTTTTTTTCGAAGTTTGTAGCTACCAAACCAATGATCAAATCCGAATGACTCATACATATTTTCATAGGGAATTCAATAATCTACAAAAAGTATTTAAGCAAAAAAATATTTGTTTATGCATATTGGTTCTGGCGATCTTATTAGTTGAAAAAAAGGATAATGAATGACATAAATGATATCGTCGTAATTAACAAAAACTGATTCCTCGAATCGACAGCATGATTCCTTCTTGATGAGCAGGGTACAGATATTTTACACGAGGTAGATATTTTTTTTAGAACACTTCAACATGAGAAATATTACGAGCTCCGGACAATTCGTTATGGTGGTAAGAAGTTATAGCAGAAACTAGGCTCAACAGCTGAGACCGTGAATAGATTCATGTGGCAGAGTCCGTATAAAATAATCCACAAAGGATCAACCAGAGCATATTACCTTTTGCACTTGTTCTCGAAGCGTGTGTGATTGGGTGAAATAAATAAAAGAGGCATGTAAGTTATTTTTATGATTTATTTAGTGAAAACTAATAAAATATTTGACTCCTCCCTTCCCGCCTCCGCCTTTCCCGCAAACTCCCTTCCCGCCACCTCCCTTCCCGCCGCCGCCCTTGCCGCCGCCGCCCTTTCCACCACCGCCCTTCCCGCCTTTGTCCTTCCCGTTGCCGCCCTTCCCGCTGCCCCCCTCTTTCCCGTCTCCCTTGCCGCCGCCGTCCGTCCCGTCGTCCGTCTTCCGCTCCTCACTTTTTCCGTCTCGGTTGCCGTCGGCCGAGGCGAAGAAGCGCCGCCGAGCCGCCCAATTGTACCTAGAACAGATGTAGGTTTCAACAACCATAGTTTAGCAATTTTTTAACAACAAAAGCAATGGAATACTTCTCGAGAAACCCATTTTTTTAAACAAGAAATTCATTTCGTGCCCTAGAGCGCGATTGTTTGGCAATATTTTCGAACTGTCATATATGCAAGATGACGATTACCAGAGCGGACGTAATTTTATACTCACATCTCGTTGCGGATCTGCCGTTTGAGCGACAGGGTCCACCCCCCGCTTCGGCTGCTCTTCGGTGAATTCTAGTGAAAAGAATGTAAGGATTAGATATTGGAAATCGCAACACTTTGTAAACGTTTACAATATCAATGTACTACTTTAATCATGACAGAGGGTTTTATTCGCGGATAAAAATATACCACTTGTAACTGACGAAACTGAAATTACCAACACGGAAGAAATCACTAGCGATGGAAGACCGGTGGTTGCATATACTCCAATGATGTATTGCTCATCTCAGTGATATAGTTGAATCGGGTCGACAATGGCTAAATATGCTAGTGTCAAGATTTTAGAATATTTTATACAGAAAATTGCACACAGAAAAATTATGGATTGTTTGCAATATTTCAGCCTGTCACGTAATATTGCTATACGAATCCGAGGTGGAAATAACTCGTTGAATTGACAATTGAATTGACGACGAATCTGAATTCCTGAGAAATAACTGAATGTGAACTGAGAAATGAAATAACTAAAATAAAGAGGAATTGAGTACGAAATAACTGAATTTGTATGAAACGAATTAATTTGAAATAACAGGAAATATGAAGATTCTATCGAAATAATCGAACATGAACTTGAATTAGAATGAATTACTGTGAAGAGTAATTTGAATTGAATGGATTGAAAAAAATTGAATTGAATCTAAAAAATTAACGTTCAACCAAACGGATCGATTTATTACTCAAATCACGAGTTTTATTTCGCGCTCGTACGATTTTGCAGTAGAACCTCGTTTATCCGAACCAATTGGGACCGAACCTAGTTCGGATAGTCGAAAAATCGGATAACGGACCAGTAATATTAGATAAAACGATTTTACATAGTGAAAAATATTTCAGACATAACTGGTGGACACCGAGGTCCTAATAAAGATTACGTGTGAATATGTGAGCGAATTGATGCCGTGACAGGCGATACAAGCTTGTGCATACTTGAACAACATAGACTGTGCTCGCGACATTGTAGCGCGCGATGCTAAGATTTGAAAATTCGAAAAGTGAAAAGTCCAGATACAGCAAATCGTAGTTCCGATCATAGAAGTTCGGATGAAATAAATCATGGTTCAGATAATCGAGGTTCTACTGTATATGTCATTTCATAACTCAATCACATGCCTGCGTTGACAATCAGACAAGTTTCGAAATCATTGATATGAATAAAAAACGTTGGACTGAAAAATTTGGTACAATATTACGTATTTACCTGTCCACTTCCCCCAGCCTCACTGCCCGTCATGTCCTCCGCCTTCCTTTTTTCCTCCCGCTTGTCCGTTCGCTGTTCCTTCTTCCTCCTCTCGAGCTCCTCTATCTCCTTCGCCCATCCCTCTCGCCTCACTCTCTCCTGCTCCTCTTTCCTCAATTTCTCCGTGTCCCGCTTTTTCTTTCTCCGCATCTCTTCGTCCGATTTCTCCATGTCCCTCTTGTCTGTTCTCTGTGCGTTTTGCCGCCTCTCGAGGTCCTCTATCTCTTTCGCCCATCCCTCTCGCTTCATTCTCTCCTGCTCCTCTTTTTCTGATTCCTCCAACTTCTTCATATCTTTCTCCAACTTCTTCATGTCCCGCTTCTCTTTATCTCGCACCCATAGTTGTTTTTCCTCTCCAAAGTCCGCTCTTTTTAGCCTCAGCTCCTCTCTCTCCCTAATGACCTCATCTCTAACCTCCGAAATCGCGACCAAAGATTCTTCGGCCTCCTGCCGGGCCCTCCTCACCAGAGCCAGCTCCTCGGCGACTTCTTTTGATGACATGATCTGATTGAGACACAAATATTACGCAATTAATACTTAGAATAGATAAATGAATACAAAGGAACAGACGTGATGGATGCATAATCGAACTCAGAATACAAGTATCGGTAAATTAGAATAGGATAAGATCCCCCATGGAAAAAAGGTAGGTGTGAAAATATATTTTTCGATATACCGCAGTATGTATACAAAATATATCTGGGTTATATGCGATATATGTCATTTATATTCGAGATACATGTAGCATGTACCTGGGATATATGTGATATATATCGGAAATATCTAACTTTTCGTAATTGCATATATTTTGAAATACACACAGGATATATGCGGGGTATATTTCCACGCATATCGTGAAAGTATTTTGAATATATTCGACCAAATATTAGGAATACATGCGCGATATATATATATACTGTATATCGGGAATGTATGTTGGATATATCTTACTTTATATTCGGAAAATATTTCAGATATATTTAACCTATATGGAGGTATATATTATGCTGAATATAGATTGAACTTTATTTAATTACTTCCGAGAAATATTCGAAATATTACTTATCGTATTACTGATCATCATTCAAAAATAGAATATTATAGAAAAATGAAATAATGGATACAGTGGAAGGAGTATGAAAAATGATTTATTGATCTGAATCACACAAAAAAACGATATTTATTAAAAACGAAACAATATTACAAAACTAAACCACGGTTTATTCAGGTATCTTCGTTAGGTTCCTCCCCTGCATTCAGCGATTCTTCGTGCTGCGTTTCCGGCTAATAAGAGGTAGAACAATCGTTTTATCGATAACTGCATTGTTTCATAGGTCGTACAGGCTATAAATATCCATTAGTACATGTCATACAAAGTATAAATCATGGAGTAGAAGGAGACCGATCTTCAAAGTAAAATGTGGTTTACGCTATAGATGGCACTGGGGCAGAAGCACTGTGCCGAACTTCCTGCAAAACGCTTGCGCGCGCACTCCAAGGCATCATATGACGTCGCTGACTGTATGGTAAATTTTCCCACTCACAGGAAGTCCGCGTTGACTCCTTGCTAACAGCACCATCTATTACGTACAAAATTCGAGCCACTTTTTCGATACAGCGTGCATAGGGAGATAGGTCTCCTTCTACTCCATGGTATAAATATACCTGGAACGTGATTTTCTTTCTTTCGGCAGATCGGAGACGCATTAGCTTATTGTTTATTGCATTTCCGAGACCAGCCGGATTGAAGGTGGTCTTCCAGTGCCGTTGTACGGTGTCTAGAAAAAAATTAGAAATATATTTCATTATGCATTCCATCCCGTACGTTCCTGTGCATGACCATTAGTTTTCTTACATTTTGCTTTCTAACAATGGAAACTCAATTTTCTCGGCTAATTCTTTCTGGCTATTTCTTTCTACGTGTTTGAAGTGTTCAAGAAATGCAAGGAATGCACTTTGACAAAATGTCCATCAAGGTATACAGTGAATATTGTGCCTGGTGTATGGAATATTGTAATATATACGAATATCGTGCCCTGTTTAGGAAGTTCTACGACTATTGAAAATTTTGTTGTCCTTTTTTATGTTATTGGACTTTACGAACATACTCTATGCGCAATTTTACGACTATTGAAAATTTTGTTGTCCCTTATTATGTGGTTGGACTTTAAGAACATATTCTATACGCATTTTGATTTGGCGTTTAAATCAGGTTGACTACACTTTAATTAAGTTTGTACAAGCAAATCAGCATTACATTAAGAAAGAATTTTTGAAAGCCTTACGATGAGAAGATATAAATTAGAGCAAAATAAAAGCAGTCAACAAATTATGAATGTACTGCATTTCAGATAAGAAACGATATATGACAATCCAATATTTGAAAAGAAGAGAAAAATTAGTGTGGCGTGTGAGTACATAGCCCAAAATTATTCTGACGACATATTTTTTAATTATAGTGACAAACACGTTCAACTAGCCCTTCGAAATGCCCTCTAATGTGCCCTATAATAATATACACAACTTAGGATCTTCATTAGGGTGGTCGTTAATTTCTAACATTTGCTTGCCACTCCTTGAATCCCCGAAAGCACCGTGTAATTTGTTTTAGATCTTTAGCATGATTGAAAAGGGTGCCGAAATCCATTATAGTTAAAAACTATAGAAAAAAATATTACAAAATTGACAAAAAAAAAATTCTTCATTTTAGAGTAGAAAATAAAGAAACTAATGTTCACTTCAGTAATATCATATAATGAAGCTAAAAGAGTGATTGACTCAATAGTATGGTATGAAAAAAAGCGGGAAACCAACGTAGAATGACGAAAAAAGAAATGTTATCGACAAAAAAATGTATTTTATGGTAATCTCACCATATCACAACGTTATGTAGACTGTATTTAGTTGACATCAACTTCTCATCCACGATTTTAACGTTATATTTGAAGTTGAATTTTTTTTTTTTTTTCAACTTCGAATATAACTTCGAAAAACTTCAAATTTTTTTTTCTTAACTTCAAATATAACATCAACATCATGGATGAGAAGTTGATGTAAACTAAGTATAGTCTACATAACGTTGTGTTATGGTGAGATTACCATAAAATAAATTTTTTTGGCGCTAAGATTTCTTTTTTTGTCATTCTACATCGGTTTCCCGCTTTTTTTTATACCATACTATTATGTCAACCACTCTTTTGGCTTCATTATATGATATTACTGAAGTGAACATTAGTATCCTTATGTTTTACTCGAAAATTGAGGATTTTTTTTCATCTTTTCAACTTCGAATTGATTTCGGCCCCTTTTTCGATCGTGCTAAAAATCTGAAAAAATTACACACCGTTTTTGTGTCATTATCTATCCATTCAAGGCGTGGTAAGTATATGTTAGAAATTAACGACCACCCTCATCTTCATAAAGCAAAAAAAAAAAAACCACTACAAGATCAAAAGTACGGAATAATGTTATCTTACAATACAGAGCGTCGAGGATCTTTTGATTCAGTGCTTCATATTTTTTTTCACCGTGTTGGTGAATAATTTTACTTTTGCCTCCTCTTAAGGGGAAATGAAAGCTGATGTCGTGCGACAGGGGGGCCATCTATCGGATGATGGCGCGACAGAGGCGCCATCTATCGGGAGATAGAGTGGTTACAACGAGCCACTCTACCTTACCCTCCGCCGGTATTGTAGTTTTCTGTCGAAGTCGGTAATATTTTCAGCCTCTTTTTCTGAAATCGTATGTCTTCACATACTCAAATAACCGACTTCTGACATTCATAATAATAATATAAATTATTGTGCAGTACTTTTACTACTGAAATTGGAGTATTTCTACTCTCTTTCGAGTATTGCTAATCTTTTTCGAGTATTTCTACTCTTCATCGAGTATTTCAACTCTTCATCGAGTATTGCTACTCTTTTTCGAGTATTTCTACTCTCTTTCGAGTATTGCTACTCTTCTCGAGTATTGCTAATCTTTTTCGAGTATTTCTACTCTTTTCGAGTATTGCTACTCTTTTTCGAGTATTTCTACGCTTTTCGAGTATTGCTACTCTTTTTCGAGTATTTCTACTCTTTTCGCAGTATATCCGCGCTGCTTCTGCGGTGAAATGAACACAGTGCCTTATACTGGATATCATGATGGGGATACCAACCAGCACAGTAGATTTTACTGTGTTGGC
Source organism: Tenthredo livida (assembly GCA_963992785.1). NCBI lineage: Eukaryota > Metazoa > Arthropoda > Insecta > Hymenoptera > Tenthredinidae > Tenthredo > Tenthredo livida. Next base: position 13,552,356 of record OZ023072.1, on the reverse strand, counting down.
TATCGAGTAGTAATGACGCGGAGCTCTAACGTTCTCACAACAGAAGTATTTTCTTAGTGTTCAACGTGTGAAATACCAAGCCTGCCATAGTTGCGTGAATTTGTACTAAATTTCAATTATTTGAACTACTTATGAATATTTTATTATATTTCTACAGTAGTCAAGTTACAGGACTTGGCACAATTGATATTTATACAGTTTAGATCCGTAGTATTTCTACTACTTGTACAATATTGAAACTGCGTTGATCACGTACTATTTCTACTACATTTGTATTATTTCTAACAAAGTTACAGGATTTTCTGAGACTATCATTTATAGTAGCTGTACAGTAATTGAAACAGTATCTATACAGTATTGAAACTGTCTTTACGACGTTCACGGTTGCAAATTTTGAACAACTTTTCAATTTGACAACTCGTTAAAACTTTTCCACGTCCCTAAAAGTCCAAGAAATATTTCTATCAATATGACAGATTCCATTAGTCTCAAACGTTTGCTAGATGAGCCTGATCAGTATCTTTACGGTCAGCGTGACAGGAAAATCACTACCCTTCACATGAGAATCGCGCGTTGAATTTCATACAAATTAAATGATATGGGTAATTATTGCACAGTAATGTTTATGTAATATTTGCAAATAAATTTAGATTACCGTATCATTTTTGGAATGTTTTCACAATTCTTCCGAACCAATTCAACATGTTACAGGCAATTTCTTAATTTCCATAGCCATGACGTTTTAGACAGTAGGACGTTCCATAACTACAATCCGACCTCGAATTTTATTTGTTTTTTTTTTAGTCTTTTTTGGACAGGAAAAGCAATAACACTATATTCAGAAATAATAAAATCATATCTGAATTTGTAAAAATGCTGTTTCAACATTTTTAATCTTATAATATCAAGTTTCAAGTCCAAAAATTCATCGGACGACCCTGAACTTCGCTAGGAGCCAAGAATTGTTTATGGCAAAAGAAATTTCGTGAAGATTTCAGGTTTTTCCAAAAGGTATGCACCCCAAATGTAATATTCAAGTAATATCTAAATCACAAGCAGGTGGTTCATCTTCATCAACGATAAGTGGTTGACTTCACGTAACAAATTGACCTACAAAAAAAAAAGCCAATATCAGAATCACAAAGTCAAGGCCAGCAGCATTTTATAACTACTTCAGGTAATAATAATATTTATAATAATATCAGGATCAAGATCCTCCATTCATTGAGAGTTTCAGTTATTTCAAGTCTATTTTCCAATATTTTCACGTGTATCGGTATATGATCTTTCATTCGTTCATATAAATATTCACACTGTACTTATAAGAAAATACTTTGACTCTGGAAAACTGAAACCCAATGAATTCTCATCGAATTGACTCGATGAGTTTCCTCAAGGTACCTAGAATTTCCTTGAATTTCAAGGTTTCTATGTGAGCAAAGCATCTCCCCAAGGGTCACCATAAGTTACGTAATATGGATTTCACAAGTAGTGATAATTTATCAGATCGTCTCAAACTCTAATGCTCTAAATTCCCAAGCTTTTTGAACATTCAAAATATCTGTACGAAGAAATTTCATTCGTGAGATTGATTTTGAATGAAAACAGGAGAATGATTTCTTTTTTGGTTTTAATTCAACTGTGAACTTGAGGAGTTCAGAAGTTTTCTGAATCTACATTATTGAAACCAGAATGTTCGTCATTTTTTATTGTCGCAGATGCGACAAAAGAGTGAATTGACATTATAAATTCCGTCAGGACTCAATTGATGAACGAATTAATTTCATTTCAATTGATGTGTTTGATAAAATAAATTGAACCGACTAATAAATAACCATATCAATGTCAGAAAAGTGTTATTGTAATCGGAGACACCAGTTGAAAATCAGTTCATCAGGTTTTTGTTAACGGTTGTTATAAGGAATAAAATGTACCGTGCAACTATCACTACGAATCAAGTTCTACTTCTGCGCATTTTCGTTTTCTTACGCTTCGGTACGTTCCAGTCTTTCTATGGTTGTATTTGGTCCTGGACCAAACCAAACAACGAATCGTTGCCACAACTGCAACTGTCGCTGTGATTTTCTTGTTACGTGCTCCCTTCCGAGACCTTGTGACTCTTGAAACACGTATTGAGGTGTCGTCAGTATCGTCCGAGACTCAACACACACCGTAAGTGTCATCTGTGAAGTGAAATCAAGTGATAAAGCAATTCGACTATGTTATTGTTCACACACTAATGTAAGTATTCTCAACGTATTTTTTGAAGAATTATAAACCAGTGATCACTCGAAATCGTGTAATCAAGAGATGCGTCGATTGAGTCAAGTAAGATGATACAAGAAAATACAAAAATTTCAGTTTGTTCAATGTTTTAACGTCCCTGCCTGTCGGCTCGGGTATCTAGTTTCGAACTGATTAGCTAATTTGCAATAGTATATTGCGTTGCTGGGGACGAAAGTTGCAATCGGCAACTGTCGGCCATAGTAACGCACAATACTCTTTATAATAAGTGCATGAAGGTGGGGCGTGCATGTCAGTAGCGGGACGTTTCCCAAGGGACGAAAGTGAAATAATTGTGGACTGCACATGCGTCAACCTCACTTTGCAGTCCTGGTAGGCATTCAGCCACTTTCGTCGCGCTAAACTGACATGCAACGCCCCACTTTTCATGCACGTGTTATAAAAAGAATTGTTATATCAGTAATGATTTGAAATTCGTCTGGAGATCACATGCACCAACACGTTACATAGGCTGAGATCGCAATAGTGTTCATGAGTTTGTTTTACCGTTGAATCTGCCTTTGGTATCCACTGTATTTGTAGTGCCTAGACTCTAGACCGTGATAATTCTGGATTTCAAATACACGTCAACGTTCCAAATTCTCGATTGCATCGATCTGATCGAGCTGATCATCCGAAAGACTTGCACGGAAATCATAGAGCTGTTGTTAAACTTGTTTACATCTACCCATCCTTCCATAGCCAAACATTGTTCGGAGGTTCTCATCCTGGTTCTTGTCGTCTGAAAGATATAAAAACGAATGAATACTTGCATAGGCATTGCCTTGGCATAGATTCTGGTTTTTTTTTCGCGACGTTGCGCCTGGCGTTGACTTAGTAGCGACCCGGCCCGCGGTCTCTGAATGGCAATGAAACAACCAGAATCTATGCGATGGTTCAGTCGAGCATGGCAACTCCAAATTTTAATAGCATACGCACTCAAACAAAATATGTCAAAAATGAAAAACGGGAAACCTTCATTGACATCACTTGCCATCTGCCTTCTGAAGTCACCCAGGTGAGTCGAAGTGCTCCAAATTCTTACCAGAAAAAAAGAAATCAGGTATTGGAGCGGTGGCATCAGCTCAACTCGTAGAGATGTTTCCTTCAGCGACATTACAGGATCAATGTACGTTTCCAAAAAAAGGGAGTTTCCTCACTGCATTGACAATATTGAATTAAAGATGTTTCTGATCAAAACAAATTACATGTGGTGTTTGTTCGGAGTTTCTCATCTTGGTCCTTGTCGTCTGGAAGATATAAAAACAAATGAATACCTGCATAGGCATGGCCTTGGCATAGATTATAGTTTTTTAAAATCGAGTATTGCTACTTTTTATCGAGTATTTCTACTCTTTTTCCGACTATTTCTACTCTCTTTCGAGTACTGCAACTCTTTTTCGAATATTGCTACTCTCTTTCCAGTATTGCTACCACCGATCTCTATATACTGACTGGATAGTGGACTGAGGCTGCTGAGAGAAACCAATTGATCAGCGCCATTAGCAGTATTTTCGGTCAAAGTCTATGCGGTCAGTTCAAATTTATACATGAAATACACATTTTCTTTTGAAAACTACTTTTCCAAAGTCATTTTTTGGTCGAACTATGCCAGAAATAACCGAATGCTGAATAAAGCACACATATTCAGTTGGACCCAGGTCTTAAACTCTGCACCTATTCGAAATTTCCGCGTAGATTTTGACCCAAGTTTCGGCGTTCCTCCGACCCCACCAAGCCGGCCATGCTTCTAATGGTTTCACGCTGCGCCTGTAGTAATAGTACCACTCCACTATCCAGTCAGTATATAGAGATCAGTCATTGCTACTCTTTTTCGCGTACTTCTACTCGCTTTCGAGTATTGCTACTCTTTTTCGAGTATTTCTACTCCTATTAGAGTATTTCTACTCTTTTCCGAGTATCGCTACTCTTTTTCGAGTATTTCAACTCTTTTTAGAGTATTTCTACTCCTATTGGAGTATTTCTACTCTTTTCCGAGTATTTCCACTCCTATTAGAGTATTTCTACTCTTTTCCGAGTATTTCTACTCCTATTAGAGTATTTCTACTCTCTCCGCAGTATATCCACACTGAGAAAATACTCCCGTTGTGGCAAGGTTAGAGCGCCGCGTCATTACTCCTCGATAGCCAACACAGTGAAATCTACTGTGCTGGTTGTGTTATCCCCACCATGTTATCCAGTACAAGGCACCGCGCTGCCTCTCCCGAAAAATGAACACAGTGCCTTATACTGGATAACATGGTGGGGATACCAACCAGCACAGTAGATTTTACTGTGTTGGCTATCGAGTAGTAATGACGCAGCGCTCTAACGTTCTCACAACAAAAGTATTTTCTTAGTGTACAACATGTGCAATACCAAACCTGCCATAATTGCGTGAAATTTGTACTAAATTTCAATTATTTGAACAACTTATGAATATTTCATTATATTTCTACAGTCAAGTTACAGGACTTGGCACAATTGATATTCATACAGTTTAGATCCGTAGTATTTCTACTACTTGTACAATATTGAAACTGCGTTGACCACGTAGTATTTCTACTACATTTGTATTATTTCTAACAAAAATACAGGATTTTCTGAGACCATCATTCATAGTAGCTGTACAGTAATTGAAACAGTATCTATACAATATTGAAACTGTCTTTACGACGTTCACAGTTGGAAATTTTGAACAACTTTTCAATTTGACAACTCGTTATAACTTTTCCACGTCCCTAAAAGTGCAAGAAATATTTCTATCAATTTGACAGATTCCATTAGTCTCGAACGTTTGCTAGATAAGCCTGATCAGTATTTTTACGGTCAGCATAACAGGAAAATCACTACCCTTCACATGAGAATCGCGCGTTGAATTTCATACAATTTACATGATATAGGTAATTGTTGCACAGTAATATTTATGTAATATTTGTAAATAAATTTAGAATACCGTATCATTTTTGGAATGTTTTCACAATTCTTCCGAACCAATTCAACATGTTACAGGCAATTTCATAATTTCCATAGCCATGACGTTTTAGACAGTAGGACGTTCCATAACTAAAATCCGACCTTGTATTCTATTTGTTTTTTTTTTTTAGTCTTCTTTTGACAGGAAAAGCAATAACACTATATTCAGAGATAATAAAATCATATCTGAATTCGTAAAAATGCTGTTTCAACATTTTTAATCTTATAATATCAAGTTTCAAGTCCAAAAATTCATTGGACGACCCTGAACTTCGCTTGGAGCCAAGAATTGTTTATGGCAAAAGAAATTTCGTGAAGATTTGAGGTTTTTCCAAAAGGTATACACCCCAAATGTAATATTCAAGTAATATCCAAATCACAAGCAGGTGGTTCATCTTCATTAACGATAAGTGGTTGATTTCACGTAACAAATTGACCTACAAAAAAAAAAGCCAATATCAGAATCACAAAGTCAAGGCCAGCAGCATTTTATAACTACTTCAGGTAATAATAATATTTATAATAATATCAGGATCAAGATCCTCCATTCATTGAGGGTTTCAGTTATTTTAAGTCTATTTTCCAATATTTTCACGTGTATCGGTATATGATCTTTCATTCGTTCATATAAATATTCACACTGTACTTATAAGAAAATACTTTGACTCTGGAAAACTGAAACCCAATGAATTCTCATCGAATTGACTCGATGAGTTTCCTCAAGGTACCTAGAATTTCCTTGAATTTCAAGGTTTCTATGTGAGCAAAGCATCTCCCCAAGGGTCACCATAAGTTACGTAATATGGATTTCACAAGTAGTGATAATTTATCGGATCGTCTCAAACTCTAATGCTCTAAATTCCCAAGCTTTTTATGATCTATCAAGTTTGTATAATTCAAAAACATTCAAAGTATCTGTATGAAGAAATTTCATTCGTGAGATTGAGTTTGAATGAAAACAGGAGAATGATTTCTTTTTTGGTTTTAATTCAACTGCGAACTCGAGGAGTTCAGAAGTTTTCTGAATCTACATTGTTGAAACCAGAATGTTCGCCATTTTTTATTGTCGCAGATGCGACAAGAAAATGAATTGACATCATAAATTCCGTCAGGACTCAATTGATGAACGAATTAATTTCATTTCAATTGATGTGTTTGATAAAATAAATTGATCCGACTAGTAAATAACCGTATCAATGTCAGAAAAGTGTTATTGTAATCGGAGACACCAGTTGAAAATCAATTCATCAGGTTTTTGTCAACGGTTGTTATAAGGAATAAAATGTACCGTGCAACTACGACTACGAATCAAGTTCTACTTCTGCGCATTTTTGTTTTTTTACGCTTCGGTACGTTCCAGTCTTTCTATGGTTGTATTTGGTCCTAGACCAAACCAAACAACCAATCGTTGACACAACTGCAACTGTCGCTGTGATTTTCTTGTTACGCGCTTCCTTCGGAGACCTTGTGACCCTCGAAACACGTGTTGAGGTGCCGTCAGTATCGTCCGAGACTCAACGCATACCGTAAGTGTCATCTGTGAAGTGAAATCGAGTGATAAAGGAATTCTACTATGTTAATGTTGACACACCAATGTGAGTATTCTCAACGTATTTTTTGAAGAATTATTAACTAGTCATCACTCGAAATCCTGTAATCAAGAGATGCGTCGATTGAGTCAAGTAAGATGATATAAGAAAATACAAAAATTTCAGTTTGTTCAATGTTTTAACGTCCCTGCCTGTCGGCTCGGGTATCTAGTTTCGAACTGATTAGCTAATTTGCAATAGTATATTGCGTTGCTGGGGACGAAAGTTGCAATCGGCAACTGTCGGCCATAGTAACGCACAATACTCTTTATAATAAGTGCATGAAGGTGGGGCGTGCATGTCAGTAGCGGGACGTTTCCCAAGGGACGAAAGTGAAATAATTGTGGACTGCACATGCGTCAACCTCACTTTGCAGTCCTGGTAGGCATTCAGCCACTTTCGTCGCGCTAAACTGACATGCAACGCCCCACTTTTCATGCACGTGTTATAAAAAGAATTGTTATATCAGTAATGATTTGAAATTCGTCTGGAGATCACATGCACCAACACGTTACATAGGCTGAGATCGCAATAGTGTTCATGAGTTTGTTTTACCGTTGAATCTGCCTTTGGTATCCACTGTATTTGTAGTGCCTAGACTCTAGACCGTGATAATTCTGGATTTCAAATACACGTCAACGTTCCAAATTCTCGATTGCATCGATCTGATCGAGCTGATCATCCGAAAGACTTGCACGGAAATCATAGAGCTGTTGTTAAACTTGTTTACATCTACCCATCCTTCCATAGCCAAACATTGTTCGGAGGTTCTCATCCTGGTTCTTGTCGTCTGAAAGATATAAAAACGAATGAATACTTGCATAGGCATTGCCTTGGCATAGATTCTGGTTTTTTTTTCGCGACGTTGCGCCTAGCGTTGACTTAGTAGCGACCCGGCCCGCGGTCTCTGAATGGCAATGAAACAACCAGAATCTATGCGATGGTTCAGTCGAGCATGGCAACTCCAAATTTTAATAGCATACGCACTCAAACAAAATATGTCAAAAATGAAAAACGGGAAACCTTCATTGACATCACTTGCCATCTGCCTTCTGAAGTCACCCAGGTGAGTCGAAGTGCTCCAAATTCTTACCAGAAAAAAAGAAATCAGGTATTGGAGCGGTGGCATCAGCTCAACTCGTAGAGATGTTTCCTTCAGCGACATTACAGGATCAATGTACGTTTCTAAAACAGGGAGTTTCATCTGTGCATTGACAATATTGAATTAAAAAATATTTCTGATGAAAACAAATTACATGTGGTGTTGCTTCGCTACGTGTGCAAGACATCAAATTTTTGTCCGTGAAATCAAGTCAAAGATCTCACCAAATTGACCTAACCGCAAATTTCATGCAACATTCACTCGAAGCGATTTTATGCATTGTGAAACCCAATCTAAAGTTAGCGTAGTAATATCTTGGTTTCATTATTCAATAATGCAAACACGGATTATTATATTTCATTAACTCACCGGAGTCATATATACACTCACGTAGCAGCTATGATTATCAAGCTATGTTATCAAGACGCACGCTCATAACCCTCAAAAACAAACATGTTTGAGCCGGCATGGCAACACGTGCTACACGAACGGAGGCGCGGGAAAAATTTGAACGGCACCATTTCGTCATATTCAAATATGCAGACGCAATCGCATACCTAATAATTCGAACGTAATAATAGATATTTGATAATAATTGATTAGTAGATTATTGGTTTTTTCTATTATTTGATTATTTTTTAGTATAATTATCATTTACATGTATAAAAAAACGATGAATCTTTCAAATTGTCAACAAATAATTAGAAGTTTCTGATTTGTATGCGCAAGAAACCTTTCGCAGAAGATTTCCTTCGAATCACTGCGAAAGGTTCCTTGCGCATACACTTTCATCGCAGAAGGTTTATATTTTTTTCCAATACACATACTACTAATATCTAAATACTGCTGGAGGCGATTTTTGATTGAACCATTTTGAGTAGTGGAAAAAAAAATTGTTTTTTTTTTTTAATTTTCAGTACTGTCCCACCTTAAACCCTTTATATAAAATTTATACATGGTTCATCAGATGAACTATTAACAAGATTTACAGTTTGGTGACGCAACCACACCAAAAACACTTACTCGTAATTAAAATATTTAATAATAATTAGCAACCGATAGCTTTAATAATTTTTTGAAAGCACAAAGGTTGGCACCGTCCTGAAAAGAATCATGTTATATTATTCCAGAGCCTGCGTAATCGGTTTACAGTTGCATTGTAGATGACATTGTTTGCTGGACAATTTTCAAGTAATGGTTTTGGGTTTCGAAGACTGTACATCAAAATTTCTGTGTTCAAAAAGATCATAAACTTTCAAACTGTTTACACCTCCATATAAAACCTGCCGACCAATAAGATATCAATATAATTGTGGACAGATTTAATAGAGGGTAAATTCAGAGAAAGGGAGATACCAGAGTAGTCGTGCTCATAATATTGCATAGGTTTTCCCATTTTATATGATATGTACCTTAAAAATTTATGCTGGAATGACTCCAGTTTTTTTAAATGAATTTGATAAAAAGGTGTCGATATTTGTGAGCAGTGAGTTAATTTAGATAAGACAAGCGTTTTATAGCGGTATATAATCGAGTTTACATTAGGAAATTCTCGAGTAGATTTTATCGATTTTATAACAAAACCGAGTGAATCAAAAGCCTTGACAACGTTCTCTAACTGTAATTTAAAGTCAAAAGACTTCTCAAATACTACACCAAGATCAGTCGTTGAATCTACTTCACCAAGAGCAGTTCCACCAATAGAGTAACCAAAATTTAAGGTACCACTAGATTTACAAAAGCTGATAACCTTACATTCGTCTGCATTTAAATACAGTTTATTAACTTCAGACCATAACACAATAGCATCCAAATCGCACTGAAGTTTAGAGGCATCCATAGGCGAGTTTATTCTAGAGAATAGCTTTACGTCATCAGCATACATTAGTATCTTTGCAAAATTAATATTATTAGCAATATCATTTATGAACAGTATGAAGAGTAGAGGCCCTAAATGCGACCCCTGTGGCACACATGAAGTGACCACTATGGGATCAGACTCGATACCTCTAATCCTCACAACCTGAGTTCTATCAGCCAGATATGACTGTAACCACGCCATTAGTTTGCCGCATATGCCCGTCCGAGATAGCTTATTTAAAAGTATATTGTGATCTACACGATCAAAAGCCTTGGAAGAGTCAAGACAAACGGAATCCACCTGCCTCAGCCTCCCCAGAGCTTCCACTATGTAGTCATTGTATAATATAAGGTTAGTTACAGTAGATCTACCCGGAACAAAACCATGTTGATATTCTAAGATAATGTCAACAAAGTGTTTGGTGAGCTTATCGGTTATTATCGATTCAAACAGTTTTGCTATACAACACAATAGAGAAATTGGCCTATAATTTACAATGTCGTGAGCATTACCACTCTTATGTACAGGAGTTATGAACGATCTTTTCCAGATTACTGGCATTTGACCCTTACTTAGCGAGTGATTAAAAAGAAGATGAAGAGGCTTTACTAGATATTGATCACAGTTTTTGAGAAACTTAGACGGAATAAGATCCGGACCCACTGAAGATTTTATCTGCATTTTACTTAAAGCCAAAGAGATATCAACACTGTTTATCTCAACCAAGTCAATGAGTCCAGTGCCAGAGTTTGCATTTGCACTTAAGTTAACATTGAAACTAGCCTTATGATAAACAGACTTAAAATGATTTGGAAAGAGATCACAAATATCTTTAGTGTTACTGGATGTTGAGTCTCTGAGAAACATGCTGTCAGGAATACCATTATGCTTCTTTAAGCTATTAACATAATTCCAGAAGTGCTTGATATTTGTACAAGTTTCATTCTCGACGTTAGTCAGATATTCCTGGTGACATGCTCTCAAGAGACGGATACATTTGGCTCTAAACTTCTTGAATTCAATATAGTCTTCCAAGGAGTTAGATTGCAACCATATCTTATGTAATTTCTTTTTATTTGTAATACAACTTATTGTTGCTAGTTTGATCTAATTAGTCGTTTATAGTTAGTACCCCGTCTCACCACTACCCGGTTGTAGCGTCGCGGCTTGTGCCTATCTACCCGACTCGTGGTCAGTCGGTCTCTATACCTATACATAGCACCACGTGCACTTGCTACCGTCCGAAATACAATAAACTATATCAGTATATATATATGTGATCCTTTATTCACTATCCTTCCACTCAGTTCATTCCCATAACCATATATAGCTAAAATTAAAACATCACTTATCAACTTCTTAGAAAACCAAACTGGGTACGTAGTTGGAGTAGCCTTTCTCCGTGGCACATGCATCTCAATGAGATCATACAAATATTTATAAAATTTCTCAGCATTATCAACGATTTGAGAAGAACCTAAAAAGTTGTCCCAGTCTACATTCTTTAGCTTATTTTGAATGGATGTATAATCCGCTTTATCAAAGTCGTAGTAAGAAAAGTGTAGCAAGTGTAGCTAAGAAGACGACGCTGAAGCTAGCAGTCGAAAGGCATGGCCGAACCAGCGCAGCCCTATGCCATGGCCACAGTGGCGTAGCGTGAGTCACCAGCGCCCAGGGGCATTGGTGTATATTGAGCGCCCCATCTGAATTGTTTCTTCGCCGATCTGAGACAGATTTTTATTACCACGGAATATGGAAACGCCTTCAGCGCCCCACGAAAGTTGGCGCCCGGGGCGGCTGCCCCTCGCTGACCCCCCCATCGCTACGCCACTGCATGGCCACAACGATCAGCTGCCAGCTGCGGTTGCTAGTTTCAGCCTCGTGCTAAGAAAAACAAACCTCATGATATTATCGTTTGTAAAATATCACGCAAAGCGTACCGCAATAACTGAACTAACCGCGTGCACAATTCAGCCAACGGCAGAACTTACGTCTCCAATTAGAATCGTCTACCAAGGGTCATCTCTACTGAAAATCTCAGCATGAGATCTGATGTGAGTTCTCATATAAGATGTGATGTCAGCTCAAGCGAGAACTGATGAGCACTTACCTCAGATTGTCGTAACGAAATTGAACAGAGTTTTCATACTAGATCTTATTTGAGTCTCATGTCAGATCTCAAGTCAGATCTCCTGGCAGACTGGAAAAGTTTATAGAACAAAAAATTCTTGTGCGGCAGGACTTGAACTCAAGACCTTCGACTTCATGGGCTCTTACCTTACACTGATCTCTACTAATTACTGGATGGGGGATAACGCGAAATTCCTGTAACCAATTGAACGGCTGTGGTGGCCATTTGCTTTGGGTCTCTGTGCCACCCCACGTGACCTCAGACGCGCGATACCGCTTTGTTTTTCAAAACGAAGCGTGTTTTGCGGCGAGAATAGCTTCCGTCATCCAAGTATCCCTGTTCATAGTTTTCGTCGACTGGGTATCCCCGGTCGTAATTATCGCGTACAAAGTCTTTCCAACCATAGTTTACGTTGTCCAAGTATACGTCATCATGGTTTACATCGTACAGGTATCCATTTTCATAGTTTTCGTCATCCAGGTATCCATTTTCATAGTTTCCGTCGTTCAGATATACGTCAGCATAGTTTACGTCGTCCAGGTATTCCTCTTCATAGTTTTCGTCGACCGGGCATCCCCCGGCGTAATTCTCGCGTACAAAGTCTTCTCCACCATAGTTTACGTCGTCCAGGTATCCCTCTACGTAGTTTCCGTCAACCAGGTATCCATTTTTATAGTTTCCGTCATCCAGGTATGCCTCTTCATACTTTTCGTCCACCGGGAAAGAATTACGCCGGGGGATGCCAGGTCGACGAAAACTATGAAGAGGGATACCTGGACGACGGAAACTATAGAAATGGATACCTGGATGACGGAAACTATGAAAATGGATACCTGGATGACGAAAACTATGTAGAGGGATACCTGGACGACGTAAACTATGGTTACGGATACCTGAACGCCGGAAACGATGAGAATGGATACCTGAATGACAAAAACCATGTAGAGGCATACCTGTACGACGTCAACCATGATCACGTAAACCTGGACGTAATCTGGAACACCCTGTATATATCAAAATCAGTGAAATTCAATCGTCTATAACATTCGCAATTTTCATTGGAAAAAAAAAATGTTCTCACTATTTTGAGTTATTTTTAGTCAAATATTGCATGCAATATGAGCTGAGTTCGGTAAATACAGATCTGACTACTCCGAACGCACCAGCTCTACCCCTTTTCTTCTAATATTCATGGGTAGAAAAGAGACATAAGAGTTCCAAACGAATCGAGCGCATATACCGTTTGAAATTCCCGCTGAAAATTGTCAGGGCGAGACAAACAAAATGGCGACCGTGTGGAAATAAATGCCTTCAAATTGTTTCAAAAAATTCCACAGCAGAGCAGCCTATCCCCCATCCAGTAATTAATAGAGATCAGTGTTACCTTACCACTGCGCCACGACATTATTTATGAAGCAAAGAATTTTCTACGTATATACCGGGACAATCAGGTGAAACCGAATGGTCCGATTCCCCACCCGGCGGATATTTCGTATTTTTATAGGGTTAGTCACTCGTTGCGCTGAAAAATTCCTAGGGTGATTTGGCCGCGAGGTCGATGCAACAAAACACCCTAAGGATTTTCAGTGTAACGAGTAGCTATCCCCATAAAAATACGACTCATCCGCCGGGTGGGGGATCAGTCCATTCGGTTTCACCTGATTATCACGGTATTGAGTGACTACGACCATTAACTGAAAATGAAACTTAATATATTTGAAAAGGGGCTTAATCAATTGAAGTCAAGTCAATTCAAGCCCCCCGAAAACGATTGATTAAGCCCCTTTTCAAATAATTACCAGTTCGAGTGATAGCTTCACGATGAAGGAAATTTAATATATGGGGAATTTCATACGAAACCGACCAACCGGTAACCCCGACCATGTTTTATTTGGTTGAAAATTTTATATTTTTTTGTACCCACCGAAAGCAGTCTTTCTAAATTTTTTCAGATTTTTGTCTCAACCCGTCCAAACACAATGAATTTTCCAACTTCATAAACTTGGACTATTTTGATTTTATTGAAAAAATTCACCACTTTTCAAGAGACATTTTTACAAGTACTGACCAATTTGTAGCGTGTGATATTCATAACTTCGATTTTTCTTCGATTTTTTACCGCGTGTGAACCAAGAAATCGTGTTTCTTCCTTGAAATAATAACGCAAGTATAGTGATTTGATTATAAATTATTCTTCTTTATTTTATTCAAGTAGTTTGTGTACGTTAACATTTTTTCGTGAGTATGATGACGTTTTCGGTTCGCTTCACCGGGCTGCACTCGGTGTAGCCGAACATTTTATTTGAAAAGAATAGCGCGCCTCTTGTTTTCTGGGTATAGTACAGAGCAGCATAGTAAAATTCGGAGCTTCGGCACTTATCTAAAAATTTCGGAGCTGATCAGGAATGTTCGGCTACACCGAGTGTAGCCCGGTTTATATTGATTCGTTACAGGCGATTTTTGGCGAGCTCTGGTATAGGTACCAAAGTGTACCAGAACAATAGTGCGTGTCACTCAAACTATATATTGGTACCCTCTGGTACCTATACCAGACCTATACCAGAGGCTCGCCAAAAAACGCCTTATATTGATTCGAGGAGGAAACACGATTCCGTGGGTCACACGCGGTAAAGAATAGACAAAAAAATAGAAGTTATGAATATCACACGCTACAAATTGGTCAGTACTTGTAAAAATGTCTAGTATCAGATCTCATGCCACGACTTTCAGTAGCTCCACAATGCTGACATGAATTATAAGTAATTTAGATTTGATTACCTTGCGAAAATCACGTAGGCACACGTTGCAAGGATGGCTATCACGACGCACACTCAGCCCTAACCAACAAACTTTTGCCGGCTCCACGTGCTCTACGCTGCGCGTACAAAGAATTCCACGGGCCGTTCAAGTCGGCCTGTCACAACACCATAAATTTATTTTCTGAGTCGATACTTTACTAGTTACTATGCAAGTGTTAGCATCTCCTACGTATTTGCAGAACACATATATTTATTGTCGAATCGGCCGAGTTCAGTCTTTTTACTTCCATCGGCGATAACAGCAGCTAGTTTTTAGAATCGCTGGGTAGTCCAGTCAATTTGGAAGTATTTATTAGGTAAAGGTCGAAATAATTCCCCTGGCGTTGAAAAAGGTATCAATCGATTCCAAAAATTCTTCCGAACAATACATGGAAAGATGTCCACACCAAGCTGACCGCTAATTATTTAAATAATAAAAAACTATGAATAATTCGGGCTTCAATGCCAAAATCACGCATGGATTTGATTCTACTTATATAAAAAAAAATTATAAAAATACCCTCTTGTAGGGGCGGAAATTCTCTACAAAATCAAAGCGAGAACTCATGTTCTAGGATTCCTAGTTTTTGCGAAATCAATTGTTAAAGTTTTTTACACGCCAAGTACGCCAAACGATCAGCTGTGTGGCGATCGATGCGCGCGCCGCGCAGTGGGGTCACGGGGGTCCTGGAGTCACGGGGATTTTATAAACATAGTATTTATAAACAAGCTCTAAAATCTTTGATATTATGAATGAAAATTATGTAAATAGAATCATGGTGCTTCGAAATGGTGAACAAAGACATAGATGTAATCGTGTTATCGTTACATCTGTGACTCGACAGTGTTTGAAAATTTTTGTTTCAACGAACAACGCGGTTTCTCAAATGAGATAAGGAAACAAAAACAAATAATATGATAAAATGAGCGAATCAAGCTGCATAGTGTCCGTAATAATGATAGTTATAATATTATATAACAGTGCTTAATAAAATTGTAGATTAATAGTGAATTAATAATTAATAACAATTATTACCAATAATAATAATAATTACACACCACTTATAATTAATATTTATTGAAAATATACAAGAAGAAGAAAAGTAAACTTTTTTAATATAATTATTATGGATATTATCAGGGCTGGGTATTTTGGTTTTCAAATGCATTTCAAATGGAAAACGAAAAATGGTTTTAAAAATGTTTTGAAATGTGAAATGGAAATGATTTCGAAAAAAATGAAAAAAATTTCGAAGACCATTTTCCATTTAAAATGCCATTTTAACACCAAAATACCCAGCCCTGTATATTATGGTATTATCAAGCACGATGGTATTGTCTGCACAAACTAGGTGCCGATTGTGAGGGCGCGCAGTATGTGTGTGGAATGGTGTGCATAGCGTGGTGTGCTGCGTGCCCATGCAGCTGGTGGGTGCAAGCTGCTGCTGGCACTTGCAGTGGGTGGCTGCAAGCTGGTGGAGCCTGCATCTGCCCGTAGCTGCCATAAGATGGGGCAGAGGTGAGGAATGACGGAATCTGCACCTCTGATCCCTGCGATGGCTCAACCGGACAGTGTCTGCAACATGCCGGCTGCGCCACTGCTGCCTCACTTTTTTCTTTTTTCAATTTATCTATCTCCTGCACAATGAAATAATTCAATATAGTATTAATTTGCAGTCAATCTATGACAGTTTTGAAAAATTCTCAGACAGTAAGTAAAATTATGCCAATACATGAATTAAGTTAATGAATTTTTTTTTCTGCTCGTATGTTACAGATAATACTTTATGTCAAAATTTATGTCATGTGCATGTCAAAAATATGTATCAAACGAGTTTCAACCTTCTGCGACGACAGTCTGAGCACAGGGAAGCTCTCACACGCCTTCGCTGCCATATAGACCAGGCGATCTAGCTCTTTAAATTCAAGCAATTCCAGACCGGAAATAAAAAATAAGGGCATGTAAAAAATAAACAGCTGAACAAAAAAATTAAAAAAAAAAAAATACGCGTCTTCCACTGAGTAAAATGTTCTAAACAAATCTGGAATGATTTCGTGATGGTCGGAGTTTAACACTGGTCGAGTTGGCGTCGAATGCCCTATATATATATCCACTACCGCAATGTTGACATCAACGCCATAGTTTTTTTAATTACCTATATAGTTTTTTCAACTAGCTATCATACTTATTGTTGCTTTTAATTTTTACTGTAGATTTTCCATCTCTTTCGAGTATTTCACTCATTTCAGTACCATGTTATGTTCTTCATTACAGACTCTCAGCTAACCAACCTGTTCAATCTCAACACCCGTAACTATTCATGACATAGTCGTCAGACTTGTGTACGTAGTAAAATAAATGGTCTTATGAAAATGAGACAAGTGCGCAACTTTAAGGCGATGAAGATCAATAGTGAGTACAATTGTCAAGCAACACTTGTTACCTACAGTAATAAGTTAGCCAATATCTTAACATATCAACACACTAGCCTGCTCACCCTGAACAATAATCATTCAACAATCAATTAGTGATTCTTGTCAGATGGAGACAACCTCATAAAGTATCCATTATCAATCATTTTATCATGAGGTTGAAGTTCGTAACGTTAATGCAACAAAATATTCGCCAAAAATTCTCATATTCAAGGCTCGAAAGTTTCAAATGGATCAAGAACGGTGCATTATTCCTCAAATTGTGTGAAACATGTTCATCTAGCATATTTTATAATTCTAACAACATTTGAATCAAGAAATATTGCATTTCTCCGACGAATATTCTGTTACGTTAACGTTACGAACTTCAACCTCATATTTTATCTTTGTCAAACCTATAATCTAGCCCAACAAAATGCTTGCGATGCACTTAGCTCACTGACGAGCAAAGATACTTTTACAACCATGATGAAAGTACACTTACTTCTTGTACAGATTTCAAAAGTTTTCGCAGATCCTTGTTCTCATCCTCCTGGCGCTTCATCCGCTTCGCCATCCTCCGAGACGTTCTCGGTCCCTCTTGCGACGGCGCAGCCGGATGAGTTGCCGCGATGACAGGCGGAGGGACGACAACTTTGTCCACCGGTGCCTGGATCTTCGACGGCGTAGCCTGATGAGCTGCCTCGATCACAGGCGGAGCGGCAACGAGTCTCTCCACCGAAACCTGGACTTCCAACGGCGCAACAGGTGGAGCTGCCCCGATCACAGGCGGAGGGATCAACACCGCTTTAGCCATCGTCGAAGGTCCAGGGGCTCTCGTTGCCGAGGATTCGCGTGATGGCCCGGTCGAGGATCTTCCACGACCACCGCGTGATCCTCGACCGCGTGTTGAGCCACACGGAGCTGCAATATGTAAAATAAAATAATAAAAATTTGATCTATATATGGGTGGTTCTCCTGGAACAATCATTTTTCGTGCTGAGAAATTGACCAAACAAAAATCCTTTATTTTCACTGAGAAACCTAAAAATATGACTTTTGCGCCATCATTCGGGAAGTTAATTACTTGCCGACCCGCAGTGCTGGATCTAGCACCCGGTGCTGAATACAGCAATCCAAAAGATGCGCTGGATACAGCTGGATGAGGGATCCAGCAATTGCAATCATTACTTATAATCTATAATGAACTCACAATGATTATTTCCAAGATGAATCAATACTCTTCAAATGACTGACAATCTCCGAAAAGCTCTAAAACACTGTTATATTTTCATAAAGAAAAACTTTTTTCCAACTCCTTGACTTGATTCGATCGATATCTTCATCTCTCCTATTATCACAATGTCGAGGGATCAATTCCAATCCAATACTGTTATATTTTGTTCTATTAGTTCTCTGAAAAACTTTTTCAAAACTCTGAATAACTCTTCTGAGAGAGTCTCAACATTTCAGCGTTTCCTGTCTTTTAAAGTCTTATAAAACATTTAGTCCAGTCGGAATGTACATAAGGTCTATTCTTGAATATGTCCGAGTTAGCAATTTTTTTACAGCTTCATTGTATACCCAGGAACATATCCTGAAAAACTCGGTGTATCCAAGGTCCGGGTTTGGGTGATAAATGATTATTAACAATTGAAAGTGCCTGATTTTGACGCTATCTTTTTATTGATTGAGTTTGGAGAAAAAAGTTTCAGACAAAAGTTGTAGATCTCATTATCCTTTAAAAAATTGGTCCCACAAACAAATCACGTAGTGTTGATGGTTTGGCTGTAAATCGCAACGGAAGACTAAGCACTGCTAAAACTCGGTTTTTTTTTTGTTTATTGCACGCAGGTCAGTGAATTATCAACGCACACTATTGAAACTTATCTTCAATGTAGAACCATCTTTTCCTGAGAGAAGTGCGCTAAGTTTGCCCGGCTATGTCATATAGTTTAGCAACAATGAATTTTCGCTTGAAATTCGCCCGTCCCCTATAGTTTCTAGCTGAATGATCCGACAGAGTGCAACAAAAATCGTAGTGGTACTTTTTACCACCTTCTTTCCGGATCCGGTGCAAAAAAACTTTTTTTTACAAAATATGCCGTTAAAAAAGAAATAACATTTTTGCTTATAAACAAATGGTAATAACTTCGTCAATTTTCAAGTTACCGGGAACATTCTCCGATGATCTGATAGGTCTTGTCGAGACGCTTTTTTTGAAAAAAAAATCATCTCTTAATCTCTATTATAACCGGAGATCCCTGACGGCTTTCAATATACGCAGATACCCCGTATGTTTAGCGTACAAACGCGGTATTGGTATAAGGATCGTCAAAAGACCGTAACAATACGTTCTTTTCGCTACATAAACACGGTATTTTTGAGCCAAAAATGAACAAATTTCAAACGGTAGGTATTCGTAGGTAATACGGTATAAAAACCGTATGTTCAACGGTTACAAAATACTTACACTTGAAAAAAATATTCATTCAATAACATTTTTACAAAAGGATCGCAACGGAATTACTAATGGTCGGCTTCACCAACGACAAATAACTTTTTTTCGTCATTTGACTTTATTCACTGATTTATGAATTGCATTTTTTGAATAAAAAACATAGTTTTATCGGGCTAATTATGTTAAAAAACGTTATTTTTATCAAAAGTGTTGTAACTACGTATACATACGGTATGAACCTTGTTCATTTTCGGCGCAAAACTACCGTATTCAAACCATTGACACGTATTATAACGATAGTAAGAGTGTAACTAGCCGGTATATCCATGGTAGCTGAAAGTATATTGAGCGTATATCGAAAGCCGTCAGGGCTCCGTTTCTAATAGCGATTAGGAGATAATTAAAAAAAAAAGAGCGTCTCGACAAGACCCATCAGATCATCGGAGAATGTTCCCGGTAACTTGGAAATTGACAAAGTTATTACCATTTGTTTATAAGCAAAAATGTTATTTCTGTTTTAACGGCATATTTTGTATAAAAAAAAAAAATTTCACCGGATACGGAAAGAAGGTGGTAAAAAGTACCACTACGATTTTTGTTGCACTCTGTCGGATCATTCAGCTAGAAACTATAGGGGACGGGCGAATTTCAGGCGAAAATTCATTGTTGCTAAACTATATGACATAGCCGGGCAAGCTTAGCGCGCTTCTCTTAGGAAAAGATGGTTCTACATTGACGATAAGTTTCAATAGTGTGCGTTGATAATTCACTAATTTTTTTTTCTGAAAATTCACAACTTCTTAAAGACGTGACCAAATGAGGTGTTATTTTTTTTCCATCAAGTTTTGTCCCTGTTGGAATCCACGAGATCAGAATAAGTTTTTCCGTCGAGAATTGTACAAAATTTTACTTCAGCAGGTGTGAAAATGGGGGTTTCAATCACGCGAAGCGTGGGTAAAACGTCCAAAATCACACTGAGTGAAGTAAAATTTTGTACAATATATATATGGGGAATTCTCCGTAAAAACGTACGGAAATAATAATTCGAAATTTTGATTCCATCAACATTTTTACCTAATGAGAGGAACTTTCATGATTCATTTCGATTTTTTTCATTAACGTGTTCTTGAGATATGAATTTTTGAATTTTTTTTTTTTTAAATTCATATTTTCATCAACGATTGACCAAATGAGATGTTCTTTTTGTTGAAAAGTTTGGTTTTTAACTATACTTCAAGAAAAAAATTACAAGAAACGTGAATATTATCAATTACGGTATGATTTTTTCATTTAAAGCTCAAACTTTACGATTTCGAGAGGTCGGACACTTTTTTTTTTTTTTTTTAGCCCTCATAAAAGCGCTTGTTTTTTTCACAAATTATGCCGTTGGATTTATCGTGGGGTCACATCCCATTCTATTATTTTTTTCAATTTTGAATTTCGTTCCGGAGAATAAGGCTTCTGTGTCAAATCAGACAGGAAGATTTCGTTAAATTCTTACTCCTTCTGGAACTCGTTTACTTAATTTCACTATTTTGTAGACTAGGGACTATATTTCACAAAATTTTCGCGAGTTTTTTGCTTGGGATCAATTCGTTAACTCACGAAAATTTTGTAAAAAATAGTCCCTAGTCTACAAAATAGTGAAATTAAGTGAACGAGTTCCAGAGGGAGTAAAAATTTAACGAAATCTTCCTGTCTGATTTGATACAGAAGCCTTATTCTCCGGAACGGAATTCAAACTTGAAAAAAACACTAGAGTGGGATGTGACCCCACGATAAATCCAACGGCATAATTTATGAAAAAAACAAGCGCTTTTATGAGGGCTAAAAAAAAAAAAAAAAAAAACCTGTCCTACCTCTCGAAATCGTAAAGTTTGACGGGGCCGGTTCAAAGTTCCGAATCTTCAAAGCTCCGAACGGTAAAAATTCCGAATTTATTCTAAACGATTTCGAAATTTCCAAAAAGACTAGGGTTCAGAAAATTAAAATTTCGAATGGTCCAAATGCAGATAGCTCAAGGCTCCGACAGTCCAATGTTCCGAAAGTCCAAAATTCCGAAAGATCGAACGTGTTCTTAACGTGTCGATTAAACGACGCGCGACGGCTTGATGTTCAATAGTTTCGAAGTTTTGGCCTTTCGGATATTGAGCTTTCGGAGTCTCGACCTTTCAGAATTTTGAACCTTCGGTGTGCTGCGATTCGGAATTTTTTAAATCGGTTAGATAGACTTTCGGTGAAATACCCTTTCTGAAAACTGTGAGCTCGTTGCATTAAAATTCGGAAATTTGACCGTTCGGAGCTTTGAAGATTCGGAACTTTGAACCGGCCCCTTAAAAACCAAACTTTTCAAAAAAAAAACATCTCATTTGGTCAATCTTTGAAGAAGTTATGAATTTAAAAAAAAAATTCCAAAATTCATATTTCAAGAACACGTGAATGAAAAAAATCGAAATAAATCATGAAAGCTCGTCTCATTAGGTGTAATCACCCATAAAAATGTTGATGGAATCAAAATTTCGAATTATTATTTCCGTACGTTTTTACGGAGAATTCCCCATATATGACTGAGCGGGGCAAAGAGGGCAGCGGGGCAAAGCGAGCACCTCGGCCAAATTTTCTAAATTAAATTCACAAAAAAAAAAAATCTTCGGAAAACAACTTTTATTAAAAAAAAAAATCCCAGAATTTTTTGTAGTTTTGGCCGAGGTGCTCACAATGCCCCGCTGCCCTTTTTGCCCCGCTCGGCAATATATAGAATTTGAATGTGGTCGTCCTTTCCCGCTTTGTGAGCCCATCACTGACAAAATTAGTTTAAGGCCCGGGCACGATCAAACGCGAACGCAAACGCGAACGTGGACGTAGGAGCAGCGCAGCGGCGCTCCTGATTGGTGGTTGACACGACTTGTCCTACTTTAGACCAATGAAATTTTGTTGTCCAATAAAGTTGCCCATGATGTTGGACAAATACCTAGGGATACTACGCTAATGCAAATTTAGAACCGTTTCTAAAATGGCGTGCTCTTGTATCCCTAGGTATTTGTCCAAGATTAAGTGCAACTTTATTGGACAATGAAATTTCATTGGTCTAAAGTTGGACAATCATGTCAACCACCAATCAGGAGCGCCGCTGCGCTGCTCCTACGTCTACGTTCGCGTTTTCGTTCGCGTTTGATCGTGCCCGGGCCTTTAATAATCATAATAGTAACAGAGAGCGTGTGGAGGGGGCTATGCCAGCAGCGAATTTAAACCTAGCAGAAAGCATTTGAAGGAGGAACGGGAGATTTTTTTTTTTTTGGTTCTTGCCTCGAACTTTGGGTCAAGAGGTTATAACCATTTAATAAAAGTTCATATTTATCAGTTAAACTATGCATACTGAATAGTATTTAAGAAAGTACGTATACATCGTAGTTTGACTAAATACTACGAATGTAAAGTATAACTTTCAACGTTGTTAATTAATAAATAGTAATTCATCACTAATCGTTGTCGTTGGTTGTCGTAAACGATTCTCGTCGACAGTCTCTCGTGCTTTGCGGCCATTTTAATATTTTTTTTTTTTTACCATTGGCTTATCATCTTTTTAAGATCTGTAGCCTACCATTTTAATATTGGAGGGAGTAATTTTGTGCACCTGGCGCTCTCACTGAACTCCATAATATACTGGAACGCGCACTGTGGGAGTCGGGGCCGGTCAGAAGACAGCTTTGGCTCTTTCGACTAATGAGTGTGCCCGGCCCTGACCTACGGTATCGTTGCATGGGGAGGAGCGTATGACAATGCACTAGCTAATATATTGAGAGTACAAATAAGGCTGCTTAAGATAATAAGGAGGAAGCAATCAAATATAAAAATGCTCTTATCGATAAAAGAATCCTACGTACTTGAGACTATTCTACAAAACTATACAACTCTAGCTACTGAATTTATAGAATCAGAAAAAAAAAATTAATATTATTAAAATTATTATTATTATTATTATTAATAAAAATTTACAAAATTTGTAAGACAAACTTACTAGACTAAATTTAAGAAAGTACAGTAATGTTCATTAATGGGTTCGCGGTGCAGGCTAACTTTTTTTTCTGACTTTTTCGGAAACGAGACTCCATTCTAGTCAGTGCCGGATTTAAGGCGGGGCAACCGGGGCTCAAGCCCCGAGGCCCCCACATCACCGGGGCCCCCACAGACTCCGAGATAATTTGTTTTTTCTTATGAATACAAAAATTTATAGGGACGGATTTGAAAATGATAATATTTCTATTTCTTCTTTACATCTTTAATCCTCATTGATTGATCGCAGTACATACCACGAATTTCTCTAACGGCGGCACGATCGGTGCGCCTATGGGCAGGCAATTGAAGATACACCACATGTTATAAGGAACTAGATTCTACAGAAATCATAAATAATTTTGCCTCTAGAAAAGCACGTAAAATTCCTCTATAGTTCTTTTTAAGGGGACCAGTACAGCGACTTTTCGAGAAATTATCATAATCCGAAATCAATTTATTTCATAACCAAAGTTCATTTCACATCAGAATATTTTTCTTTTCCCAAATCATGTGTCGTAAGGTTTTCAGAGCACCGTTAGACCGATTCAGGTCATCTTGGATTCATTTTCTTCAGAAAACAAATCCTCATCATGTAAATGTAGGAATTTTGAAAATTTTTCGTTTTGGCCAAGTTATTTAATAAATGAGTGATAACAATTTTTCAAAATTTGGTAAATTGATCATAACTTATGGCATCATTTTTTATTTTAAAATCCCTACATTCACAAGATGAGGAATGATTCACCGGAGAAAATGAGACGTCAAGAGATTGAATTGGACCAACGGTGTGCCAAAATCCTTACGACACATGATTTGGAAAAAGAAAAATATTTTGATGTGAAATGAACTCTGGTTATGAAATAAATTCATTTTGGACTATGATAATTTCTCGAAAAGTCGCTGTACTGGTCCCCTTAAAGGATTCTCCTTCGATTGCTTTTAGGGGCCTCCACTTTCTTGTTGCCCCGGGGCCCCCACCTCTGTAAATCCGGCCCTGATTCTAGTCGTATTTCATGTGCCCATCGCCGAAATTAGATTAATAATAATTATGACCTTTTTTTTTTTTAGAGGAAGGTCCCAATCAATCAAGTCGAGTCAAGTAATGTATGTCAAATTTGCCTGACGTTTCGGCAGTCATGTTCTGCCCTCATCAGAGGCTGTTTATTGAAAAAAATTAAAGATTGTTACAAAAAAATTCACTACAAAAACACTGATAAGTAAATCTTACATTATGTACAGTTAAGGTTGTGATGAATGTCAATATAGTAAGGAAGAAGAAACTTATAACTTCCTTACTATATTGAAACTTATAACTTCCTTACTATATTGACATTCATCACAACCTTAACTGTACATAATGTAAGATTTACTTATCAGTGTTTTTGTAGTGAATTTTTTTGTAACAATTTTTAATTTTTTTCAATAAACAACCTCTGATGAGGGCAGAACATGACTGCCGAAACGTCAGGCAAATTTGACATACATTACTTGACTCGACTTGATTGATTGGGACCTTCCTCTAAAACTAATAAGTTCGAGTGATACCTTCATTATGATTAATAATTATGACCCTTTAGATAGAATAATATAATATCATTTTATTCGATTGTATCCAGAGCAAGTCAGAAGAAAACAATCAGCCACTGCGAACCCATTAATGAACATTACTGTAAAGTAATAGGCAGACACGTAATATACATACTATTCTTAGACATAATGCCTTCTATTTTCTATTGTTTAAGCCGCCTATTTTTCCTCTTTTTGAACGTAATTTTGCCCCTTTCACTCTATTTTGAAGAGAAAGGGGAGTGTAAAGCCTGTAATATATTTATATAAAATGGAATGCCTTGAAACAGAATAGTAATAAGAAACAAAAAAAAAAATTGTTATCTTTATTGAGGGGGTGTGTCAGAATATGCAATCAAGATATAATATATATATTAGGGTGGTCCTTATTTGGGGCTCGGACGAATTTTTAAACAAACGCCCCCCAAATTGACTCCAAATAATTCAAAAACAATACCCTAATTTTTTCAGATCTTTATCTAAACTCTAACCCCACCCGAAATGAGGGTGGATCTCCCCATTTGAAATGCATGTGTTTTGGCTATATTCTCTATATCCTATATTCTCTATCTTCTCTATATTCTATATTCTATATTTTATTCTGAAAGTAAAATTGTTTAAAAAAATCTGTAACTGCGAGATTTTAGTGTTCATTGGTGCTACTATTTGAGAAAAAATTCACAATATCATACAGGTCAATCTAGACGAATTGCCCGCCCTTTAATTGAGAAAAAAAGGCAGATTAAAGAGTGTGCAGTTCGTCTAGATTGACCCGTATGATATTGTGATTTTTTTTCAAATAGTAGCACCAATGAATACTGAAATCTCGCAGTTACAGATTTTTAAGGAGAAATTTACTTTCAGAATAAAATATGTCCTGAGAATATAGCCAAAACACGTGTATTTCAAATGGGGAAATCCACCCTCATTTCGGGTGGGGTTAGAGCTTAGATAAAAATCTGAAAAAATTAGGATATTGTTTTTGAATTATTTGCAGTCGATTTGGGGGGCGTCTGTTTGAAAATTCGTCCGAGCTCCAAATAAGGACCACCCTAATATAGATTATATATACATAGTGTTATAAAGGGTGAAAACCAGTATATTTAACGCATACGGTCTAGTAGTTTCAAAACATACGAATTGTATCTACACTCACAAATGACATACTTATTTAACAAATGATATCAGTTGCTGCGTCAACACGTTCAATTTTATAAACAGTCTTGCTCTAGACCTGAAACCGAGTACATATATTTTTTCGATTAAAGCCATTTTTCCCTTCATCAATTTATTTGTGTCTTGAATCGCCTTATTTTACTCAGGGACTCGCGTATACTGATTTCCCTTTTACGTTAATACGTAATTTATAACAATATATTAGGGTGTGCCAACAAAAAAAATGTTGTCCTCGTTTCCCATATCAAAAATAAGTGCTTTCATGTATTATAGGAAGCGTCATCGAAGGGTGGCTCTGACAAAAAATGTTCAAAGGTGTTTCAGTCTACCAGAAATCATACTGATGAGGCACCTGCTAAACTCAATTGACCGGAACCCCCTTTCGCAAGGTGAAATTTCACTGACAAAATTAGTCTAACAGGTAGCAACACTGTGTTCGTGCTTCCGCCTTCTTCTTACCCAGACATCACCCAGTAAACATGTGTAAGTCGTTATGTGAAAGTTGAAGTATTAAAATAAACCATTATAATTCCGACTAGAAACTGGAAGTGTCTGGTTATTGTACCTTTTCCTTTTCCCTAGTCTTAAAAATAGCGAAATTGAGTGAACGAGTTCCAGAGGGAGTCAAAATTTGAAGAAATTATCGTGTCCGATTTGATACATAAGCCTTATTCTGCAGAACGAAATTTCAATTTGACAGAAAGAATATAATTAGATGTGAGCCCACGATAAATCCGACGGCATAATTTATATAAAAAGCAATGCCGTTTTTATGAGAATTTTTTCAAACAAAAAAAAGTGTCCAACCCCTCTAAATCGTGAAGTTTGAGCTTATGGAAACATCATAGAACGATTGATAATAATCACATTCTTTTTTTTTCTTTCTCAAAGTATAGACAACACTTGTAAAACACAAAACATCTCATTTGGTCAATTTTTCAAATAGTTGTGAATTTTCGTTAAAAAATTCGGTAACGTTATTTACACGGTTCCGTGACTCCAATTTTATATACTAATCGCCCACTTAAGGGACATTCCACACACACCAACAAATGTTAATCAGCGTCCGGTGGTAGTCACAAAGGTGTAATTAGGCTCCCAAATTATAAATAAATATAATATAATAATATAATATCATAATATATTATAATATATTATAATTATAAATCACTATCGGGTATTTCCCATGTCTCTATTGGAGTCACGGAACCGTGTAAATAACGTCACCGATATATATTATGTATATGCAGATGGAAAACAGCTGATTGTTAATACTTCGCGTAATTTCATGACAATTATGGTTATGTCCATCTTTGTGACGCGAATAATAATTAAATACAATAAACTAACTCAATCTGGTAGTTCTGACAGTACGCGAGGTTATGGTCGTTGCTTCGGCTCTGACTTCTGATAAAAGTGAAACGAACGCTATCAAAATCCTTCAATTAATTCACAGTCATAATAAATTGTTGGCTCAGTTAATTAGTTGAATGTATTTAGATAATATTTGAAGCTCATTGATCGATTTTTGATATATATTTATAGCCCATTCGCGTAGGTTTTATGCATTTTATTTATCATTTGCTCCAAATGTATAATTTGCGATGTATTGACAGTCAGCCGGTTCCTATCAACAATGGCTGCCGAGTTCCATCGACCGCGCGCCAAAATCACCCTAGGGATTTTTCAGCGCAACGAGTGGCTATCCCCATCAAAATACGAATTATCCGCCGAGAATATAATATCCCGTAAGTCGATTCCGTGGAAGCCCGGGCCAACAAAAAAATATAAAGACATCGATAAAGACCGTCTATAATACCGTAAATATTTTTTTGAGACTCAAGTCGTCGTTTTCGCAAAAAAGACGTCTTTATGATGTCTTCGCGAGACATTTCTTATGTGAGAAAAATGTTGCATCAGCCAATTGAAAAAATGGAATGGCTGTGGTGGCCATTTGCTTTGTGTCTCTGTGCCACCCACGTGACCTCAGACGCGCGATACCGTTTTGTTTTTCGAAACGAAGCTATGTAAACCGTTGATAAATCGAGAAGTAACAAAGCTTGTTGAGCCCAGTATGTAATTAGTATATAAAAAATATCACGCTGACGAATAATTTGGCTCATTTCACGTGTTAGGTGTGAAGCATATTGACGAAGACAAAACATTTCATAGCTGAGAACGCGAAATATGTAACGGATGCACAGACAAAACAGTTTATTTATAGTTACCAAATATTCGATGATCTAAATGGTATTGGGTTGGGTGAACTCATCTATGTATAAGTCGTTGTTTGACACAACCCGATATCATTTGCATCATCTAATAATAATATAATTATAAATAAATATTCAAATGCTCAAATACAGAACTACGTTTATTATATATAAATAAACTGTTTTTTCTGTGTGATAACTGTTGAATATTACTCTATTATATTACTACTATTACGTCGATACTACGGCGTCGTAACCGAAATTCGTGGTTCGCGAGATAAGTTATGTGATAATTTTCACGGCACAACGCTGATTCTGTATATTCCACATTTATAATACTCGTAAATAATCACTTACCTCCTGTAGCTACCTCAGCGTAACTCCGTTTCGAGCCTCTGTCACAGGACATACTTAACTTTTTTTTTCTGTATATTAATAAAATATCGACTGGACGCGTTGAGATCACCTCGATGAATAAACAATTGGTAACAATCAAACGAACAAATGCGGAAAATTGCCGCCTCGTAGCCCCCTACGTGCGTTCCTAAAGTTTTTTTTTTTTCTCTAGGCATCTTACGGGTAGTTTGTATGAATTTGAGACGACATCTGCTCGGGCGGTAAATCAGCTTCGTTTGTTTTTTACCAAAACACGTCAATTCACACACTGCTGGGTAAAGTAATATTGTTCATGAATGCTTTCCCAGTGGCTAACTTTTTTTCTGATTTTTTTCGGAAATAAGACTCCATTTTAGTCGTATTCCAAGTGCCCATGGCCGAAATTATGATAACAATAATTATAATCCCTTATAAACATAATATAATATTATTTTATTTGATCGTACCCGAAAAAGTCAGAAAAAACAGTTGGCCACTGGGAAGCATCAATGAACATTATTTACAGTACTATCTGAAATGGTTTCATTTACAAAAGGCAAAAAAAAAATATCGTGTGAACCACGGAAGCAACGTTCTCGCTCCCTCGGTGTATAGCTAGCCGCTCTCGCGTTCGACTAAATAAATAAAAAAAATGTAATAAATAAACTGTCCAAATTAGGAAAAGGTAGATTTCCAAACGTTTATTTTTATGAGAGGGGTTTTTTATGAGAACTGTCCAGAACCTTCCGAATGGCTCAAAAAAAATTGGGAGTGCATTTCAAACCTTTCTTTTTTGTTTATCTTATCTTATCAATCTAGATCAAAATCCTCTGCTGAAGTTAGCTATGGCCTTCCAGCCACCAGTATTTGTCAGTATTTAGTCTGTGTTTGTCATTTATGTCTTTATCTGGTAGAACGCGCTACCAACTACGCCAAACTATCGTATAGTAATGGGTCACATATTTTCTTATTTGTCGAACTTTATGATCAAGGTGTCGAATTGAGAGTTGATTGACATTCGAATCTCACCGATCTCGGTCATGATTCTGGAGGTGAGATCATGCCTGGAAAAGGTTGTAAAAAATGTGAGCGTAACGCGTACAGATTCATGCGATATCGCAAATTGAGTAAAATATGCAATAATAAAACTCCATGACATAATTATTACGTCCTGTGATATATGGGCGGGATGATATATGATCAGATTTGTTGGAATACATTTATATACAACATGACGTATGCACATACATGTTCATACATATCATTGTGACGGATCTACATGTTCATATATAACGTTATACATGATCTTCTACAATTCTATGTAATGTTATGTATGGTCTCATATAATCATACATCAATGTATGTATGATCTACATGGTCATGTATAATGTTATATAAGACTCTGTACGATCATATACACTCAGTGACAAAAATAACGGGCCACTCAAGTTTTCCGAAAAAAACACCGTTTTTCGAAACAGTATTACTCGATGAAAAAATATTAGAAGAAAATGGTCAAGGAAGCATTTTACAGGTTGAAACGTCATCTTCGAGCTCGTTCCCGAAAATTTCACCTGCGATTGTTTTTCACCTGTTGGCGCAGGTTTGAATGAAGAGCCGAAAAATGAAAAAAAATCCGACCATTTCAAACTTGGCTGCGGGGGCGAAAAAAAATCGCAAAAAATTTTCACGACGATGGTTGTGTAGCCTCAGGTCTGCTCTTCAAAGCGGTTCTCGAAATTTTTGTCCACGACTTTTTTTCACCAGGTTATTGAATTTTTAGTAAGTATAGACCGTTTTGGCGTTACCCAGGATGCACCACGTGGAGGTACGGTCTTCAAGCACCCCACGTATTTGTGTGTGTTTCTGTATGTTTGTGTGTGTAGGCAGCGATCAGGACCCCCAGGTGCTTCACTTCCAAGGTATTGATGACTCCAAACTCTCGCTGTACTGCATGTGTTAGCTGCTGTGTGCGTATGTGTGAGTATGAGCGAGTGTAAACTGGAGGCTTTCTTAAAATGTCGTGTTACCACCTTCATTCTGCATCACCGCATCCAACTGTTTGCACATGTTGATGCACGCTAGAATTTTGATCTGAGGAATCGTGTCCCATGCTTCGACGAGCAGCGCCGGATTTTCACAACTCGAGCCCCTAGGCACTGAACTCCGCTGCGCCCCCTTTCCCCGTATTTTTCGACGGTATATACATTTTGGCCACGTTAGAATTTGGGAATTTGTATACTTGACTTCGATACTGGCTGACCAGCGCCCCCTTGCACCGCGCGCCCCTAGGCAAGTGCCTAGGTTTGCCTTGCCGCCAATCCGGCCCTGTCGACGAGCATTACCCCCCTCAACTCGTGAAGATTGAGTGGCTGTACGGTTCACTTCATTTTTCTGCAGGATAACGCTTGGCTTTATACCGCGCGGCATGAGCAGAACTTTTTGGCCAATCAAGACATCACAGTGTTAGATCACCCGTCAATGAGTCTTGATTTGAATCCAATCGAGTATGTTTGGGATATGCTGAATCGTGAATTGCGTAATCGACCCGTACAGCCAGCCAATCTTCATGAGTTGAGGGTAATGCTCGTCGAAGCATGAAACGCAATTCCTCAGATCAAAATTCGAGCGTGCATCAACATGTGCAAACAGTTGGATGCGGTGATCCAAAATAGAGGTGTAAACACGACATTTTAAGAAAGCCGCCAATTTACACTCGCTCATACTCACACCTACGCACACAGACAGCTAACACATGCAGTACAGCGAGGGTTTGGAGTCATCAATACCTTGGAAGTGAAGCACCTGGGGGTCCTGATCGCTGCCTACACACACAAACATACAGAAACACACAGAAATACGTGGGGTACTTGAAGACCGTACCTCCACGTGGTGCATCCTGGGTAACGCCAAAACGGTCTATACTCACTAAAAATTCAATAACCGAGTGAAAAAAAGTCGTGGACAAAAATTTCGATAACAGTTTTGAAGAGCAGACCCGAGGCTACACAACCATCGTCGTGAAAATTTTTTGCGATTTTTTTTCACCCCCGCAGCCAAGTTTGAAATTGTCGGATTTTTTTTTATTTTTGGGCTCTTTATTCAAACCTGCGCCAACAGGTGAAAAACAATCGCAGGTGAAATTTTCGGAAACGAGCTCGAAGATGACGTTTTAACCTGTAAAATGCTCCCTTGACCATTTTTTTCGAATATTTTTTCATCGAGTAATACCGTTTCGAAAAACGGTGTTTTTTCCGTAAAACTTGAGTGGCCCGTTATTTTTGTCACTGAGTGTATAATGGTATGTATGGTCATATATAATCATACATCAATGCATATATGGTCTAGATGGTCATGTTCAATGTTATATAAGATTCTATACGATCATATATAATGTTATGATAATATAAGTGAACAAGATCCTTACAAATCTCGACCCCGGGAGTAAGAATCTCTAAACAAAGAGTACATCGCAATTATTCTGTTCCGCTTATTGAGCGATTGTGGAACCTCGGTTCCGCCGATCCAGCGTTCCTAAACTCTCGTCCGGATATATTCCGGACCATGGGACGCCAGTCTGATACGAATGATTGAAAAAAAATTTGAAAAATAAGGGCTCTGTTGTTTTACCAATACTTTCGCAGAAAAAAATTTGGAGTAGATCGGAAACATCGATTTCCGATCTTGATCGATACTTCGTGGAATGCCCCATATATTTATGTATTTTTAATCCTTATATTGTTTTTATTATGAATTTTAGTTACTTTATGTAATAACTGTAATAATCTTAAGATCGTGACAGCTACTGCTGCGTCGTCTGAAGGTATCAGTCATAGACATATAAAATATTAGTAGATAGGTTGCCAGTTTCGAAACACAAAAAAATGCCCCGCCATTAGACTGACTACTATCCGCAGAATCGCTCTCTAGCTTGTGATATTGTCCAATATTGTTATGGACAAGAATGAAATATCTATCTATCTATCTCTCAGCGCCGCGAAATCTTATATAATGATTCATTTAATTACAGCACTTATCTGAATGAAGACCGCCGGATTATTATCATAGAAACGATTTTTGAACAATCGTTATTATTATTATTATAATTTTTTTTCAATATCTTTTTACTATTGATTAATAATCATTAATTAATCAATTAATTGAACAACTTAATATGATAATTGCCATCGCGCGAGAATTAAATACGCGCGCGAGGAGACAATGTCTCGAACACGCGTTTCATCGGCCGAGATGGTCATTTGTTTATAATAATACACGGCCTCCGCGTTGGCAAGCCAACTCAATCAACAACAACTAGCGTCTTTATAATCGTGCAAAACGCCAGTCGCGGAATACTTTACTTTTTATACGACAGTGCAGTGAATAAAAATAAGTGTTTAGTGTGAAAATATGGGCAACTGCAAGAATAAGAAAAGAGCGACAACGAGGAAATGGGTTTACTGCAAGAAGTATGTACATGTTTGTTATTAAACAATTGTCGCGCATTGGCCGGATGGCGAGGTGGGGCAAGATGCGGGGTACCGCGATCGACAATAGCACAATCACAATCGCGATTCTTGAGAGTAAATGATTTTTTTTCTCTGGATTCATAGAAAAAAAGATTACTAAATCACCATGCCGAAGTAAAAAAGATAATATATAATATATATTTAATTACATATATTAAAAAATGGCCCGATATAATTGTATATAATTATATAGATTAATATATAATTGTATACAGGGTGTATCAGACCTCGCAACGAATATTTTACAAAGTAAATCTTGATCAAAAATGGAATAGAAATTTCCTCAGCCGTTTTTATTTTAAATGTATATGTTTCCCGTTATAATTATTTTAATTTCAGTCAACGACGCGCGGCTTACAAACGGCCGCGCGTCGATGTGCTTACCGCTCAGTTGTTTTACCGGCCTATAAAAAATAACATTATACGAATACACTGAGAGAATTTTATGATAGCGTCTACGATACGTGATTTGTAGTTTTTATCATCTGGAATGGTAATTGAATTTGTAGAAGTCAAGATTATGAATATAATCATTTATTGGTTATAGCTACTACTATCATTAGATAGGATAGAAATTTCTACCACGAAGCGATTGTACGATCTTTTATCTGGATGGTAACGGTTACCATTGGGGCTAGTCAAAGCTATCAGACATACAAAAAAACAAACGTACCCTGCTTAGAAAATTTCGCGTGAATTAGCACGTTACGAATCGCGGTATAGAAACCGGATAGGTACGGACAGAAGCCGCGATTCCGACTTAGAACATTTCGCGTGAATTATCACGTTACGAATCGCGGGATAGAAACCGGATAGGTACGGACACAGCCCCGATTTCAACTTAGAATATTAGCTGTATCATAATACATAATAAGTTGGAATCGGGCCTCTGTCCGTACCTATCCGGTTTCCATGTGATGTACATTACTTCAGTATTTTCTCGTAAGGCGGCGACCACCGCTTTCGATATTCTCGCAAGTGCCACTTATAAGAGTTGGTGAGTATATATAGAGGCGGAAAATATAATTCATAAGCGTCGCCTAATTCCTGAATTGGTTATGCGTTATCAGTAAGTACGTGGTCGATATATGTTACTCCCTCTAAATCACTGATCCTTTGAGAAAAAAAACAAAAAATAAAAACATCAGACGCTCTGTATCAGGCCGTGTAAGAGGCGCGTCGATACTTTTTTTAAAAAACCGGACAAGGTCCGGACAAGCCCGGAAATCTACCGGACCCAAATTACGAATAAAACCGGACACACTGCCGATTCGGTTTCTATCTGGCTTTATGAGCTGGGTACCCGCGAGGGATCACTTTCCGGATAGAACCATATAAGAGAAATGCCTACCGCAGGGTTACTTTCCGGATAAAACCCGATAGGAAAAGTACCCAGGGTGGGAACCGTTTCCGAATAGGACCATATAAGAAGCCTATATCTACACGTTCGCGAAAATGGCAGGATAAGCCCGCATAGCACCAGATAGAGACACCACCAGAATTCCGGAGAAATTCCGGACAAGCCCGGAGGTTTACCGGACACAAATTACGTATAAAACCGGACACACTACAGATCCGGTTTCTATACGGCTTTTTAAGCAGGGTACAGGCTTGATACTGCAGCGCTGAACGTGGAGAAAAAAGAAAACAAAAAGAAGCTATGATGGTAATGATTACCATCATTGATCGTAGGATTAAAAATGAAGTTTTTAAAGGTTATGATTTTGAAAGAATGGTGAAGTTTCTTATACATATTGTACATTAAATCATGTGAATAGTGTCCGCTATCATTGAAATCGGTTAGTGCGTTTTTACGATAATTCGATGGTAGCATTTAACATAAAATTCTCTCAGTCTACAAATTCGAATACAAATACAAATATTACTATACCAAATAAACGTAAAAATGGCAAAAAACAAGGACAAACTTTCGATAAAATTGGACTTGATTTTCGCTTAATCAATCGCTTTTTGAATACATAGTTTGCCTCGGAGTTCAAAAGAGATTCAAAATTAGTTTTTGCCGATGTCTGTACGACATGGGAAACCGGAGATATGAAGGTTCAAAGGAGAGCGCGATTCTGATTTGTGGTACTTTTTTTTCGAAAATTCGACCACTTGTAGCTTCTAAGACGTTCGAGTTGAAAAAAAAGTTAAAACATCGAGGAGTATTTTGGCTAAATCCGTCCCGCTTGACGTGGTATGACTCATATTTATTTACGTTTGAAACTTGAAAATATAGCAATGTGAATTTCATTAGTGCGGGTGCGTTGATTTAACCCCGCTAAAAAATAACGAACGGTAGAATATTATTCTGAGTAAGGGTCACTGGTTTGCCGAAGCGGCTGCTATCTAATACTCTGTGTCGGAATAGGTCCGATGTCCACTCGAAAGTTATTTGAAATGGGATTCGCATGGATATTCTAGACTTAAAATCGTGATCGCGGTGATTCGAACGGATAATCCCGACTTCGAACGTCAACCGACATTGCAAGGCATTCACATTAGGCTGAATATATAGCGGCCGGAGCTAGCGGCGGCTAGCCCGTTAGTTAGCGATTATCAATATTTAATAATTTTCCGAAGATTGTCTCCTGGGATTTTAATTTTTTTATCAGGTCGAATGTCAGTCGTGGGCAGGGCTGTAAAATTTGTAATCGAAAATATTTTCATTAACTTATTGAATTCAATTTTTTAATGGAAAATATTGTCATTAAAAAATGTAATCTAATTGTTATTGAAAATATTTCACCTTAAAAAATTGAATTTAATTGTTAATGAAAATATTTACGAAAAAATATTTATACGAAATTTCAACTCGATATTCGCTTGCAATAACTTCGCGCGCTCATAAAAGAAAATAGAAAATTCAAGATAAAGTCAATACTAGAAATAGAATACTAGCAATGAAATATTTGACAAGATTGATGAAGCACTGTTTTTGTTCCCAGGCGCCGAATAGAGACGGAAACAGACGCGATAGACCAGGACCCGGATGACCAGCGCCGCGAAGAACCCGAAGATCGGGCAAGTATGGGTGAGGGTATACATTCTATCAATAGTGAAGTTGATAAGATTGGTTGTACAGTGGAAGTGCTGCAGGCGGAGAAAGAAATTTCGGACTCTACCGGGACTGAAATATGTCCTGAAGCTGTGGCACTTATAACACAACCAGTCGCATGTTCTACTGCTTCCAGTAGAAATTTAGTAAACTGTAGCAAAAGGGTTGATCAACCAATCCGAAGTTACGGTCGAAAAGTAACGAACGCTGCTTCTGGTAGTAGTAGCGTAGATTTACACCGACCAATGCATGAGTTAAGAAACACCCGTTTCGATGACGATTGCTTTGATGAAACTTGTGACAATGATGTTGATGAGCTGCTGTGTAACGAAAATAGTAGCCGTGATTCGACTCATATCCGAGGAAATGACTCCGTCAATTCTGACGGAGAATACGCGAACTCGGATGTAGAATCCGAGGGTGCAAGCGTGAGGCACATAGTTGATATTAAATATCTTCTGCAAACATTGCGTGAAAAAATGGACAGTCATAATCGTGATTGTCCGAGTAGTATCCGAGACGTAGATTTGTGGAAGCAAGTTGATGTTGGGATGCGATCGCAAGTGTTCTTTCGTTGTAAGAAATGCAAATTTCACTATAGCGTTTGGACCCTTCCAGACAAGAGTGATGAAATGTCTATTCACGAAGGCACAGTGTGTGGTAGCTTGGTGGCCGGAATCGGTTTTGCGACGCTTCAGGCACAACTTGCTGCGATGGGGATACGCAGCTTGTCGCATGTAACCTATCGCAAGGTTAGGGACTCGCTAACTTCGCACATTAAAAATGCCAGCGATAGAGAAATGAGGGATGCGGCTGAAATGGAAAGAATATTAGCTATCCAAGAAGGCCGTGTTACTCCCGAAGGCCTCCCGTACATTACTGTTATCGTTGATGGAGCGTGGGGTAAGAGATCTTACCGTGGGGGAAGATACGATGCGTTGTCTGGGACTGCGGTAATCGTGGGTGCTCTCACCGGGCGTGTGTTGTTCTGTGGAGTCCGAAACAAGTATTGCTGTATTTGCAATCGAGTGACGGACGTCGATAGAGAACCGCCGATACACGAGTGCTATAAGAACTGGGGCCAGCACCAATCATCGACGAGCATGGAACCAGATATAATAGCTGAAGGGTTTTGTAGCAGCTTAGAAACCCATGGATTAATTTATCAGACTGTTATCGGTGATGGAGATAGCAGTGTTTATCAAGCCATACTCGATAAAGATCCTTACGCAGCATATGATGTTCGCGTGAAAAAGATCGAGTGTAAAAATCACTTATTTCGCAATTTTTGCAAGCATATCACGAATGCGTCGGAGGCAAAATTTAGGAAAAAGCCGTCATCAGGTTCGGTGAAGGAACTTCGTGCACGCGTTAAAAGTAGTGGTTTGAAAATGCGTGTTTTCGTACAGGCTGCTATAGAACGACGTAGAGCAGAAGATAGCACGCGAGCCGAACAAGGTGAACGTCTAATGCATGACATTTTGAACATGCCGGGACATTTCTTCGGCGATCATTCGAAATGTGAATCGGCGTTTGTAGGCTGCGACGAATCTGAAACGAATCTAGTCCCGTTGCTTGATGAAGTCGGTATTTTTGACATAATCGACGGTGTCGTAGACCGTTTAGCGAAATACGCGGACTCTTTGTTGGAGGATAAAACAAGCAATGCTGCCGAATCGTACCATGCTCAAGGCAATAGATTCAGCGGCGGGCGGCGTGTTAATAATAGCTTACGCGGCTCCTATGAACTCCGCGCGCATTGCGCATTGGTCCAGCATAATACGCTAGCGTTGTCGTCAAAAATATACGCCAGCGCTGGAAAACGAGTTCCCCGAACGGTTCTGGCCATGGAAAGAAGCAGGCGATTGCAGGTCACGAGAACCAAAAGTCATCGTCACGATCACGGTAGAAAGCGACGTAGACGGTGGTATGGTACCGATAAAGACTACGGTCCATCCTGTCGCGAGCCTGACATGAGCCAGTCGAAGTACGACGCGAGAGTAGCAAAGCACTTTGAAAAACTGCGTCAGCGTCAATCAAATCGCATGAATGTAGAACGCTTCACTGCGAGTCAAAGTGACTGCGACTTGTGGCACACGTACCGACGTGACATGATAACCGCTTCTAAGTTCGGAGAAATATGCCGAATGAAGGAAAGGACATCGTGTTCTAGATTAGTGAAGGCAATTCGGTATCCAAAACCACTCGAAATCGCGGATGTAGCTGCCGGGAAAGAACACGAAGCCGAGGCGAGAGAGGCGTTGGCGCAAAAATTAGTCACCGAAATATCTCTCAATGGACTATTCATTGATCAGGATATTCCGTACTTGGGTGCTTCGCCGGACGGCCTCATCGACGCTGACGGAATCGTAGAGATCAAGTATCTGGCAAGAGCAGCAGAAAACGAGTATACTCCTGAAGTGGCAATCGAAAAGTTCCCTTTGTACAGAATTTTTTTCGCGAAAGATAGTACCGAAGAAATGAATAGAAATCATAAACATTTTTATCAAGTGCAAGGTCAGTTGCATATTACTCAGCGAGAGTACTGTATATTTGCGATATGGGCTCCGCGCGGCGTGAAATATGTCAAAGTATTTCGGGATGATGAATTCTGGAATCACGAAATAGAGCCGAAATTGACAAGGTTTTACAACGAGTGCATGCTTCCCGAAATCATCGATAGCCGGAAAAATAGGCATTTGAAAATTCGCGAGCCGCAATATATACTGCTGGCTCAAGAACGGGAGAATGCAAAAAAAGCTGAAAAGCAATCACGAAATCAGGCAGCATCTGCAATCGTGCCTCCGTTAGAATCTATGGAAGTAGATTCGGAAACGGTCGTTGACTTGTCAAGTACACATTGCATGGCCGTAGACAATGGTCAAGAACGGTTAGATGAGGAGATGCTCGTACATCAACTCCAAAATATTTCTGTCGATGCCGTTTTAGCGAACGTACGTCAGGACAATTCTTTTTTGGACGATGAAAGTATTCAATACTTCCTCGACATCGTTGCTGAAAATTGTGATTACAATATCATACCGGTAGTTTTGTTCGGTTATCAGAATGTGCTGGAACCTTCAGACACCGAGCATGATCTCTTGATTATTGGAGGCAATGAATATCAACATTGGTGTTGTATTCGTTGCGAGCAAACAACTCTTTTCGTGTACGATAGTATGGGGCGAAGGAGTTATGCAGCATTGAGTGAAAACGAAAAAACTTTTATTCGGAAAAGGTATCCAAGGATACGAATAAATAATATCGTTTTTCCAGATGTTGCCACGCAACCTGATGGTAATAGCTGTGGAGTTTACTCAGCTGCGTTTGCGACCGCACTAGCGTTGGGTCAGGATCCAAGTAATCCGAAACACGTGAAAAATGCAAACGTTATGAGACAGCACATGGCGCGAATAATTCAACTCAGGAAGTTACTTCTATTCCCGACTGAAATGTAATTTATAATTACATCATAATATACGTGCGCGTTATACTTGCATGAACGAAGAGTTGAAAGCCTACGGTGGACAGCTCGAATATTACTTCGAAGCAACAAAAAAGGTTGTGATGTGGTTTACGTGAAAACGTGGGATTGAAGCATAATTTCCATAATTATGGCGATATTGAATGGTAGGACCATCCTATACATTTATTTTCGATGAATTGATAAAAGTAGAGAATGCTTTTTTCTAGAACTGACAAATGCCAGTATTCATTTCTAAAGGCAGGACCATCGGTATCTCAATGCCGATGGGGGTGTGTGGTGGGCCTCCTATATACTTTTTTTTGTGATGACTTCATATTATACGGGTGAAAAAAGCTTTTATTCCCGGCTCAACTGTAATGGCCACTTTATTGACCTGAAAAGCGGGACAAAAGTGGCATTTGATTCCCGATTGTACTTTTTGTCCCGCAAATTTACTTTTGCGGGAAAAAAGTAAAATTTGCGGGAAAAAAGTAAAATTTGCGGGAAAAAAGTAAAATTTGCGGGAAAAAAGTAAAATTTGCGGGAAAAAAGTAAAATTTGCGGGAAAAAAGTAAAATTTGCGGGAAAAAAGTAAAATTTGCGGGAGAAAAGTACTTTTGAAATATGATATTTTTCAAATTTTTTTTACATTTCCTGACTTAACTTCTTTCCATATTTATATAGATTTTCGATCAATTTTAGCGTTTTTCGTGGGTCCCACGCTTCAGGTCAATAAAGTGGCCACAGTTGAACCGGGAATAAAGTACTATACCGTGAATATTCGTGGATGAGCGACATGCCTAGAACCGAAGATACCCGAACAGGTACGCCTTATGGTATGCAACTCAAGATACATGTGTATGATAGATATACTTCACGTCGCATTGCCGTCGAGCTGTCAAGCTGTCATCTGCTGTACAGCAGTATGTGCATTTGTCGCGATGTTTATAGGTTATCATTACTGTAGGTTGACGCGGATCCTTGATAAATCGTGATAATTACGTTCGATTAAATTAGTTTTATCTGCCAGCCCGTCGAAGCAATGATATCTAATAGGTTAGAATGTCTTCTTCTGCACCGCAGATGTGTTTCGCCTAACCTCAAATAATGTTTCGCCTAACCGTAAATAATGTTTCGCCGTATCAGTGATCTACGTGGCAGCAAATCAATGGAAACAGGTAAATTTTATTATAATAACTCGTTAACGTGATTAATTTACAATAGTAATTATACTCTGTTTGTGGGCACCCTCAGGTGGACAATTTCTGCGGTCCCCAGGTACAGCACCTGCATGAACACTGGCATCAACCTCCTACTTCCTTTCCAACATCTTTCCTGCTCGCTATACCAGAGATCACCATTACAGAAATTCCAAGACCCGCGACGCAAAGACTCAGCAGCCTAGACGAGCAGGATTATACTGTGAAAATTTTCTTGTGAAAAAATTGTTAACAAAGGCAGATAACATACTTCAACACTCATGTAACGTAATTTATTAAGACAAACTTGTTGCATATCCAATTACGGACTCACAAGTTCTTCCATGCCCGTGTTACAAATTGAATTAGTTTCACAACACAGGGTGCCGAATATTTTATATGGAAGTTGTTTATTCAGTATTATTATTTTTCTATGATAGTACACATTAATTAAACTTATCACAAATTAGCAAATGGACCAAATAAAAGATTAAGATCAATCAGCCAAGAGTTATCCAATAAATGTTCCAAAAACGACGTTATATAATTACATGA
The DNA here is from genome assembly GCA_963992785.1 of Tenthredo livida. Classification (NCBI taxonomy): domain Eukaryota; kingdom Metazoa; phylum Arthropoda; class Insecta; order Hymenoptera; family Tenthredinidae; genus Tenthredo; species Tenthredo livida. Next base: position 13,510,547 of record OZ023072.1, on the reverse strand, counting down.
ATAATATTCCAATTTGAATGCTGCGAAAAAGCACTAACTTGAACAAAATAGATCTTTCAACTCATTTTTAACACGATAAGTGTCTTCCCACTACGAATCTTGCACAGCGGTGTGTAATTTTCATTTAAATCCATCATGTATGTTTATCAGATGCACCATACATGATGGGTGATAGGTTTTAAGAATTAAATAAAGTATCATTAGTACACATGCATTTTTGTATATCTTAAGATTAATCCCAATAGAACAAGCTCATGTTATAATCTTTTTTAATCAGTGAGGTATGCCTTCACTGTGCTTTTACAATAGGCTCTTAGTGAGTCCGTAGGCAGTTACACATCAGTATAAATTTATGTCAACTGTAATATAATTAAAAAAAATTCAACAATATCAGCTGAATTAGTGCTATTCTACAATTCTACCTGTTGTTTTTATTGAATATATCCATTTCTATAAGTAGACAGGGTCAGCTCAGTTAATACATGCTCAGTGCTTCGTTTTGACTAGTCTGTGATCTGCCTACCTATTTGATTTTGTATTTAGAGTCTGCTTCGGCGCAGATGTCCAGCTTCATATCTATTGGCAACTTGTAAAAGACCTTTGCTGCCACGTTGTGATAGCTTCTTCTGCCAGTTTGCTCAGTTTGCAGGACAACATGTTAATTTACATCCTTGCTCTACTGTCCCTCTCATGGTTGGTTGATTTCCAGCTGCCTTATTGCTGTGTTTCATACAGCTCCCCACGCAAGTATTCCGTACTTTCCATTCTTCCACCTCAAAGAGGGTGCAAGTATCATCTACATATGCCAGATTCTCGCAATTTGTCTTGATTTCACAAATATTATCCAGTATGATAGTAAAATGATGGGAGCCCATAATAGCATAGTTGGATATGCAACAAGTCTGTCTTAATAAATCACTTTACATGAGTGTTGAAGTATGTTATCTGCCTTTGTTAACAATTTTTTCACAAGAAACTTTTCACAGTATAATCCTGCTCGTCTAGGCTGCAGAGTCTTTGCGTCGCGGGTCTTGGAATTCCTGTAATGGTGATCTCTGGTATAGCGAGCAGGAAAGATGTTGGAAAGGAAGTAGGAGGTTGATGCCAGTGTTCATGCAAGTGCTGTACCTGGGGACCGCAGAAATTGTCCACCTGAGGGTGCCCACAAACAGAGTATAATTACTATTGTAAATTAATCACGTTAACGAGTTATTATAATAAAATTTACCTGTTTCCATTGATTTGCTGCCACGTAGATCACTGATACGGCGAAACATTATTTACGGTTAGGCGAAACATTATTTGAGGTTAGGCGAAACACATCTGCGGTGCAGAAGAAGACATTCTAACCTATTAGATATCATTGCTTCGACAGGCTGGCAGATAAAACTAATTTAATCGAACGTAATTATCACGATTCATCACTGATCCGCGTCAACCTACAGTAATGATAACCTATAAACATCGCGACAAATGCACATAGAGGCTGTACAGCAGATGACAGCTTGACAGCTCGACGCCAATGCGACGTGAAGTATATCTATCATACACATGTATCTTGAGTTGCATACCATAAGGCGTACCTGTTCGGGTATCTTCGGTTCTAGGCATGTCGCTCATCCACGAATATTCACGGTATGTAACACTGGAATAAAGTCCATCATTCCCTCAGGCTTACTGTCCTCGCGGAAATTCCCTTGGGTGATTACTGCCCTCGCTTCGCTCAGGCAGTAAACCCACCCGCGGGAATTCCGTTCGGGCAGTAAACTCACCTTCGGGAATAATATTCGACTTTATTCCCTTGTTGCATAATGTACTATTTGAAGAACCGACAATGTCGGTTCAACGTATGATTCGTTCGCAGATTATGAACGGAATATTTGAATCCAAATGACGGATTGAAAATTACAACTACGTGACGTGGCTACAAAAATCGAATCTCAGAACATGTATGGGCGGTTCAACGTCAAATGGGCCCGTTGGTGATTTTTTTTTCTTCTCAGTTATTTTCAAATCATTTTTAACGCTTCTCAGCCGTTTCCGAGAAAGTAATGATTCGAAATTTTACTGCGTTCATGTGCATTCTGCGTTAGGAATAATCAATCGAGCGCGTGGCGCAGCGTCAAGAACCCCGCTTCGTGCGCAAGGGATCGCTGGATCCAATCTTTTCTTAAAAATTTGGATGTCTGAAATAATGTTTAGCTTGGAATCAATTGTAATAACTTTTTTCTTCAGCGGGAAAAGGAATTCTGGAAAAATTGCAAAAAAAAAATATTATTATTATTATTATATTGTTCCTAAACGCACTCATGCCGATATACGCTGTCGGCGTGACGTCACTTCTCATCACGAAAGTAGAGAAGAAGAGAACTCCATTCGTTGTGATGCAACAGCCATCATTGTCTCCTAGCTAAATTGTAATCAATTCCAATTGTAATTACCTCGAAATTCTTTTTTATCGAAAGATCATATTTTCTTCGGATGACTTTTTCAGCAGGCGATTACCTGTCAGAACGCTCGTTTATTCGAAAATGTTTTTTCTGATCATTTTTACTCCGAATGAGTGTAATGTAGAAAATATGAATGTATAATTCTGGCCATTCCCAATTTTAATTTCAATGATAATATCTTTCTACGTTTCGATATACGTAATTTTTTAATTACTACTTGATAGGCTATCTCGAAAATGGCCTTTTTAAATTTCGTACCGTCGCTGTTTTAAAATTCTAAATATTGGTAGTAATTCGAAATATTGGTCTTTAGAAATGTTGACGACCACCCAAAAATTATTCGACAATGAAATCATTAAATATGTACTGCCCAAGAAATGGCGCTAGCGCAAAATATTCAAAATTAACATCACGCGGATGGTGTGTATCGGCATGGAAGTGACGTCACGCCGACAGTGTATATCGGCATAAGTGCGTTTGGGAGCCTGCCATGCTGCTAAAAAAGAAGAAGAACTCAAGCTAGGCTTGTGCCAACAAATCGTGGGGTATGCGTCTTGGGGGGAGTACGTGAGGTAACGCATCGGCCATATTGTCAGGCCAAATTCATAAGTCCGTGAGGCACTACCGTAAACATGTCTGTACACGTAGTATATCTATATCGAACTGTATTTCGCTCACCGAGATGGCTGATGCCGCTAATTCCCCTTCCATCTTTCGCCTCAGTCCCGCAAGGGAAGGCTCACTCCATAAGTCCGTGGGCATGATTTTGTTGGTTAGGGTCAACCATGAAGTGTGATAATCATCATCGCAACAGGGGCGTACGTGACTTCCGTAAGGTAATTAAACAATAATTGATCATAACCCGTGTTTGCATCGTTAAATGAGCCATCCAAGACGCTCGTGTGCTAATCTCATATGGTCGAGTCGATCGAGGGGCTATTCACTTCCGAAATCAGCTGTACACCCCGGTTTGGGATCAATTGAAATCAGACGAAGGAATCGCTGAGAAATCACACAAGATCGCTTCAAAATCGCACGAAATAACTTCACAATCAATTCGGATAAGCTGAAATCACTTTGACATTACTAGAAATCAGCAGCAAACATCCAAAATGACACATAAAATCATACAAAAAATCATGACTAAAATCATATGAAATCACGAAATTATTAGAAGTTTGAGTGCATAGCCCTAGGAATCATGTATAAAATTTGAGGTGAAGTCAACTGTGTAGAACCTTTTTTGACGTAATGCTTCACAAACAATCTCATATTCTGCACGCGAGCGAAGCAAAACTATACGTAATGTGTTTGAATTGAAAACATTTGTTTCTTCTTTAATTGTCGATGTAGAGACGAAATGCCTCTTAGACGAAGGCCTGAGAGGAATCTGCACTCCACATCGGTTCCGTATTTTGGCCAAAGGAAACGCCTTTACAAGTTGAGCTGATTCCATAACACAAATACCTGATCTCTTGTCCCGGTAAGAATTGGAAATCTCGACTTATGCCCGGTTTTATGAACGTGGGTTAACCAGGGGGTTTAAATAACCTGTAGGTTACCCCATATATACTACCCGTTCAACCTTCATGGACTGTTGGAGGTTAACAGCGATACCTGACAGCTGTTAGATGAAAAAAGGTTGAACGGGTAGTATCTGCGGGGTAACCTCCGGGTTATTTAAACCCATGGGGTAACCCACGTTTATGAAACCGGGCATTACCTGGGTAATTGGAGAAGCACATGGCTATCGGTGTCATCAAAGGTTTGCTTTGAAAAATTATTACAAGAAAGGTTAGAGGATTTACATAGTTTTGATATGAAAAAGATTCACGTAACCTGCGATCGGACTGAGGCTCAATATGACATTAGATTTTTAAATCTTCATTTCGGACCTGGAGATTTAGTTCGGTTTTTTCAGCCAAAGAGAGAAAAAGGGCACTGTCCTGCACTGAGCACCATGCGTAACTTTTTCTTTTGTTTTAATTCCACGAGAATGGCTGATGTCTCTCCTGGTTAATTGACCTCATTTTTCTTTCTCTCAATTATGAAGACAGCTGAGAGATCCGTATGTGAATTTCTAGTTTAAATGTTAGTTTAAGCAACTAATGCTTTACAAAATTTTCAGATTTTCCATTGAACTGATCTAGCATTCTGAGGTTGGAAATTCATACCGAAAATCAATCCATCCTGGAACTTTCGTTCCTGTTTTTCCCGTACCCCTCAGATAAGATCGTTCTAATTTTATTAAGTCACTTAATTTTGATTTTTAATACAATTGTGATTAAGTATCACCTTATATCTTACCCTTTCAAAAAGGATTTCGCATATTTAGCACATGAATCTCACATTTGTCTTTCCATCTAGGTCGTTCTATGAACTGATCTTTTGGAGAGCTTTCGATCTGGGCAGATTTGGGATTGAAGATCGAACTACTTCTCCTGAGCTCCTGTCCCATACGTCATCCTATCGCCTCCCTTCTGCAGGACCTAGCCTTCCCACCGCTCACCTCCTGATCCTGCGTTCTTCCAAGTTCTTTTTACAAGAAAGAATACTTCAGAGAACATTTTTATACGTATACTCACACTTTGATAATTTTCAACACTTAGCTATCTTTCCAAGGTCTCTTGGTGTGGTTTTTCCTAATGTAGTAATTTCTTCGGAAAGAGGTCGGAGATAACGGAAAATTCAAACAAAATTCAAAACGCCAGCCATCTCCAGGCTACATTTATGGAAAGAAAACAAAGCAAAGAACAATTACCTATTTGATAGAATAGGGTTCAATTCGTTACCATTTAAACTTCCGTTCTATGAAAGATACGTACGCGATATTTTAACATGAGTCCACAAAGACCAGATGCTTGTACGAGGTTTTGATAATTTTAATCCTAAACTTAGATTTACGCACGAGCTATAAAGTAATAGAACGATTAGCTTTTTAGACACACTTGTCATTAATGAAAACAACCATAATAACTAATTGGTATTGAAAGGACACATGGTCAGGTAGATACATTAATTGCAACTCACATCATCCATTCCAATATGAGAAAGGTGTTGCCATAGGGCTGTTTTACATAAGCATACTTTTCTCTCATCCGAAGTTCAGGACGAAAAATATGAAGTTTGTGCAAGACACATTAAAATCAAATGATTACCCTGTCCATCTTATATACAAAAACGCATACACAGAGCCTACAACAGCATAAATTGGGATAGCCGTGTCGATAGTAGGATATAGGGTTCCATACCATTTGTATATGGTTTGTCTCAACCCATAGATAGAATCTTACAGAAGGCAAACATTCGCGTTACGTATAATATCACAAACACCATGGATAGTCTGTTCACTAAATTGAAATCCAAAACACCCACGGAAGATAATATGATCAACACTATTCACAAAATAGACTGTAAGGATTGTTAGAATTGTTACGTTGGTCAATCGTCACAACATCTGAAGAAGAGAATTAGCAGACACAAATATGATCTAAAATCCAGGGACTCTGAAAAATCGGCTCTAGTTTCTCACTCTCTCACCAATGATCACTCATTTGATTTTGATAAGGTACAAGTGCTAGACAGCAAAAATAATTGTCATAAACGTCTCATCAAAGAAATGCTTCACATTTCATCAAATAAGATCGTCAACAAACGTACTAGTATACAATGCCTTATGCCCCGTCTACACGCTATGTTCAACTGGGTCGGTTTATCCAATCCCAGGTCGAGCCTAGTCGAAAGGGCAAATGCGAAGATAAATACATCAACTTGAAGTGCAGTTAAACATAGCGTGTAGACAGGACATTAGCCACTTGTACTCGGACATTATCTGATCAATTGAACCCAAATCGATAGGATCGATTAATAATTGGCCAAAATCCATCAATTGCTAATCGATCATCATCCAGGTGGAAAATGTCACTGCCTCTGAAAAGTCTGCACGCCTAACATCCATGTACTCTTAGAATGGTCAATCGTGAGTTACAAATTCTGTACCTTTATTTTTGTCACCAGATTATAAGCAAAAAAATGTATGAATGTTGAATATTGAAATAGCATGATTAGATGCGTAATTAAAAGAGTAATTAGAAGAATAATCATAAGCTAACCTCACTCCTTTACTTAGGCAGCATAATTAACCCAAAAAAAAAAACCCTATTCTATTAAATAGGTAATTGTTCTTTGTTTTGTTTTCTTTTCATAAATGTACCCTGAAGATGGCTGGCTAGGCCCAGCCGAAACGTCAGATAGAAATGCACATTTTGTTGAAATTTTTTCGTTATCTCCGACCCCTTTCCAACGAAATTACTACATTATCAACTTTGGGTCACGAATACACACTTATGTGGTTTCTTCCTTGGGAGAAAGGGCAAATGCCGGATAGTTTATGGGAAAGTGTCAAATCTTTAAGGGGTTATACCTGTTTGGAACCCAAAAAAAGGGATTTTTCAATGATTTTTCATGAATACGTTTCGGAATAAAGCTACAAAACCAATACAGTACAACCTGTCAATAGTGCCACTCTCGACAGTGCCACTTCCCCTAATCCGTGCTCGGGCGCTTCCCCCATTACCATACTACCATACATACACTTTTATTTTTGACACACCCTAATATGCATCGATTACACACATCTTGAGAAATCAAAAAAAAAATTCATTTGCTTTTGTAGACAAAACAAAAATTTTCAAAGGCTATTCGCGGCCTGCAGTAGAAGTTTCCTTCATCACCGACGGGAATAATGAAAATTTTTTTTTTCATAATCTACATGATAGTCTAAGAGCTGACGACCAAAATGATGAGGTGATTTGATCGCCAATGAAAGTCAGGATAGTACTTACCTGAAAGACCCTTATGCGAGAATCGTCGATCTAGCAGGCCGCTGCTGGTGGGTTCAGTATTATGGGGTGGGGGAAAAAAAGGTGAAAGTATCGTTTTTAATTTTTGTGGCAAACAGTTCCGCTGTACTCCGAATGCACCCAAAAAAAATTGCAAATCGATCGGTTGGTGGAAAAGTGTTGCCAACCTTAACTATGATTACCTCAAAATTATTATTTTAATCGATTATACATTTTTTTTGGGTGTATTGGCAGTATAGCGGAACTATTTGCCACAAAAATTAAAGACGATACTTCTACCTTTCTTTTTTCCCACGCCATAATATCTGGACCCACCAGCAGCGGCCTGCCAGATCGACGATTCTCACATGAGGGTCTTTCAGGTCAGTATTATCCTGAATTTCATCGACGATAAAATTACCTCGCTATTGTGATCGTCAGCTCTCCGACTATGAGTTTGGTAGTGAAGTACCCAGGATCTTAATTTCGCGAAATAGCGCGTGCTTAAAAAAAGTCGTGTTTTCGACGCAAAAAAATCGACTCGATTGATTTTTAGAAATAAATCGATTCAATCAATCGTTATAATCGTGTGTACTTCACTAGATAATTGAATGAAGAAGCTACAGTAAAAATTTCAAGTCAATCGGATGAAAACTGTTTGAGTTCCACTGCTTGATGATGTTCGAAACACGGGTTCAAGAAAAACGCATTTGAAATTTGAAAATTGTATAACAACAAAAAAAATTAAAAAGACGTTATTGATTATCAATTTCTGAATGTTATGGCAGAATTTAAGCCAATCAGGAGAGATAAAACAAATGGCCAAAACAAAAATTCAACCGGGTATAATCCCTTGACTTATTTACCACACAGGCTTTCCCAAACAGAGCACCTACACACAATTTGACTTCTAGACACTTTATTTTTCTTTTGAGATTTCATTTTTGATTTCGACTTTAACTTTGATTTTTCAATATCCTATTTTCCTGCGGGAGGGGGGGGGGGGGGGGGTTGTTACGGGGGTTGATACATCCCACACATGTAGTTCACATGGTCTAGTAGTTATCATAAATAAAAGATGTTTACGTACACCATTTGTTCACCGTTGCCAATTACAATTCAATTTTGATAAATAACCAGTCTTGTTCAAGGCATAAAACTGAACGAACGCCCGTATTTTTCAAGACAACCAAATAACCTCCTGAATACCAATGCCATTGCATTATTTCGTGAATTCCCTTTATCAATAACAAGTCAGAAACCCACTCAATACTTACGGACTATCTTAAAACTCAATTCCGTAACAATATGTTGAGAATTATACATTACAATTATTACATGTATGTGATATTAGGGTGGTTCAAAAATGCCCTAAGTGCTCGGATGTTGCCGCTCATCTGCGAATATGTTTTTGATTCTTGAAGAATATTCCAATTTTTTTAGCTCTATGGGACAATATTTACTACTGCGTCGTCGTGGTTGAAATTTCGAAATTCTGTCATTTTCAGAAATTTCAAAGTTCTCAGATCAAGGTGCTCATCCGGCTACCTTTAGATTCTTATTCAATAAGCATTTTGGTTCAAGACGATACTTGTACGATGATATTTAGTACTGCCTTCACATTCAAGTTTTTTCACTATCTAGCGTTTTCAATGTCTCTAAGGCAGTACTAAATATTATCGTATGAGTCTCGTCTTGGACTAAAATGCTCATTGAACGAGAATCTAGACGTAGCCGGATGAGCACTTTAATCTGAGAACTCGTAAATTGCTGAAAAATTGAAGAATTTCGAAAATTTCAACCTCGATGAGGCAGTGGTGATTCAATATTTATCCGACAGAGCCCAGAGAAATGAAATATTTTCTGAAAATCAAAAACAATATATTCAACGATGATCCGCAACATCTGAGCACTTAGGTCAATTCTGAACCACCCTAATATAATATACACCATTCAATGTATAATTGTGTATATTGTGTACATATGTGTAATTAAATTTTTATTTAATTACCCATCACTGAAGTAATATGTAATTAAACTCCATTTAATTACACATTACCTACGCATTACCAAAGTAATGTGTAATTAAATGAAAATTCAATCACACGTTACGAAAGTAATGAGTAATTAATACAAATTTAATCACAAATTTCACAACACTGGTCAGACTCAATGAATGGTGCAATTTGGGGCCTCTAGACCGATGTTAAGGGGTGTCTCAACTTTCTTTCGAATTCCCATTCGAATAACACGTTAAAATTTACTTCCAAATGGTTGCATTGTACCTCCTCGTATGGTACATGACCCACAGGGTGAATCACTCGCGAACTGAGCTCTTTTCGGTTGAAATGAAGTGAGAATAATCGAAATACGAATTTTATTTGCATTGAAAACATGATTTTATAATTTTATCTCCTACACCGTTTGGCCCCATATGACCAAAGGGTAAAATTTCGATTTTTCTCATTTCGATCCAACCTCAAGGAACTCAGATTGCGAGCAATTCTGCCTGTGTGTGATGTACCATGCGAGGAAGTAAACAATGCAACTACTTGGAAGTAAATTTGCACGCGTTATTTAGTTGGGAATTCGAAATGATCGTTGAGACACTCCTTAACAACGGTCCAGAGGCCCCACATTGCACCATTCATCGAGTCTGACTAGGTATATTCTCAATTTTCGAGAGTAAACGAAAAAATCGTTGATACCTCAACACAGTCTAAGGTACGTTGACACGTTGAACATGAAAGCTGTAGGTCTTTTTTGTCAGCTGACTCGATTCAATTGAAGCGCTCCCGATTACACAATGTTGAGTGATAGTTTTCTTCTAATTGATGAGGACATTTCAGATACTTACTTTTCTGTACAAAAAATAATACAGTCGAAAGTTCTTCATAACTTTATTTCACTTCACAGATTTCTCTTTACAGATGACACTTCTGGTGTGACACAACTATGGCTTTAGTTCATTGCCATCTCGCGCACGTATCCATCATTCCCCAGCGTAACAAAATCGCAGACGACAATGGCGATGCCTTGATACGTCTTTCAAAAGGGAAGTCTGAACTGAACGTGGGGGAAGACTATCGCGGCGAGAGCTGCAACCTCTGCGACGATTCATTTCATGAAATACCACTTGTTACGAATTCTGAATCACCCTGAGAATGTCAGATGATTTTTTGTGTTACGCTTTCGAAAATCATTTTATAATCTATTAGGATAGAAGAACTGTAATCACATATTTGTTTTTGCGATCCGAGTCCGCATAGTGTAAAATATATCTCTTTCATATTTCTCCCGTATTGTTGAACGCACGTAAGTGCCAAGTTTTCTCTGCATTGGAAGTTTAAAATCAATGATTCTATCTAGGTATATAGCAAGCCAATGAATAACGTAAGGCTCAGATGTTTTCTGCCATCCTTTATTTTTGCAACTCCACCATGGTTGAATAATATATTAGGAATTTTATGTTGGCTAATTTTCGTAGGCTCGTGAATTTCATACTCCTTAAAATATGACTCTAATTCTTCAATTACTAATACTCTCTGTACGAAATACTGAGATAAAATACTACATAAAAAAGGAGACGATGAGTTAACCATGTACTGAGAAAATACTTCTGTTGTGAGAACGTTAGAGCGCCGCGTCATTACTACTCAATAGAACACAGTAAAATCTACTGTGCTGGTTGTGTTATCCCTACCATGTTATCCAGTATAACGCACTGTGTTGATTTTTCGGGAGAGGCAACGCAGTGCCCTATACTGGATAACATGGTGGGGAACCCACCAGCACAGTAGATTTTACTGTGTTGGTTATTGAGGAATAATAACGCGGCGCTCTAACGTTCTCACAACGGAAGTATTTTCTCAGTGTGTATTACATACGTTATAAATGATGAACAAAACGCACAGAACGATTATAGAGGACAAAAGTAATGTACCGACAGTTGTGAAAATTGTAATTGAATTTTTTTTTAAAACTCACTTCGTATTGTGTAATTGAATTTGATCACACATTATTTTCGTAGTGTGTAATCAAATGAAGTTTAAGTACCCATTACTTTGGGAATGTGTAATTCGATTCGATTTAATTAACCATTACTTTGGTAATGTGTGATATGAGTAATTTCATCAAAAATGTAATTAGTGACTCGCAACATTGTACCGATACAATCGTCATGTTTTATAGTATATTGTAATCTTGTAATAAATAGAGCTGAATAAATGGCTTGAATTTGTAAACCGCTGTTCGGAAACGAATTTTCTGGCAGTATACTGACAGTAGCTGTCTTGTTTTCTTTTTCCATCCTTTCTTTTCTCACCATAAATATTGTAGAAGAATATTGCTGCTATAACGAAGTTTTTGCACATCGGTATCTGATTGCAGTTGGATTTTGTTGCCGTTTTGCAGTCAAAGACATCATTATTATCAACTATGAATGATTCAATGGTCGTCACAAATAGAGACCATTATTTAGGAACGTAAGAAATAATAATTGGAATACTCAATGAAACAACAAATCGACCACCATTCATCGTAGGAAGTAGCATATGTTCATTGAGTGTAAGGAAATATTACATCTTTCAGAAGTTAATTTTTTCCGTTTCATTTTACTCATCATCAAAATAAAAAGGGATTTGGCAGCTCGGCTCGTAACATCTCTGATTTGAAGGAGCATGTGCGACACAAGTGGCGCCACCTATCAGAATATGAATTCTATTGCTGCGCCATCTAGTTCCGCGCAAAGTACTATTCTTCACATTTTTCTTTACCAAATACCTCGAAATTTGGAAGCTGTCATTGTGCGTTATCTACAATTATTTCGAACGCCAAATTCTCCGTTGTTCAGTGATAAATATCATGTGTATTGATATTGCTCATTGTAATACATTATTATCGAGGGCATGATACTCATCTTTTTCGTATATTTGTAAGGTGAAATGCAAGAAACAACAATTATTCATTACAGAACAATTTTGATAAAAATCTGTGATTTTTTTTTTCGATTTTCGAAAATCCAAGAGTATCATGCCCTCCGTGCACGTCTTCTGCGTCACTGATATCAATTTCACATTGATTGGATGTGTTTTAGCTGAGAAAATAGCGTTCGAAAATCACAATCCAATAGATGGCACCACATCAGCTTTCATTTCCCCTTAAGTTACTTCGCAGCAGAGTTTTAATTGGGAATAGTGACATTAACAAGCTTATTCCCATTGCCGTATAGCTTCTTGCACGCTTTGCTACACTCCACTGCTGATCGGTAATGACAATTCCACTTCCTGTACGGCCTATTTCTTTCTGTAAAGTTATACGAATATGCGGCGATTAGTAATGAATATTTTTTTGACGGCAGCATTGCAATAAAAATAAAGCTTTGATGCTTTTTCGATGAAATCTTGATTTGATAAAATATCTGAATTGTTTGCTTACCATTTCGATTTCGCTTGAGTCACTGCTATTTTCGTCGACACGTTTTTTAAATGCTTTTTTTGTCAACAGCTTAAGCTCCTTCTGGATTGCGAGTAGAGCATTCCCATATTTATCATCAGCTGTAAATTCATACCCTCCCATAACGAAAAATGCAGTAGAAATTTTATTAGGGCTGCCCACGAGATGAAACGAGGCGAGATTTCCCGTATTCTCGTTTCGGTCTCGTTAGAAATCAAAGTTTAGAGTATCGTCTTGGTCTCGGTGCCGGTCTCGTCAAGCGGTGTATTGGTCTCGATCTTGTTTCAGTCTCGGTTCTTTTTTCGCGTGAAACGAATATGTTTTGGGCCGTATGTGTTCGGAATCGCACATAAAATTGCGCGACGGACTTCGTTTTTTCTGATTTCGGTGCCCAGGTAGATATTCCGTTTAATAGCATCTTCTGCGCGCGTTCTGCCCAATGTTGTTGGGTCAGGTGGAATTGGATAGGGAAGCACCTTAACTGGTCTTGTATCGTCTCGTCTCGTCTAGTCTCGCAAAAATTGGACGAAGAACACTTTTGGGAAGAAAAAAAAAAGAACACTCGACATACGAAAAACGCATTCGTTATCAGAAATTGCACATATGCATAAGAAAATGTATAACAAAGTATGTTCAGAAAGTATGTATGAGAAATCGCACATGACATGATTTTTAGACCAAAAGATAAACGAGAGTTTTATCGAATGTCTCGTCGAGAGTACCGACTAAAACTGAGTCTCGTCTCGATACTTCTGCGGTGGTATCGTCTCAGTTTCGAGTCAGTTAATCGAGACGAGACGAGACAATACCGAGACAAGACTCGTCTCGTGGGCAGCCCTAAATTTGATCCGTAATTCGATGGTGAAACTTACCATTACGAGTTGTTTCATTGTGTCGAGCTTTGTATTTTCTCCGGTCCAGCCGAGCCACACCTGACATCTCAGTATTGATAGACCCCGCGTCCCCTGATGATTCATCTCCCTCTACTTGCGAATTGTCATCATCGGTCATAATTACTTTACGTTTCTTTGCGGCTATCCCCGAACATCCTGGCAAATCTGAACTACGAGACACGGCTATCTTCGGCACCTTCGATATTTGTTGTACGATCTCATCGTCGTCTTTCTTCTGCTGCCTTCTCGCTGCCAGTTCGTTGCTTCCGCCGAGCGACTGGGTATTTTGATTGCTGCACACAGCACTGTTTTTTTCGGCATTGAATCGTTGATTGAGATTCGTCGATGGAATGGGCTTGTCCAAGCTTTTATTCTGAGACTTGGAGCGTCCGTCTTCCATATTCTTCTGATTGAGGGTTGATCATTCCTTGATTAGAATAAAGTTAATTAACACCTTCATTATACACGGTGATTCAGGTTGACCGGGCCATTTTGACAGAGTAGATTCTTCCATAAATTTTAAGACGAAAAGTCCTTCACCAAAAATCCGTGTGACCTCTAGTTTTCGAGCTACGGCAGATCTCGTTGAACCAATCCCAGAGCTCATACGTGACTTGGACAGGGCCGTCTAAATTTGCAATTTCTATTTTGATAAGTTTATTTCTTCCGGAGTCATTCGGCATAACTTTTTACTGAAATGTCTACGATTTTCTGGAATTGCTTTATTTTGGCATCGTCTTCGTCGTCCAGGTCGTAATCTTCATAGTGTTCGTCGTCCAGGTGGTCCGCATCGTAGTTTTATTCGTCTAGGTCGTTAGCTTACGACTTGGACGACGGAAACTATGAAGATTGTGACATGGACGACGAAAACTACAAAGACTACGACCTGAACAACAAAAACTACGGTGCGGACGACCTGGACGACGAAGATGACACCAAAATAAAGCAATTCCAGAAAATCGTAGACATCTCAGTAACAAGTTAGGCCGAATTACTCCGAAAGAAATAATCTTATCAAAATAGCAATTGAAAATTGAGACGACCCTGTCCAAGTCACGTATATATGAGCTCTGGGATTGGTTCAACGAGATCTGCCGTAGCTCGAAAACTAGAGGTGACACGGATTCTTGGTGAAGGACTTTTCGTCTTAGAATTTATTGAAGAATCTACCCTGTCCAAATGGCGCGGTCAAACTGAATCACCTTGTATATTGAATTATTCATCCGCTCATCAATAGTATTTGTATTCAATTTGGGCTCAATTCAACAGAAGATGACGCATGAGCGATAAATAAAATATGGTAATCCAAGCATAATACAAATAATAATTTTTGAAAAAAGTTTTTTAAAAGAGAACGAAATTTTGTAACTGAAGGAATTCTGAGGGACAGTCGCATATTTACTGAAGTTTAATACATTTCATAAATTGAGTTGGAAAAAAACCCACCACTGACTATAACTGTATCGATCGTGTACATAAAGCTTCAAGATAAGACCCTACTGAGATTTTCACCAAAATCACCCAAAGATTCAATTTTGCGTTTTTGCTGGAAATATACTTTAGGGGCCAGCGCCGTGCCTGGTTGAAATGGCACCTCGGGCAACAGTTTCTCATGGCGCCTTGGTTGTTATTGATTTTGACCGGCCAAGAATTGAACAACAAAAATACAATTTTCTGATTTTGAGCCATTTCACTTCAGACTGGACGAACCATATTAAAAATTCACCTCAATGTTACCGATTTCGCTATAATTTTTTTACGGATTCTACAGAACAAATAAATTCATCGAACAATTTTTTTTATTTTCTGTCGCTATTTTCTTGCCTTGAAAACCACGCTTGAATGTTATATTTATTTATCACAAATCGAATTGTTCGTTATCGTGAAATTCAATAAATATAGAATGATAGTGTCATTCAATGGCTTTGAAATGGTTCTCGAAAGAAGTCTCTAGGATGAATACAATCAAAGATATGACCGTTTGAAGGGGAGTATGTTTTCGATTTTCGGCTCTTTTTCCAGAATATAAGGGCAAAATAAAAAATTGTTTGACGAATTTTTTTGTTCCATAGAACCCGTAAAAAAAATTATAGCGAAATCGGTAACATCGAGGTCAGAAAACTGTCCGGTTTGACATGGAATCACTATTTCGTGAAACATGTGTTTTTTCTTGCATATTTTATCGAAATAAATTTTGATTTTGTTATTTTCGGCCGCCAAACATTGATTCGGACTAACTACCGTTCCAATCACTTTGTGCCATATATTCTGGAGAGTTTAAGTAACTTACACTAGTTTTCACTAAAATGCCACTTACTCAAAACTATCTTCTCAGCTACGCTAAATGCTTCTTGCGTCTGAGTTTTGCTCCGATCAACTCCTCTTTCGCAGTGAAGATTCACACATGCCTTATGCACAAAATGAGGGATCGGTTTCATTCTATTGCGAACGAAACATTTTTTTTTGGTCTTACATAACATGAAAAATGCTAAAAATTTGAAATCAAAAACAATAAATTCTCTCAAAATGGAACGAGTGATCCAATCTCAAATCCGATCCCCCACTTTCTTCTCCTCAGTGTGCTGAAGACCTCAAACCAAGACGAGCATGATGCGATTGTAACTGAGACGCAAGAAGCATTTCGAAGTTTAGTACGTTTTTAACATTGAACGTTGCGTAGCTTCTACTCAGGTAATCTTAAAGCTCAAGGTGTAACTTTCTTAGTCTTGGAGTACACTTCCATATGATCTATAAATAATTTCGATCATAAGACAGATGTAAAAGTTTTCAGTTTCACTAGGGTCTTCCCTTAATGAACAGTCGCCGCTTAGTAAGGAGTCTGAACGAATTTTCATCCTGATTTCACTCTTACACATTATCACTCACATGGCTAGTTTCTGCGTTTTTCGAAGATAGTATTTTCGTCGGTGACATGAGTCCGTCGAGAGCTTTCAGTTTACTTTCGAGAAGGTTGATACGATCTGAAAAAACAAATTTTAATTGTACTCTCCGGAACAAGTCGAACGAATTCAACGCAAAGTTATAGCGAAATAAACAGTTCTTTAGGCCTGAGATTGAGTTATTCGAATACAGACATTTTCTTTGGAGGCCTTCATGCAGAAAAAATTTGAAATAAAGCAATTACGTAGATAAATATGAGCGAAAGGTTCAGATTGTGTCGATAGATCAAATAAAGTACAGAATATTCTTGTCGAGACTCTTACGCAGAAAAAATTGTCACAATGTTATCGCGTAGAGAAACATACGCGGAAGCTTTTAAATATATAGCAAAGGGGTATACTAGACTGCCTCCAAAATTTTTTTTTCGATCTCCCACTTCATAATACTGTTACATTGGGTAAAATCACCCATATTCTATTCAATTTATAAAACACCATCTAGTAGCCTATATGATAAATGACATCCTTTAAAATATAAGAAACTCGGTTGCTGCGTCAACAATGATGATTGTAAAACAAATCAGTCTGTCTTTAGCTTGCCACTGAAGCAGACCTGTATTTTCTGAATACATAATCTCATTGCAAAACATATATAATTCCTCTACGATTCACTTCATTTCTCTTGGAGAACCTACATAATAACTTATTAACTCAACGATTACGAAAAATCGTTACATTGGTGTCAGAATCGGGAATTTCCGAGACCGATAAAGTGAATATTTTGTGAATCAACTGTGAATCAACTATAACTGAAAAACGAAATGTCTCGTCGACGAGCTACTGCTTCTACTGACGAACCCGCTGGAAACCAGCAAATACCACCTCAAGTCGACATGATGGAGCGACTATTTCAAGCTCTGGCCGCCCAACAACAGGCAAGCCTAGCGGCTCAAACCGCCCAACAACAGGCAAGTCGAGCTGCTCAGGCAGCACAACAAGAAGCCAATTTGATCGCTAAAAGAGAAGAGCGAGAGGCCAATATCGCGGCTCAAAAAGAAAGAGAAGAGCGAAAAGCCCAACTTCGACGCGAAGAAAGGGAAGAGCGCCGAGCAGAACGCGAGGCAAATTTGACAGCTCAGCGCGAACGCGAAGAGCGGGAGACGACTCGTCTTCGTGAAGAACGTGAGGCAAATCTGATGGCTCAACGGGAACGAGAGGAACGCGAGACTCTTCGTCTGAAAGAGGAAAGAGAGGCAAATTTGGCAGCCCAACAAGCTACCCTCTCCCTTCTCGTGAGACGCCTGGAACCTCAGGAGATGATCTCGCAGACCTCGACACCCAGACGTTCCCCGATGAGGATCGAGGAAGTCGTTGAGCCTACTGTCATTCGGTCTGTACATAACTATGGGGAGGAAGAACCCTCCCCAACTATTCGTAGACCACGTACGGGTGGAGCGGCGACTTTCCCGCCACACACTCGTACCATCCCTCAAAGCGACCGAATTGAGCACTCAATTCGGGACGCAAGTAATGTACACCATGCTGACCACATGGCTGGCGATGATACAGTAGAAAATAGAATTATTAATAATACTGCGCCGCTTAATTTGTCATGCGCCGGGAGTAGTCGCGACAAACAAATAAATAATACAACGTTGAATACCTGTAAAGAAGGTTGTACGGGACAAACACAAAAATCCTCTAACCTAAAAGTAAATTTCTTTGACGGATCTATTTCATGGGCCGATTACGAACGACAATTCTTAATCATTGCTGAAATAAACTCTTGGTCTCCCATAGTTAAGGCCGGACAACTTGCTGGTAGTTTAAGAGGTCCTGCCTTGGCTGTTCTTTCATCTCTTTCGAATTCAGATATTAAGAATTATGATAAACTCAGCACAGCCTTGCAATTAAGATTTGTAAATCAATTAATATCGAAACTGTCCCTAACACAACTAGATCTTAAAAGACAGAATAAAGAGGAAGGTCTTGCCTCACTGGGAGTCGAAATAGAAAGACTAGCTAGGATAGCATTACCCAGTTGCGAGGAAGCAACTAGAAATTTATTAGCTTGTAATAAATTCATTAACGCGATAACAGATCCAGAGTTGAGACATACTCTTAGTCTGACGGGAGATTCCTCTGATCAAGAAGCAGTCATTAAAGGTCTAGAAATCGAAGCCTTAACAAAGCATCATTTGGGAGTAGGAAAACTACGTCAAATCGAGACAGAGACGCCTACTACTGACTCAACTAAGACTACCGATACGCAAGAAACTACTCCCAGGCAGCAAACAAATAATAATAATTTTAACCAAAATAATAATAATAATTATAATAGGAGACAAAGTAACGGAGAAAGACCGAAATGCAAATTCTGTCATAAGATAGGTCACGTGACAGATAAATGTTTTTCTTTAGAGAGGAGAAATAATTCAATTAATGGTAATTATTCGGACTCTCGGACGTCTTGGCGAAAAGACGACGAGAAAAATAATGATTCAAATCAAAATTCCTGGAGAGATAAAGATCCCTCTCCAGATACTCAACCCATAACTTCTAAGAACTAGGTCTTGGTAGTAGCCCTAGTTAGTAACCGATCGGTTATTGTCATTTTTAATCGGTTTAACCTTTCTTTCATTTCATCAGCATTACAGCTGTTTAGGAGTTCCGAACTGCGAACACGATATTTTCTTTTTCGATATAGGTCGTTTGAAAGACCCTCTTTTATTTCAATATCGAATCGCGTTGAAAGTATTAGACAAAATAACGCTAGGTGTCACTGTAATAAAATTAAATAATAATGACTCTAGATAAAAAGGGATGCGAGCGGAAAACTTTAATTATAGGTTATATTGTAGTAAACAAATAATAACCCAAGTTTTTCAGCTCCCGATATTCTGAGAGTAGGATTTTCTATTAAAATGATGAAAATAATTCTGAGACGACACGAAGGAAGCCTAACCCATCCCATCCTGACCTATTATTCCGGTTTCCAAACTACCTCCCAGATAAGACTGTTCCAATTTATATTTACTCCACTTATTTAATAGAATCTATTAACTTAATTATTTATTATATTTGATAATCTATTTATTATTTTGTTATGTCACAGTGGAGGTAGGTGGTGGAAGTTGGTGGAAGTTGGTGTAGATTGACGTAGACTGATTTTTATTGAAGTGAAATAGACAGGGTGTCTAGCGGTCCTGGAAATCCTGGAAGTCCTGGAGATATCCTGGAATTAATAACTTCCTGGAAAAGTCCTGGAAATATCCTTGAATTTCCATTGTATCCTGGAACTGCCTTTTCATTCTTGATGGGTACTATTTTCATATTCGCTATTTCGGTGATGCAACAACTCTGCCGTGCTCGCTGGCGCATCCGGTAATTTTCGGTAATTTTCGGCCATTTTCGGCTGGCATTCGGTAGTGTTCGGCAACAGCAGAACGTTGTTTTCGTCATGCTTCCGCATGGTGGCAAAACGTTGACACTTCGTGAGTTAGGTTAAGTGTGTGAAATACACATGACATAAGGAATACTTCATACACAATTTTACGCGTCCTCCGTTTGGAAACAGGTAAGTGCCCAGAATTTAGACTCAAATCAGTGAATTAAAAGACAATAAGTCAGGATCTATCTTTCCTATATTATACTTAGAGGTTTCCGTGAAACATCGCAGTCAGTCACCGTCAACTCGGCACCATCCAAAATTTTCGTTTTTATTTCTCAGGCTGGCCATCCTTTTTTTAATTTTAAACTTTCAAAGGCCGTAAAATGATTAAATGAATGCATGAATGAATAAATGTTTAAATAAATAGATAACTAACTAACTGAATAAATAAATAAATAAATGAATAAATAAATAAATAAATAAATAAATAAATAAATAAATGAATGCATGAATTGATAAATATTTAAATAAGTAGATAAATAACTAAATAAATAAATATATAAATAAATAAATAATTAGATAGATAATTGAATGAATAAATACATCCATTTTCTGATTTGATTATTTATTTACATATTCATTTAATTATTTATTTATTTATCGATTTATTTATTTATCTATTCATACATTCATTTTATCATTTTACGGCTTTTGAAAGTTTAAAATTAAAAAGGGGATGGCCAGCCTACGAAAAATAAACGAAAATCTCGGGTGGTGTCGAGTTAGCGGTGACTGACTGCGATGTTTCACGGAAACCTCTTAGTGCATGTGTGTTGCATTTGAATAACATTCGGAATGGTTGTCTTTCAGTTTGATTATGGGGAAAGTCAAAGGCAAGTGTGTGTTCAATCAACAGTGGCAAAATAAGTCGGATTTGTCATGGGTGAAACCCGTAAAAAACGACGTATATTCTGCATATTGTATAGTATGCGCAGTCACATTTTCTATAAGCAACATGGGGAAAACTGCCCTGACTAGTCACATGAACGGAAAAAGGCACCGTGACATGACAGACCATCTGAAGCATTCTTCCGGGATGCATACATATTTGTTCTACACAGAATAAAAATTCAAACACATCAGACGCTCTCCCAGTGGCGCCGATCGACATCGCCTCAAAAGAAAACGAACCACCCAGCAAACCAATACATAACTGATACATAACTGTAAGAGCACATCTAGAGATCGGAGTAATGTAACATAGTTATGTCTCTGATATGCGACATATCTTTAGAATGTAACATATTGTTTACATAACATAAGATGCATGAATGATACGTAATATTGCGGGCATCACGAAGTAACAATGTAATATAACAAAGTTACGTAGAGGAGAAATAACATAACTTCAATTCCGTGATGTATCGTGTACATTACATGAGACCCACAAGTGATACATAAAATTGAAAGCATCTTCAGGGATCCGGAAATATAACATAGTTACATACATGGGACATAATATTTCTGCAAATATGACATGTGTCGTATATATAAAATCAGACCCATGGATGATACGTAACAGAGATGGCAACACCAGGGAACAGACTCACATAACATAATAACATCTATGATACGTGCAATATCTTTAGTTCTGCAATTAAAACATCGCAAAATAGGATATCCGTATCTGTTGGCGATGATTTCTGAAACGTATGTAAGTGACTAACATGATAGTACGCATCAATCGAGGCATAAACGCTTCAGAGCTGTTAGATAGCGAGATCGAAAATATAGAGAAATCTGGCAGTATTCACTACACGATACTGTGGTGTAGTGGCGAGAGCGTGCGACTACTAATCCAAGCGAGTCCGAGCGATTATGGTTCGAGCCCGGGTTAGGTCAAAATAATGATGTCGTCTTGAATGAACTAAAAATGCGTTTTAATCTATCTGTGGTTGATTATAAATTGTTACTATGTCATATATACACCATAGATGATGGAAATTAGTAATAATAACGGCTTTTTATTTAGCTTTTCCAGTGTGATAGTTAATTGTATCAGATGCATCTCCAATATGTATCTGATACATCTTTCAACATGTCTTTGACATATCTTTGATATGTCTATGATATATCGGTGAGCCGTCGCTGATATGTATCACCAGCACATATCTAATACATTGATGATACATCCAATGTTGCTGACATCGTGCTGTACCAGTAACATACTTTCTTATGAGTTTGATACATAACGTGTAACATTCGTTACATAATATATACGTATTTGATACATATTTTGGTTTGCTGGGCAGTAGGGAGCATTTCAAGATTAGATGCGAATAGGAATACAGTCGCTCCAGAATGTATTAATAACTGTTCGGTTCATTGCAATAATCTATTATCTCCTAAAGATGCGTCAAACATTATTAAACCCATCAATTTGAAGAGTTATCTTTTAAACGATAGAGTGACTCGAGCGGAAATAAGTTTCTGTCTCCAAGCAATAGTACGCCACTATTCGTTACGCGATATAGAGGACAATGTAGCCACATCCAAATTTTTGTTTCCAGACAGCGAGATCGCAAAACATATTAAATTGAGTAAAGCGAAAGCATCCTATACAATAGTGTATGGTTTACCTAAGATTTTCGAAAAAGAAGTAAAAGAATTCTTGGCAGACTGTAGTGAAATAGTTGTAGGTTTCGATGAAGCTCTGAATAAAATAAGTCAACTCAAACAAATGGACATTACCGTGAAATTTTGGCATGCAAATGAAGATGAAGTTTGTACTCGATATTTTACATCAGCATTTCTGGGCAAAGCAAGTGCTCTTGATTTACTGGATGCGTTTCAGAAAAGCATACCTCAGGATATATTAAAAAAAGTAAGCCAAGTATCAATGGACGGGCCAAATGTCAATTTCAAATTCATAAAGGATTTTCAAAAATATCTAAACGAAGACTTGACTGATAAAATTTTTCTCGATTTGGGCTCATGCGGTTTGCATACCCTACATAATGTATTCAAAGCAGGCATTTCAGTCACCGATTGGAAACTCATTCCCTTTCTAAGGGCATTATATAATTTGTTTAAAAATGTTCCATCCCGTAGAGCGGATTATACAGCTGTATCAGGTTCTACAAAGTTTCCGAAAAAGTTTGGTGCCACCAGGTGGTTAGAAAATATGCCTGTTGTTGAAAGGTCTCGTGCTATACTACACAGTGTTAAAATATATGTAGATAATGCTATCAAAAGCAAAGAAATTCCGAATTGCAACAGTTTTAAAATAGTTTCTGACGCATTGAAAGATCCACTATTAGATGCCAAACTTACTTTTTTTCAATCTCTAACAGCCGAAGTAGAATCTTTCCTGAAAGAGTTTCAAACAAATCGTCCATATGCACCGTTTCTTTACGAAAGTCTCTTGTCTGTGATGTTTAACGTAATGCGAAAGTTCGTAAAACCTGACGTCTTAAACAAGCAGAGCGTTGTCAAAACAGATGTGGAAAATAATGATAATCTTTTATTTGCAAAGAATATAAAAATTGGATATGCAACGCAAGATGCTTTACGTAAAAGTAAAGATGTCAAGTCTCTGGACATTTTGCAATTTAGAGAACAATGCCGACAATGTTTTAAAACATTCGTGAAAAAACTCATTCAGAAATCACCATTGAAACTCCCTCTAGTCAAAGGAATTAGTTGCCTAGACCCGACTATAGCTGTACAAAGTAATTTAGCTAGATCAAGACTGACATCAGCGTTAGAAAAGTTCGTCCAAGCTAAGCAATTGACCGGTATACAAGCGGATAAAATCGAGTTAGAGTACAAACAAATTTGCTCAATGGAAAGCACACAGGAAGAATTCAAACGCTTTGACAGGTCTCAGGTACGTTTAGACACCTTTTGGATGAAAATCCTCAATTCTCGTGGAACGGCGAATTACTCAAATTTAATGATATTCATACGTAAAGTCTTGATCCTTTCGCATGGGAATTCAGATCTAGAAAGAGGGTTTTCAGTTAATCTAGAGTGTTTGGTGGAAAACCAGCATGAGAAGTCTCTAATAGCCCAAAGAATTATTTTCGATGGTGTAATGAGTAGAGGTGGATTGAAAAACATTGAGATCACTAAGGACATGGTTCATTCTGCCCGAAATGCACACTCCTGGTACAAAGAAGCACTTGCCCAATCTAAAAAGAACAGGAAATAGCTGAGAAATCTAAGGTATCAAAAAAACGTTCTGCTCAAATTGTCGAAGAATTAAAAGCAAAGAGAGCCAAGGTAATGGAAACAGCGCTAAAAGAAACTGCCGTGATTGAGCAGGAAATAGACAATCTAAAACGTTCATAATCCAGTCACTAGTTTCGAGTAGCCATTTTATATCCCGAGAATAAACGAAGAGATAGACGATATACCAAAGTAAATATACGTGTTAATTGAGTTTGAAATATTTTTATAATGTTGTAACTAGTGTTTTGATAGTTATATAAAGGTTTAATTTTATAAAATCTGTACCCGCAGAATATTTTAACTATTACTCGTTTCGTTCTTGATTTGATGATTCAAAAGCTATTGAGTAAATCTTGCTAACCCAAAATATATCTGACTGATAAGATTATTTATAATTTAATATTTCTAAGAAAGTTCGAACTAGACGTAATAACTTAAAAACAATCGTACCTAAAACTTTCTAGTCCAAAGTACACATAGCTTTTAATTGAAATTAAAATCACATTATAAAGCTCCTCTGTGATTGAAGATTATATAGCTGATATAAGTATTTTATAAAATATCACACATAATGTACTACTGTACCAGAATATATATGTATACACCGAGAAGATTCGGTGAGAGTAGACAGCCCCCTTCCTACGCCAAAACTGACACAGGCGCGCACCGCGTGCGTGAGGCTCGGCGGGCGGGGCTAAGCGACCAGTGGTGCTTCTACCGAATCTTCCGCGCTAGGCCGAGTCCGCATAGCCCACCTTGCTATTTAACCTAAAAAGCAATCATCGCACTGAACACGAAAAAGAATGAACGCGAATAAAATGAATTTGCCTGATGTGAACATTTATTTTCGAAATTTATGAACGAATTTAAAATCAAATATCAATTAATTGGATTTAAGTATTGATTATCAGTGTTTAGGATCGATATTTGAAACGAAATGGAACAGGTAAGTGGAGGGTAAATCATTGAAGACAGCATGGTCAAGAATTGGTTTATTTATTGATTTATTGATTTATTTATTTATTAACAGAAAAGTGAAATTCATCAACGATTATTGGTTAATCAAGGGATCCATTGCTGTTGAATTATGGCGTACGTCCAAACTTATCAGAGATTGAATGCTTGGGAATCGAAGAGAGGCTACCGATGAGCCACTGTCGAACGTAGTAGACTTTTACTCAAACCATTTTTGTTTCTTAACGACTACTTCTATCGAAAACCGGAGTGCTGGCATGTACCTCAGCGAGGCTTCATGGCGTGCGGAGGGGCTTTGTCGCAGGAGTTTGTAGTGCGATGAGGTAGCGTACGAGGAGCTTCGTTGTAAGCGTTTGTAGCACGTCCACGATATTCATCGAACATTTCTTGCTCGTCCAATGAGCATTCAACGTTCATGTCTCGTAGCAGGCGGAGAAGCTCCGTCTCAGATGTTCGTGGTGCGATGAGGCGTGTACGAGGAGCTTTGTTGCAAGGGTTCGTAGCACGTCGACGATATGCAGTCCTTCTCTGGACTCTGGCCAAGCCTTGCCGCACAAAAATTTGATAGAAAATGCTCGTCGACGCACTGCGAACTCTGGCAACGAAGCTCCTTGTACGCTGCCTCATCGCACTGCGAACATCTGCGACGAATCTCCTCCGCCTGCGACAAGACATGAACGTCGAATGCTCGTTGGACAAGTAAGAAATGTTCGATGAATATCGTCGACGGGCTACGAACCCTGGCAACGAAGCTCCTCGTACGCTGCCTCGTCGCACTGGGAAAATCTGCGACGAGGTTTCTTCGCCTGCTACGAGACATGAACGTTCAATGGTCGTCAGACGAGTAAGAAATGTTTGATGAATATCGTCGACGGGCTAAGAACCCTTGCAATAAAGCTCTTCGTACGCTGCCTCGTCGCACTAGGAACATCTGCGACGAAGCTCCTTCGCCTGCTATGAGACATGAACGTTGAATGGTCGTTAGACGAGTAAGAAATGTTCGATGAATATCGTCGACGGGCTACGAACCCTTGCAACGAAGCTACTCCGTACGCTGCCAAGCCTCGCCGACGCTGTTGCTAGCTCTCGCTTCTTCGATCCCTGCTTGGTTCTCGATCACTCTTCGCAGTCTTTTGACTGAGGTCAGCTTGGACAACGACGCCGGCGATATTTCTCCTCAAGAGCTAGCGGGCGATCAGTCATTGGGTACGTAGGATACAAAGTTAACGGACATCAAAAGACTTACAAGACTTATAAATTCTCATGATAGTCAGTTATACTCTCACCTTGCTGTTTCAGAGGAAGTAACGATGTCCTGGGATGGCAACATCTTCTTCAACGAGTATGAGTTTATTCTTCTCAGACACCTGATTTACGACGAACTACAAACTCCTGCGACAAAGCACCTCCGTACGCTATGAAGCCTCGCTGAGGTACATGTCAGCACTCAGGTCTCCGATAGAAGTAGTCGTTGACAGACGAAAATGGTTTCAGTGAAAGTATACTACGTTCGACAGTGGCTCATCGGTAGCCTTTCTTCGATTCCCAAGCATTCAATCTCTGATAAGTTTGTGCGTACACCATAATTCAACAGCAATGGATCCCTCGATTAACCAATAATCGTTGATAAATTTCGTTTCTCTGTTTCAGACCTAAGGACGTGGCCTGTGGGTGGCAGCCTTATCCTCGATGACTTCATTCTCTGCATTGTACTCTGATCAAATGATTCATTATGTTATTATTAAACTAAAGTTGACACAAACACCGAAAACTTTCTCACGAATTCTTAATTTTCATTAGATTGAATACTAGTATACTGAACAGATGTTTTGAATAAAATCTAGATCTGAAAATAAATGAATCAATAAATAAATCAATAGATAAACCAATTTTTGACCATGTTGTCTTCAATGATTCACCCTCCACTTACCTGTTCCACTTTGTCTCAAATATCGCTCCTAAACACTGATAATCAATACTTAAATTCAATTAATTGATATTTAGTTGTTATTAGTTGATAAATCTTAAAATAAATGTTCACGTCAGGCGAATTCATTTTATTCGCGCTCATTCTTTTCCGTGTTCAGTGTGATGATTGCTTTTTAAGTTAAGTATTTATCGAGTTAGCGCGGATGGGCTATAGTATTTATCGAGTTAGCATGGATGGGCTATACGGATTCGGCCTAGCGCGGAAGATTCGGTAGAAGCACCACTGGTCGCTTAGCCCCGCCCGCCGAGCCTCACGCACGCGGTGCGCGCCTGTGTTAGTTTTGGCGTAGGAAGGGGGTTGTCTACTCTCACCGAATCTTCTCGGTATATATATATATTATTGATGAATCTGTACTGGTTTCAGATAAATGCTTTTAAATACATGATATTATTGTAAACTTGTTGAAAATTTTGTTCGAAAACTCCTGTTTCCCATTGATATTCGGCAGAAAATTATCCTGGAAATCAATCCTTTGGTCCTGAAAAAGTCCTGGAAATATCCTGGAATTCTAAAGATACAATATACTAGACACCCTGAATAGATTTATTTAGATAATCCGTATAGTCGGTGATTCTAATAGTTGGTATTGAGAGTTGGTTGGTCGCTTATTAGGTTACGAGATAGGTAGTGTGAAATGGGAATAAGTAGTTACGAAGTGAGTGGTTTTAGATTGGAATTGGTAGTGAGTAGTGGAGATGAGGCGTGGAAAAGGTAGACTCGGTTTTGAGAGGGGGTTTTGGGCGAGTTGCACATCCGGTGTCCGTGTGCAACTCGCGTGATTCTGGCGGAAAGCGAGGATCAGGTAATTTGATGATCAGGCGAAAGGAAGTGATGGATCGGGTGGATGTTGGGGAAACGGAGTTGAGACGTAACACCACCCCCATTAGAGGGAACATAGGGGTGCAATACCTATGTGACCATATGCGTAACATAAAGAAATATGTGTGATTGTACATAGTTTTGAATGTAATAAACTTAGTACTAGGTATGATCGTGTGAATAGTCAGTATAACATACTGCATTCTTATTTGGTATGATGTATGATAGTGGACCAAGCAATGTGGTATAAACCTTTATTTTAGTCCGATGGTACATATATGTATTATGTGTTGACTATGGCAGGATATGTATTATTTTTAAATTAAGGGTTGCATCTTGATAATATTGGTAGTGAGATAGAGTGAGCTTATGGTCTAGCAGAAATATAACATGATGCTCAAGCGTAATACAATGAGATAACAATGCGTATAAAGGTAATATTAATAGTGAAGAGTGTTGAAATTCTACTAATTCTACTCCCTTTTTACTATATAGTTATGTTAGATATAATCCTACTAATTCTATTCCCTTCTTTTTACTATGCTTTATATGTTTCATACATTCTTATTTTTTTTATTTTTTTTTTTTATTTATTTAATTTATTTATTTTTATTTCCCAATTCTTATCTACTTCTTATTCCATAGTATATCATTATCCTAATTTTATAGCTTATCATCTATAGATCTGTTTAGATCCACTTTCTAACACTCAACAATGCTGACATACGTATCGTTTATTCATTATATTCAGGCAATACCATTGACTTGTTTTGGATTTACTTAGAAACAATCTGTAATTTCCCTGATTTCCAGGGGATGTGTCTCAGTGTGCTCTATGGATAGAGTTTGCGGTTTGAATATTTTTATGTGTCTACTCAACGTTAATCGTTATCGTCCCGTATATGTGCTAGTTTCAGTTTGTGAGGTGGACAATTTTAGTTTTACTAGGTGTCAAGTAGATTTCAGCGTTTATTCCGTCAATTATTCTCTTAATTACATACGGGCCTTTATATTGGTCTTCGAATTTTGTGCGATTCTTATTTATTAAAAATACTTTCTGTCCGGCCTCAAAGAGGTGTTCATTGATTCTTTTATCATAATATGCCTTTGATTTTGATTTTGCGTCTTTCAAATTTTGTGCTGCCCTTTTACGAATTTCGGTTAGATTTGTTAGTAGGTCGAGGATAAATGTGTTGTATGAGTTTGTGATCGCGACGGTTGCTCGTAGGTCCGATGGCAGTCGAGCTTCTTTACCAAAAATTAGTTGGTGCGGTGTGAAATTCGTACCTTCGTGTATCGCGGTGTTATAACAGAAAATTGCGAAACGTACGTATTTGTCCCAGTCTTTGCCTGTTCTTGTGTAATGTTTAATGTGTTCGATGAGTACAAGATGGCTACGTTCGAGGGAGCCGTTGGATTGCGGTCGATATGCGGTAGTCCTTACTTGTTTAATTTTAAATAATTTGCAAATCTGTTTAATCGTTGTACTCATGAAATTTTGGCCTTGATCTGTTAGTATTATTCGCGGTGCTCCGTAACGTGTAATGTATTCTTTTGTAAATGCCGTGCCGACTGTCTGGGCAGTCGCGTTAGGGAGGGGAATAGCATCTAGAAATTTTGTTAGGTTGCATTGAATTGTCAATAAGTATTGGTTATTTGATTCCGTCACGGGAAGTGGTCCTACTATGTCGAGCGCAACTTTATCAAACGCATCTGCCGGAGTATCCGTAATTATCATGGGCAGTCGTGTTTTGACTCGAACTAACTTCTTCCTTTGGCAACTGTCGCAGGATTTAATGAAATTTTGAATTTGAGTCTTTAGATTCGGCCAGTAGTACCTTTCCCTAATTTTGTTGTAAATTTTCGTTACACCTTGGTGGCCGCCTAGCAGTGATTCGTGATATTCTTTAATGATCTCCCCGCGTACCGATACGTCGGGTATAATAGTTTCATTTGCACAAAGTGTGATTCTTAAATTCGTGTCTCCGAAAATGTAATAAAATAGTTTCTTGACGATATTCCATTGGAGGACTTCTAATCCTGGGTTTGTTTTGGGAAAAGAAAATGCTTCAATTTTATACGTGTGCAACAGCTGTTTTAGTCTGATTAGAGTATCATAGAGATCTTTTACGTCTATTCTGTCTGAGTGTTGGCTTTTGACTACGAGAGTCATAATGTACTTGTTTCTGAATTTTGATAAAGCTATTCCGCGTTTGCTGAGATTGTTGATAGTGAACGTCTCTTTTCGTAACATGTCTCTGTCTATTAGTTGTTTTGTCAGCTCGTCGTTCCGCGCGCAGTCAGCTGGTACGCAGTGGGCAATATTTGCGCTTTTCATGAATATTCTGTCTTTGGATTCCGTCACGTTAGCCGCTGGTATTATATTATTTATATTGTCTATAAATTCATCGAAGCTAAGCGTATCTTTGTTTTGCTGATGTGGGGGCGCCGGGGCACACTGCGGTCTTTGTTCGTACACCTGAATCATAAAAGAAGCTATGAATATTTTTTTTATCATCTCTTTGACTCTATTCCAGTCTAAGTTGTTTACTTCGGTGTCTAATTTCGTCATTGCTAGGTTATATATATGTTCGTCCCCGCAAATGCTTCGTAGCGTTTTAAAACATGCTTCTAATGTCTCGTAAGTTGTCTTATCTGCGTCTTTCTCCCTTGTTATTAAATAAAACACGAATCTATCTTCATGACTTAGGGCTCCTACTCCGCCTACCTGCGTATTAAAGCTTCTCAATCTATCTATTTGACCGAATCTTAGTTTAAATTGTTTTCCCAGTCCTTTTTCCATTACATAGTCCTGTGCTGCACAGTGCACTAATGAATATGTTACGGGTGCTCTAAATATGTCATCGGCGATTTCTTGTATACCGACTGATTTGTGGGACTGCTTAGTTCTTTGATATGTACTTTTGTAATCGGTGGTACTGGTATTATCTGTACTGTCTGAGACCGTCGGGTCTTCTGCTGATGACTCTATTAATTCATTTTCAGAGTTTGAGATTGCCTTATAGTCTGTGGGGTTTTGTATGTCCAATTTCGATACAGGGTTACGTTTGTGTACTCGTGGTGCTAGTGTATCCGAATCGTTATCTGTCGATGTGAGGATAGCTGAGGGAGTGTCTGATATCGGAGCGATCGGGGGTCCCGTAGGAGATCGGGTAAAGCTTTTTGTCGCGGGTTTACATGATCTATCTCTGATTCGTTCGTAAGGTAATTCGTGTGTTATTGGGTTATTAATTTTGCAGATGTTGATTTTCATGTCGGAATCCTTGAATACATAGTGAATCATACGGCTCACCATATCCCAGTCAAGCTTATCTAAACCGCAACCGAGTTTCGGTATCGAGAGTGATTTCTTTTTATCCCTAATTAACGCTGTCTTCAACTTCACTAATGTGTTGTACATTATTTCGTTTGTTGGTTTGTCGAAGTGTCGTTCTTTTGTAACTAAATTGTAAATTGTGCGTCGGGGGAACTGAACTATAATGATGTCTGTTACTTGTGGATTCATTGATTGCAACCTTTTGCGCTGTATGAGTCCGTTCCTTACCATCTGGGCCGCGATGTTTCGTGACGTTTTACAGTCAGCTGAGATACAGTGGGCTAAATTGTCTTTTTGCTTTAGTAGATCTCCGTCTATTTCTCTGATATTCCTATTCTGTGTCAGGGGAAGGAAATCTAAGTCTTTAAGGAACTGCCTGTACGATGGTGTGGAACCTGGGGATTTGTTAGTAGATGTACCGGCTTGCGGCTCTCGAGTTGAATCTTGTAACTTGGCTCCGCGTTTCTTATCTATTTCTGCGTTGTGCGGGTCTTGTGTAGAGTCTGTAGTAGATTCGCTGTTTGACTTGGACAATTTCCTATTTATTATTTTACGTTTATATACCGAGGTTGTTGCAGTCTTATTTGATTGGTCTTCAGTCTGATTGTCAGTACAACTGCTCTGGTTGATAAAATCGGTTTTCACTCGGTTCTTTCTTTGTGTTCGGATAGTAGACGAGTCCGTGTGTCTTTTTCGTTTAGGTAGTCCCACTTTAACTGGAATAGTTTCCACGTCCGACTCATCTGTCGAGTCAAGGTAGTCTAGTTGTTTCGTCAATTTCTTTCGTTGCGCGGGATTACCTGAGGATTCAGTCATTCGGGATCGTCTGAGCGGTTTTATTGTTTCATGTTTTTTACCGTGAGTTATTTCTGTATCCGACTCTTCTGATGACCACAGGATTTCCTGTGAGGGGAGTCCCATTGATGTTCCCTGTGTCTTTGGCATTTTGATTGGTGCGGGATTTGTCGAATTGTCGGTATCTTGTCTAGGACGCCGTGGGAATTGATGTGCTATTTTTCTGCGTTTATTTATTTCGGTTTCCGCGGTACCTGACTCTGACCGAAGGCGTTTGCCGTCTATGGGTAAGGCTTGGATTACCTCGGGAGGAGGGTTCCTTGATAGTGCGTCTGCGTTTGCATTTGTTCTTCCTTTTTTGTAAACTACAGTGTACGTATATTCGTCAAGTATTAATCTCCATCGCAGTAGACGCGATGTCGGGTCCTTGGCGTTACTTAACCACAGTAGCGGTTTATGGTCTGTTACGAGTGTAAATTGCCTTCCGTATAAATATGGTCTGAAATGTTTTACAGCGGCAATGATGGCTAATAGTTCTTTGTCAGTTGTTGAGTAATCAATCTCCGCCTTTTGAAGGGCTCTTGATGCATAGGCTATTGGTAAGTCCTCACCAACTTTACCTTGGCTAAGGACCGCACCGATGGCAAAATTTGATGCGTCCGTTGTCAGTACGAAGGGTTTTGTAAAATTCGGATATTGTAAAATGGGTTCCTTACAAAGGCTGTCCCGTAAGGTTTCAAATGCCGCTTGGTGTTCGGATGTCCAAAGAAAAGAAATATTTTTCTTCAACAGGTTATTTATAGGTTTCGCGATTCTAGCTAGATTAGGGATGAACCTACGATAGTATCCGATTAGTCCCAGGAATTGTTTGATTTGTTTAGCATTCCTAGGGATCGGGTAATTCTTGATGGCTACTATTTTATCAGGATTTGGTTTCACTCCATCCTGAGCAATGATATGGCCTAGATATGCTACCTCCGTTCGTAGGAACTCACATTTTTCTGGTTGAAGGGTTAGTCCTGCGTTTGATAGCCTTTCCATTAACTTTCTGAATCTGACCGCGTGTTCTTCCAATGACCTTGCGTAAATAACTATGTCATCCAAATATACGAAAATCTCGTTGCCTTGCAATCCTGAGATCACCTGGTCCATAAGGCGTTGGAAAGTGGAGGGCGCGTTTTTCTGGCCAAAAGGCATTCGGGCGTACTCAAAGTGTCCATGCGGTGTTGAAAAGGCTGTTTTAAGTGTGTGATCGGGATGCATAGGTATTTGGTGAAACCCCGAGGCTAAATCGAGTGTTGTGAAATATTTCGCGGATCCTAGTTGGTCCAGAATGTCTATAATGTTTGGTAGGGGGTATGCATCTCCTATGGTTTTTTCATTCAATTTACGGAAATCAATTACCATGCGCCATTTTTTATTACCTTGTGCGTCTGGTTTTTTCGGTACGACCCAGACAGGTGAATTGTAAGGAGACGTGGAATGTCGGATAATGCCCTGATCGAGGAGTTTAGTCACTAGTTTTTTAATTTCGTCTTTGTGAACCTGTGGGTGTCGGTATTGTTTCGTGTGTATTGGTATGTCATCTGTAGTTGGTATAATGTGACTGACTACTTGGGTGTGTCCTAGTTTATCACCCGGTAAGAAAAATAGGTGATTATATTCAGTTGTGAGATCGATTATTGACTGTTTTTTCTCTTCGTTTGGGTGATCTCGTCTTAGGTTTTCTCTAAGGGTGTCCAGGCGTTTCGCATCATGATTAGTTGAGGTTTGAAGTATCTGTAGGTTTTTATCAATGTTAGTGCCGCGATGGTCACGTGTAACCTGATTTGCTTCGCTATAAGCTATGTGTGAATCTGTGTTTGCTGCAGGTTCGTCTACCTCTTCTAGAGTTACTACAGGTCGTCCTATGTCTACAGCTGTTTCGCTGCAATTTATGGCATAAGCATATGCCGAACCTCGTCTATTCGTCACGAGAGCATTGCCTAGTAGGATATTTGGGCCTAAGTCTAATTTGTTAATTATTCCTGTTTTTGGTGACAATTTTGCTACTTTCAACGCTATTACTACCGCAGTTCGGGCAGGAATTGATATGATATCCTCATTAAGGGTTCATCCCACTTTGACGTACCTTAAAATGAGCCAATATTTGTGATTTTTTTTTGTGAAAATGAGGATAGGTAGATACAAAATTGTTTTTGTGCTCATTAAATATGACCTTCTGGTATACGAAAAAATTTTTTTTATTCAATTTCAAGCAAATGTTTAGCAAGTATTCATGTATACATGGAGCAACAAAAAAAATGGCGAGGTCAGCGGCGTGCATGAATTTTCACGTAGAATTCATCTGAAACAGAAAATTTCGGAAGATTTGTGTTTAGTATGGTAGTGATTATCGTCCCTGCCTTAACAATTAATTTCCATACAAAAATAACAAAATGGCGGCTGTCCAAAGAAAAAAAAAAAAAAAAGGGGGTTTTTTTCGCGAAAATTTTGTTAAAAAATGAACTTAAAATCAAAATTTTGATATGACCAAGGCAGGGACGAAAACTGACACCGTGACGAGTATGTGGTTGAAATTTGGTGAGGATCGGTCCAGTAGTTTCGGAGAAATCGTGCACGCCGACCGAAAAAACGTAGTTTTGAGTAAACGGCGTTTAAAGTTGAAATGGCAATCGAGCAAAATTCTCCCATCTGCTTTCTCTTTAGAAAACACAATATAGCGGTACAGTATACCTGTTATTGTGTACAATAGGTACAGCTGTTTGTATATATAATGCCGAGGGACGTAGACCGAGGGAAGAGGGGAAAGCAGCTGAGCGGTCATTTACCTGCTCGCGCGTGTACGAAGACGCTGAGAGCGCGCTCGAATAAAATTCGAAAATAAATAGTTAGAGTGCTCCGATCTTTACGAAATTTTTACACAATATTCCTGAAGGTATCCTCTATCGAAAATCATCACAAAAAAAAAATCGATTTTTAGAAATGAGCAAAGTGGGATGAACCCTTAAAACTTCTTAGTATTCTGTTGTTGGGAGAGGTCACCGTATTCGTTGGAAAAGAAATTGTAGCGTCTTCGTTACGTGAAAATGTCATGCTTAATATCCCTGCCTCTTTAATGGGAAATGAATCATCTACTATATGGAACTCGTGGGTATTGTTCCCGACTTGGACATCCATTGCTCCCAAAGTCTCTGTTGTGTCATCTGTAATGCCTATTATTTTGATTTTGTCGGGTCGCATACGTGTATCATCTTTCACCGCGCCGCGCTTTATTATGTTTATATCGGCTCCAGTGTCAAGAAGGAATGTAGTGGTTTCGTTCATGAGTTGCGGAGTTGATACCTGAGTCTTGGGCGTGTGCAGAGAGGACGTTGTTAATACTCGACAAGTGTCGACATGAGCACCGTGATTTCGATAAGATAACGGAATCCTACCTGTGTTTTGTGAGAACATTTGATTGGTTTCAAAACATATAGTCATATTTTCAGATTGTAAAAAGCCTGCGCTTAAAATTCCGTCTTCTTTAATCGGGAATGAATTATCTACCAAATGGAACTCATGCCGTGTTCCGAAAAATTCCAGATCGATACTTCCTAGAGTTTTTACAAATCCTTCACCTATTCCCCAAATGTTTCGCGTGTCCGTTGGTGTAAAACGAGTGTCTAGTGAGATGACTCCGACTTTAATTACGTTAATATTCGCACCCGTATCTACTAAAAGTGAGGCAGTTGTTCCCCGAATTTGCTTTGATTCAATGACAATTACTGGTGAACCGAGAAGTGATCTTCCATCATGCCCGGACGCTCTTCGTCGACTCGGGATGTCGCGGCGTCCGTGCGAAATTCCCGCTGCTCGTTTAAATCGTCATTAGTTTGTACTGCGTTACCGCCTACCGCAACATTTATCTGCGCGTTTCTTTGCTGATTGGATACGTGCTGTCCATAATTTCGGCTATTATAGTTACGATTGCTGCCATTGAATCGGTTGTCCGGTCGTCCGCGTGGATTATCATTCCATTGTCGGTTATATGGTTGCGCGTTACCTGGTCCGCGGTTGTTCTGTTCGCGTTGATTGTATCGTGTATTCTGAGGATTGATACTGGGAATGTTGGATGGGGGATCTCCCTTGATTCTGTGGTTTCCGCACGCGGGATTCATCAAATGTGTGACCAATTACTTTGCAAAACGTGCAGTACTTGCCGGCACGTTCTCTGGGTCCACAGATGTCAATGGTATGGCCTGACCTTTTACAATAATTACAGTAGGGTCTATCTTGAGACTCTGGTGTCGAATTGCGTTTTGGATAATGTTTGCTTACATAGTCTGGCATCAGGTTGACCTCGTGAGACAGTCTTAAGGTTTTTCTTTCGTCTACGAACTTTTCAAATCGTATTGCTGGATCTATAGCTTCGCGTAATGTCCCCGGCTTTTCGTAAGTTACTCTTATTTCGAGCTCGTCTCTCAAACCTTTCATGAATGATCGACCAGCTAGATCTTTTATGAATTTATTTGTCATAACGGCGAGCTCTGGATTATCTGAATTTCCGGAGATTTCTAATGCCGTCTCGACGAGTCTTTCCATCCGCATGCCGTATTCTAATACACTCTCGCCCCGGTACTGCAATGCTCGCGTGATTTGTGCCTGTACGTCCGGTAATAACTCCTTCGGTTTATATGCCCGCTTTAAGTCTTTTAATAGGTCATCCAGCGATGTTAAACTCGTTTTTTGTATATACTTTTCTGCGGCGCCTTCTATTTTTAGGAATACGAGATTTGTAAATAGTGGCAAATCTCGCGCCTGAATTGATTGCTTAATACTTTCGACTTTTCGAATAAATGAATTTACTGGCATGTTAGTGCCATTGAAATTTGGTATGAGACTTATCACCGCTTGCAGTGACAGATACGGGCAGTTAGTGCTCCCGGCGTTAGACTCTTCACCTTGAGACATTTTTACTATAATTCCTACGCTTATAATAACCTATCTCAGACTTACAGAATAGTGAGCACTACAAACGTTGATCTGCTTAGCTGCATCCCCAGGTTGCAGTTCAGGAGTATGATGAATCCGGAATGGGTCTGTGCAGGGTGAGACGTGTCCAGGGGTCGCAGAGTCGACACTTTGCTGAGCCTTCGTAGATTCGTAGATTACTTCTTCGTAGAGATTCGTAGATTATTTTCTTCGTAGAGATTCGTAGATTATTTTCTGCGTAGAGATTCGTAGATTAGTAGATTCGTAGATTACTTTCTTTGTAGAGATTCGTAGATTATCGAAACAAGGGTGCAGATCGAACGGTAAGAGGAAATTTTAAGATGTGCACGATATCACTGTAACTCGAAAACTATAGAACTGTTCACTTTTTAAACCGTCTATACGTCTTGTGTATGATTCACTGATTTGGGCGATAGATACATAGTCCTTGAGAAGTTGTAATTTTCACTTCAAGAAGAAAGGTTTCTGCTTCTACCAGCTGTGACGTAAATCAGGAGTTTCGCTAGGATTGTAGCTTTGTTGAGTTCTATGAGTTCGTACCTCGTTTTTACATCCAAGGATAACCGGTTTCAAGTGGTAGACGATTTTTGCACTATAATAGACCGGTAAACGAGGGGTTCCGCTGCCACCAATTTGTTATGTCACAGTGGAGGTAGGTGGTGGAAGTTGGTGTAGATTGACGTAGACTGATGTTTATTGAAGTGAAATAGATTTATTTAGATAATCCGTATAGTCGGTGATTCTAATAGTTGGTATTGAGATTTGGTTGGTCGCTTATTAGGTTACGAGATAGGTAGTGTGAAATGGGAATAAGTAGTTACGAAGTGAGTGGTTTTAGATTGGAATTGGTAGTGAGTAGTGGAGATGAGGCGTGGAAAAGGTAGACTCGGTTTTGAGAGGGGGTTTTGGGCGAGTTGCACATCCGGTGTCCGTGTGCAACTCGCGTGATTCTGGCGGAAAGCGAGGATCAGGTAATTTGATGATCAGGCGAAAGGAAGTGATGGATCGGGTGGATGTTGGGGAAACGGAGTTGCGACGTAACAATTTCATCAAAACAGTTTAATTAATTATGACGATTCAAACAAAAAAAAAGATTTTCAAAGAAATTTGGAATTTGAAAGAGTTTTGAAGAACTCTAATTTATGACCTAATATTTCGTGAGAATAATATTTGTCCTCCTGTCTAGGTCGTTTTTGATTTATTTCGAAGAGGTATGGAGTTGGACCTCTCTTGGACTTCTTGGGAATCCTTGAGTCTTTCTATCCTGGTCCTTTACCCCTCCAACCACTTCCAATATGCAGGACTCTCTACGCAGTAACTAGGGAATCCTTTTTCTTGTTCCGGATCATCCTTCTTGTTCCTGGTTCCTGGTTCCTGGTTCCTGATCCTCCATTTAAGATCCGAAGAATATTTCACACTTATCACATTATACACTTTTGGTTCGATTAGATTCACTATCTCCTCAAGGTTTTCTGTGGTTTACCTTGAGGCAGAGGGCGAATGCCGGATAGTATTTGGAGAAACTTTTAACTTCTTGAGCCACAGCTCCAATTTTCCCAAATAGAACACTTTGATACTCACCTCGAGAGTCGGGACGACTCTTTTACTAAGGGGGGGGGGGGGGGGGGGGGGGTAGTGTTACATTGGGTAAAATCACCCATATTCTATTTAATTTATAAAACACCATCTAGTAGCCTATATGATAAATGACATCCTTTAAAATATAAGAAACTCGGTTGCTGCGTCAACAACGATTATTGTAAAACAAATCAGTCTGTCTTTAGCTTGCCACTGAAGCAGACCTGTACTTTCTGAATACATAATCTCATTGCAAAACATATATAATTCCTCTACGATTCACTTTATTTCTCTTGGAGAACCTACATAATAACTTATTAACTCAACGATTACTAAAAATCGTTACAATACCATACATAGACATAGACTGGACTGCGCATTCGGGCCGGAAATCGCTCGGTCCGTAGAAGGAGAGAGAAATGGACGTGGCCAAATCTGTTTCTTTCTAACTAACAACGTCGAATGCCTAAAAAGAGACAGATTTGGCAGCGTGTGTTTCCTTTTCTCTCACTTTTGGCGTTACCACAGGCAGTATAGGGAATGCGCAGTCCATCCCTGCTAAAAATCTCTTATAGAAACCTATAGAAAAAAAAGGTATCGGTTCTTAGGTGGTTTCTGTCACCGGATTTTCGGTAGCGGTTACCGTTATGGCGGTATAAATATCCATACCTCATTTCCAGATACAATTTCAATCAATTATTTGTGGTCATTCCTTGCAATGATATTAGGTGTTCCAACGAATGTATTTCATATTCAGATAGTTCAGTTTCCGTTGAGAATGATATATCTTATTTGGTCTATCTCTTATCGGAATGTATAAACAATCAGCACAGGTTTTTCTATTCGTTCAGTACCGCGATTGCTCTACAATATCTATCGATTCTATGAGCTATATCCACATACGTCTGTATCAGTTCTTTGCCGCAACTGCGCTCCGGTTCTATGTGATCTTATAAACAATTGGTAGTATCTATCCGTTCCCCATCGCGATTGTTCTACAATATCTATACGATTCTACGAGCTATATCCACATACGTCTGTATCAGTACCTTACCGCAATTGCGCTCCGGTTCTATGAGATCCTATAAACAATTGGTGGTTTCTATCCGTTCCGTACCGCGATTGTTCTACAATATCTATACGATTCTATGAGCTATATCCACATACGTCTGTATCAGTTTCTTACCGCAACTGCGCTCCGGTCCTCTGAGATCCTATAAACAATTGGTAGTTTCTATCCGTTCCGTACCCCGATTGTTCTACAATATCCATACGATTCTACGAGCCATATCCACCTACCTTTGTATCAGTTCCTTATCGCAACTGCGCTCCAGTTCTATACATCTTCTCTCGGCTGACCTAATCTATCCCAACCTTAAACATCCTATTACTGATGTTAATCATTCGCTCGCAAGTCCGGATGCATCGCAGTGACATATTGGTATGGCTATCGCCTCTCCCTTATATACAAACGTTGATCCAGTTTAGTGCTATTGAGAAATATTTTTCCGTCTGTAGCCACCTATCGGCGAAGTGAAGCCCGCAAAATTCACATTCTTATTCAATTCTCACCGATTATGATTGCACCGAATTCTATGAGATCCTGTACAATGTGAACTGTATCCGTCTCTTACCGTATCTCCGGCAGCCACGAATAGCAGATTCAACGTGTGCCAAAGTGCTATGAGTTCCTGGGGTGCGATTCATTAACTTTTGCGCTAACTTAACGATTGCGCTATCTTTTTTCCCCTATTTTCCGTCAATGTGCTTCCCCGCGAACACCCGCTCACCCCCGAAGGCGTCCATATGCTCGGTTTTCGGGTGTCAACGAGGGGGTCGTCATGCAACTGTCCGAGAATCAACAACTGAATACCCAAGGAAAACCCGGCTCTGTGATGAACTTCTCGCGATCCAGCGCTATCTTAACGAATTCTTATTACCTGTCGTAACGATACTCTCATGGGCCTCGCTAACTATACCGATCGCGTGTTATCTAAACGAATTTTCAGTGCCTGCCGTTAACGAGACTCTATAATATATTCCTTATTTGTCATCGAATATGTGTCACATATTGAATAGCATGAGGAATATCATCGAAGGCCATCTCTCCCCTATGGCCATCTCACCCGGAATCACCCTACATGAATTAATTTCGAACTGAAAGAAAAATGTCATCAGGGTCAAACGCTGGTCGAGTTGACACGGACTGACCCTTATACCAATGATGTTTTAGTTCGTTATTATTTGAGTAGAATTATACTTGTCGAATGTCGGGGCGATTGAGGCAGAAAGAGCCACCTAAGAACCGCAGCCACGGGGCCTAATGAGACGCAATTTTTTTTTAATAAAGAAGGAGCTTTTCAACATTTAAAGGCATTTATTTAGTCAATTTCTTATTTTACACCGGGGTCTCGTTTTAGGCCGGTTCCCCCTCTACGTAGAATCTACGT
Source organism: Tenthredo livida (assembly GCA_963992785.1). Lineage (NCBI taxonomy): Eukaryota > Metazoa > Arthropoda > Insecta > Hymenoptera > Tenthredinidae > Tenthredo > Tenthredo livida. The sequence goes on along the minus strand of OZ023072.1, from coordinate 13,469,446 downwards.
TTATTTACTAAATACCTATTAACACATTTGTAGGTAATGAAAAATCGACACTTACCTTACCAAAGGTTTGGTCATTACTTGTCAGCAATGTACAATCTCTAAAAGCGGTGCACCAAATTATTCAAACGGCAAACCACTCAGCATAGAGAATGACAATGTGTGTCTAATTGCGCGACGCACTTACTGAAGGGGTATTCGAATAAGGTTACAGTATATCGGTAGTACTACTCTGTACGAAGCGATCTACTCTATATAGGAAGTGTCACATATTGAATAGCATGAGAAATATCATCGAAGGCCATCCTCCCCTATGGCCATCTCACCCGGAATCACCCTACATGAATTAATTTCGAACTGAAAGAAAAATGTCATCAGGGTCAAACGCTGGTCGAGTTGACACGGACTGACCCTTATACCAATGATGTTTCAGTTCGTTATTATTTGAGTAGAATTATACTTGTCGAATGTCGGGGCGATTGAGACAGAAAGAGCCACCTAAGAACCGCAGCTACGGGGCCGAATGAGACGCAATTTTTGTCGAATAAAGAAGGAGTGTTTCAACATTTGAAGGCATTTATTTAGTCAATTTCTTATTTTACACCGGGGTCTCGTTTTAGGCCGGTTCCCCCTCTACGTAGAATCTACGTTTATTTACTAAATACCTATTAACACATTTGTAGGTAATGAAAAATCGACACTTACCTTACCAAAGGTTTGGTCATTACTTGTCAGCAATATACAATCTCTAAAAGCGGTGCACCAAATTATTCGAACGGAAAAACACTCAGCATAGAGAATGACAATTTGTGTCTAGTTGTGCGACGCACTTAACGATGGGGTATTCGAATAAGATTACAGTAGATCGGTAGTACTACTGTAGTACTCTATATAGGAAGTGTCACATATTGAATAGCATGCGAAATATCATCGGAGGCCATCTCTCCCCTATGGTCATCTCACCCGGAATTACCCTACATGGCCGGGTCAAAAATTCTATGGGAAAAGTGGTTGAAACATTAATTTAATAAGGAATTATAACATTTTCATAGTACACATATTCGATGACAAATAAGGAATATATTATAGAGTCTCGTTAACGGCAGGCACTGAAAATTCGTTTAGATAACACGCGATCGGTATAGTTAGCCAGGCCTATGAGAGTATCGTTACGACAGGTAATAAGAATTCGTTAAGATAGCGCTAGATCGCGAGAAGTTCATCACAGAGCCGGGTTTTCCTTGGGGATTCAGTTGTTGATTCTCGGACAGTTGCATGACGACCCCTTCGTTGACACCCGAAAACCGAGCATATGGACGCCTTCGGGGGTGAGCGGGTGTTCGCGGGGAAGCACATTGACGGAAAATAGGGGAAAAAAGATAGCGCAATCGTTAAGTTAGCGCAAAAGTTACAGAATCGCACCCCTGTTCGTTTTTGACCGATTATGGTTGTATCAGAGTTTATGAGATCCTATGCGGAGTGAACTGTATCCGTCTCTTACTTCATCTCCGGCGCCAACGAATAGCAGAATCAACGCGTGTCGAAGTGCTATAAGTTCCTAGTCGTTTTTGACCGATTTTGGTTGTATCAGATTGTATAAGATCCTATAGGAAGTGAACGGTGTCCGTATCTTACCGTAATGAATTAAATGTATACGCTACGCTCTCGTCATCTGAGCCAGGACCACCGCTACGTCGGTTTCGCCCTCCAGGTCGACCGCCTCGTAGCTTCCGTCCTGCAGGTCCACGGCTACGTAGTTTTCGTCCTCCAGGTGCACCGCTACATAGTTTCCGTCCTCCAGGTCCACCGCTGCGTAGTTTTTGTCGTCCAGGTCCACGACTACGTAGATTTCGTCCTCCAGGTAGACCGCACCGTAGTTTTCGTCCTCCTAGTCTACGGCTACGTAGTTATCGTCCTCCAGGTAGACCGCACCGTAGTTTTCGTCCTCTAGGTTCACGATTACGTAGTGTTCGTCCTCCAGGTCCACCGCTGCGTAGTTTTTGTCGTCCAGGTCCACGGCTCCGTAGTCTTCGTCCTCCAGGTTGACCAAGAGGAGGAAAACTATGGTGCGGTCGACCTGGAGGACGAAAACTACGTAGTCGTGGACCTGGACGACAAAAACTATGCAGCGGTGGACCTGGAGGACGGAAACTATGTAGCGGTGCACCTGGAGGACGAAAACTACGTAGCCGTGGACCTGCAGGACGGAAGCTACGAGGCGGTCTACCTGGAGGACGAAAACTATGTAGCGGTGTACCTGGACGACGAAAACTACAATGCGGTTGACCTGGAGGACGAAAACTACGTAACTGTGAACCTAGAGGACGAAAACTGCGGTGCGGTTGACCTGGAGGACGAAAACTACGGTGCGGTCTACCTGGAGGACGAAAACTACGTAGCCGTGGACCTGGACGACAAAAATACGCAGCGGTGGACCTGAAGGATGGAAACTATGGAGCGGTATACCTGGACGACGAAAAGTACAATGCGGTTGACCTGGAGGACGAAAACTACGTAACCGTGGACCTGCAGGACGAAAGCTACGGGGCGGTCGACCTGGAGGACGAAACCGACGTAGCGGTCGACCTGGAGGACAAAACCGACGTAGCGGTAGTCCTGGCACAGATAACGAGAGCGTAGCGTGCACATTAGTTCATTACGGTAAGAGACGGATACCGTTCACTTCACATAGGATCTCATACAATCTGATACAACCATAATCGGTCAAAAACGACTAGGAGCTTATAGCACTTTGACACGCGTTGAATCTGCTAATCGTGGGCGCCGGAGATACGGTAAGAGACGGATACAGCTCACTTCGCATAGGATCTCATGAAATTCGGTGCAATCATAATCGGCGAGAATCGAATAAGAACGTGATGTAGTATTGTGCACATTCAGTTCATAACGGTAAGAGACGGATACAGTTAATATCGCATAGAATCTTATGGAAACTGATAGATTCGTGATCAGTTAAACACGCATTTTAACTCATAATAGTCTTGTACACATTCAATCTAATACGTGTACTCGTCGAAAAGACAGTAGGAAACGGATAAAGTTCCTAGCTTATAGGATCCCATAGATTTGTCATGAAATTATGATCGGTGATAAACGAAAAAGAACTTATTTCTCTCAGCCACACATCAGGTCTACTACATTTGCTCAACTGAAATGCGATAAAAGACTGATACATTTCAAACTTCATAGAATCTCTTCGAAACTGATAGATTCGTAGCCTATCTCGCACATTTAGTCTCCTACGTATGCTTGACGGATAAACGGTAAGAAACACATACCATGCGCACGTATTAGCACTGATGAAACGAATACGTCTGAAATGTGGAAATTTCAAGTAGAAGCTCATATGAAGCTGAAGTTAGCAGCCGGAGTTAGCAGCCAGAACTGGAAAGCCAGGGACGAATATGGGTGCCGGGGCCCCGGGTCTTGAAAATCGTTTAATTCCTATAAAATGTGTTCTGCTGAGAGTTTCAACAAAAAAATCATGGAATAACAATCAAAGACGTGATATCTAATAAATAATAACGAAGAGGACATCCAGATCTGTAGTGATTCTAGAGCGCATGCATGCCCTAAGTGCATTCATTATTTGTACGGGGATAGTATTTTTAGAAAAATGACCAATATTAAAAAATGTGTGGGTTGTATAAATTAATGATTTTTTCATTTTAATAATTTTGTTAATGAACAATTGACAGGGAGACGAACACGCATTTTCGGAAAAATATGAAAAAAAATCACAGACATCGTATTTTGAACCCAGAAAACGATCTCGTAAGAACTTTGGCGTTGCACGGCCCGGTTCATTTGTTAATAATTTTTTAATTAAACAAATAAGAGCGAGACGAATACGAATGGTCGGAAAAATATGAAAAAAATCACAGACGTTGTATTTCGAACATCAAAAACGATCTCGTAAAAACTTTAGCGTTGCACGGCCCAGTTCATTTGTTATTAATTTTTTAATTAAACAATTGACAGCAGCCACGTACCACGCATGCTCGGAAAGATATGAAAAAAATCACAGACGTTGTATTTCGAACATCAAAAACGATCTCGTAAAAACTATAGCGTTGCACGGCCCGGTTCATTTGTTATTAATTTTTTAATCAAACAAATAAGAGCGAGACGAACACGCATGCTCGAAAAAATATGAAAAAAATCACAGACGTTGTATTTCGAACATCAAAAACGATCTCGTAAAAACTTTAGCGTTGCACGGCCCAGTTCATTTGTTATTAATTTTTTAATTAAACAATTGACAGCAGCCACGTACCACGCATGCTCGGAAAGATATGAAAAAAATCACAGACGTTGTATTTCGAACATCAAAAACGATCTCGTAAAAACTATAGCGTTGCACGGCCCGGTTCATTTGTTATTAATTTTTTAATCAAACAAATAAGAGCGAGACGAACACGCATGCTCGAAAAAATATGAAAAAAATCACAGACGTTGTATTTCGAACATCAAAAACGATCTCGTAAAAACTATAGCGTTGCACGGCCCAGTTCATTTGTTATTAATTTTTTAATTAAACAAATAAGAGCGAGACGAACACGCATGCTCGGAAAAATATGAAAAAAATCACAGACGTTGTATTTCGAACCCAAAAAACGATCTCGTAAAACTATAGCGTTGCACGGCCCGGTTCATTTGTTATTATTTTTTTAATTAAACAAATAAGAGTGAGACGAACACGCATGCTCGGAAGAATATGAAAAAAATCACAGACGTTGTATTTCGAACATCAAAAACGATCTCGTAAAAACTTGAGCGTTGCACGGCCCGGTTCATTCGTTATTAATTTTTTAATCAAACAAATAAGAGCGAGACGAACACGCATGTTCGGAAAAATATGAAAAAAATTAAAGACGTTGTATTTTGAACCCAACCAACGTTTTTATAGCAACTTCTGCGTTGCACTTTCGAACCATCTATTCATCGATGATTTCAAATTTCATAATCCTCTGCACGCATCTGAAGATGTTCGGAACCGGTACATGGGAAGACATTTTTCGCGTATATCACTATGCCAGTATGGGCGTGAAGGCCATACTGTATGGTATCGACGATTTTCATTCATTTCAATAGTTTAGTCAACAGACTTTTATTCATAACTTTTTTGTATATTCACCAAAAATTATGAGCAAGGTGTCATTTGGTTCGGAAAGGCATTCAGAAACTTGTCGGAAGGATCCCAGAAAGGGAAGACAAAAATTGCAAAAGTTATGAAGAATTTAGTAAAAAAAAAGAGGCGAAGTTCGGTTTTTTGCGAATATCTTGAAAACTATTTGAGACCTTCCGCGAGGGTATCAAGACACACCGAGGGAGCGCAAGTCGGCGAGGGCAGCAAGCTTCGCCGAGGGAGCAAAAACTTCCATCCGTTATGCACACGATATTTTTCTTCACACATGGATGGAAGGCCTATTTCGCTCCCGGTAAAGAGGGAGCAGGAAGAAGTTTTGCGTCCTTTGGTAGGTCTTTCCTCCCAAGGAAGGCAAAGCTTTTTTTTGCTTCCTCTCTGTCGGGAGCGAAATAGGCCTTTCCGCTCATGTGTGAAGAAATAGTACATTTCAGTACGAGTACGGCGAGGCTTTTTTTGACGAAACGAGAGGTTTACGGCACGAGCCGAAGGCGAGTGCTATAACGAGGTTCGTCAAAAAGCCTTTACGTACAAGTAACGATTATTATTTTTCATCACGGGAGCCGAGAAATTGCGACGAAGTTGCGATTTCGAGGTTAGAATGATGAAAAGTAAATTTGCTGGCGAAAAAGAGATTGTTGCGGAAAGAAAAAAACTCAGAATTTGACCGATTCTCAGTTCGATTGATCAAATTGCTTTGTTTGACTAGTGGCTGCAATATGGTCATTCTATCGTACTCTGGTGAAAAGTAATATACGCTACACGGGAGGTGCGTGATTTTCACCACGTGCTCGGCGAAAATAATGCACTTTCCTCCATAGTACCATAATGTACTATTTCACGCTACTATTTTTGTGTTACTCTGTAGGGTCTAATCTACACTCAGCAACAAAATTAACGGCGCACCCGGCACTCGGCGAAATAATCCCGATTTTCAAAATGCTGTAACGCGATGAAAACTTGTCGGAAAAAATCATTCGGGGAAGCATTTTGAAGGTTGAAACTTGATCTTCAAGATGGTTTTTGAAAAATCTTCCTACGGCGATTTTTGACGTCATGGCGTAGGTTTGAGTGCCGAGTTGCAAAACGCTAGAAAAAACAAGTTTTTCAAAGTTCTCTACGGGCCGTTAAAAAAATCGCAAAGAACTTTAGAGATAGACATTTTGTAGCGTGGAATCTCTTCTTCAAAATGGTTCCTGGAAATTCGTCGCACGATTTTTTGTCACTGAGTTATCCGACTTTTGGTGAAGCAATAAGGGCCGAATCGACGAGTAGGCGATTGATTTGGCGTTATCCAGGATGCACCGCGAGAAGGTACAGTCTACCATGCATCCCGTGTGTGTGTGTCCGTGTGTCCGTGTGTGTGTGGGTGGGTATGTGGGTGCGTGTGCGGGTGTGTGGGTGGGTGGGTGGATGTGTAGGAGGGTGTATGGGGTCGATCCCGCCCTTATCGACATTGCTTTACCAAAAGTCGGATAACTCGGTGACGAAAAATCGTGCGATGAATTTCTAGAAACCGTTCTGAAGAGGAGATTCCAGGCTATGAAATGGCTGTCTCGAAAGTTTGCTGCGATTTTTTCAACGGCCCATAGAGAACTTTGAAAAACTTGTTTTTTCCAACGTTTTGCAACTCGGCACTCAAACCTACGCCATGACGTCAAAAATGGCCGTAGGAAGAATTTTCAAAAACCATCTTGAAGATGGAATTGCAACCTTCAAAATGCTTCCCCGAATGATTTTTCTTCATCGAGTTACAGGATTTTGAAAATCGGCATTATTCCGCCGAGTGCCGGGTGCGCCGTTAATTTTGTTGCCGAGTGTAGTAGTGGAAATAAAAGACATACCGGTATGAAAAAAATATATATGGCAGAATATATAATAATTGTACTTTAATATATGAAATCATATATTGATGAATATATGGAATTATATACAAATATTTGGCCAATAAGTTATATAATTTCATATCTAAACTATATATATGGCAAAAATATATGACTCATATCAATTCAGGTTATATTTTTGTAAATATTTCAAAAAATATACACATGAATATATTCTCAAAACATATAAATATAATATAGGGGACGGAGGGGCAAAACGGGGTAGGGGGGCAGAATGGGGTACCCTAAAAATTTGGTAAAATTTTTTTTTTTTTTTTTCTTCAATTGGAAGAATATCAATAATATAATTTGATGTGGTAAAAATTATTAGAACAAAAAATTTTTTCATCTTTGGATCCAATAATTATGTCAAAAATAATTTATCTCACATATAAATTATTCATGAAAAAAAAAATTTCTCATGGCAGGTGAAAATTTTATTTATTTACTTTGATTACAATTAAAAAAAGGAAGATTCAGCATATTACAACTTCTGAAAACTTTATATTTTCTTAAGTACCCCGTTTTGCCCCTCCCGGCCCTATGTTGAAAATATATTTATACTTAATCATAATTTCGGCCATAATATAACACCAGCTATTTACATACATTCTGCCATATATTTTTGCCAAACTTAATTTTTTCATACGGGTATTCACGTCATATTTTTGGCTCGCTTCAGTATTCCCGTGAATATTTGTTGCATAGAAAATGAGATGCTACGTACTAGATCGGTGTGCACTAGCGTGTGTAAAAAAAAAATTCTTTCTGTTTTCAAACGCGCATCAAAATTTTGGTGGAATATCTCAAATAGAATATCTCATCCAAATATGAGCTCTTAATATAGATATTTGGAGGTGCCTATTTTTTTTTTCTTATTTTAAGAATTTTTTCACATGTTATTCGAATGAAAAACGGAAGAAATAAAATAGGCACCTCTAAATATCAATATTAAAGCTCATATTCGGCTGGGATATTCTATTTGAGATGCTCTAGCGAAATTTTGATGCGCGTTTGAAGAAAAAAAAATACTTCTTTGGCACACCCTAGTGTGCACCAAAGAGTATAGGATAGAGTGGAAGCTGCCATGAGGCCGCAATGTAAATTGAGGATATCGAGTTTCAGCGCCGTCTGGCGAGTCAGAGTCATCAACTAATAACAAAAAAGCGTATATATAGTACGAAAAACCTTTGTCACAAGGGGCCGGAGACGTAGAGAGAGGTAAATAGGTCCGACTCTGAGCCGTAAAAGTGCTGCGAATCGTATATCCTCAGCTTCCACTCTATCCTATACTCTTCGGTGTGCACTTGGTCGCTCACTAGCACGTACTGTGGTCCTAAGTTCCCCCACCCTGCAACTCACGGGTCAGGCGTCGCGTCGGTAGTAAGGTGAGGGAGGAGCACGCGCCTGCGCAAACGCACTCTGCACAGAATATATCAGCGGCACTGGGACTCACGAAAGCGTTCCGAGCATATAAAGCAATAGAGCATTCATGTTTGCCGCGCACGTCTTCCTTGCCGACACCACTACTTATAATTTGGTTTCATGAATATAGTTCGCTATTTTGTCCGTTTCTCTTATTACTTTGTGATGAGTATCTGTCGTTTTAGTACTCAAGATTGCAGATCCAGAAACTAAAATGATTTCCGACGATTCAATCTGCGATGCAATATTAGATATTTATTCCATACATGATACAGATGTATTCAAATTCTTTACAGGTTTGGAAAATAAATTTAATAAATCAATCTGGTTAGATATATACTGCGCTGTTTCAGGTAATAATCCAGATGACCGTACAGTTATAAAGCATCATCGAACGTGCTATGATAGGTTCAGGAGACACCATAGTAGTATTCGGAATCTGATAAGAACGAAACAAAATGTTCAAAATGATACTTCACATCACCAAGATGATATGGAAACTGAGTACATGGGAGATTTAGTTGAATTTCCGTTTCAGTATGCTACCGGTGATAATAAAGATTTCACAGACCCTAATCTCACTAAAAATGTGACTGAAAACAATGAACACATTTCATTGTCAGAAATTTCAATGGCAGTCACGAGCGCAGCTCATAGTGAGCTCGATAATAACCGCGTTTCAATTGCAGAATTTCATGACGTAAACAAAAATGATCATGTTGTCTCTGCAGATGACTACGACATACGTTCTGCAGGTTCACGTCAACTAAACGCTAGCATTACCCAAAATAACAGCACTACATGGATGAGCGAAGATTCATTCATTCTTCCCAGAAATTTCTGGGAAGAATATTGGGTTGGTGGTAATAAACCTCTCAAACGTCAAGGTTGGGTTGAATCGTTCAATGTGGAATTTAAGAAGAAATATCCCATTTGTGTTCTGTCTATGGCATGGCACAAATGTCGGGAGGAACCGAGAAGAACTGGAACTTATTTTCTTGCTGCAGGAAATTGCAAGCATTCCTCGTGCACCAAGTTCAAATTCAGTGTAACTGAAAAAATTGAAACACCTCATACAGATAAGGTTGTCAACGTCTTTGTAAGTCGTAAAGTTTGTCACAACGCAAGAGAGAGACATCGCCGGCGCATACGTTACCAATATAGAGCTGCGATAGCCAGTGAATTGGAAAAAAAATCCCCGATATATACCAAATTAGACATGCTCAATAAAACCCCAGAAGAAATTCTGATAGCTGGAAACTTGAATACAGCACCCAGTTTAGATCTCCTTCACCAGATATCTTGTGAAAATCATTCTAAATTTGATCTGGATAAGGACTTCATAACATTTATGTTGAAGTTAATGGAAGCCCAAAAAGAAACTGTCCAGGGTAAAACAATAAATGGGTATATTCAGGAATTTTCCGTTCAACCGTTTTCGATTATTCTATTGAGTGAAGCACAGCTTCGGTATTTAGTCTCGGACCGCCAAAAATTCCTAAACTTTGACGCAACTGGCTCCATAATAGCGCAACCTGAACTTTTGAGATCTGCGACTACCATCTACTATTACGCGTTAATTTTACCTGGGTCAAAGGATGCCGGACCACTCCCTATTGCCGAATTCATATCTGCGAAACATGATGTTACCGCAATAAGGCATTTCCTAGATGTTTTCTACGACAACCTACAGGAAATTTCTGCTGTAAAAATTAATAAAATAGAGACTGATTTCAGTATGGCGCCAGTGCAATCAGCCTGCAAAGCGTTGAATAGTATGGGATTAACCGAATATATGCAACTCGCGTATGATAAATATGAATTAAAAACGGAATCCGAACGAAAGGTGACCGTTCTTCACGTATGTTCCTCACATTTTATAAAAACCGTGATACAAAAGATTAAAAAATGTTATCCCAACCGGAAAAGTCAAAGTCGGGAGCGTTCTACAGCTGCATCTCTTGTTGCGAACATTCTGCACTGTGACAGTGTAGCAGCAGCAATGGAATGGTATAAGATATTTCTGACAATTTTTGGGTTGAAAGATAGAGTTCTTTGCTTCGAAAAAATTTTAAAATCAGTCAAGGTTCACAATCAAAGTGACACTGACAACGACTGTGGCCCTTATGTTGCAACGGATTTTGAGGTTGATAATGCGTCTTGCGATAGAAAAAAGTCGCCTTATTATCTCGCATTCAAGCGAATTGAAATAAGTTTTTTGGAGAACAGCGACACTACCTTGACGGAAAACACGTTTTACTCGAGAGATTTTTTCGAGTATGTGACGGAGTATCTGATGCCCTACTTTCCTTTGTGGTCTGCTGTATGTATTTCCAAATTTGGATTGAGTCGCGATAGCAACGCTTCAATCGAAAATTATTTCAAAATATTGAAGTACCAATTGCTAGACAGCGCGACTCACATCCCGGCCCCTCGTTTCATACAGAAAAATTCAGATTTCATTACAGCAAGACTGAAGGAGCGTAAGTTTAGCCTGAAGCCGTCACGTGGTGAAAAGCGAAGCGTCAAAATTCGCGATGATGAAGATAGCCCTGTCGAAACTTGGATGAGGAAGAGGCAAGGAAGATTTAACAGCTTTTTAACGATGGCGAAATATGTCAATATCCATGAAACCGTTGAATCCGTGGTGAAATGTGAGGAATCGCAACCTTTGACGGAATCTATCGACGAGCCAGATTCTGTTGAAGATTGCAGTTCCGCACAAGACTGTAATATGGACGATAGCGATCACCAAGAGGAGAAAAACTGCGAGGAAAGACGAGCAATAAATACACCAGAGTATTTAGATTCACTTTCCGACCCTAAAGGCGAAAATATTTGTAACAAAAAACCGGACTTGTATTTTGTAAAACACAACAACCCAGCAACAGCAGACGAAGTACTACTTGACCAAAAACTAGAGTATCCGTCTGATTTTCCTGATATACGGAAAGAAGTGAATGGGTTTGTCATCGAACCAAAAAGTTTTCGCACCCTGGCGCCATACGAGTCGCCGACTGAATACCTCGATGACAATATTATGAACGCGTTCATGAGCTTTTTGCCAGGTATTGCTAAGAAGAAAAATTTTTCACTCGCTTGTTTCGACACATATTTTTCTGAAAGTATTTTAAGAAACGGCTGGGTAAGTAATGGTTTCGAGAGGTGGGCTAGCATCAATGCAGTTAGTGATAATCGCATATGGTTGATACCGGTAAACCTGGGCGATCATTGGACGTTATTAATGGTGCTCCATGAACAAAAAATAGTTGTGCACTATGATTCGTTGCACGGCCGTCCAAATCATATGGTATTGAATGGTATCTGTCATTTCATGCAGCACCACCTTGGAGAAACACTATGGGATCAGTGGACTCTTTACATGCCAGCTGATATACCATCCCAGAAAATTAACGGGCGAGTGGGCGGAAATTGTGGTGTCCATCTGTGTACTTGGGCATACATTATAGCGTCTGGCTCGTTCACAAAATTTAGCGAACGTCATATGAATACTGCTAGAAAAGGAATAGCCAAGTTCTTGGTCGAGCAATTTTCAGGAAAGCGAGAAGACAAGAAAAATATCAAATCCCGCGATGCCTTATTATCTAGTAACACCCAAAGTGATACTCACAACAAAATGTTGAATATCAGCCGAAATCTGACTACTTCAGAAGCGACTCCTCTGGCATTCGAGAATACATTCGATTTTTCTGCTTCTTTGCATCTCATTGTGCAAAATGAAACCTCTTACCCTACTCGCGCACGACGAAAGTAGTCATTGCAGTATGTAATTGAAATAACAAAGTCAGTTGCCGTACTTTCTTCTGCTATATATAAATATATCTATCAAGAGACTCGGTAGAGTCTCGCGCCAAGTACAATAAAAAAAAAAAAATATCATATAAGGTATATATATCTATATACGCCGCGCGAGACTCGACGAGTCTATATACCCGCACGGGAGCTAACCAGCGTGGTGGGGAGACAGTATTTTCCTAATATCTTCCGTTTCGCGATATCCCGGGGATTGAAATAATTATCTCAGAATGTAGGGACGAAGAGCCCTTCATTTGAGACCAACTTCAATTGAATCAGTGCCCGAAAAGCTGAGATATGATTAGCTTAAGTTTATGAGTACCCGTTTCGTCTGAAAATTTTTTCGTCTCCTTCTCTTTCAGACTAAGTGGTCCTTAAACCTATGTGTCTGAGAATTAGGAAAGAGCGGTTCAGACCAAGTGGTCCTTAAACCTATGTGTCTGAGAATTAGAAAAGAGCGGCCACCACTGAATAGCAGTGCCAGGTGGCGCTCTTGTCGACGCTGTTGACGTATGATCGCGAATCGATGCCACTAGACCACGGAGTACGGACAGACGGGCTTACGAGACAGAGCTGTCAGTTCTGTTCATATTCGTATATCTGGACATTTTGCAAATTTCATTCCTCTCAATTCTCTTTTATGCTTCATATACTTACTTATTATGATAAAATTGACATTTAAAGTGGAGGGCGAAATTATAACAATCTCTCATGAAATGACGAAGTGTGCAATTTTGAGGTTATGTTATAGGTATACGGTTATTGAATCGCATAAAGTTTAGTCTATAACATGAGTTAATAAGTGACACAGCTTCCAATCAACCTGGCAGGTGTTCAATATAATATTATTTATTTCCAAATATTTTCGTATATATCCAATGGGTCAAATATATCATATTTAATACATGCACACAAGAACATATCTTTACAGGGCTCGGAAAGCAACGAATGATAGCAGATGTCATTATTTCAGGCCTTTGTGCTTTCAACATATTTATATTATACTACCACATCTAACATTACTGCTCATCGACGGATTCAGATGATATAAACTGCATCAGCGTACATATACATGCATTGAGATACTCATGGAAACAATTGGCAGAATGCTGAGTACGGAGCGACCCTAGCGAGCTAGGATATAGAAAAATCCGATCGAGCAAGCGTAGCGAGCGAGCATAATTATTAGGTAGTCAAGTAAAATTTTAGAAAAAGTATTTATATTATATTGCCACATTTAACATTACTGCTTATCAAGGGTGTAAGATGGTATGAAATGTATAGCGTACGTGCATTGAGCTACTCATAGACAGAATTGGCAGAACGTTGACAAGCGAGCGAGGATATAGGAATACCCAAACGAGCGAGCGTAGTGAGCGAGCACAATTATTAGGTGGTCAAGCAAAATTGTACAAAAAGTGGTGATATCAACCCCAAAAGCACCTCTGGTGCAAAAACCTTTCGCCAAGTACAATAATGTAATCACTACCCCCAAAATAATCTACCAATGAAAATTCCTCCACAACGAAAGTGATACTATAAAAATGTCTACCTACAAAATGATTGAAATCAGATACAATTGCCAAGTACATGTCCGCCGTACAATTATAAAACAGAAGATATAAAAAAATAAAAATTTGGAGGTAGTGGTACTTGGCGGGCCTCTTAGAGATAAGTACGAGAGAACAGCCATTAAACTATGTCAATAATCCTGAAGTGATATGAAATATTGGCCCGCCAAGTACCACGTACTCCAAATTTTTATTTTTTTATATCTTCTGTTTTATAATTGTACGGCGGACATGTACTTGGCAATTGTATCTGATTTCAATCATTTTGTAGGTAGACATTTTTATAGTATGACTTTCGTTGTGGAGGAATTTTCATTGGTTATATAATACATACATAAACTCTACTATTATAACTCTATATCTATATATAATCTCTGATATATTCTACTCGCTAACACCTTCCACCTTGTTGTTATTTCAGAAGTACATAGAACTGATATCTATAACTTACAGTAGTCATTGCAGTATGTGATTGACAATAACAGAGTCAGTTGCTGTACCTTCTTCTCCTACATATAAATATATCTATATATAATACATACATATACTCTACTTTAATAACTCTATATCTACATATAATCTCTGATATATTCTACTCGCTGAAACCTTCCGCCTTGTTGTTATTTCGGAAGTACATAGGACTGATATCTATAACTCACATGGACAATGAATCAACGATAATTACCCTATTAACCCTATGAAATGAGATATTATTACGTGATAAGATAAAACATAACTCTGAACTGAAGTTGCCTATAACTGAAAAATTGAAAGATGCAAAAAACAGAAGTTGATTTTAAAATTTATATATACCTAACAAAAGAAAAATTGAAAAGGAAAAAAAAAACGAAAAAAAAAATCAGAAAAAAAACAAAAAAAAAACGAAAACAAAACAAATAAAAAAAAACGGAACCAATCTCCGCCGCGTCCTCGTTCGCGGTTCCGGATTCGACAGAGAGCGGAGTATAAACAAATCGCGACTGCAGGTAGCTACAATCATCGTTGCATTAATGCAACTTTTTGGGGTTTGAACTACAACGTCCGTAATTTTTTTCATATCTTTCCGAGCATGCGTGGTCCGTGGCTGCTGTCAATTGTTTAATTAAAAAATTAATAACAAATGAACCGGGCCGTGCAACGCTATAGTTTTTACGAGATCGTTTTTTGGGTTCGAAATACAACGTCTGTGATTTTTTTCATATCTTTCCGAGCATGCGTGTTCGTCTCGCTCTTATTTGTTTGATTAAAAAATTATTAACAAATGAACCGGGCCGTGCAACGCTATAGTTTTTACGAGATCGTTTTTTGGGTTCGAAATACAACGTCTGTGATTTTTTTCATATTTTTCCGAGCATGCGTGTTCGTCTCGCTCTTATTTGTTTAATTAAAAAATTCATCACATTGAAAGGTAAGAATAAAATTTTCTGAAAATTGTCTTAATGCACCAATGTTAAACCATCATACGAGTACGAATAACTGTACCAAATTTCAGATGTTTTTCATCGATAATCATCGGAGTATCAAAAGTCTACTTTTAGTTTTAAAAAATACATGCAATTTTCCATTTGAAAAAATCTATCTTTTATCGCAACTTGAGGATCACCCTAATGTATCATACGTTCCGATTACATCTAAAATACATCTGTGCATATGCGTACCATACCGGGAAGAAATCTTGATAGTATACAGTCGACTGCCGTCGATTGCGCATGCGCCAAATAATTCATTTTCATTGGTCGGTAAGATCGTCCCGCGGCCTACTACGTCATAATACTGCCGCGGGACGATGTTACTGACCAATGAAAATAAATTATTTGGCGCATGCGCAATCGACGGCAGTCGACTGTATACTATCAAGATTTCTTCACGGTATACCCTGAGATATATTGCAAAATGTATTTGATATATGTTCTGTTGATATTTCATAAATACTCCGGGTACACTTCAAAATTATCTTCGCATGTATGTAATATGTAACGTCGACATATACCGCAAAATGTATTCAAAATACATTCCGTCTATAGTCTACAGAAATTCGAGATATATTCGCAATTTATCCGTGTATATATTTTGTCGTATACTGATACATATATTCTGCATATCGAACTTTTCGTCGAAAATATATGGGATATATTCGAGATATATTTCCGTATATACCTTACACCTACCTTTTTCCATGGGGGATGCGAGCTGGAGCCCACTAATTTGTTACTTACCGCAACGTAGGTTTCGCAACGACTGAGGCAGTGATAGAAGAATCAGGAAACTGATTCACGTCAACCGCACTGAAAACAAAATCTAGTCGCCGCGGCGCCGAGAGCATCCGCGAGCCGAAAACATTAGCCGGGCGACTTGCTGCCTGGGACTGTCGAAAACGCACGTGAAATATGGAAAATTTTTATCCAAACAAAATGCTTGGACACGCGTGTTCTGTCGATAATAATGGACAAAGAATATTATCCAGTAATATCAAATTATTTCACGGGATTGTCCGTGGTGTGAAAAAAGAAACGCAGAAAATGCTGACGGTGATGATTTTTGAGCCTACAATTTCTTATTTGGAATGCATTTACTATCAAATTTTCATACCGTTAGCGTCATCAAATTATTCGTTAGCAAAAATACGAATGAAAAGTATGTGATTTTACACGATTTCATATATACGAACATATGTTATAATATTAGGGTTGTACGAGGAATTGAGAAATCGGATTCAAGAAGGGGGTATATTTTTATTTCGTTCCGCAGGGGTTTGTCACTTCAACTCGCTCTGAAAGACCGATTTTTGGAATTTTCGAACGAAATTTGCAGCAAACGTATATCGTAGTGTTTGACGATTGACCAAGAAAGAAAAAGGGTGATATTGTTTTTTACGAGAAAGTTATTGATTAGTTCCCGAGACTTTGCAGAAATCAGTTGTGGATATCTTCAAGCGCTTCGGAAGTCGAACGGATTTCGAGCGAACGAAAACTTCCAGTGGGAAAGTTGTTCGTCAAGGTACGAATAAGTTCTCTGGAAAGTTTCACTTCGATCGAACGAATGGTTAAAAAATTGTTAATGTCTTATTTCACCAACGCCTGGCCGCCGCGCGCGTAGGTTACAGCGAGGGTATATTGGCAGCGACTCGCCGTTCGCCGATGACGAAAAATAATCGAGACTCTCTGAATATACAAAATCATAGTTTATTATTATTATTATTATTATTTTATATATAAAGCAAAGATTTGAATTTATATCGCGTCCCTAATGCCATAAAGGCATATCGCCGTTATAGGCCTTTATGGCATACTAATGCCAAAAAGGCATACAGTTTTTTCAAACTTTGTCTATCGCTCTGAAAACATGAGAATCGCATAGAAAGTAAAAAAAAAAAAATTCGTTTTCCTAAAACCAAAAAGGCCTATGGCCAAAAAGATATGCCCTTTTGGCATTAGTTTTTTTTTTTTCTTTTTCCCTAATGCCAAAAACGCATATTGCGTCACTAATGCCAAAAGGGCGTATAAGCGCCAAAATTTGTCTTTTTTTGCGGATACGCCCAAATGATGTCATATGGCATGAAAAAGATTTTGCCACCAAAAATACGGATTTTTTTTTTTGGCGCTTATACGCCCTTTTGGCATTAGTGACGCGATATATGGGCAAATCCAAATAGAACGTAAAAAAGCGTGTCCCTTGGCCTTTTGGTTCTATTTGGATTTGCCCATATACTTCTTCCACTTATATGCCGTTTTGGCATTAGCATAGAAGAAAAAAAAAAATGAATGCCAAAAGAGCATATCTCTTTGGCCATAGGCCCTTTTGGTTTTTGGAAATCTATTTTTTTTTTTTTTACTTTCTATGCGATTTTCTTATTTTTACAGCGGTAGGTAAATTTTGAGAAAACTATATGCCTTTTAGGTCTTACTACTTGTCGATTTAGTTTTGGTCAAGAAAAAAATCAATAAAATATTAAATTAATTGTTATAAATATTTAATAACAAATTAAATGATACATCAGTATGAAGATCAGAGAAAGAAGAATGATGTGTTCTGATTTTAACAACAAAGGTTGCATTTAATCATCAGCATCGTCATCGGTACCTACAAAAAGAAAGTAATTGTTTAATCGATAATTAATCTTTCGATTAAACTATTTTGGAGTTGTTCATAATTGAATTGAATTTTATCAAATTTACCGGTACTGAACAGTAAATTTGTGTAATATTGGTGGTATCTTGATGGGATAACTCCTGAGGAACAAAGAGCCATTAAATCTTTATACTTGGCTGCTGATATTGCCAATGGCTGATCATGCAAAGGTTCAATATTTTGGTTCCTGAAAGCCCTGTTCAGCAGAATTGCTGTCCTAAACGGTTCCCAGTAATTCTTTTTAATAAATATACACCTTAAAAAAAAAAAAAAATTAGAGTATATAATTAAATGACAATACAAATCGATGACTCAAATGTGTCCATATCTCTACCGATTTTGATCACGCCTTAGTTGAAACCATTTGCCAGACCTCCAATTAACTTTCGTATTATCTGTGCACCGGAAATTCGGTGGTATACACTGAAAAATGAAGAGAAAACTCGAAAATGAATTTATTCTAAATAAACTTCGAAGAATATGAGCCACTTAACAGCATTGAGTTAGAGTTTTTTACCTTATTTTTAACAGTTTTATAATTTAAAAAGTCCGTATAGTTTAATGAAGCTACAGTGTATCGTTTCTCAGATTTTTTTGCATGTCGAACAATGTCAATCCAGTCGGATGGTATTTTTATTTCTCTATCACGTGAAGCTCTCTCAATAACTGAATGCATTGTGTCACA
Organism: Tenthredo livida; assembly: GCA_963992785.1. Taxonomy (NCBI): domain Eukaryota; kingdom Metazoa; phylum Arthropoda; class Insecta; order Hymenoptera; family Tenthredinidae; genus Tenthredo; species Tenthredo livida. The sequence continues at coordinate 13,450,774 of OZ023072.1, read as the reverse complement.
CTCCATATAAGTGTGACCTGTCTCTAGAAACTTTAAATTTATCTGCTTTAACGATAGATGTGCTTGGAGAGAGACACCCAGCATTGAGACAACAATGGAATTTTTATTTTGCCCTGTATGTTAACAATTAAAAATTAGAGAGCGACTGAATATATCGGAGATACAAAAATAAATAATCAAATTGAAATTATTGAATAACCTGCACAATTATCGGCAAATAAATTTAAAGTTTTAATGTTGCTATCAACTTCATTTCGTATAAAATTTGCCAAGCACGTTGCAACTTCTTGCGACCCCCTTTTACCATCGGTCTCAGGCCACATATAACAATATCCTATTAAAATAATGAGCAATAAATACAAATAATAATATAAATTAATTATCTATTCATTAATCACTGATTTATTAGTTATTACTTATTACTTTGGTAATTATTCATTTATTTATTTACCCTCTTTATTTTTTACATCATAAATAGTAAAATTGTTAGTCGCCAGCTTCCTTTTGTAAAATCCTTCCTTTGTACGAGAAACAGGACAATACAATAATGCCTCCATGTCAAATACCACAGTAATCACATCAGACGACTTTTTTGCAGCCTCTGAATCATGGATTTTCTCTTGACGAGCCGCGTTTTTTGAACGTATATGGAGATCATAAATATCTTGCTTTTCTAATTTTTCTTCATCAGATAATTTATGAAAATTCGCACATCAGTATTGATCTTTGCGGGGTTGATGAAATCCGATATTCAGTTTATCCATTTCTTTAACATACACTGGCTGAGATACTGCGCGAATTTCATTTCGAAGAGCCCAAGCGACGTATAGATTATAAATCATTTGTTTTGTATTGATACCTTCCAAAAAAATTTTAGTAGTATTACGGCGACACCAATGAGCCGGAACTTTTGGTAACAATGATATATGCCTTCGAATGTTATCCATATCATTTTTAGATACTTTATTGGGGGGCTCGCGACGGCCGCGATTGTCTGGAGACAATAATCCAGTCGTGCTCCGTTTGTCTTTGGCTAAAATAGTACGAATCACTTTTTCGTCTATTTTGAGAGTTTTGAGAAAAAATTTTTTGCATACGTGAACATAGTCATCGTTGATTTTGAATCTATAGGTGATAACATTTCTAGAAAAAAAAATTTTTAATTGAAAACAATAGAAATAGTATCAATTTAGACACGGGCTTAAACATTTGTCAACTTTTTTACGAACTTTTTTCGTGAAGAATTATTCGGGTTCTGTTGAATCACCAAAAATTTAGCCAGTGCTTGTCTTTGATGAGTGATATTTCCGATTTCCCAGTAATCATCAAATATTTGTTAACGCTCATCAGCATCGAGCAACAAATTACAATTTCGTTTACAATTGCATGATGCCAGCATTTTTTTGGCTGGCTGGATTTTACCGTTCGCCGACTCATACGACAATCCGTGATTTCTATCGTGACGTCTTTTATTCTTTATCCACTCCAATGGCTTTGCAGTTTTATTTCGTTGTCTAATTGGTGGTTCGTCTTGTGATGACTCTTCAGCTGATTGCAATGTTGAATGAGGTGATGGTGAAATATCATCATGAGAATTAGAGAAGTCACTAATGTTATTGTCATCACTTTTATCGCTATCATTTATATTCTCGATCTCAAAACTTGAGATACGTTCGATGTAATCACTATTATTAGTGTTATCAGTATTCTCGTTATCAATACAGTGACTACGTGACTCATGACCAATTATTACACTCTCGGTGTTACTGAAGGCACTATTAAAGCTGATACGTAAAGTGTCCCGTGAAACGGATCGCGGCATTTGTGAAAAAATCGTACTGTTAGATTTAGATGCACTCTGACTTAGAACATCATCAAACATATCAGGGCTTTGATAGAAACTCGCACTATTAGATTTGTCGAGAATATCTACGGATGAGGTAAGATGATCATCGTCGTTAATATCATCGTCAGTATCTGAATAAGGTACAATATATTTCTGTTTTTTTATCAGGTAATCTATTTTTTCAATTCCGATATCATCATGTATTCTTTTATTAGACATTTTTCATTATGCAGAGTAAATCTACTGTACTCTGGAATTCAACACAATTGATTATGCAATTATTGTTCAAAGGACCCCGCACAAATCTTATGGAAATTGGATCCCGGTCAAATTGTCCAAAATTGTAGTATGTTGTGCTTCAGGTCATCCTGATCAAAAGTCATCATGGTCACAAATTTGACCGGGATCCAATTTCCATAAGATTTGTGCGGGGTCCTTTATATTTAATTTCAATTCCGGAATTACGTACTGAGACCAAAGGTTAACGACAATACGAATAAACCCATACAAGTACTCGGAAGGTACACGGCGGCGAACCGTTGTAACATTACCATATATAATATTAAATATAATAAGAAATATTCACTATTATTCGAATATACGCGACTAACACGCCCGCCATCTGTGGGCAAAAATCTAAAGCGCTGCGGAACACCGCTCAGCACAAGCCGTCCTCGCTGCTCGGTGCCCCGTCTAAAAACGTTTCTCGCAAGAGAACCGCTGGCGGTATTTAGCATCGCGGGGTTGCTTCGGCCTCATTGCCTGGCTGGATATTATCATCTAGACGTAATCCCCGAAAAGGCGATAAGTCTAATAAAAAAGGAAAAGGATATTATCAACTATTCTCTTGCTTTTTGAATAACGGTGCTGCTACCGGGGTTACTTCGGTTTCCCTGGATGTCGGAGTTCGTTATACAGCATGAACCAGCTTCACTTTGTGAATTCTTTTATTATTGGTCTAAATTCACGCATATATTCATTTATTAATTCACCTCTAAAAATAACATACATCTTCAAGTTTTATATCGGAGATCCTCTCATCTTTCTTCTTTCATACTCCTTCTCCCCCATTCACACATCGTTTGTATAGTAGGCTCGTGGAGTTTTCCGAACCCCCTGAGGTACAGGCATGTCTCAAAATAATTAATATAATCATTCACAATGAAATAAGTGAAATCGCGTCCGTAATGCCATAAAGGCATATCGTCGTTATAGGCCTTTATGGCATACTAATGCCAAAAAGGCATATCGTCGTTATAGGCCTTTATGGCATACTAATGCCAAAAAGGCATATAGTTTTTTCAAACTTTGCCTATCGCTTTGAAAACATGGAAAACGCATAGAAAGTAAAAAAAAAAATCAGTTTTCCTAAAACTAAAAGGGCCTATGTCCCAAAAGATATGCCTTTTTGGCATTAGTTATCATTTCGCCTAAAACCAAAAAGGCATATGTATAATTATAGGCCTTTTTGGTCTTAGTTTTGATTTTTCTCAGAATATCCATTTCAAGTTATTCTGAAGCGATTGGGCGAAAAAAAAAATTTATATGCCTTTATGGTTCTTACGGTAGATCTATATACAGCGTATGCCTTTATGGCATTAGGGACGCGATATATTCTCCAAAAATAACCTGTCATTTTTGACAATTTCGTAACAGCCTATGCGAATAAATATAATCAGAAGATTCTACGAAAAAAGCACAGTTATCATTCTATTTATGATTGCAAATCAGAAAATGTTGTAAAACTTCATACCATAGAAAACCAACGTTATGTTATTATATTGATTTGTTTTTTTTTTTTAAGTATGATTTCGTATATCTGACGAGCTTCGATTACTTTTCGTCTTTGGTGAACTGTGCAAGGTGTGTCATTTCATAATTTCCATTCCATTTCGATGAATATAAATTTGTATTAGCTGCGGATAGATCGCAGAGCTTGTCTTGCACAGTATATACTTTGTGTGATAACACAATCGAAACAACTCGTTTTGGCGCAATCGGTAGCGGGTTGGTCTATTCCGCACAACTGGGGGATCGCCGGTTCGGTTCCCGCTGCGTTAATAATTTTTTTTTTTTGTGTTCACAGAAGTATTCGATAATAGAAAATATCGATTGATTGGAGGAGTTGTAGTGCAGAAAGGATAGCGAATGACCGAAAACATTCGGGAACCAACTTTTCGTAAAGTCGATTGTAATTGTTATTTATAGTGAGCGAAAGAAAATACGCGAGGAAAAAGTTAGAGAACAACTGAGAATCATACCGCATTCGATGATTTTTAAAGAACCAGCGCTGACTTTAGACGAGGGGCACTGGGGGCTAGTGCCCAGGGCGGCTAATTTTCAGGGGCGGTAAAATTTGGTACCTGCGAAATTTATTTTTATTCATTTGAAAATTGTATGCCGAACCTTTACCCATTTTATATAGGCTTTAGGTAATGGGGCGGCATTTGTCACGGTGCCCCAGGGCGGCAGTCGGAGTAAATTCGACCCTGCAAACAACACGCCGTGAAATCGAATTCTATAGGAAGCCGATCGTGCCGGAGAGAACGACTCGCATCGTGGTGTCACGTGGTAGCGCTCGGAGAGAGAGCCGCGCTCTCGTTGATCGTCGGGTGAGGTTGGATCTGTTCACCCGTGTGGTCTGCCCATAGAACTTATAGTTCTATGGCTCTGCCAGCAGTGAACGTTTGTCGTGCTGCCGGCGTCGACAGGATTTCCAGAAGACGTCTCGTGGACGTATTCAGTTCGTAATGAAATTGTTTTGACTACATCTACTGTGAAGGCAACAAACTCTGTTGCTTGGTACAGAATACGGATGCAGGAAAATCTCATGACCTATGTCCACACGGAAAGCAAAATATAGCACTGGTTACCAAGCCGGATAGTACTCAGTGCTATCTGAAGTAAATAAAAATTTCAGCTTACACTCAGTACTATCTGGATAGTACTGACTACTATACAGATAGTACCCAGTACTATCTCAGATGTTACTCAGTGACATCCGAGATTATACAGCGTCAGATGGCACTGAGTACCATCCAGATAGTCACCAGTTGAACGCCAGATAGTATACGTTTCTATATTACGATGTCACAGTGACGTATCCCGTCGTTTTTTTTCACGCGCATGCGTATTTCGTACTGTTGTAATGGACTACGAGGATATTTAACAAGTCTTTTTTTCTTTAAAGCAAAATCGTTTTTATTATCAAAGAGTTGTTTTCAGTTTGAGGTTTTGGAATCGAATGAATCTGAGAAGGATTTTGGATTTTGAAAGTGGAGGTCGAAAAGGTAGTGGGAGGTATGTAAAAAGAAAAGGGGGTTGCGTATTGGAAACGAGGGGTTGGACCTTTGGAAATGGAAAGTTTCGGGATTGAGGGTTTTTCTTGGAATGAGCAGCGGAAAAGAACACTTGAAGAAAGGGGGTCGTAAAACTATAGAAATGTTTATAAGAACAAAAATACATAAAGGACTCGGTAGAAAAGGGAACGGTTTATGAGGGTCAGAGGATTGAGATTTCATTAAGGGCATGCAATAGTCGACGCAGAACTTTTGTTTTTCGTTTTATTCGAAAAGTAACCAACGAAATCAATTCATACTTTCACAATCAATAACAAACAAATGTATGAAGGCGGGAAAGTTCATGGTTTTACGGAATTCAAGTTTTAATTTTCCTTATAACAATGTCATGTAGCGTGTTTGCAATACTTCGCTGTGCCAGTGGACATTTCCCGCTCTTTCTGTCTGCCCCTACTGAAAAAGATTTGGTAAAATTTTTTTAAGGAACATTTTTTTAAGGAAAATTTTTTTAAGGAACATTTTTTTAAGAAAAATTTTTTTTTTTTTAAATCATGATTGACTTTACTCAATAGAAAAACGAAAAAATTTTTTTTGAAAATATCGCGTCCCTAATGCCATAAAGGCATACGCTGTATATAGATCCACCGTAAGTGCCATAAAGGCATATAAATTTTTTTTTTCGCCCAATCGCTTCAGAATAACTTGAAATGGATATTCTGAGAAAAAACAAAACTAAGACCAAAAAGGCCTATAATTATGCATATGCCTTTTTGGTTTTAGGCGAAATGATAACTAATGCCAAAAAGGCATATAAACAAAAATAAATCACAATAAAATACAACACGCAAATTCAAATTCAAACACATATTTATGCCTTTTCTAAGTTGTTTTGCAAATCGTGCAATGTCTTGGTTCGGTACGGTGTGATGATTTCACTTATTTCATTGTGAATGATTATATTTTGCGTCACTAATGCCATAAAGGCATATCGTCGTTATAGGCCTTTATGGCATACTAATGCCAAAAAGGCATATAGTTTTTTCAAACTTTGCCTATCGCTTTGGAAACATGAAAAACGCATAAAAAGTCAAAAAAAAATATCAATTTTCCTAAAACCAAAAGGGCCTATGTCCCAAAAGATATGCCTTTTTGGCATTAGGGTAAAAAAAAACCAAAAAAACTAATGCCAAAAGAGCATATCTTTGTGGCCATAGGCCTTTTTGGTTTTAGGAAAACGAATTTTTTTTTTTTGACTTTCTATGCGATTCTCATGTTTTCAAAGCGATAGACAAAGTTTGAAAAAACTGTATGCCTTTTTGGCATTAGTATGCCATAAAGGCCTATAACGGCGATATGCCTTTATGGCATTAGGGACGCGAAATAATCGAGATAGAGTTCCGGGAGTCGAGACGTTTTTATTGGAAATTTCCCCCTCTTTAAGAGGCTTTTTTCGAATTTTCGTTATCTCTTAGAGTTTTTTAGTTATAGTCAAAAACCGGAGACGTCTTTTTTTGTTTGTTTTTTGTTAAGGGGGTATATACACCTTTAAATGGGTTGAATTTCTGAAAAACAATTTTCCTTTTTTTTTCAACTTGAAGACTCTGATAAAATTTAAAAAAATCATCATGTTTGGGGAGGGTTTGACCTTCTTTATCCATATCTTACATCATGTATTACCTCCAGTTTAATAGTGGCTGCGCTGAAGACAGGAGAATACAATATCACTCGGTTGCCGCAAAGAATCAGACCCAGCGTTGTACCGATCTTGGAATTTTTGGTTCTCAATTGTTCATAAGACAAGCCTCTATCAGATGAACATAGAACTTTTTGATATTGCAAGAATTACTTGAGTTATTGAATTTTTTCGATTTTTTTTCTGAATTTGAAAAAAAATTTTGCTTATTTTTCTATTATTTCAACTAAAAATGGGTTCATCAAAAAGATCTATGTTGTATATACCCCCTTAATAACAATTACAATTTTTGATGGTGAGAAATTATCGGACGAAACGAACCAAATTCTTAACTAAGTATTTATTGGATTAGGCATGAGGATATCGTGGATATGGGCGTTTAAATAATAGTTCACGTATATATTTATTTTATATTTAACGACAGAGCTTTATTACTTTAACTTACATGTGCGCTCATTGAACAAGAACTGACTAAATCTGGAAGTACACTAGCGACATCTAGTCGCCAACTTAACTAAGACTAGAGTCTACCGGTTTATGCTAGGGACTTTATTGTCGCGGTTCATATCCCCCTTCAATAAAGTCTTTGTTAGCCCTTTCTGTTCTTAACGCTACTATTCTTGAACTAAACTTATTTTCTTACAGAACTTTAACAACTTTTCTTTTGTTACGGGTTTAGTGAACATGTCTGCAATTTGATTTTCTGTTTCTCTATATTTTCGAGTTATTTCTCCTTTTTCAATTTTTTCTTTGATGAAGTTAAACTTTATGTCGACATGTTTCACTCGTTTGTTATTCTCTGGGTTATTACCTAGGCTCAACGCTGCCTGATTATCCATAAATATAGTTACAGGATTGACTTTTGCAATTTTAAACTCATTTATTATTTTCTTAAGCCAACAAGATTCTGCGACTGCATTGCCTAAGGCGATGCATTCGGCTTCTGCGGATGACAGACTTACTGTTGGTTGCTTTTTGGAAGACCATGCGATAGTACAGTTGAACACTTTGAATACAAATCCCGATGTGGATTTCCTATCGTTTACATCGCTTCCCCAATCGGAGTCTGCATAGCCGCGTAACTCATTATTTTCAGTCTTTTTGTACACCAATTTTAAGTCTAGTGTGTACTTAGTTCCAGTTCAAAATTAGTATTTATTCATTTGTTTTTGGTTGGTACATATGTCATGTTTTGTGTGTAAATTATATTGTGGATTAAGCTCCGTCCTCAATTTCGTGTGTGTGTTTTCGTGTTTTATTGGTGATTCTTAGTATATTGTCTTTTGACTTATATATTCTCATTTTTGGGTTCAACCCCTTCGCTTAAATCTAGTCCTTATTCTATGTAATTCTATGTTGTGATTGTGTGAGTGTGGTTATGGTGTATGTACAAATGACGACAGCTCTACCCTGTCCGTCCGAAGAGTACGTTTCCGTATCTTCCGTGTTGATTTCGCATTCGGTCCCCCATTGCGTTGTTGTTGATTGTTTCCCTCAGGTAGTTGTCTCTTCCTTCTTTCAGGCTTTGGATCATCCGTTTTTGATTTTCCCTTTGTCTTTTTCCAAAGTCAGTTTCATTGAGCATATCCCAGAGGATATTGTTCGGCAGAGAGCTGGGGAAACCTCCGGCCGATTTTAGTACTTTCTTATAGGCAATCTCTAGTTTCTTGAGATTACCTTTCGTGTGTATTGGGAGTAGAGTTGTCGTCCCGTAGTCAAGTATCGGTAGAAGGCATGCTCTGATGACTTTGAGCTTCACTCCCACATCGATCTTGCTGTGATATCCAATGATAGGGTTGAGGATGTGGCAAATCCAGTTAAATTTTCGTAGTGTTTCTCCAACATGTGCGTTGAGGCTTAGTGATTTCGTGATGTGTATCCCGAGGTATTTTATCTGATTTACCAGGTTGATTGTTGTTCCATCAATTTTCATTTGCGTTGACGCGTCTTTCCTCTTCCTGAGAATCATGGCTTGTGTATTTCCAGCGTTACATTTGAGTCTCCATTTCTTGTAGAATTGTGTGATCTCGTCTGTATGTATTTCGGCTTTGTAAATCGCGCTCCTTGGATTGGGCCCGAACGCTGTTATGAGAACGTCGTCGGCATATTGGGAGAGTATTACATCGTCGTTTCTGGGTTTTGGTATGTCGGTCACATAGAGATTGAAGATGATGGGTCCAAGAATAGATCCCTGGGGAATCCCGTGCGGCTGATGTGTTGGTTCGCTTTTTCAATTCATATATGTTCCGACCAGCCGTCTTTCATTCAAGTACGATGAGATTAGTTTGATTAGTCCATCGCAGGCTCCCATTTTCCTTAGTTTTCGATAGAGTCCCAGGTGGTTAATGGAGTCAAAGGCTTTCGATAGATCAAGTGATACCATTGCAACATGATATCCTTCTTGTTGTTTCTCTTGGATCTATGAGAAGGTTCTCGTGATCTGAGTGTGTGTTCCAAGCCGCGGACGAAATCCGTGTTGTGATTAGTGTGTACTTAACATATCGTAATACTCGGTTTAAAGCTGTGTACAAAGTTTCGTTCGCATAGTTTTGATATCGGCTTATGTACGATACGCTGGCACACAAGTCTGGCCTCGTTCCCAGAACTGCGTACATTAAGCACCCTATAATTTGTCTACACTTTGATTCTATTTGCTTATCACTAATTTGAGGTTTGACATATTGAAATTTATTTTCCATAGGTGTGTGCATTGGCTTACAATCTTTCATGCCGAATTTCTCTAGAATTCGCTCTAGATAATTCTTTTGGCTTAACTCGATAGTGCCTCTCTCTAAGTTTTGTTCTACGCTAATGCCCAAATAGTTCTTTATTAATCCTAAGTCTTTCATACGGAACATTTTGTTCAGGTAATCTTTTAAATTTGATATTTCCTTAGGGCTTGTACCGAATAAGATGATGTCGTCTACAAATAACAATAAATACATTTTACTTTCCTTGTCGCACTTAGTATAGAGACAGAAGTCGTTTTCTGATCTAGTGAATCCTCTCTTAATCATGACATTATCGAATTTTTGATTCCAATATTTTGGCGACCTTTTGAGTCCATAGATTGATTTATTTAACTTCGCAACGGTATTTTCATCATGTTCTATTCCCTGTGGTAACTTCATATATACTTCTTCATTAATTTCCCCATATAGGAACGCACTGCACACGTCCATCTGATATACTGGCAATCCTAACTTATTTGCTACAGCTAGCATGATCCGGAAGGTCGTTATTTTAGCTACAGGTGCATATGGGGGTTTCCAGCTCATCTCGACCACCTTCCAGACCTGACCCCCTCGGATTTGAGTGAAACTTTTTTTTTGCTTCACTCAAGGTCCAAATTGGAACCTCCATTTTTTTCAGAATTTTTCGAGCCCCCGTCCCGGAGGCATCGATAGTGGAAATTTGCCATTTTATGGAATCCCAGAATTTTTGAACGATGATATCTCAGGATTGGAGAGTCATATCAATAAAAACAGGGTGGTCAATAGATTTGTCTTGAATTCAACTTTTTGAAAAAAAATATTTCGCAATTTCGCGATACCGTCCCGGCTGCTAGAAACTCATTTGAAAGCGAAAAATGGATGTTTTGATGGTTTGGGCATTTTTTATCTTTTTCATTTTTTTTTCTAAAATTCTATGAAGAAAGACAAAATTTTGAGGCCCATAACGAAGATGGAGACTCCAATGGTTTGGAAGTTATGATTTTTTCAGTTTCTAAAAGTGTGCGAAACTGACAATTTCAAACGACAAATATCTCATCGATTGTTTTATTTCTTTTCAATTCATGGAGTACAGTTTTTTGAATGAGGGGTCAATTCTATTCGAATTCATCAAAAATTGGGGTGAAAATCAAAATTTACAGCGATGCTGAAATTACCGAAGTTCACAGGCTCATTAAGTGAACTAAGTAATCAATAAACACATTCTTCTTATCACTTTATAATTAAATCAGAATATATTCACTTGAAATATAAGATTTTTCTTCTCCACTGGCTCATTAAGTGAACTAACTAAGTAATAAATACATTCTTCATAACACTATATAATTACGTGACTATTCATTTTTCGTATCGTGTACCCCAATTTTTGATGAATTCGAATAGAATTGACCCCTCATTCAAAAAACTGTACTCCATGAATTGAAAAGAAATAAATCAATCGATGAGATATTTGTCGTTCGAAATTGTCAGTTTCGCACACTTTTAGAAACTGAAAAAATCATAACTTCCAAACCATTGGAGTCTGCATCTTCGTTATGGGCCTCAAAATTTTGTCTTTCTTCATAGAATTTTAGAAAAAAAAATGAAAAAGATAAAAAATGCCCAAACCATCAAAACATCCATTTTTTGCTTTCAAATGAGTTTCTAGCAGCCGGGACGGTATCGCGAAATTGCGAAATATTTTTTTTCAAAAAGTTGAATTCAAGACAAATCTATTGACCACCCTGTTTTTATTGATATGACTCTCCAATCCTGAGATATCATCGTTCAAAAATTCTGGGATTCCATAAAATGGCAAATTTCCACTATCGATGCCTCCGGGACGGGGGCTCGAAAAATTCTGAATAAAATGGAGGTTCCAATTTGGACCTTGAGTGAAGGAAAAAAAAAGTTTCACTCAAATCCGAGGGGGTCAGGTCTGGAAGGTGGTCGAGATGAGCTGGAAACTCCCATATACATCGTATGGTTCAAAGCTTTCGCTTTGCTGAAATCCCTTTGCTACTAGCCTAGCCTCGTACTCTGAGGGATCGTTGAAGTTATCGCATTTTACTCTAAAAACCCACCTTGAATCTATTATTGTCTTATCTACTGGCGCCCGAACTTCTGACCACGTATTGTTTTCCCGCAGTACAGATAGTTCCTTTTCGATAGCCTTTTTCCATTCGTGTGAATGGTCGCTCGCTATTGTTTGTTGATACGGTTCGGGTTCGCTGTATATACTCACGAAACTTGTTTCGTAATCCTTACTCCACGAAAGTTTCTTAACCACCCGCTTTCCTGGTCCTCTGGGTGTGTTGATGTTTGAGGCTACGACCTCCTCCTCAGATTCTTCCGCCTCCTCCGTGTCATCGATGCATTCCTCAAAGTCGCTGTTATCAGATTGGTTATCCGATTCGCCGTCCACCGATTCATGCTCTGCTATTTCTGGATTATCAACGTTTTGAGTTAGGCTTATTACATTTAAATTTGGGGCCCGTTCTTCCGCATTAGTTTGGCTTGCAAAGACAACGTCTCTTTTTATTTCTATTGTTCTAGAATTTGGAAAGTATACTCTAAAACCTTTCGTATTTTCCCCATAGCCCACAAATAGTCCCTTTTGGCTCTTAGGGTCCCACTTCAGTCTGCGCTGCTTGGGAATGTGCACGTGGACTTCTGATCCAAAGACTTTCAACTCGCTGAAATCATACGTTTTATCGAACCATAGTTCATAGGGCGTTTTACCTGGTTCTGCGCTTCTGCCTGTCCGATTCAGCACGAATACGGCCGTGTTGACTGCCTCCGCCCACATTTGTTTTTGGATATTCTTTGCCATAAGCATGGCTCTTGCTGCCTCCACCACGGTGCGATTATCTCTTTCTATCTTCCCATTCTGCTCTGGGGTGTACGCCACCGAGGTTTGATGGCGGATGCCTTTGTCTTCTAGAATTTTCCTAAGCTCCTTATTTATAAACTCAGTCCCGTTATCGGATCTAATCGTTTTAACTTTGTTTCCTGTATCTTGTTCTGCCAGGCTTATAAACTGTTTGATTTTGCTTGTTACCTCGTATTTGTTTTTAATGAAATACACATACCTATAGCTCGTATAGTCATCTTTTATGAGTAGAAAGTATTGCGAACCTGCTAGCGACTGTTCTTCCATGGGTCCGCCGACGTCCATGTGTATAAGCTCACACGCCCGAGTCGTTGAGGTTAGGCTTGTTTGGAATGGCATTTTGTGCATTTTTTCTTTTATGCACCCATCACAATTTTTGTTGTCTATTTCATATGCTATTCCGTTTTTGTCCAATAGTCTTTTAACGTATTCACTATTTTGGTGACACATGCGCTCGTGCCATGTTGACAAATTGTCTTCCACTTTACTTACTGCCGCGCACTCACTCGCACTGAATTTCATCACATATAGTTTCTGGCTGCGCTCACCGATGGCTCTAGTTTTACCGTTCTTTACAACTCTACACTGTTCACTATTGAATGTCATGTTGAAGCCTTTGTCCATTACGCTTCTAACTGAGAACAGATTAACAGCCATTCTTGGCACATACAACACATCACTTAGGGTGGTTTCAATCCACTTTGCTCCGTTATAGGCGTTCAATTTCACAGTTCCGCATCCGATTGCTTCTATTTCACTTCCGTCGCCAATGACTATCTTCTTGGGGTTCTGAAGTTCGCTGTATGTACCGAACGCATTCCTGTCGTGGCACATATGCTCGCTCGCCCCGGTGTCAACTAACCAGCTCGTTTTATCTTGGAAGTTTGCTACAAACGCGTTGCTTAGATTTTCGTTATTTCTGCGCTGGGGTTCCGCTGCTCTATTCTCACGATTTCGTTGTTTCCAGATGCGCGTTCTGCATTCGCTTATGTGATGTCCTGCCTTTTTGCAATAGTGACATATTCCTTTTGATCCTCGATAATCTTGTTTGTAGTGGCCTAACTTTCCACATGAGTAACACTTCACAGTGGTGTTGTTGTTTCCTTTTGTTTTGCTTGCTAGCGCTGCTGATGTTTCTGTTGCTCCAGCTGAGCTACTTTCCGTTTGCCTTTCTTCTTCTATGAGTAACCTTGCTGTCAGCTCGCTGATTGTTTTATTTTCGACTGGTACCGACTCCCATGCTGCTACGAAGTATTTGTATTTGTCAGGTAGTGACATTATGACCTTTGTTATTATCATCTTGTCGGATATTTCCTCCCCCAGTTGCGCCATCTTGTCTCTGATTTGTTCGAGCTTCGCGAAGAACGTTGATATGCTTTCTTCGCACTTCAGCGAAAAGAATTTTTGTTGTTCGAGGTGCAGGGATGTGGCCGATTGTCTCTCGAATACTGACATTAATTTTGACCACATTTCGGCCGCGGTAGATGTGGTTATTATGTGTACCATGACGTTCTCTTGGATATGTGTTACAATCATACCTTGGGCCTTTCCATCCCTGGCTACCCAGTCCGCGTGGTTGGCGGCTGCCTGTGCTGGCCTGGGTTCAATTCCTGCGACCAAGTTATAGTATCCCATAGCTTGTAATAATATCTTCATCTGGAACTTCCAGACGTTCCAGTTGCTGGCACCCTCTAATTTGATGCCCGTACTCAAAGTTATTCTCTCCGTTACTTGCTCATTCCTTTCCACCTTCTACACGTGAACGTTACAACCGGCACTTGTCACGCCGTCGACCACCCGATTTTTTTTTTCTTATAATCCGCGATTTTCTAAAACATCCGCATTATCTGGGCCCATAACCTATTGGATTAGGCATGAGGATATCGTGGATATGGGCGTTTAAATAATAGTTCACGTATATATTTATTTTATATTTAACGACAGAGCTTTATTACTTTAACTTACATGTGCGCTCATTGAACAAGAACTGACTAAATCTGGAAGTGCACTAGCGACATCTAGTCGCCAACTTAACTAAGATTAGAGTCTTCCGGATTATGCTCGGGACTTTATTGTCGCGGTTCATAGTCTTCTAACTGAGGAAAGACTTCTCTAATTCGAGAGTGCAATCCAACAGAAAGACCGAAAAAAACACGGAAAGTGCATCCAATTCTTTTTATTAAGTAAAAATTCCTTCAGCCCGGGTTTGAACCGGGACCTCCGCATTTGTACTGCAACGCCTTGTCCAATTTACTTTTTACTTGATAAAAAGAATTGGATGCACTTTCCGTGTTTTTTTCGGTCTTTCTGTTGGATTGCACTCTCGAATTAGAGAAGTCTTTCCTCAGTTAGAAGACTTAGTTAAGAATTCGGTTCGTTTCGTCCGGTAATTTCTCACCATCAATACAATACTACGAACGATAGAGTCACTACCTACTAATTACAATTTTTGTTTCCGGAAAAAAAAATACAACTCTTTCAAGATCGCATTCCGAATCGAATGAGCTATCGCTCATATTTTTAAGAGACTTAGAACGATTTTTCTCTGGAAAATCACTTCTCGACTAGACTACGAGCCCCGTACGACGCGGTAGTAGCGAGGCGCGCGGCGCGGCAGCCCGACGCACCGCCGGACAAATAATCGCAAAAAAAATACTTTGAAAAATCGCTCCATGAATTTCAAGAAATCGCCATCTTCAGAATTGAATAAGGAATGCGATAATATTTTTTTGAAAATTTTAAAAATGGCTAAAGTTTGCGAAAAAAATCGATAAACATTTTGATTGCTTATAAAACCAACAAAACTATATTTTTTGAAAAGTTGCAAATTTTTATCAAAAAATGTCTTTCATCGCCTTTGAAACGCGTTTTGGAACATCTCTCTACGGTAAAGGGGACCCGAGATATTAATTCTTAGCCGCCCGCGCGCCACTTTTGCAGTAAAATGCGATAATTCATAACTAGCGTAAAAAAATTTTTTTGGACCAACGAAAAAATACGGGTCCACTTTTTTGACATAGATTTCAAGTAAAAAAAGTTTCAACCGATTCAAAAACTACGCGATCCTGTGCAGGCCGATTCGAGATGACATCGCCCTATTTTCCATAAGTGAAATACTTTCCACCATTCCATACCGCCTCAGCAATGTACTGATCAAGTTTGAATCGATTCCGTCGATTGAGTTGTAAATGAAATGAAAAACTGTACATGATCAGGTGCTGAAGAAGGACTGTTGCATGCCCTTAAGGAAGAACTTATTTTAGAAATATACAAAGTAATATAAAATATATAAATGAGTGGGTGGAGTAGGTACATTACACCTCCCCTTTTAAACTAAAGATAGTGCTTAAAATTAGTATTTATCTTTAAGAATGCTACTTTGTCTTTGAGAAGATCGCGGTTCGGGTTGTGGATATATTTCTATTTCATTTTCCGATTCTGGTGAATCTTCGCTTAGTTCAGGAACTGGCTTTGGGGTCACGCTGCGTTTACGAACGTGTTTTGATAGTGGTATTGTTTCTCTAATGCTAGGATTATGAGTATGAGATCGTTGGTTATTTCCAACGTTAAATGTTAAACAGTTTACAATCTTTGTACAAGTATTCTCTTCGTCATGAGTGTGATTCTGATGTTTATTTCGTCTACAGCATTTTATTATGGAGAATATTATATAAAGCGCAATCAGAATACACACGGCATAACCGATATATGTAAATATAGAAATCTTCCTGTGGATTGCTCGACTTTTGAGTAATTCATCGGTCATTCTGGAAATAGTTTCTAACTTATGACTAGCTATCCCTAAATTATCGAGGTTAACACTTGTTACAGGAATTTGTTTAAATACAGGTAAATTACTTATGTTAAGCGTATGTCTAATACAACAATCGTCGTCAGAAATATTAAAATGTGGAATTATGGAAGAGTAGTTACTTTCAAAAGAGCTTTCGGCGATTAAAATTGCTGATGGTGTGTATGCTTTACAGTAAGGACTTAATTCAGAAATTCCCGTGCCTGATAATATAGTATCACGTGGATGGGAAGATTTTTCAGAAGTAATAGTTACGTCACTCTTTTTCGGTAGGACAAATGCCCATTGGTTTTTGTTCCGTAGCTTATACCATATTTCGATAGTGATTTGAGTGATGCGTGTATCGCATGACTCTGGGATACGGATATTAGAAAATAACAGTTCTGTTTCACATGTACTTTTCACATGACTCGTGAAAATTGGTTTCATCAGTTTACATATGTAAGTCTTTTCGGAGGTAGCTTTACAATTAGATAAGTCGTCTAAAGTTGCATATTGGATCTTTGTAGTCGACATGGCAAGATATTTGGTTGATGGTTGGATAAAAAGGTACGTCTTGTCGTTTTGTAAAATAGGTAATAGAATTAAAGAATAGAGGTGAAAGGTCGTCTCCGTAACTAGCGGATTATCAATGACATATGCAAGTTTGTTCTTTATATAAAAGACCTTCAGGGTTACGAGACTAAGGAGTTCGTGTGCAAACGAGTGATCGAGTCTATAGGGGATTGGAGACCCGCAGGTAAGAATTTGATAGTTTTTTGTAGTTCGTCAATATATTGTGTTGGTGAGATGATTTAAGTATGTAAGGCGTGTTGTTTCGCGAACAGTATCGCGTTCGTTAAAGTGGAAAGTTCGTCATCGAGTTCATTGCATAGCAAGGTTAGAAAAGTAAGGTGTTGTTCTATGTTTTCTTTTACTTCTAAATTATTTAAGGTCCTGAATGATATCGTAATAGATCCCTGGTGAATGCTCACTGATCGTGACTTTGAAATCGTCTCCATTGCTGAGCGCGATGAGTCTGTAACAATCGTGTGAAACAGCATCCCTTAAGCTTGACATGTTGGCGAGTGTGCATGCTTTAGCCTATTGGCGTGCACTACTGTCTTTTTGTTTTTCACGAGAATAGTAACATTTACTGGAGAGTTTACGTCTACTATCAGATATGGTCCTGTATAATTAGGAGTTAGTTTTTTTGATTTTGTAAATTGTTCGGTTAGTAAAAATACCTTATCTCCGATTTTATATTCAATGTTTTTCGTCCTTTTGTCGTAATATTCTTTGTTTTTCTCTTTCGAATGAACAATATTAGTTTTAGCTATTTCATGTGATTTTTGTAATTTCAAGCTTAAGTCGTCAATGTAGTTGTCATGTGTGGGGCATTCCATGCCAACTCGACCAGCCCGTGACCTCGACGTCTCCGATTTGGTCAGCGATTTTTTATATGGTTAATCTACCTCAAAAAGACACTCCAGATTTTTTTCAGATTTTTTCTATTATTAGGTTATTTTTAAATCGACTCAAAAGGTAAAAAAAAAACGCCACTTCCAAAAAATATGAAAAAATTCGCAAAATTTCTAAAAAACATAATGAATTTTTTTCGAATTTATTTCAAAATGGAGAAATCGATAGGTAGGCTAAGAATATACATTTTTTATTTTTGTTTATTTAGAATATAATTCACATGAAAATAAGAAGTCAGATATGAGGAATAAATTTTTTTTGATATTCTTTCTACATGTTTTTTGGCGCGCTGAATTCGAATACGAAGATGGTTTTTACGTATCATGATTTTACAGCTATTCGAATCCATCTTCGATCGGAATGGATGGAGATATCGAAAAAAGTTTCGAACAAAAAATCTTTCTCGATAAAATTAGCACTGATGTGGTTATATGACTTTTTTTCGTATCTCCATTTTTTAAGAAGATATTCCATGATTTGTGTGAAATGAAGTGAATGAGAGGGTTTTGTTGTGTCGGACAGAGCCTTGTTAGCACAATCTCGGACACTATATGGGATATGCATTGTTGACAATCTGACTTCTTATTTTCATGTGAATTATATTATAAATTAAAAAAAAAAAAAATGCATATTTTTAGCTTACCTATCAATTTCTCCATTTTGAAATAAATTTGAAAAAATTCGTCATGTTTGTTAGAAATTTTGTGAATTTTTTCATATTTTTTGGAAGTGGCGTCTTTTTTTTACCTTTTGAGTCGATTCAAAAATAACCCAATGATAGAAAAAATCTGAAAAAAATCTGGAGTGTCTTTTTGAGGTAGATTAACCATATAAAAAATCGCGGACCAAATCGGAGACGTCGAGGTCACGGGCTGGTCGAGTTGGCATGAAATGCCCCATGTGTATTTGAATTCAGGTTCTTTAGTAATTAAAGTTGGAAGTTCGGGTTTCTTTCCGAATAACAATTCGTATGGTGTAAAGTTAGTCGTGGTGTATGTGGTGGTATTGTATGAAAACATTGCGAAATCTAATCATCTGTCCCAGTCTGTCTGATCTGGTTTTATATAATGTTTCAAATAATCAGCTCAGGTAGCATGGCTTCTCTCTAATGCACCGTTTGTCTGTGGGTGATATGCGGTAGTCTGTATTTGTTTGATTTTAAATAATTTTGCAACGTCCTTGAGTAATTTCGAAGTGAATTCTTTACCCTGATCTGTCAGTATCGATTTAGGAATTCCAAATTTACATATGAAATCTGTCGTGAGTTTATTAGCGATCGTGGTTGCTTCGTGATTTTGAATCGCGTAAGCTTGTGAAAATTTCGTCAAGTCCTCTTGTAACGTCAGTGCGTATTTGTTTCCATTTTCTGTAAGCGTCAGTGGTCCTACTATGTCTAGGAATATTCTATCGAAAGGATTTGAGGATGTGGATGTTATTTCCATAGGCTTGTGATTCTTTTTACGGACTAATTTATTCGCTTGACATGATTGACAAGTTTTTATGAACTCGGCTATATCTTTTTTCATTGTCTTCCATTTGTAATTTCGTCTCATTCTTTTATAAGTTCGGTGAAAGCCTGAATGTCCTGCAGAAGGTGCAGAATGATACTCGGTTAGAATTTGAGATATTTGTTTCGGAGTTGGTTCAGTAATGTGTATAAACGGATTTTGACTTGAATGTTTGTTCCCTTGAATATGTATCGCAGCATCGCTCTGATTTTTTCCCATTTCAACCGATCGAATCCTGTTCCTATTTGTGGAAGGCTGATCGATCATTTTCTCTTTTTTATTAAGAGGTTTCTTAAGGTTAGTAACACCCCTACTGAAAATCGCGGGATGAGATCTGATATCAGATTTCAGATAAGATGTGATGTGAGATTATATGAGAAATGATATCAGCTCACTTCAGATATCACCTACAGCTCACATGAGATTCTGGTAACGAAATTGAACTGGGCTTTCATTCCAGATCCCATATGAGTCTCATGTCAGATCTCTTGTCAGATTTTCTGTAAAACTGAAAACGTTTGTAGAAAAAAAAAATTCACGTGTAGCAAGACTTGAACTCAGGACCTTCGGTTTCCTAGGCTCTTACCTTACCACTGCACCACGACACTGCTTACTATGGAATGAATTTTTCATGTATATTTTGAGTTACTAGTGACATTAACTTCAGTTATTTTCAGGTAATAGTCGTAGTAACTTAATACCCACGAGAAACATCCAAAGATGTAAAAAAAGCCGCCAAGTACTCACACGAAAATCACAATTGCTTTATAAGCAAAACGGTTCGCCAGTCTCTGTCGTGAAATCAAGAAAAAAGCCAAGCACCGAACGTACAACTGCGATCTCTCAGCAATTTGTTAAAAAAAAATAAAAAAACTCAAACTCAAACTCAAGCCTACGTCGTGAAGTCGGAGTTTCGTGTGACGATATCGAAGCATCATTCCAAGAGCTACGTACTTGGCGGGCACATTCGGTTTTGTTTTCTTTGTGTTTGTTGTTCTCACGTTGAATTGATATGACCTTATCGTATTTTGCGAACCAGTCTCAAAGTACTATGTTTTCGGTCGCTGGTTATAAACATGTCATGAACTTTGCATCGACTGACGAATGTTAGATTCGCAGATAACATTGGTTCTATAGGTATAAATTTATTTAAAATGCATCTTCCGATCTTGTCGGACGACTATGTCGTGGCGAATGATTATTCCCCACAAACGAATGAGCAACAATGTAGTACATTATGCTACTAGGGAGGAAAGTGTGTGGTTTTTGCTGAGTGCGATGTTCAGCACGAGCACGAGGTGAAAGTTCGCTCCTTCCGTGTGGCATATATCACTTTTTACCCGACTAGATAAAATGTCCATATTGCATCCACTAGTCAAACACAGCAATTCAATCAATCAAACTTAGAATCGGTCAAATTGAGAGTTTTTTTTCTGCCCTTCAAATTTACTTTTTCGACCGCAAAATTCACTTCTTCTTCCCTCTGATCAGAAATTGATTACTTTCCGCCCGCGTTGCAGGGATGGAATATAGTAATTTTATCGTAGTCGGGTAAAAAATATTTTTGCACTCAAGTGAGGCCGAACTGTTACGAAGATGGGTTTAAGGTATTGAAATTGATCCTCCCCACTACGTGTATCCGCTCGTGCACTTGCATATACGCATGCATCGTGAGCAAGATTGTATGACATAGTATAGGTACACCAATTAAGCAATCATCAACTGAATTTTATATTTATCATTATATCAAACTGTCATACTCTATGCTACTTATAGCATATACGTATATCCGTAGCTGTATGTTTTAGGTTGCATGCCGCAATAGCAGAGTGGAGTTTTCTTGATTCGCTCGTTTTGCAAGTGAATAAGTTTATTCTTCCATAATTAATACTACCTAGTGAGGTATGTGATTCCAGAGTTCCGAGTCTGATTTGATAATTCAATGACAGTGGGAATGACAAAGATTTTCATTGATTATACAAGTATTTATGTCTGTCAAGTCATACACATAGTTAAGGACACGTAGAAGTATTGTCTGCGACGATTATTGGTTTGAATAACTAGTTTTTCATTGTATTTAATTGCTGTCGCATTGAAAACTCAATTTTCGCGTAAAACGAAGCGGGTTGTCCGTCTAGCTCTGAGGAACCGAATGTGCCCGCTAAGTACGTAGCTCTTGGAATGATGCTTCGATATCGTCACACGAAACTCCGACTTCACGACGTAGGCTTGAGTTTGAGTTTGAGTTTTTTTATTTTTTTTTAACAAATTGCTGAGAGTTCGCAGTTGTACGTTCGGTGCTTGACTTTTTTCTTGATTTCACGACAGAGACTGGCGAACCGTTTTGCTTATAAAGCAATTGTGATTTTCGTGTGAGTACTTGGCGGCTTTTTTTACATCTTTGGATGTTTTTCGTGGGATTTCACTTCTTTTTGCAAGCACCAGAATTGAGAAGGATTGCTCATTTAATTTCAGCAGGGTTATACGTTATTATAGTTTGATCACCACAAGAAATACATTCGAAATTTGGACAAGGGAAGAAACATTCAGCGAAAGACAAACACATTTACTTCAATTGTCAACTGTGACAAACATAAATAATTTATTAGGTAGAACTTAATTTTGTCTCACACAGTATCAGGTTGAAGTTCGTAACGTTATTTCAACAAAATATTCGCCAAAAAATTCTCAAATTCAAGACTCGAATTTCAAATGGATCGAGAACGGTGTATAATTCCTCAAATTGTGGGAGACGTGTTTATCTAGCATATTTTACAATTCTAACAACATTTGAATCATGAAATATTGCATTTCGTTAACGAATATTCTGTTACGTTAACGTTACGAACTTCAACCTTAATATACAGTTTTAACTTAAATTTAGCCCTTAATCAGTAATTTTTCAGCCATAGCTTTGAAGACTGTGTTGCCTGACGCAGTAACAGGCTCATATGTGTTCTGCAACGTTGATTGTTCGGAGCTTGCATGCTTGTCGACTGCAATTAAATTCAGATCACTGTGCGAATCATACAAATCAATAAACGATCAATTATCTAAATGTTAAAGTAATTACTAAAACATATCCCATGTTACTGTGGTGAAGGTGAGCTGGGAAATATCGACTCGTATAACATACCTTCGAATATGTGATATCCAGATTGATTCTTTCGCCCACTTTGTGGTGTAAGATTTCAAATAATTGTGGAGACTGTACAGCCTTGAGGTAACAGTAGGCTGATGTTTGGTTTCGGAACACTAGCCATTTTGAACTTGCGTGCTTGTTTGTGGTCATGTAATAATTCCAGTGAAGGATAATTGACTAAAGGAGCTGAATATGCCGAAGAGCGACGTATCGTTATCTAGATCAATGGAGATTGTGATCTTTGCAGGCTCATCTGTAATCCTGAAATATTGACTCTCATGATCTTATGACACGTTACGCCTGTGAATCATAAAAATATACGAAATTAATACTTTGATGCTGCAGTGATGTTTTTCTGGGTTTCTGTTCTATTGATCAAGGTGACTTGAGAGAAATTTCATATCATACCTTTTGATATAAAATCTTTCAATGTATTCATCCAATCATGTTGAATAGTAGCTGTGCAAGTTCGGATGATTATCATAATAGCTGTGTTCTCATGAAATGTTTGGCCAGATGGAAAATGAAGTGAGCGACCAGAGATGTTGAGTATAGATAGGGTGATCTATGGATCTATGGAGACTTCAGGTTGTAGCGGTGGGAAGCTGATCGTCAGTCTTGAAATGGTAGCTCTTTCGAGTTTGTGTAGCTGTACCAGTTTCTTATATCGATTCTGGTTCCTGTAAAAAACAGTCGAAACATTGATATGTGATAACTATTAGTCAGTTGGTAGAAGCTCACCAGTTCTCAATTCTACATTTTGTCAATGCAGCGATTCATAAAGTATCGATTTTGTAGCATACCGTCTAATGTGTGTTACTGAGATCCATTCTTGTAGTTGCTGTTTTATTAGTGAGCGAAGCAAGTTTCCATTTAATCAACGGTGCATTGTGATCTTATAATGCATACCGTAGCTATTTTTTGTCTGTTTGTACAGACCACGGTAGATCTTGGTTGGACTTAGATTAGAATCTAGCGAGCCAAGTTTTATCT
The DNA here is from genome assembly GCA_963992785.1 of Tenthredo livida. NCBI lineage: Eukaryota > Metazoa > Arthropoda > Insecta > Hymenoptera > Tenthredinidae > Tenthredo > Tenthredo livida. The sequence continues at coordinate 13,427,417 of OZ023072.1, read as the reverse complement.
GTCATGATTTTCAACGTGGCTCTATTAAATTCATGTGCTTGAAGTATTTCTTTGTTCTTCAAAAAATTTCTTTGATCACGGAGAAGAAAAGTTAAGAAATACAACAAATCTCTACTGGTATATCTAGCTTCTGATCGCCGTATACATACTTATCCTATGAGATTGTACAAAATTCACAAAATAATGAAATTATTTCGGGATCATAGTCCTTGTACAACAAATTTCTACAATCGAAAGACACAGAGGTATATAACATTATAGTGTCAATTATATCGGGCATAGCTGTTAATTAAGTATGAATAGATCATAAGACTAGATGATATGTGTAAGCCGCATGATTCATGAAGCAATAGCCGTGATAGTGATGAACAGGGCCTGGAAGTTGGGGCCAACAATCAGACGTGGCAAGAGAGCGTAATACATGCAATAATCACAAGAAAAAAAGACGATTCGCTATACGTCGAATGTCGAAATCGAGTGAAGTAAGCATCAAAACACGTGGATGAAGGGCTTTTGAGCGCTCTGCTGTTTTACCGACGGGGTAGCATGAGACTACCCTATAGATGTAGTCATTTGGATAGAGTTCTTTAGCTGGGCGCTAGATGCGCTCTTCGGAACAAGGAGTTGTCGGAGCTCGCTCAAAAGCCCTTAAGGGCGTTGACTAGGCCTCGCCAAGCGCGCGTAAATAGACGGTCGGCATTTACCTTCTCGTTTCCTCATTTTTCAAGATAACGAAGTTTTCGATAAAGATTCTTACAGATAAAGGCTGTATCCGTGTCATGGCTTTGGCCTAATTTGCGATTTCACTTTTAGCTTGGCAAAAAAAAATCTCGAAAGTACGATCGAATAAATGTAGAGATATAAGAATGAATAAATATGCAGCGGTATTTTTATGATGTTTCACATACTTAAAATAATTTTCTAAGTCTAGCTAAATCTTAGGTTGTTATTTTCAATGTTAAACTTAAGCCTCCTCACCAGTCCGATAAGTGTAGACCATGCAAGAGTATGCAGTATACATTTAAGTATACATGCAAGTTCAAGACTGCCCGTGTGTGGATAACGGGCAGCTCTCCGTGACTGATGCAGTAGATATATAAAATAAATGTATATGTCACTGCGTACTGAAAATCACTATTCTAATATCGCTTCGCTCGGTTAGAACGCGGTTCTTCGATGCAGCATGCGAAGTTACTGTGCATATTCAAGCATGTCCGGGTGTGAAAAAACAGGCAGCTTTGGGTACAAAGAAAAAAAAATATGTAAAAAAAAGACATTTGATATAAAATATAGTTACTATAAAATTTTTTTCGTTGTTTTAACACAGTCGGACGTGTTTCGACTTATATCGGCGACTGCTGACCCACTCGGACATATCTGTGCTGATTTTTAGGGCAATTGTGATTTGCGAGCCCACCCTTGCATATTCAAAAGTTTTCGTGTGTGAAAAAATGGGCAGTCCTCCGTTACTCGTGCAATGATGAAAGAAAATACTTGCTCTCTTGAAATTACCTGATGATATGACACTTTCAGACGCGCTTCCACCTAGTTTGGAAGCAACTACGATTGGCAAGCCCATGAAAAACTAAATAAAATTGAAAAAAAGCGTCTAATTAGCGTTAAAGTCGAATTTAACAAAAAATAAGACAGAAATCAAGACAAAAAATAAGATGAAAATTGAGATGAAAATCAATACAGGAGATAAGATAAAAATCAATACAGAAATCAAGACAAAGAATAATACACAATAAAGACAAAAAATCAAGACAGAAAATTAGACAAAGAATAAGATAAAAATCAAGACGAAAAATAAGACAAAAATCAAGACAAAAGTCAATACAAAAAATAAGATAAAAATCAATACAGGAGTCAGGACAGAGAATAAGATAAAAATCAATACAGAAATCAAGACAAAGAATAAGATAAAAATCAATACAGAAATCAAGACAAAAAATGAGATAAAAATCAAGACAAAAAATAAGATAAGAATCAAGACGAAAGTCTAGGCAAAAAATGCGAGTCAATAATAAAATCAATAGATATACAATAGGAATACAATTATAAAGATTGCTATTTCTATACTGTCATTGACGATTTGATAACCTCACTGTATTTTTTCTAATCAAAAATAACTAATCTATAGTAATGAAACGAATTTTTATTTTCATTAATCTCGGTCCAGCTTTAATAAACACGAATTCATTTCTAACAATATATATTTTTTTTCAAATATTTATTCACATATCGATGCTCTCGGTAGAAAAGTGTCTAAGTCCACTTTTTTTCAAAAGGCATTTTTCTGTATTTTATGTTGAGAAATATCATTCTTCGTACGTTTTTTAGCTCTCCTGAAAATTTTTCAAAAATGGAGTTAGATAATTTGCTAATTAGAACGTCGATATGTATAATCAGTGAAATCATCAATATTAACAATATTTACTTGAAAATAACAAACAAACAAGCTAATGTTATAATCTTTCTTATTCAGTGAGGCATGCTTTCACTGTGCTTTTACAACGGGCTCCTAGTGAGTCCGTAGGCAGTCATACATGAGTATAAATTTATGTCAACTGTAATATAATAAGAAAAAATTCAACACTATCAGATGAATTAGTGCTGTTCTACGATTATACCTGTGGTTTTTCTCAAATCTATACATGTCTTTAAGTAGAAAGGGTCAGCTCGCTTAATACATGCTCAGTTTTTCGTTTGAACTATTCTGTGATCTGCCCATCTATTTGTTTTTGTCTTTAGAGTCTGCTTCGGCGCAGATGTCCAGCTTTATGTCTATTGGCAACTCCTAAAAGACCTTTGCTGCCACGTCGTGATAACTTCTTCTGTCAGTTTGCTCAGTTTGCAGGACAACATGTTAATTTGGATCCTTGCTCTATCGTCCCTCTCTAGGTTGGTTGCTTTCGAGCTGTCTCATTGCTGTGTTTCATACAGCTCCCCACGCAAGTATTTCATAGTTCCCATTCTTCCACCACGAGGAAGAGGGCGCAAGTATCATCTACATACGCCAGAATCTCGCAATTTGTCTAGATTTCGGAAATATTATCCAGTATGACAGTAAGATGATGGAACCCCATAATCGATGACCTCACTCTTGAAGACAGTGGCTCCTATTCTCACTCGTTGTCGCTTGTCGACCAAGTAGCTGGACAGCAAGTCATGCGCTGTTCCTCTGAATCATTTCTTCTTCAGCTTCTCTGTCAGCAGTAGTATACTCAGGGTCTCTAACACTTTCTTCAGGTCTATGAAAGTGCCCAAGCAGGGCCGGATCTGCAATATTGTTATGCGTAGTCAGTGAAGATTGCTGTCTTGTGCCCTGGTATAAGCTGGTTATCCTCGACTATAGGCATTTCACCACCACTTTGGCTCGTTGACGAGGTGGGTAGGTTTTCAGGACGCTAACTGATCTTCCTTTGTATCTTCAACTCCGTAGCCGGCCAAAGTACCGTCGAGTTCTGAGGCCCTGCTGCTTTTGAGTTCATATAGACAGGATCCTTTCTTTATCTGTTTGAGCAATTTTTGTTCGCTTGAGTCACTGGCGTACATCAGCTGTAGCTTCAGCATTGCTCGAAATAGTCATTGCATTTTTTTAACAATAAAAACAACAGCAGGGTGTCCAGCAACTGAGCATTTCGAAATTCCCTGAGAATTCCAGGTTTTCCAGGGCAATATTCGTCGTTTTTACAGGGTAAAAAGCCTAATATATACAGAGCGATTCTGTGGAAAGCGACGTGCCTAAAAAGTAGGCAAACGGGAAACGCCTGGATTGAGCAGATCAAAGATCGACGATTGGATTTTATTTATTACGTAATAATCTGCTCAATTCAGGCGTTTTCCGTTTGCTTACCTTTCAGGCGCGTGATTGTCCACATAATCGCTCTGTATAACCATTCTCAGTGTTAGATCAGCGCGTGCGAGAAATTGATTTTTGATTTTCGAATTTAAACACAAAACTTTGAATTCCCAGAACTTTAGCAAAATTTCCTAAGAATTCCCTGAGAATTCCCTGAGAATTCCCTGTCCAACGAAATTCCCTGAGAATTCCAGGTTTTGCAGGTTTACCCTGTCGCTGGACACCCTGAACAGGTATCATCGTAGAACAGCACTAATTTAGCTAAAATCTAAGCACGTCTGAATGTGTATAATAAAATATAGCACATGCATAAATAACTTATAGGTGAACGTGAGTCTCATTGGGATGTCATATATTTTCTTAAAATTAACTGGTTATAGGTTCCCTTGATGTAGTTTCGATCATCTTTGTCAAATAATACGTAGGCATTGTCACTGAAAATTCGGATAATGCTGTAGGGGCCTATGTTACGGATTATTAACGAAAAAAGGAAATCGTGATTCCTCGAGCAAAATAAGGAGACTTTTATGACACTAATAAATTAGTCTCAACGAATTAGTTATATTTGGAAATACAAGTGCTCGAGTTAATATCTGGAGCAACACTGATTTGTTTTTAACAAGAGTAGTTATTAGTAGAAGAGTCGTCCCGACTCTCAAGTGAATATAGAATTGACGGAAGTTTAACAGGTGTATTTGCTCTCATAGGGAAAGTTTGAGCTGTGGCTCGAAAATTGAATAGTTTGATTAACATTATCCGGTCTAACCTTTTGTCTCATGGGTAAACCACAGAAAGCCACAAGAGGATAGTCGAGCTCAATCAAATGTCACAACATAAGTTTTTACAAAAATCCTCCGAGGGCAGGAACCAGTAACAAGTGTAGGAATCAGGAATCAGGAATGAAGAATCAGGATGGTGTTGGTTAAATCCGGCATACTGCAACAGGAAGCGGTTGGAGGGATGAAGGGACCAAGGACTAGTAGGCCGAGCACCAAACCTCTTCGAAAACTTGATAAAACGACCTAGATTGGAGGACAAATGTTAGCTTCTTGAAATAATAATAAAGTCGTAAATCAAAGTATCAGACGTTAACTCGATAGAATGTTTTTTTAAGATATTTGATCAAAATAATTAAAAATGACGAATCAAATAATTATAGAAAATCTGAATGATCTTATCTGATGGGACGGAGAATCAGGATAGTTTGAGGATAGTTGCTGGGTTCTTGGTCTCGTCTGTGAAAGGTTGTTGAGCTTTATTTCTTCTTAAGGGTAGGAGATACTGAAAACTGCCAATTCATTGCTATTTTCAAATCACATAAACCAATAGATATTTTCAAATGAAATTCAACACACATAGTGGCCATCTCAAAACATAGAAATTGTGCAAATTTCAAGTCAATTGAAACAATAAGTACAGAGTTACTCCTCATAATGCTTCTGAAATAGCCTTTATTCGAAAACCTCCCATGCGTCTGAGTTATTCTTGAATCTTGCTGGGCTTGCACACACATATTTTAGGATGCGTAAGCCACAAACCCACGTCGGTTTTAATAGATAGCTACGATACTTTGATTTTGACATTTTTTTTATGAAAAAAAAAATATATTTTCAATTATTTTTTATCAAATTTTTTTTTGTCTCGATTCCCAAAATCTGACGTGGGTTTGTAGCTAGTGTGTGTAGGAACGTACCCTGAAAATTTGAAGAGTCTTCGACAAAAACTCAGACGCAATGGACTTTTTCAATTGCCAAGAACCTAGTTCTGAAATAAATCGCTTTGAAGTTTTTTTTTTTCGAATGATTCACAAAATTCAAGAAGTTCAAGATATAAATTATCACAACTTGAAGAAAATTCAACATATATATTTTAGCAGTTCGGTTGATATGAACATGGTCTTGTCGAGTCTAAGCAATTTGTTCTGCGGGCAGCGAATCATGCGGTTGATAACTTGTAAATCTGGTTCTGTAAAATGAATACAAACATTTGGAAGAATATTGATTCGCTATATAAATTTGAATGCTCATCTCTGGTGTAGTGTGTGACCAAAAACTTCAATATGATTTCCAACCGTAGAAAAACACATTTTGGAGTTGTTGTCTTATGGGGGTATACACACCTTGAAAAGGATTCTTTCCAAATCACTGCTACGCTCTGTGAAAACATTCCACTGACCTAGTTCTTTCCCAGTTGATTAGTGCCATTTTGATACATAGTTCATGATTTTCACAGGTTTTATGTCCTCCGCTGAACAAAAATTTAGTCCATCGAAGAAAAAGTAGTTGTCGTAGGGTACAGGTTGCTGCGTTGCATGAAATTTCTCAAAATTTGGAGGAAATATTCTGTATCAATGTAACTTAGGGGCAAACCAATAATATTACATGAATTCTATTTCAAAGACTTTTTCCTCCATCGTTTTGGAAAAAATATTTTACAATCAAAAATTTCTATGTCTAAAACTTGAATATATGAAATATTATTGGTTTGCGCCTAAATTACATTCATACGGAATATGTTGTTGAAATTTGAAGAAATTTCAAGCAACGCAGCAACCTGTACCCTACGACAACTACTTTTTCTTAGATGGACTGAATTTTTGTTCAGCGGAGGACATAAAATCTGGAATAATCATGAACCATGTATCAAAATAGCACTAATGAACTGTGAAAAAACTGAGTCACTAGAATGTTTTCTCAGAGTGTAGCAGTGATTTGAAAATAATTATTTTTTCTCATTATTATTTTTTTACCTCACGTAAATCACTCGAGTGTTGTAGCTTGATGGAGAACTGCATCTCAAGTTACTTTTTTTCACAGATTAAAAAAGCAAATAATAATGTTTTGAGATGGCAAACATGTGTGTTAAATTTCATTTGAAAATATTTATTGGTTCGTCTAATTTAAAAATAGCAATAAATTGGCAGTTTTCAGTATCTCCTACCCTTAGGTCGAAACCAGTTCCGCAGTTTCAGGCACATTCACTCACCTCCACCCAGAGTTTGCGTAGACTGTATAGGCCTAGCTGTGTTGATTTTTTCAGATAAAATTATTCTCAAGTTGTCTGCAGCTTGTGCTTTCAGACTAAGGATGATGCTCTGATCCGGACTCTGTGAATCATTCTGACCTGACACATCACTTGATGAAGAGTAGTACTATGATTCTTTGTCGTGTTGACCTATCGGATTCAATGAATCTGAGCATAAAAACGAAAATATGAGTCGTGACAATTGAATATATTCTTCAATTTTATAATAAAGTAGGACGAGCAATTCAATACCTTCATATACAGGGTGGTCCATTTAACTCTGTCACCGCGAATAACTTGGTTATTATTGATTCTACTGAAAAGTGTTATATGGAAAAGTTGTTGCATTTGAAGGGGGAACATGAGTTTTGGAAGTGAATGTCATCTGAAGGTCATATCTTGTGAGATTTCGGTATTCCTAATGTTTTTTTAAACGGGACTACCTATTTTTTTACTCACTATGAGGAAGCTGACATCGAAACGATTTCAACCATGTGCAACAACATAACATTCGAATGACTTTCGGCCCCACAATTTATTGAATTTTGCGGCAAAAATTTTTTTTTTCTTTTTTTTTTCCTTCATTTCATTGTTTTTTTCATTCGAATTCATTAATCCATTCATTTAAGAAACGTATCATCAATGCGTGTGCAAGTGTTGCTCCAAAAATCATAGGCAGGGCCAGGCAATTCCATCATTTGATCATAAATTTTGGGGCCGAAAGTCATTCGAAGGTCATGTTGTTGCACATGGTTGGACGCGTTTCAATGTCAGCTTCCTTGTAGTGAACAAAAAAATAGGTAGTCCCATTTAAAAAAACATCGGGAATACCGAAATCTCACAAGATATGACCTTCAGATGACATTCACTTCCAAAACTCATTTTCCCCTTTCAAATGCAACAACTTTTCCCTGTAACACTTTTCAGTAGAATCAATAATAACCAAGTTATTCGCGGTGAAAGAGTTAAATGGACCACCCTGTACATGTGTCGACAGTGCTGTCAGTGATTAGCTGGTGCGCATCGTTCGGTCAAAGTAAGATCCTGCGTGATATCTGTATTTATTTAAACGATGTGCCTATTCGCACGACAGATTGACTCCAAGACAGACACTCCAGACACTCCAGAGACACTCTAATAGAGTCACGCAAGAGTCACACAAAAATTTTAGGAGAATTGGAGTGATCGAATCGTTAATTTTTTTTCATAATATGAAACGAGACTGGGGCACTTACAAAAAAAATTATGAATTCCGTCCGAGAATCCGCCCACTAGGTGGTATGAGTGCGAGATGGATGATTTCCCTTAATTGTGAGCCTGGGTCACGACGCGAAGCCACTCACCCGTTGGTTCAGCAGTCCAAAAAAAGCAGTACAACATTTTTGCATGACTCTTGCGTGACTCTGTTAGAGTCACTTCACCTGTCTGAAGTGTCTCTCTTGGAGTCAATCTGTCGTGCGAATAGGCACAGTGTTATTTAAAATATCATTATTAGTTTTATATGTTCTTTATTTCAGCCTTATGATCTTTATTTTCCCTTTGATACAATGGAAAAAAAAAGCCGGGATTCTCTTCTCGCCTCGTGCCAAGAATTACAGGCAGACTCCTCCCCATGCGGATTCAGCCATGTCCATTATCAGCACGTGTTGGGTGATTGTTGGCCCGATTAATTTATCAATTGAATCTTCAGGCATCTCCTATATTTAACAGCCATATGACTCCTGACTAATTCCGGACTTTTTCTGATTTTCTGATTTATATATTTTTTTTACTTCGATCTTTATTTTCGATTCTTTTCATTCATTTTACGTAAACTTATAGCATTGTAGCGAACAACTGCCTGACGGTGCAGGACGGCGAAACTGGATGATTTGATGCACTTGCTTATTTAATTAAGTACACCACACACACACACACACACTTATTTTCGTTTCTCATTAAAATTGCCCCATTGCGAAACTCAAACAATCCTGTTTAAGATCCGAACGTATCAGCGATATACCCATCGCCTAATGGTGGATTCAGATGGGCGCGGAGCTGCGGAGCGCGGAGGCGCGGTACCGAATCAGAGATACCGTGAAAATGCGCTGAGCAGATTTCAGGCATTTTTATTGGGTATCGCGCCTCCGCGCTCCGCGCCTCCGCGTCCATGTGAATCCACCATAAGTAGTACCATGCGAAGATTGATAGGTTAGGGTTAGCGTAAAGTTATAATCTATCATGTATCACAGTCAGAGAAATAGTTTCGTTATACATTTTCTGACAACGGTTGTAAATTAATATGCTATTGAAAATTATCGTACAAGCAAACAATCTGACAATGGTTGCTCGGGGTTAACATTATGGGTTAGGACGGGCTACGACTATGGCGGTGCGCGTCTGCAAGGAAGACGGACGTTGCGACGTTGCCGTTCGTTCTCGCGTGGCTGCGCGCCAACACCGCCAAATCAAGACAGAAAATAAGACAATAAATAAGACAAAAATCAAGACAGAAAATAAGACAAGGAATAAGACAAGAAATAACATAAAAATCAAGATACAAATCAAGACATAAAATAAGACAAGAAATAAGACAAAAAATAAAATAAAAATCAAGACATAAAATAAGACAGGAAATAAGACAAAAAATTAGATAAAATTCAAGACAAAAATCAAGACGAAAATCAAGACAAAAATCAAGACAAAAAATGAGATAAAAATTAAGACAGAAAATAAGACAAGAGAAATAAGACAAAAAATAAGATAAAAAACAAGACAGAGAATAAGACAAGAAATAAGAAATGTATTTCCCTCACAGCCCGTGAGCGGCTTTATTGAGAGGTTGCACTGCAACTCAATGGCATGGTTTTGAAACACGCGGCGGGTCCGAGCTTTCGGACCATCGCAGATGATTTCTCAGCTGAGACTCCGGAACGTCCGAGTCCGGCGATGGAAGCCGTGCGGGATATCATATGGTCGTAGAAGGAAACTGGAGTGAGTGATCGGCGTCAAAGTTCTACGAGTACTCGAAGAAAACGGGGAAAAAACAGCTTCGAGAGTGGCTCAATAAGTCGGATTATCTAAGGCCACGGTGCATTGCTCGTAGAAGTCCACAACGGCCAGAATTTGAGCATAATAAGGAATATTGTTACCAATCCGGAATAGGTCAGTTCGGCGAAATGAATATGAACATGAATTCATTTGTAACAATTTTTTTTTTTTCAAATATTTATTCACATAACGAGAATATTCGATGAACGTAGACAGTCGCCTTCCTACGACGAACCCAACACAGGCGCGCACCGCGTGCGTGAGGCTCGTGCAGGAGGGAATGAGGTGCCAGCAGCATTGTATCCCGTCCCGAACGAGCCTCACGCACGCGGTGCGCGCCTGTGTTGGTTTTGTCGTAGGAAGGGGACTGTCTACGTTCACCGAATATTCTCGGTATGTATAATCGTTGAAATCATCAATATTAACAACATTTATTCTATACGTACAATCTGTACCCGACAACTGCTCGAACAGATTATAGGGGTGTCAGTCGAAAAACCGAAAGACCGGAATTCATAATGACAGAAATCCCGAAAATCGTATACCCGGATACCGTTACTGTCGAACAGTCATCAATCCTAATTTAAATATTCCAAGAGACCAAATTATGATGCTTTTGTATGAGGCTTATTTGGATTGTTAGTTTTCTGACCTTTGAAATATCGGAATTTCGCTAATTAATAATGTTGGTCATTCGGTTTTTCGCCCCCAACCCGAATATGTACAACCTTTTATATATAATGAAATATAGAAAATTTTACAAATAACTTATAGGTGAACATGAGTATCATTGGGATGGCACATATTTTCTGAAAATTGACTGGTTATAGGTTCACTTAATGTGGTCTAGATCATCCTTGTCAGATAATACGTAGCCATGGTTATTGAAAATTCGGATAATGCTGCAGGGCCCATAACATAAATGTAAAAATGTGTGTATAATTTCAAATATGGCATATAACGGGTAAGGTATTCTTGATAACACGTGCACTGAAACGTTGATTGCGAAATAGATTTTTGACTTGGTCAAATTTCAAATGGTCAAGGAGGAGGAGGCTGCAGCCGTACTAATCCATTGTAAAAAAAAAAATATAATATATATATTTCATTTTCCTATCCCTCAGCCAACGGACGTATAAGATAAAAGAAATTGAGCCCCCGGATCATAAAAGGGATCGCGCGGACGAAATCACGTAGAAGTATTGTCACTTCTGAAAATATGCCGATGAAAAAAAAAAGTAAAAAAAGGTCAATTAAAAAATAGTCACATGTAAAGGTGACAAAACCGCATATTCACGTGTTTTTTTTTTTTATTTTTGCACCAGTGGTTTTGTTATAAAAAATTAAAAATTGGAATTTTTCAAATGCTAAAAAATCGACTTTTTCCGTGTTGTTTAAAACTGCAATCGCTGGTACGCGAGAATTTACCGACGAAACGGAATGGACTTTTTTTTTTCACAATCAATTATACTCTAGCGATGCTGAAAAATCGAAGAACATACCGATAAATATTTATTCTTTATAAATAATTAGTTATAAACTTATCAGCGCAGAAATCCGCGTTCCGAAATTTTCGACCAGTGGGAAACTTTTTTCGATTTGCTTGTATTCAGAAGCAGAAATGAATACTTTGAAAACTCGGTAGGAATTTAAAAAATGTAAGTTCATTACTTCGCGATTTTGAAGATAAATGTTACAGACACATCCTGTTGATGTGTCTACTGGATAAAAACTAGGCTTTACAAAATCAAATGTTTGATTTTTGGAAATATGAATGAAATATAAATGAAAAGTCTTTCGGAAGAATATCGGAGATTTTCGATATGTATGACACCGATCTGGATTCGAATTATCTACCAATATTACCATTATTCACGGGCGTATTGGATAAAAGAAATTATTGTAAAAAAAATAACCAATTTTTTTCTTTCGCACAAGTTCTATCGAAAAATAATTAAAAATCATGAAATGATGTTCATAATCTTAATAATCGATAGAAATATGAAGAGTCTATGATTTTCAAAATTACATGCCGGATCAGTCAACTTCAGTATTGAAGGAGTTTTCGTCAACGTATATTCTCAAATTTTCATTCAAAAAACGCGAATGAAAGTTGAAAATATTTGTAGTTGAAAGAATCGATGGTGTTAAGCGGACGTGACAGAGAAAAACTAGGAAACCTGATATACGAGGTTGAGTTGGACGATGATCGGGTATGGAAACGGCACATGAACCAAATACGCGCAATCGGCGAGTGACACACCTTCGAAAAGAAGCCTAGACGAACCCTACGACGTCAGATACGAATAGATACGAGCAAAACCATATCCCAACTAGGAAATCACGACAGTCGGGCCACTGGAACCAACAGAGAACCTGAGAAGTAAACTATTTGTACAGGGAACGGAGAGAACGCTGATCGGAATCTAGCGCCGGAAGCCCCCTGCACAGCAGAAAAATAATTAAAAAAAAAAATAAATAAAGCCGAAAGCGTGCTACACGGAGAAAAATCCTGCTGTTCAGATTACCGTTCTCCTCCAGTAAAATTTTTACGGTTAGGGGTACTCTAGTTCGGGTTACAATTACAAATGCATACAGTCCCGAGTAAGTGCGTGAAAGTATAATCCACGAAAAATCTTAGGTAATGCCTACTGATGCAATTACAGCAGATTTGACTGATTTTCTAGTACACTATACTTGGTCATAATTGAGAGTACCGGTCAGAGACGAGCGTATGCTTTACCAATCCGTTCGGTAGGTTCTACTACCCTACCCGGCGAAACATATACCAGCATCGTCGGTAAGGATACTGATGAATCGGTATAATTTGCATGCGCCTCTAGTGATCGATACTAGTTCGTACTTCTAACTCGTGTTAGCGGGAATATCACTGAAATGCATGGTGGTTCGTATCTAGCTTCCCCAGTAAGGGAGCCGTACGGTCGGTGTATTGTAGCATGCGTCTCTAGTGACGGTTCATGTTTGCAGTACGTGTTGGCGGTAAGATTACCGAAGTGCATGGAGATTTGTACCAGCTTCTTCAGTACAAGTCACCAAGTACCATGAAATCGGTAGAATTCGCATGCCGCTACAGCGACAGTTACTATTTCGTGCGTGCGAACACGAGTTTGCGGGATAATTACCGCAGTGCCAGTTTCGATGACCGGCGAACTTAGTTTTTTGTACTACAACCGTCACTGTCTCATCAAACAGTTTGCAAACATAGTGTCGTGGCAACATGAGTGTCCAAGATGGTGGAAGTGTGTGCAACGGGTATAATCTACGTGTGCCATCAATAAATGGCTCAGAAACGACAAAATTATGTCAGGAATAAGGTATGGTGCCAGACTATGTGACGTCGTCCATGCAGTTGGGATCTGGTACGTATTTTATTAATTATCTTTACTCTCTTGCTTGTTTTTTGCCTTCGGTCTCATAGTTTTCACAATTTTACGGTACAGGCCAGTTTATTCTTCCACAACAAATGCAGACTCTGGATCGTGCCCCATTAGTGGAGCACCCGAACATTCAGAACCTGTATGAATAGGGACAACCTAACGAAGTAGGCCTACAGAATTCGGTGAGCGACAGAAGACCACAACCAACACAGCCACCAGCATCGCAAAGTGGTACAGATGATTGGGCCTTAGAAACAATTTGGAAGAATTGCTATCAACAGATCGGAGAGGCCGAGAATTTTTATACACCCATTGTACATTGGAAAAAATTGATTCTGCCTTGGTGTCGAGCATATTAATCGACAGCGAACTGAACGAAAATCCTGACAAAAGGTATATTTGTACAGAACTCTCATAATCAGTTTATCAGTTATTTCAACACTTCTAATTCATTGTTTCGGTTCTTGTTGTTCCAGAATTCCGAGGAGTTCTTTTTACTCAAATTGCATAAAGTGACTAACAAGTTTGCTCCGCGCTCAGCGGCGACTGCATACGTTCGGGGGCTTGTCTGATCGGCTCGAGCACGGAAGGCGTTATTCGATCCGGCCCTTCAATTTAGTACTTTTGCTTCCTATCAGTGAGTAAGATCTTTGATACAGAGCGTATAATGCGTATGTATATAACACCTAAACTGTGTGAATAATAATATTATACTAAATAAACGTAAACAATTTCTATAAATGTACAGAGTTATTATTTGCGTGTACCTATACCCCGCATATTACAGTTGATATTCACAGAAATTCTGGTAAATTTCACCAAACTCACACGTGCCTACTATCGGGCCGTAAAGTCGGGGCACCTGGTTTTGATACACTATATCCAAGTGAAAAAAAATCGCAGAGTCTTCGGATATGAATCATTTTCGAGCTTGTCCTATTCCCCGTTAGATCAGCCATAGACAATTGTTGTACGAGAATCAGGAGGGGAGTTATCGTTCAATGTATGTAAAAAAAAACGTAGTTTTTACACATTGTTTTTCGTAGCTTAACTTCAACTCATCGCCATTCTTCCAAAGTGGCCGGAAAAAATATTTAAAAAATCATGCACAATCTTTGAAGCCTCCTGAATGCAACGCTCTTTGAATTCTAGAGAAATTTCTGAAATTATGGTCACGGCAGTGGAAAATAGCCCAGGTGGTGATCTCGGAGACAGGTAAGAACAGAAGGTTCATCGATGGCTGAAAATTTAGAGAAAAATTATGGCAAGCAATTGCCATTGCGATTCAATATGTTCGATGTGTTGTTCAACAGTTATCGCAAAGTATTCATATCCGATGCGCGGCGCCCATGGCTGCAGGAGCGATAACTTTACAATAACTGTTTAACAACACATCGAACATATTAAATCGCAATGGCAATTGCTTGCCATAATTTTTCTCTAAATTTTCAGCCATCGATGAACCTTCTGTTGTTACCCGTCTCAGAGATCACCACTTGGGCTATTTTCCACTGCTGTGATCATAATTTTAGAAATTTCTCTAGAATTCAAAGAGCGTTGCATTCAGGAGGCTTCAAAGATTGCGCATGATTTTTTAAATATTTTCTGCGGCCATTTTAGAAGAATGGCGATGAGTTGAAGTTAAGCTACGAAAAACAATGTGTAAAAACTACGTCTTTTCACATACATTGAACGATAACTCCCCTTCTGATTGTTATACAACAATGGTCTATGGTTGATCTAATGGGGAATAGGACAAGCTTGAAAATGATTCATATCCGGATATTGTCCGATTTTTTTTCACTTAGATATAGTGTGTCGAACCCAAGTGCCCCGACTTTACGGCCCGATAGTATATGGATAGTGTGCCTATACAGTAATTGGTACTAAATATTTTGGTAAAAAGAATATAGTAGATGTGACGACATTGACTAGTAATTCAAGCTATACAGGCACTGGTAAATTGATCATTGATTTGCAGTAGCAGTCACCATATTGACTAGTAACCAAACTATGTAAGCGGAGTAAATGTGCTGTACGATTCGGTAATTCTGACTCTTGGGCCTGGATCCGTGAATTAGACATCAAGTTCTGAGTTTACCAAACAAATAAAGTAAAAATTACCGAACAGGCACACTATCCATATAGGCACTAGCCAGTTTGGTAAAAGTTACCTTAATTACAGTATTCTGGACAGGGGATTTTTCTCCGTGTAGTAAAGAACAACGAAGGAATCAAGTCAGATCCCTTGAACTTGCGCAGATCGCAGAGGAGTAGCAGGGACCCTGCACGGCTACAATACACGTAGGGTTATACACTATTACAACGAGAGAGAGAGAGAGAGTAGAGTAGAGTAGAGTAGAGCAGTTTATTTTATCGGCCATGGAGCTAACGCTCTCTAAGGCCGCAGGCAATGTGACAAGAAATCACAATAAATACAAAATAAAGCTTAGAGTCATAATATTACAGGTTGATCCAAAATATACTTAAACTAGTTAAAATAAGAATCGAGTGAGCTAGCAACAGAAGGAGACTCCCAATAGCCACTACGCAAGGCCGGGCGGGTCCGCTTCACGTTCCTCCAGCGCCATGAGATGACGAAAGCATCGAGCACGAAAGACAGATAAAGTAGGCGCCGACGTGACATCAGGCGGAAGCGAATTCCAAAATCGAATATCGTAGATTCTAAAACCGAATTAAGCCAAAAAAAACTCTACGACTATATTCCATGGGGAATACTTCATGGAACTGTTTTGAATTTAAATTTATAATAAACACTTTTTTGTTGATTTTTTTGTTATTTTAATTTTTTGTGTTTTTTTGCAAATTTGTCGTTGTGACATCGATACTGTAAGACTTACTGAAATATGTGAAAAAAAAGAGATACTTTGACGAACTGCTTTCTAACTTGGAGAGTGAATTCATATTCATATTCTACACATTTCGTAGCATGATAAACGGGGTCGACAAAAGGAAAGAAAAAGTAATAAGCCTGTACTCCCTGATAGTACAAGTTTCCAAAAATCCATCTAAAATTTGGGCAACACAAATCGAACGATATTCCTGGGTAATGCGAGTGCTTTTCGGCTATTTAGATTTGGAATAAAAAAACACGAATGCTAAACAACTTTTTGGCCTGTATTATATACGAAACTGTACATAAAACTACAGAATTGACTAATTGTTTACGTAAATTAAAAACAGATTACTATCCAATGAATATGAAAAATCTAGTGCAATGGAATCTTGAACATTCTGACGTGGTCGCATCCTTCCAAACGTTGGCACGCTATTTACCGACTCTGAAATCTGTAACGCTTTTCGATTATGTGATACACCTCACAATCGGCAATGTCGAATATCTCTAGGAGAATAGTTCAACTGTATACTCGACTGCCTACTTTGACGAAATCTCAACAGCAAATCTGATTCGCAAGCATCTCTGCAAATTTTGTACAAGCATTTCATGACTACGTAATCAAAATATCACGGTAAGACCAGGACCCGACGAGAGACCCCTGCACTAGAGCAGCAAAGCACCCAATAGCAACGAAATTTAAATCCGACCATGCCTAAAGACCTGAATAACTTACACCAGATGACAATCGAGCTAACGGAGCAGGACATAGTGAGCGAATCGTGGCATACTACAAGCCCAACCCTATTATTATCAAAAGACCACCAGGTGTTCGACAGCCTAGCTATAAAATCAGTAGCCAGAGGTTGCGCCAGCGGAGGATTGATTATTGCAAGAAACAAAAAATACTATAAAAATATACGGAGGACATATACAAGATCGACGAGTTCATCTCTGTCATAACTGAGCATAGGAACAGGAAAATAATCTTCGTATCTAAACTAAATAAATAAACAAAACACTAATAATAACAGGCACATAGACCCTGAGCAATTACTATGAATTATTCACAATAAAAACCAGATATTCAACGCGAGAGGACGAGACCTCATAGAGTTAACATTAAGGTACTAAGCTCATTGTTATTATCTAACCATCTGCCGGTGAAAGTTAGTTCGAATTTGATTTTGGAGTACAATAACAGCATGCCGGTTAAGTCTATTAAATGTATGTAAAATAAGAGCGAGCAGTTTTTCTACAACATGTAAAACTTAGAAGCGGTAATCGAGGTAAGCCTAGGTACAGTAGGGTGGCCGTTAGAACGGGAAAAAACATGAATTTTCCGTGCCGGCCCCCAAATCGACTCCAAATAAATCAAAACTCATCATGAGTATTCTTGAATAAAAAATTCATTATAGATTGCTTGACGAAATTGAACATAAGAATTGATTTAAGTTTTACCAGCGTCATACCAAAGCTTAGCTCTACCTTTCATAGCAGTTTAAGTCAAAACCAGTTTCGCAATTTCAGGTACATTTTTAATATCAATATTTTTATGTCGGTGCCTGATAAAAATACTGGAGGATTCCATCTTTGAATTGTGGTATTTTGATATCAATGTTATTTATGTGCCATCGCAAAGAACACTCACCTCCACCCACAGTTTGCGTGGACTGTATAGGCCTAGCTGTGTTGATTTTTTCGGATAACATTATTCTCGAGTCGTCTGCAGCCTGTGCTTTTAGACTTAGGATTATGCTCCGGACTTTGTGAATCAATTTGGCTTGATACATCACTTGATGCACAGTAGAACTTTGATTCTTTGTCGTGTTGATCTATCGTAGTCAATGAATCTGAGTATAAAAACGAAAATATGAATCGTGACAATTAGATATATTCTTTAATTTTATAATAAAGTAGGACGAGCAATTCAATACCTTCAGATACATGTGCCGACAGAGCTGTCAGTGATTAGCCGGCGCGTACAAGTGAGTATTGAAGCCGCCGCTTCGTTTCTGACTTTAGAGTTTTCTTATATAAAAAAGATAAAAAGGATTGCTATAAATCAATTTTGAACAGTTATACGTCCCAAAGACAAAAATGTACATCCAAATTTTTCATGATTACAGTAAAAATAAATGATAATTATTCACCTTGTTTTCCATTTCTTATAGAAATATCCCCAGATTCACTTCTAATGATCGAATCGTTCATTATTTTCACAGCAGATTCAGATGATGCATTTGATGATCCGGCAGTGGCAATAACGTAATTGTTATTTAGATCGTCTCGTTGCAGGCTCACTCAGCTTTTTTCCAATCCTTTTACCTGTGTTTTTTGTCACAGATCTATTACGTTTCTTTCAACTGACCTATCCGAGCTATACATTTCGTCAGAGTCTGTTGCAACATTTTCAATTTTATTACCCACGGTCCTGGTGCGATCACATGATTTGGGCGGTCGTTAATCCGTTGGATAATGATTTACTCTTAGTATTGGGCAACATTGTGCTGATATCCAATCGTGATTTATACGTTTCCTCATTCTTTTCAGATTTTGCCCTTCCTCGAGATTCTGAGTCAGTGGTGAAAGCCCGACTTTCAAGTACACGTAATTTGTTCGTATCTTCTTTGTATGTTGATATGAAAAAGAATAAAAAAAAGTCACAAATGTCTCACGCACAACAAAACAATGCATTATGTATATAGTAGTAGTAGGTTTTTATTGATGCTGCCTTGCGGCCTTACAATATTTGTTTCTCTTACAATAGTCTTATCATTGTTTACATTCTTGGCTTTCGCCCTCTTCACCCCCTGTCTATCCTTCTAAAGTCTGTATTTCATGTTACCTTATTGTAAATATACTTTATCTATATCATTATATTATATTGCGTACTGTGAGTGATGGAACTATCTGTCCTTTATACGTCTTTCTCCATTTCTTTCACCTGCACTCACTCTGTCCGTTATTTATTTTGTTATGTGTTTGCTCTTCGCACGTCTTTCTTCTCTGTTCTGTCTTCTCGTTTGTCTTCTTCGTGTTCCTCCCTTCTTTTCGTTCTTCTCCTCTTCTCACTCTCCTTCCTTCTCATCTTCATCGTCTTCTTCTTCGTCTCTTTTTAATTCCCTTAGCATATCCGCCAGTTTGTTTATGATGTCGTTCTTTTTCTTTTTCTGTGGCTTGTCTTCGCCGAGCTCCGCTATGTTTTCTTCTGTTCTTTCTGCTTCTGCTTTGTGCTTTTCTGTTTCTTTCTTCTTTTCTTCTTCTTTCTCTCTTTTTCTGCTGCCTCCCTCAGAGCGCAGTTGCGTTTGTATCTGTCCTCTGCTATCTTTGCTTTTCTTCTCCATCTTTTCTCTCTTTCCTTATAAGACAAGTCTTCCTCTATTGTGACGTCGTTTTTAATTTCAGCCTTGGTCTTACCCCTTAGCACGTCGTCTCTTTCTTTCTCACTCCAAAGTTCTACTATTACTGTTCCTGCTGATTTATTTAGGTCCATGCCGCCGCATTCCCACTCTCTTTCGACTTGAACTGCTTTTCCAGCCGCTTCACATAGAATTCTTTTCACTTCCTCTTTCCATTTCCTCGATCCGCCTATTCCTTTTATGACTACGTTCTTTTTCCTTCTTTCTTTGTCTATTCTTTCGGCCTCTTCATCTTCTTCTGTTCCCTCTGTCTTCTTGCTTTCTGTGTTCCTTTTTTCTTCGCATTATGTATATACAGAGCGATTCTGAGGAAACAGGTCACGCTAATAGAGGCTCCCTTATTTATTTTCGTCAATGACAACGCTGTCAAATACCACGAACAAGCGATCTACCGATATTTCATATGCTTATGACTGATATCTTCAGACGACGTAGCGGTAGCTGTCACGTTGTATAGGTTAAAATGAACTTTCATATTACAATATTGTGTAATTAATTCTAATATCGTTCATAATACAACGGTATACGATATTATTTCATAAATAAGTAGTGATGAGGTTAAATTGATTGCAGACGTCGATTTCTGTTTATTCTAACATTATTAGGTTATAAATAATTGTCTTGGTGAAATTCACAGATCTGGTAGTGATAAAGTTATTAAGTCAATAGCATACGATATTGATTCTTTATGAATTCATTCCAGGTGTGAATTTCTGTTTATTTACTACATTAGTTATAACCGAGGATTTCTTTGGTGACTGACTGACCCGTTGCATCTCTTCGACAAGTAGGGTTACGAACAAATCGATGTGAATATCATTCATCGAGCAATATCTCATCGATCCAGTGAAAGCTTTCCATCCTACGAAGCATCTCCGCTGAATAAAACTCTTCATGTCTTCTTAGCCTAATGAGTACGAAGACAGTCCTGCATAAATGATGTGTTGGTCTATCAATACGTGTTTAAGTTTCATCAAGGGATGAATGAATTAAAATTATCGTTCCTTTTGTAAATCTATTTAATTGAGTATTTGATTGCTGCGTAGAACAAAGCGTTGCATTTTTGTACAAAATACTCAATCACAACAAATTGTACGAATTTAATAAAATTCTTTGTTTATTCAGTTGATATTGCATAATCATATCAAATAATTAATGATACATGTGCAAGGACGCTGTCCTTCTGAAGAAAAAAAAAAATCTACAATTTAATAATAACTCAATAGCATGGTTTTGAAACACGCGGCCGGTCATAGCTTTCGGACCATCGCAGATGATTTCGCAGCCAAGAATCCAGGACGTCCGTGTCCGGCGATGGATACCGTGCGGAATATCGTATTGAAGAAGGAAACTGGAGTGACTTATCCGCGTCGAAGTTCTACGAGTACACCGTTTTCGCCACAATTTTTAAAGCATTCAATTTTCATAACTTGCTTGTCGCCCATAGTTTGTTGCATGGTCATTTCTTTAAAGTACTGCCCTAATTATTCTGGGATATCTAACAGATGTTAGAATGGGTTATTTATGGGTGGGATTGATCTATTCGGAAGAGGTGCTTCATACAATCATGATAGAACTTCACTTACAAGTAAGTTCATTTAATCATGTAATTGTATTTCGCGCCTCTTTCTCTAGATCAACACGTAGATGTTTATAGCTTACTACGGCAGATCAATGAATTCATGCATCAGGACTGTCTTCCTACTCATTAGGCTCAAAAGATATGTAGAGTATTGTTTTATCAGCGGAGGTGCCTCGTAGGATGAAAAACTTTAACTGGATCAATGAGATATTGCTTGATGAATGATATTCACATCGTTTTCTTCGTAACCCTACTTATCGAAGAGATACAACGGGTCAGTCAGTCACCAAAGAAATCCTCGGTTGTAACTAATGTAGTTAATAAACAGAAATTTACACCTGGAATGAATTCATAAAGAATCAATATCGTATGCTATTGACTTAATAACTTTATCACTACCAGATCTGTGAATTTCACCAAAACAATTATTTATAACCTAATAATGTTGGAATAAACAGAAATCGACGTCTGCAATCAATTTAACCTCATCACTACTTATTTATGAAATAATATCGTATACCGTTGTATTATGAACAATATTAGAATTAATCACACAATATTTTAATATGACCAGTTCATTATAACCTACGACGTGACAGCTACCGCTGAGTCGTCTGAAGATATCAGTCATAGGCATATGAAATATCGGTAGATCGCTTGTTCGTGGTATTTGACAGCGTTGTCATTGACGAAAATAAATAAGGGAGCCTCTATTAGCGTGACCTGTATCCTCAGAATCGCTCTGTATGTACCCCCGAATTTTTTCAAGGGTACCCCCTGAAAAGTTTCAGTACGATGAAAACAGATATTTTCCGTTCTGGCTCATGGGAGCATTGAAATCCGAAATAAGGGGAAAAAAGTATAGATCTTGATGAACTAAGATGAATACATTGAAAATCATGCCAGCTGTAATTTTTTCGAAAATTAGGTGAAAATCACTCGCCAAGTGGGAAATATCTTTTTTACTGGTACTCATTCTCTTCAGATGATGCACCTGAAAAAAGGGGGGGTCGGATTATTTTTAACCACCCAAATTATCGCTTTTTTCAATCACCTTTGAACTCTATGGGATATTGTGGCCAACTTTCGGGAGATGGTGCGCATCGTTCGATGAGTTCCTTAGTCAAAGTAAGATCCTCGCCGAAATAGTACCATGCCAAGATTTATAGGTTAGGTTTAGCGTAAAGTTGTAATCTATTAAGTTTCACAGTCACAGAAATAGTCTCGTTATACATTTACTGACAACGGTTGTAAATTAAGATGATCTTCTTCTTCTTCTTCTTGCTCCAATGGATATATCCCCTGAATTACTGTTCAGGGCAAGTACCAACAAATTAATATGATATTCAAAATTATCATACAAGCAAACAATCTGACAATGGTTGCGCGTGGTTAACGTTATAGGATAGGACGGGCTACGACTATTGCGGTTCGCGTCCGCAAGGAAGACGGACGTTGCGACGTTGCCGTTCGTTACTCGCGTGGCTGCGCGCCAACACCGGCGCGGCCGAACCCTGCAACACGTGTTTCAGACAAACTCGCCGGTTCTGAGCCAGGATATTGACGAGTAAAATAATTTATTAATAATTGTGTGTGAAAAAGTAAAAATTCCGTACAAGCAAGACTACGAGGTACCTATTACATGCACACGTAAGCAATATGTATAAATATTCATAGATATTGTGTTGGGACATCAGCTTTCATATCCTTAGTCTCAACTTTTTACAAATTTTTATTATAATTATTTCTTTCATTTCTTTTTATTATATCCCAATAACGGTTTTCGCTCGATAACTCCCCTGCTGGAAGTCAACGGATAGAATCTTTATCCACTTGAATCACTTTGGATCCTTTGGATAGAAAGGGATGAGGATAATTAATCTAACCCTATCAACGGTCTGTCTTTGCGAATCTCTTGCTATCTTCTTTTGAGTCCAAACTAGGGCCTATCCTTTCCAATCCCTAATTTCCTATCTAATCCTATCCATCGCCAATCCACGTGAATCTTCTTCCATTTGATTTGAATCAAAACTAGGGCCTATCCTTTTCAATCTCTAATTTCCTTTCTAATCCTTTCCACCGCCAATCTACGTGAATCTTCCCCTATCTGATTTATATCCAAACTAGAGCCCATCCTTTTTAATCTCTGATTTCTTATCTAATTCTATCCACAGCTTATCTATCTGAATCCCTCTGATGGTCCGCTTAAAATAAGAATCGCGCCTATCTTTGCATATTCCCAATTTCTTATCCACTCCCAACCATCTGAATCTCATTCGATGCCTATTTAAATTCAAAGTCCCGCCTATCCGTTTGCATCCCTATTTTCGGTCACACTTCTATCCACAGTCCATCTATCTAAAGCTCTCTGATGGTCTGTTCAAATTCAAAGTCCCGCCGATCCGTTTGTATCCCTAATTTCGTATCCACTTCTATCTACGACGGGCTCCGACTATTGCGGTGCGCGTCCGCAAGGAAGACGGAGTTACGACGTTGCCGTTCGTTACTCGCGTGGCTGCGCGCCAACACCGGCGCGGCCGAACCCTGCAACACGTGTTTAAATATAAATAAATATAAATAATATATGTATAAATATTCATAGATATTGTGTTGGGACATCAGCTTTCATATCCTTAGTCTCAACTTTTTACAAATTTTTATTTTTATTTCTGTCATAATGATGATATATTTTCTCCGTGGGACAATTAATATATTTTAACCCCCATTTTTTATACATTTTTTTTTTTTCCTCATGACAACGATTGATTAACCGATTGAAAACCATGTCTGGAATGCAATGACCGGTAATACATTTCAAAAAAAAAAAAAAATCCATCCTCAACAACGTGTGCAAATTATTACAGAATGTTCGGAGACCTCAAGTTAAATGGGTGTCTGAGTTGACAGAGGCTACTTCATATGTGTTATACAGTATTTTATTGTAATTTCAATTATATTTTAAATTTATTCATTCGTGTGATTATTCCTTCTACTACGCTGATAATAATACATTGCTACTCAGAACAGGGTGTCTTCTCTTCTTCTTTAATGAACAGCACTGCTATACGTAAATCCAGTGAATGAACGATATGAAAATGATATGTTATTTCAATTAAAATGTTTCTTGATAATACTAACTATAACTACCTACCGATTTATTTGATACCTACTGTTTATTCGGATTGGTCTGTTCATTTACTGGAGCGAAGGCTGTTTATTGACTGGGTCCAAGTGTTCAATTACTGGTGAAATTGCTATTTCAGTTTCGAATAGGTTCTTTCATATGGATTTCTGTTTGGATAACACGTTTCAACAAGCGATCCCAAATATTTAGGATACGATGTGTCGAATAGAACTGGTTTTGTAAGGCAACAACCATCTAGTACAAAGAAAACCTTCCTTAAAACTGACCGTACGCTTAATCGTTCATTCACTGGTGCACTCACCCTACTGCAAGTTTTAATATTCTGTCGATGAAAACAGGTGGGATGACTAATTTTGTGAGTGCCAATATAATACTAATGCTGTGGAGTACAGCATTGGACGCGGCAATGCGTGGCATAATAAGGGGCTCAAGGGTAGGAAATACTGAAATTTGAGGATAAAATTTCAAAAAAATCGATTTTTGTTTTTTTTTTTTACGGAAAAGTGTTCTTTGAACCCTTATCTTCACGTACACAAATCCTTAAACGGAAAAAAAATTTATTTTATTAAGCTCAATAAAGCGTATAATGCGTATAAGCGTTCCAGCAGAAGTTTTCAATTCCCCTATATTTCGGTTATTGCTTTTTTAATCTGTGAAAAAAAGTAACTTGAGATGCAGTTTTCCATCAAGCTACAACACTCAAGTGATTTACGTGAGGTAAAAAAATTATAATAATAAAAAATAATTATTTTCAAGTCACTGCTACACTCTGAGAAAACATTCTAGTGACTCAGTTTTTTTACAGTTAATTAGTGCTATTTTGATACATGGTACATGATTTTTCCAGATTTGGAAAAAACTATGAAACTAATCAACCGTAAAAGAACTAAGTCACTAGAATGTTTTCACAGAGCTTAGCAGTGATTTGGAAAAAATCCTTTTCAAGGTGTGTATACCCCCATAAGACAACAACTCCAAAATGTGTTTTTCTACGGTTGGAAATCATATTGAAGTTTTTGGTCACACACTTCACCAGAGATGAGCATTCAAATTTATATAGCGAATCAATATTCTTCCAAATGTTTGTATTCATTTTACAGAACCAGATTTACAAGTTATCAACCGCATGATTCGCTGCCCGCAGGACAAATTGCTCAGACTCGACAAGACCAAGTTTATATCAACCGAACTGCTAAAATATATATATATGTTGAATTTTCTTCAAGTTGCGATAACTTATATCTTGAATTTCTTTAACTTTGCGAATAATTAACAGGAATAAAAATTCAAAGCGATTTATCTCTGTACTGGTTTCTGGCAGTTGAAAAAGTCCAATGCGTCTGAGTTTTTGTCGAAGGCGCTTCAAATTTTCATGGTACGTTTCTACACACACTAGCTACAAACCCACAACAGATTTTGTAAATCGAGAGAAAATTACGGATTTGAGAAAAAATAATTAAAAATATATCTTTTTTTTTTCATCAAACAAAATGTCAAAGTCAAAGTATCGTAGCTATTTCTGAAAACCGATGTGGGTTTGTGGCTCACGCATCTTAAAATATGTGTGTGCAAGCCCAGCGAGATTCAAGAATAACTCAGACGCATGGGAGGTTTTCGAATAAAGCCTATTTCAGAAGCATTACGAGGAGTAACTCTGTACTTCGTCAAATACCTTTTACACAATAATTATTGATAAAGCGCAAAGAGCTGCAATATCATAGCTCAGGGAAAGATAGCTTCGAATTGTATAAAACTCATGGATGAACTTCTAGCACAATAACCCTAAATGAATAACCTCTCAAATCACTACACTCATTCAAGCTAGTTCGACTCCAAAAGATGAGCAAGAAACTGTTCAGACTTACAGAACTTGTTGAAAATAGTGTCACAAAGGAAGCAACAAAGTGAAATTCGAAGAGCAATTCCTCTTCTAATCATTCCGTCATTTGATTAATTACAATATTACAAATAATCTAGGGAATACTATTAGAATTTTGCTGCGTTACTTATTTCGTAACACAAGTTCAGAGTTCTTCAAGTTTGAGGCTCTTCGGGTAACCTTTATACAACAGCAAACCTTTCGAAGTCGCAATCATAGGCTCCGGGGGACTTCATCGTAGAGACTGCAGCATCATCGGAGGTTCATCGGGCCAGCTCGAACGCGTATAATGATTACAACTGTAAAGAAAGTGGTCGTGCCAACGTCAGAATTGTGACAGTTAAATCGAGAATTTTTACTGCATAAAATTTCAAAATAGATTTTTCTCTACCTAGGTTTTCAGTTAGTTTGCGTAGGATTCTAAGAGTATCGGTGCTTTGGACAATACTCTTACGGTTGACTCTGCGAATGTTTTATAAAACAGTGCCGTCGCAGGATAATCGGCGACATCTCTGAAATGGCTCGATTAGCATTCCAATTTCTCGACTTTCGGTATTCCTGATCCAACGTAGCTGAAAGATCCAATCTGTCCGACGCACCGCCGTCTGAAATGCACTCGAATTTGATAAAACTGTTTCTACGAAGCGCGCGAACACGATTTAGATTTCACATTGGCAAAAATGAAAACACAATCAAATAGTGTGACTTCAGGGCTATGTAAGTTGACAAATTCCAATGTTACACGAGCCGAACGAACTTGATTGTTGCACCCAGCATATTCTTCCTTTCTGACTTCGGCAATGACTGAGCTGTCATGTTAGAAGAAAAGCTTTACAAGTAGACCAGTACTACAGTGATGAAAGACGAGGAGGCTTCGAGGAGGCGTACGGATACCTAAAGTCAGTCGGCCGGTGGCAGCATTTCAGCGCTGAGTACGAGATTCTCTGTCAGCTCCTGAACTGCTCAGCCAGGCGATGCTGCGAACTTCGTCATCTATGAAACCTTGCCCAGGATCACTCTTGGCATAGCGATGCGCATCAATGTCCAGTTTCTGTGAGTAAATAATATTTTCTCATTGCAACGCCAACTGTAAAATGTAAATTTAGATAGAACCCACAGCATGGCACTCGGATTCGAGCGACTATTTATTCGTCACTACTATTTCCGCATGCCCTTCAATCACATCTTTTCGATGACTCTATGATTATATTGACCTATTCTGGCATTTTATCGTTATTTACATTTTCAAGAACAAATTATCACGTGCGATAATTGTGATTCACTTACCTCGGGGTAAAATCGGCCTTCCTTCGAGCTTAGTTTATCAGGAAAGCAGTTTGCCTCGTTGGTGTTCGGTTGTGGTCCAACGCTTTATTGGCACCAATACCAGGTGCTCGCCGAGAAAAACTTTTGGTAATATAAATATATAATATATTATAATATAATTTCATAAATCAAAGACGACGAAAAGGATTTTTATTATCAAGTTACGCTTATCTCGGGCAAGACCGAGATGCGGTAATTTCATCGCTATACACTTTGGTGTACCGGGACCTCGCGAATGTGAACGGTTCGGGGCCTAATCCAGCCTAATCTCGCAGACAGGGTCGTCGCATCGGATTTTCGTGAGCGCGGTTCTACGGTCAGCGAGAGCCACTCTCCCCGACACGCGACGTCAATGGTAAACTGAGGCGCCGGGCCAGTGTTTCCATGCGCGCGCAAGCTCAAGGTTCCGCCATAGGCCGCGAAATTTGTTTTCTGGGTGGCGTGTGTTCGTAGATTGTCCATTGTTGTTCGAAACCAGACGAGAAGAAGTAAAGAAGAAAAAAAAAAAGAAAAAAGAAACAGACGAGGAAGAAACTTTAATTGAAGTAAGTACAATAAATTTTTGCTAAATTGTACCTCAAGGTGATCCGTTTTTCATCTTCAATGTCCAATCCCATTCGTACTCCAAAAAATTTGCGAAAGTGAAGCAAAACAACTCGTAGAACCCAAATAAGCTCCATTATTATTTTTCGTCACAAGGCCGTAGAAAAAATATTATATCGCTTCCAGAGCTTTCGTTTATCATTTTTCACAAATATTTTATCGTTACTGTAATACTTCATAATCGGTATTGGAAGTACGAAGAGATCAGTCAAGTACGAATAGGAGCACAGTCCTAGGAGTAACTGCTCATTATTGTACTATCCCTATTCCTCGTCTCTCGCCGTCGTAGAATCGTCTATACTTTATATATGAGCAAGTCTGTCTACCAATTCCAGACATCGGATCCGGCCTCACCCCCTCAGATCTTCTCGCAAATTTTTCGAGCTGGAAGTTTTCATCGAAAGACAGCGTCCCTAATCTTGTCAAATTTTTATCCCATATATAATGGTGAAGTAAAACAACTCGTGGAACCCAAATAAGCTCTAAAAATATTGTTGTTCGTCATTTTTCCAAAACTTTTCTGGTAACGAATATGGGCACTTTTAGGTCCTCGGATTAACTGCTCATTATTGTACTATGTCCACTCATCGGTGCCTCTCGCCGTCGCGGAATCAGTTACTCTGTGTATGAACATGGAAAACAAGCCAATAGACGCGTAGCCATGCGACGTTATATGAATATGCTTTTGGGCATCAGGGAAGTTAGCGGAGTTAGCGGAGTTAGCGGAGAGTTACAGAATCGCAACCCAGATTCATTCACACTTATATTCTTAGAAACTAATTCGATGACTCCATCCTTTAAATTATACTCATAATCAGGCTTAGCATGTTTTTCTTTTATTTCGTTATTTAATATTACAGTAGTTTACGAAAAGTGATCAATTTTTTTTTTTTTCCATTGAACAATAATTCTAGTCAATGCAACAGATTGAAAATGATAACATAATGTCACTCACGCTCAGATATATCTTTTTACATAACAAAAGTATTCTTAAGCTAAAAGTATGTGATATAGTACTTGTTAATTCGAAGGCTGAATTATTCTCAATTCGAGAATAATTTTTCATTTCTGGAAGCAAGAATATTCTATTTCTTTATTCAGGAATAGCATTTTTATGTGCATGCCCCTTCAACTCACAAAATGTGGAGGTAGCACAACAGAATGATCACTATCAATGCAATAATGGCATTATAAATCTTCTGTCATATCTTATAAGATTACCATTCTCAGATTTTATGAGTGGTAACGGGAGCATGATCACTTTATTTTCAATTTTGATGAAAAAATAGTAGGGGAGACCGGGGACAAAAGTAACACGTCATGAAAGTAACAAGGCCTCCCACAACGCACACAATGAAATCTAAAAGTTGTGTTTTTCATCATAGTAAGCGTGTTCGATGCTGCTTCAGTTTGAGCTATCGATTGCACCCACGCGTGCAATTTACACGTTTTGGTGGAGATTTTGTGTTTTTGGCCGACTTGACTAAGTTTTTCGATACTTGGTATTCTTATGGAAACCTGTAGTAAATATGTAAATACTACCATGAATTTTTGCCAGATTATTCTTGAAAAGTCGCTTTATTAATGACTGCGTAGAAGTCCTATGTTCTCTTCGTTTTTCCGAAGTTATAATTTTTTCATTTTGGAAAATGAGGTTGGGGACAAAAGTAACATAACACTATTAGGAACCTATTGTAATTTTGTCATTGATCTTTAGAATGCCTCGAAGTTACCTATGATCAAAAGATTCTCGTGTTTGTGTTATTAATTTGTTAGTTTAATAATAGTCAAGAAAATAAATAATTCTTGCATAAATATTCAATAATTTGTTGATTTATTATAAATGAAGTTTATCTGAGGATATTATAATATTTTTTGCTTCATTATAATCAATTCCGTGAAGTACTGTAAAACTAAGTGAAGTTTCTGTACTGATTTATATCTGTTTGAAAAAAAAAAACGAAAGGAACAGATGTTACTTTCCTCCCTTAGGTATGGGACGAAAGTAACAATCGCCATGTTCGATTGAAGTGATTATAACTCTATAACAGACTGATATAAAAATTCTTCCATTTGGTTATTATTAGAGGAATGAATATACTATCTGAAAGTGCCATTAGATCTATTTCATCTTGATTGTGGAATTTACAATTGGGCTCTAAGTAAAAATTGTTACTTTTGTCCCCGGTCTCCCCTATAACTGAAAATAATTTGAGTATACATTATAACTGTAGAGGTCCCGGTTAATGTACAATATAAGACGGAAAAACTAAACAGTACCCGGATGGTTGAACTAGGATAGTTGAACTGTCTAGTAGAGCGTTACATTCCCGGCTGGGGGCTGTCTAGTTCGACTGTTTAGCGCCCGGATGGAATTCGGAAAAACTGGACAGTTACTGGTCAGTTTCCGTTTTCAATTTCTACGCGGGCTATTTTGAGTTATTTTTCACTTCATGCGCCCCAAAAAGTAAAACAAAATTTTTTCTTGGACGACCCCATTCGAAAAATCTGTAGCTTACTGTCCCGCCAATCCGTTTGTATCCCTAACATCGCATTTACCTCTATATACAGTCTATCTATCTGAATCCCTCTGATAGTCTGTTCGAATTCAAAGTCCCGCCAATCCGTTTGTATCCCTAATTTCGTATCCACTTCTATCCACAGCCTATCTATCTGAATCACTGGCCAAACAGTACTACATGAAGGTACTGGTTTGTCAGTCGTAATTCGATGATTTGAACAAATAAACTGAATCACTGATTGAATTAGTGAAATTTTCACTCTTTCATACCTAGAGAGTACATTGGATTTTTTTAATAATTACTGTAAATTGTTTCAACAATATTAGCTATGGCGGCTGAGGGTGGCCGTGTTCTTGTTTACCGACGAATCCTGAGGGAATTACGACTGCCCAACGACCATTTTCGGCTTGAAGAGAACTGTGTTCGTTGTTTGTTATGTACAACAGCATTTGTCGTATTGAAGAGATACGCATTCGAGCGTCACGTACGAACCCCTAAACACCAAAAGGTTCTTGGGATACGGAATCAACCAGTTTTCCCGAATCCACAACACCTGACAAACTTGAACAGTCGACACTCTGCGTTTTTTAAAGACTTGACAAGCGCATGCGTAAAATCAGATATTTGTTTCGACAAAGTTTGTCAACCTGATTTTGCCACCTTTCTCCAAGTTCATACACGACATACAATCCCAGATGCAACAACAATGAGCAAAACTTATGTGCCCATTATATATAACGAAACTTTAACGGCTATACGCGAAGAAATAGGAGATTGTCCTATTTGGGTTTCAGTGGACGAAACAATAGACTCTAAGCGTCGCTGCGTTACCAACGTTATTATCGGTGCATTATATCAAGACCGAGCTTCCACTGGACGGCAGATTAGATGTGGAGAAGTTGTGAGAGCAAACGCTGCAAACATGGCTGCGTATGTGATTGACAGCTTGAATAAGTTTGAGCCGGCAGGGTTTGAGCCAAACAGAGTTCTGCTATACTTGACGGATGCTGCTCCGTACATGAAGGCGTCTGCAGGAATTCTCGCACAAACATACCCGAAACTCGTAAACGTGACATGTTTAGCACACGCATGTCACAATGTAGCTGAAAAAGTAAGAGAGTGTTATGAGGAGATTAATGATGTCGTCGCTAGTGCCAAAGAAGTTTTCTCTAAATCTAAAACGCGTGCTGAAATCTTCAAGGCTGCGCTTCCAAATATACCTCTACCACCAAGACCGGTGACGACACGATGGGGCACGTGGATCCAAGCTTGCCAGTATTATTTTTTACACTACGGACGCGTGAAAGCAGTTTTTATGGGCCTCGAAGAGAACAGTGAAGCTGTGAGAAATTTGTAAGCATGTTTGGGAAGAGATGAAAACCTCGGAGAGTTGGAAGACATTGCTGCCAAATTTTCGTGTCTCGTTTTAAGTATCAAGCAACTACAAAAAAGAGAATGTAGTTTAGCTCAAACGTGCGAAAGGATTGCTGAATTGAAACAAGAATTCCAAGAAGATCTGGAGATTCATCAAGAAATCCGGGATAAAATTGTTCAGGTTTTCGGCGACAACGATGGATTCACGCAGATGATTAACATAAACAACTGCATAATCAATGGCAGAATGCAAAATTTGCCGGATAATTGGATCGATGATGACGCCCTCAGTATGAAATATGCACCGTTTACTTGCGCAGATGTGGAAAGATCGTTTAGCATATATAAAGCGTACTATCGAACCAACAGGCAAAGTATGAAATTCGAGTCCCTGTGTCAGCATATTGTAATTAACTACAATAAAGACATGGGACGCGAGAATGAGAATATAGAAGTGGATTCTGATGAAGACGAATGAAAGTTTTTCCCTTCAACGACAAATTTTCCACAAATTACCAGCAAGATAGTTCCACGGAAAGAAAATTGTTGCTGACTTGACTATGTTGAGCAGCTGGTATAGGGACAACTCTTTTTTTAAGAAGAAATTACTACAGTTTTAGTATATGGTACGCTTAATGAAATGGATTCTGAGCCGGATGTGTTAATTTTTTTATTTTTTCTTATTCATTTACTGTTATTCCCACGAGTTACGGTCACGCGAGGGAGATGACCTTTTTTTAAACTACTCCCGATTTTTCCATCTTCTATGTTATTCTCATTTAGTCATATAATTCTTCAATATTATCAAAGTTCCTACGTTCCCAGGATCAAAGTCACGGTCACGCGAGGGAGATGACCTTTTTTCAAACTACTCCCGATTTTCCCGTCTTTTCTCTCATTCTCATCTCTTCTCATTGTATTAATCACAGTTCCTACGCTCCCACGATTCAAGTCACGGTCACGCGAGGGAGATGACCTGTTTTCAAACTACTCCCGATTTTCCCGCTTATTCTCTTATTCTTATCTCTTTTCATTATATTTTCTAATATCAAATCAAAGTTCCTACGCTTCCAGGATTCAAGTCACGGTCACGCGAGGGAGATGACCTGTTTTCAAACTACTCCCGATTTTCTCATCTTCTATGTTATTCTCATTTAGTCTTATAATTCTTTAATATTATCAAAGTTCATACGTTCCCAGGATCAAAGTCACGGTCACGCGAGGGAGATGACCTTTTTTCAAACTACTCCCGATTTTCCCGTCTTTTCTCTCATTCTCATCTCTTCTCATTGTATTAATCACAGTTCCTACGCTCCCAGGATTCAAGTCACGGTCACGCGAGGGAGATGACCTGTTTTCAAACTACTCCCGATTTTCCCGCTTATTCTCTTATTCTTATCTCTTTTCATTATATTTTCTAATATCAAATCAAAGTTCCTACGCTTCCAGGATTCAAGTCACGGTCACGCGAGGGAGATGACCTGTTTTCAAACTACTCCCGATTTTCCCATCTTCTATGTTATTCTCATTTAGTCTTATAATTCTTTAATATTATCAAAGTTCATACGTTCCCAGGATCAAAGTCACGGTCACGCGAGGGAGATGACCTTTTTTCAAACTACTCCCGATTTTCCCGTCTTTTCTCTCATTCTCATCTCTTCTCATTATATTAATCACAGTTCCTACGCTCCCAGGATTCAAGTCACGGTCACGCGAGGGAGATGACCTGTTTTCAAACTACTCCCGATTTTCCCGCTTATTCTCTTATTCTTATCTCTTTTCATTATATTTTCTAATATCAAATCAAAGTTCCTACGCTTCCAGGATTCAAATCACGGTCACGCGAGGGAGATGACCTTTTTTCAAACTACTCCCCATTTTCCTATCTTCTATGTTATTCTCATTTAGTCTTATAATTCTTCAATATTATCGAAGTTCCTACGTTCCCAGGATCAAAGTCACGGTCACGCGAGGGAGATGACCTTTTTTCAAACTACTCCCGATTTTCCCGTCTTTTCTCTCATTCTCATCTCTTCTCATTATATTAATCACAGTTCCTACGCTCCCAGGATTAAAGTCACGGTCACGCGAGGGAGATGACCTGTTTTCAAACTACTCCCGATTTTCTCGTCTTCCCTGTTATTCACATTTAGTCTTATAATTCTCTAATATTATCAAAGTTCCTACGTTACCAGGATTCACGTCACGGTCACGCGAGGGAGATGACTACAAATTACTAACTACTGCCGGATCTCTCATTTTCTAAATAAAACATTCTATTCTATTACTATCTTTTCCTTTTATCTTGATTGCAATGGAACCAGACTACCAACAGTTCCGTGTGATTTTATTTTTTTTTTTTTTGCTTCGTTCGCAACTTTTCGGATCTGATCAAACGACTCGTCGCAGTTCCACATCTCTTTCACGAGGTGACTGAGCAAGTCGACTCGTCGCAATTTCACATCTCCTTCACGAGGTGACTGAGCAAGTCGACTCGTCGCAGATTCACATCTCCTTCACGAGGTGACTGAGCAAGTCGACTCGTCGCAGTTTCACATCTCCTTCACGAGGTGACTGAGCAAGTCGACTCGTCGCAGATTCACACCTCCTTCACGAGGTGACTGAGCAAGTCGACTCGTCGCAGTTTCACATCTCCTTCACGAGGTGACTGAGCAAGTCGACTCGTCGCAGATTCACATCTCCTTCACGAGGTGACTGAGCAAGTCGACTCGTCGCAGATTCACATCTCCTTCACGAGGTGACTGCGCAAGTCGACCCGTCGCAGTTTCACATCTCCTTCACGAGGTGACTGAGCAAGTCGACTCGTCGCAGATTCACATCTCCTTCACGAGGTGACTGAGCAAGTCGACTCGTCGCAGTTCCACATCTCCTTCGCGAGGTGACTGAACAGGTCGATGCAAGGGAAACCTTGTGGGAGACATTGTCAATTAGCCTCCTCGTGGCGTCTCCTGGAAATACTCGCGATTACCTGAGTAGCAAATAATTGACGTTCACACTGCACACATTGTGAAAATCATCATCGTAGCACAGTCTTCATCTAATACAACTTTTGGTATAGATACAGGCCGGTATTCATAGTCAGGTCTTGAGACCGGAATTCGTAAAGATGGTTTAAGTCGGCTTCATACACGACTTGATGGGCGGCGAGCCGGTCTTGAGACCGTCTAGAACCACGCCGGTCTCAAGACCTGACTATGAATACCAGCCATAGAGCCAAATATATACACTGAAAAAAAATTTGGGTGACTAGCCTTACTATGGAGTGACGCAGCAGCGTTAAACAGATACGCGCTGCGAACCTCCTTTTAGATCTGCCGCACGCCCTACTAGGGCGACTCAGTACACCTAGCCGAGCAGGCTACAGTCCCAGTGTATAGCACTGCGTTCATGGGTGAGACAGTCACCCGACGAAGTGTACCTATGATCCCGAAACCTGAGTAAGTAGCGTCTCAAGGCGAGAGAGTGCAGCGCCACTAGGGCTATATCGGCAGGGCGCCCAAATTTTTTTTCAGTCTAGCTTCATAAACCTTTATATTATGTTCCCGAATTGACAAAATACTGCGCCTTTATTTTTATTACTATCAACAGACAATAACCTATTGGTATAACAGAGCTATATTTTCAATACAATTTTATTCTTACTTCTAAGAAGTCAAATCCTTTTTTCAAAGCTTTCACGAGGAATTTTTTATTTTTCAAGAGTATATTATGTCAAAATTTCAAATCGATCCGATAAAAAGTTCAAATCGACGGCTCCGCGGAAGAACCATATATCTCAGAATTTGGTCGAAGAAGAGTATATCTCTATATACTACCCTAACGCAATGTAAATTCTCGTGGTTTCTAGATTTTTTCCCGATTTCTCGAAGAAAAAAATTTGAGATTTTTTTTTTTTTATTCTCAATAATTGTTTAAACTGTTATTAAGGAGGTATCCAAGTTCGAAGCAGAATAATGCGTATACTGTCTTCAAAATACAACAAATTTAGAAGTGATGGAGGAAAATAAAATCGGCCTACGGAGAGCACAGTTTTTGAGATAGATATTTGTTTTTTTTTTTAATAAAACTAAAGTTGAGTACATGCAAACCCCGTCGGCCGATTTTATTTTCCCCCATCAGTTTCAAAATTGTTGTATTTTAAAGACAGAATACGCATTTTTCTGCTTCGAACTTGGATACCCCCTTAAGAATTTTTTTAAAGGACATCTCAATAAAAATTTGCGAGAATTTAAGAAAAATCTCGAAATCACGACAATTTACATTGCGTTTTATGGGGAAACCGGCAATTTTGCAGTGGAATATCTCTTTTCACAGACGTCAACTGGTTTTAGCTCATGGGGAAAAGTTGTCGGTTTCAATATGATCTATATTTGAGCGAAGTTGAAAAAAATTCCTAAGCAAATTCCTACCCCGCTCTACCGTGATGATTCGTGGAAGCGCACCATGCCTAGATACGAAGATAGCCGAACGTACGCCTTATTATATGCAATTAGTGGTTACCAAGTCCTGGATGGGCTGTCTAGTAATAAACAATTGCCGTTTAATAACAACACCGAGGCCCGACAGCCAATCAAGGACTTGGTAACCACTAAGACAATTTCCGATTCCGACTCTCGGCCACCAACACGATTTATTTGTGGACGATTGCATATAATAGGGCATACGTTCGGCTATCTTCGTATCTAGGCATGGTGCGCTTCCACGAATCATCATGGTATATACCTTAACGATTTCGTCCGATTTTTTCCTCAAAATTCATAACAAAAATTTTAGAGGCCACCATTTTGAGAAATTTGAAAAAAAAAACTGCCATCAGGTTCAAGATAAACTATTAAACTAACCGTTGTTTTCTCATTTTTATTTTAGATGAACCACTGAGAAGTACGAATGGCCACCGCGAAGCACTTTTATAAGATAGAGGATCCCAATCGAGTTGATAACTTGGTCCAGTAGTAATTTTTTTTTTCGTTGAAAGTTTCGTGAAAATTACTCCAAGATATAGTTTGAAAACTTAGTATTATGTATTAAATAAAATATACTATACAAAAGTTCCTGAAAAATTATTGAAAATGTCTATTTTTCACACCTCTGACTGCACGTAACCCCTTAACATAGGTATATGTTACGCGTGATTTTTGTTCTGTAGGTTGCAAGTTAACGAAAAATTAGTAATAGGCCGCTGGCGATATTTACTGCGATACTTCTTCATTATGACTGCTTGGAGAAAAGTCTTTCGATCTTGTAGGTAGAGGATTATAAGAAGAAAGGTAAATGGAACTACAAGCATTATCTTTCACGCGGCTCACAGTCGTTACCCACACTGTTAAAAAAATTTATTTGATGCAAGAAATTAATTATTTGTCTATTATCCAGTAATTCGTCATTAGGATCAAGTAAATATTCTTGAGTCGAATCGATTATTCTTTGTATTGAATAAAAGTAGACGTGCACCCAGTAAGCTATTTTCTTGGTAGCAGTTACTTGGTTAAAATAATTCAATGTTTACTTGATCCTAATGACGAATTACTGGATAATATACAAATAATTAATTTCTTGCATCAAATAAATTTTTTTAACAGGTCAATTGCCCTTGAAAAACTATCATTTTTCAATTTGCACTAAATACAGTACAGTCTATGGTAATATAGTATTATATTTGCTATTCAGACAGTGTGGCTTTGTCTGAGGATTGTTTGTAATAATATCATTAATATGATACTACTATGAGTACTAGGGTGTCCGTTATTTCCCGAATTGACTTTGTCTACTTGGGTATGGGCCAAACTATTAGTTTATAGCCTAAAGACAATCATGCTATTTTTTTTTTTTTTCAAAGTGCTGTTAACCCCTGCCTGTAGGTCGATACTTGTCTCATTTGATTAACATGGGATTTTTGCCCTTTTTAGACTTTAATTTTTTTTCGCTTACTACTTCCATTACCTCATCAAATATTGTTGATTCTACTACTGTTCTGACCTCTTTCGATGGACATATTTTTACATTGGTGAAAAAAAAAAAAATTCATAAGTTTTGAAGTTTTTTTCAAAATTTATTTTTAGTGTATTTTTCAGTAATTTTCGAATATTTTTGGATATTTTTGAATTTATTGACTTTTCAATGCTTTTTGTTGAAATTGAAAAATATTCGAAGGATATCAAACAATATGGTAAAAAAAAATTTTACCGCTTCAAAACTCAAATTTTTTTTTCGATCAATGTAAAAATATGTCCATCGAAAGAGGTCAGAACAGTAGTAGAATCAACAATATTTGATGAGGTAATGAAAGTAGTAAGCGAAAAAAAAATTGAAGTCTGAAAACGGTAAAAATCCCATGTTAATCAAATGGGACAAGTATCGTCCTACAGGCAGGGGTTGACGGCAGTTTAAAAAAAAAAAAAAAAATAGCATAATTGTCTTTAGACTATAAACTAATAATTTGGCCCATACCCAAGTAGAAAAAGTCAATTCGGGAAATAGCGGACACCCTAATGAGTACGTACCTACGTATTTAGGCATACCAGTCGAACGAGTCGAAAGAAGGCTAAAGTATGACATACCTATATATATATTAGACCGGTTGTTTTTTTAACTTTTTTTGTTTTACCTCATACAATCTTGGAAATGTGAGTTTTTGGTGTAAAACGAAGCCTCGTGAAACCGGAGCCCGGTGGCTTAATTTTAAAAGGTTCCGCAGTCGGTCTGAAATTTTTCCATTTGATTAACATAGGATTCTTGCTACACAAACACTCCAATCAAAATATCTCGAAAACTATACAAGCTAGTGAGCTGTTCTTGGTCTCATTTTGTAGGTAATTGAATCCACTACAAGAAAGGTCTGACCTATGTTAGATCCGAAAATGGAAAAAAAATCATAAAAAATTTATTCATCAAATAAAGCTCAAGTTTAAGCGTCCGTAACGAGTACGAGATCAATTTCTAGCTCGGAAATAGATCAGACTTTTTCTGCAGAGAATTCAATTATCTACAAAATGAGATCAAGAATAGCTTCCTAACTCGCATAGTTTTCGAGATATTTTGATTAGAGTGTTTGTGTAGCAAGAATCCTATGTTAATCAAATGGGAAAAGTTCAGACCGACTGCGGAACCTTTTAAAATTAAGCCACCGGGCTCCGGTTCCACGAGGCTTCGTTTTACACTAAAAACTCTTTTTTCCAAGGGAGTACGAGGTAAAAAAAATAAGAGCTGAAAAAAAAAACCGGTCTAATATATATGAGGCAAAACACGTCAAACGTTCCCACCAAAAATTTTGTTGTGCCTGATCTTTTTGAAACTCTGACAATTTGCAGTACTAGTGGTCCCCTTCTAACCCCCTGAAACGGAAGCTTGGATACCCACCCGTTGTCCCGGTACAGGTACACGTATTTCGTCATTGCAGTCTGCAGGCCGTTCTTTGATGTATTGTATCTTTTCTCCTGATAGGCGGATTCTACGTTGTAAGGACGGTTTTGGAAATGGGTTTTCGCAATCTTTCGGTCTATCGAAAGGATTTTTCGATGAAAGAAAATTTAGATATTTTTTTTTCGAATCCAAACATATTTTCAAGTTTTTCTCAATATGCGACATTATCGTTTTTGCTCAAATATGTCTTAAAAAATTCCTTGTTCCTTACCCTTCAGAATGACACCAAGTGGAAAGTGGGAGGAACAAAATTTTTGGTGGGAACGTTTGACGTGTTTTGCCTCATATATATATATGGTATTGTCATGATTCATCAAGACTGGTGTATCGGATTCGCGGCAGGATTGAGTTCCTGGGCGTGCTGAAAGTATTGTTACATTGGGTAAAATCACCCTTATTCTATTTATCCTATTCGATCAGTATCTAGTAGTCTATATGATAAAAGACATCTTTTGAAGTATAAGAACCTCGATTGCTGCGTCAACAAATAATATTGTAAAACAAATCAGTCTTGCCTTAGCCTATCACTAGTGCAGACCAGTGTTTTCTGAATATTACATATATTTCTCTCGATTCATTCAATTTCGCTTTGATTCACTTTATTCCCCTCGGGAACCTACTATTAACTTATTATTTTCAACACATTTTGCAACAGTATTTTAGATAATTTTTTTATTTCTAGCTACACTTCGACACTACGACAGATGTGACAATCTTTTAATGATTTTTTTTGGTGGAACAGTGATAGAAGGATTTGTTAATATTTAATAATTTTTATGTTCTGATTTTTTTCCTGTAATTATCAAAAGCCAATCAAGTGAGCGAGCGTAGAGAGTAAACGAGTACAAGACTGGGGCCGTTTCAGAGTTCCGAATCTTTAAAGCTCCGAACGGTCAAAATTCCGAATTTATTCTCAACGATTTCGAAATTTCCAGAAAGATTAGGGTTTCGAAAATTAGAATTTCGAATGGTCAAAATGCAGATAGCTCAAGGCTCCGACAGTCCGATGTTCCGAAAGTCCAAAACTCCGACAGTTTGCAATTCCGAAACATCGAACGTGTTCTTAACGTGTTGATTAAACGACGCGCGACGGCTTGATTTTCGATAGTTTCGAAGTCTTGACCTTTCGGAATTTTGAACCTTCGGTGTGCTGCGATTCGGAATTTGTCAATTCGGTTACATAGACTTTCGGTGAAATACCCTTTCTGAAAACTGTGAGGTCGTTGCATTAAAATTCCGAAATTTGACCGTTCGGAGCTTTGAAGATTCGGAACTCCGAACCGGCCCCACAAGACTATTCCGTTTTCTGTTTTTCTGTTGTAAACTTTTGTTGTACAGAAGACACGTAGTTGGCAATTGTATCTGATTTCAATCCTTTTGTAAGTAGACATTTTTATAGTACCACTTTTGTCGAGGATGAATTTTTATGGAGGGATTGTTTGGCGGGGTTGTGACCACATTATTAAATAGAACGTGTATTTTGGTAAATCTCTTTTATTTTTAAAAATTGAAAACCAGGTTCGGCCAACCACCCTTGCCTCCCCTGCCGCCGCCGCCTCCCCTGCCGCCCTTCCCTCCGCCCTTCTTTCCATCGTCCTTTCCGCCACCCTTCTTTGCCTTCTCCTTTTTGCCCTCGTCCTTGCCTTCGTCCTTCTTCTCGGCTCCCTTCTGCTCCTCGTCCTTTCTGCCGCCCCCCTCGCTGCTGTAGCGTGGCGGACCGCTGGCAAACTTCCGGGCCGACCAATTCCAGCTGGAAGAGATATGATTTTCAATAATAGTAGAACAACACCGTAAACCAAAAAACAATCAACCAAAAACCTTCTCAACAACAATTTTCAAACGAGCGATCGGCTTTTTACTAGGGCGCTCCAATCTTTCTAATTAC
Source organism: Tenthredo livida (assembly GCA_963992785.1). Taxonomy (NCBI): domain Eukaryota; kingdom Metazoa; phylum Arthropoda; class Insecta; order Hymenoptera; family Tenthredinidae; genus Tenthredo; species Tenthredo livida. The sequence continues at coordinate 13,386,065 of OZ023072.1, read as the reverse complement.
ACGGTCCGACAAATTCAGGTCAATTTTAGGGCGAGAAATGAAACTTACGCCATTCGATAGATTTTGTCACGCTGAATCCAACGGCGTTTATGAAATTTCGCTAGGACATCTAGTTTTCGAGAGAAAAATTGTTAAAGTTGCGTAATCGGCTTAAAATGGCATTCTTCAAACAATTTTAAGTCAACGAATGTTAGACGGAATTGAATGAGAAAAATGACAGAATCTAGTTAAAGGATTATTCTATCCGATCAAATACACGCCAATCAAATGCGTGACGTAGTTTTGCTGGGAAAAAAAAACATATAAATCATCGACTTCTGATTGTTCACTTATAAGGGAATAGCCGAGCGGACTCGCATTTTAGTCGAGTAATATGCTTCTCTAAAATTCTGTCGGATTGGTGCACGGCCGTGTACGCGAGAAAAAAATGTGTCGCACAGTTAGTCGCATACTCACACCTGATCCCGCTCGTACCGACGTTGCTGCCTCGGCGTGGACCGGCTTCTGTCGCATGACTGTAAGTGGGTAAAATATTATCGTGAAATCTTTGAAATCGTGACATTTGGTAAATAATTGCAATAACCATGTACACTGCTCAAATCAGCGCCGGCAAGTTATCAATTTCCCGTGTGTGGAACAGTTCACCATCGCGGGAGGGGGGTATTAGAACTTTACAAAATTTTATTCTTTTTAGACTTTATTTCGGGTCAATGCAAAGGTCGCAATCCCTACTTTTCAACAAATCATTAACTATCTCATTCGCGTTTGGACTATGTCATCTCGGGGTAAACCCGCCGAATAGCAATGATATTCAACCTTTTCTGAGTCAATATAGTTGATTTCAAGTCTCATGACCACAAATTGGACTTTTGTCGACTCGCGATTTCAATTGTACTCAAATTTGTAGTCTAAATTGATAAATTTTGGTGCATCACAATCGATTTCGCGTGTGGTTTTACCACACACTGGAAATCTCGAGTATGGTCATCCCCTTAACACCACACTATACTTGCCGGCCTCGTACCTTAAGAGCTTTGTGCTCCGAAACAAATATGGGCAATTCCACCTCAAATCGGCCAATTTTGGGTGTTTTTTGACCTCGTACTTTTTAAATCGACTTAAATTTTTGTTACGTGTAATCTACGTCAAAAAAGTAGACCCGTATTTTGTCGTTGGTAAAAAAAAATTTTTTTACGCTAGTTATGAATTATCGCATTTTACTGTAAAAGTGGCGCGGGTGGCTTTAACAATTGATATCTCGGGTCCCCTTCGACGTAGAGAAATGTTCAAAAACGAGTTTTAAAGGCGATGAAAGACACTTTCCGATAAAAACTGTCATCTTTTCGAAAAATGTAATTTTGTTATATTTATGAGCAATCAAAATGTTTATCGATTTTTTTCGCAAACTTGGTCGATTTTTTAAGTTCTAAAAAAAATATCATGGCATTCCTTATTCGATTCTGAAGATGGAGAATTTTTTAAATTGATGAAGCGATTTTTCTAAATTTTTTTTTTACAATTATTTGTCCGGCGCTGCGTCAGGTTGCCGCGCCGCGCGCCTCGCATGACTATAAGCATGGATGTCTGTTTGTATAATAAGGGAATATTCTTTGATTTGTCGGATTGTCTTGGCCTTTTTAATTATGGTCTCAAAAATTAAGTTAATACGACATAACATGTACCGCTTTTCGATCGCGCTGCCGCCTCTCTCGCTCCTCTCTATCTATCTTGTCTCCGTCCCGCTTATTCTTTGTTCTCGTCCGCTCCTCTCTCGCTTGCTTGTCCTTCTCCCGCTCTTTTTTTTCGCGCTCGGCTCTCTCCTCTCTCTCCCGCTCCTCTCTCGCTTGCTTGTCCTTCTCCCGCTCTTTTTTTTCGCGCTCGGCTCTCTCCTCTCTCTCCCGCTCCTCTCTCGCTTGCTTGTCCTTCTCCCGCTTTTTTTTTTCGCGCTCGGCTCTCTCCTCTCTCTCCCGCTCTTCTCTCGCCAGCTCTGCTGCCTCTCGCTCCCTCATTGCCTGCTCCACTTTCTCCCGCTCTTCTCTCGCCAGCTCCTTTTCCTCCCTCGCCTTCTTCTCATCCTTCGCCTCTTGTACCAACCTGAGCAGATCAGCCAGCGCTGCCTCAGACTGCTCGCGCACCGCCACCAACCTCGCCAGCTCCGCCGCCACCATCTCTTCATTGGTCATTTTCTGATTGGGACACGAATTATATAGTGCTCGATTATGCGATCGACCGGATGAGTACGGAAGAGTACCCAAAAAGTGTACGAAATAAAACAAAAAAGATATTCGTTGAATCTCAACGAACTGAAAGATATTTTTGCAACACCTGTTCCGGAAGTTTGATTTTCGAGACCTGTGTAGCCTGCGTAAAGTATCTGATTTCGTAAAAGTGGAGAAAAGAATAGTTATCGCGGACGCGCACGTCGCAAAATATCTATTTTACGCACTAGTTAGGGTGTCTACAGACTTCTGATTTCTAAATTCCATGCCATTTCCAGGATTTTCAGGTTTACGATTACTAAAATTCAAGGCTACTTGAATATACTATCCTACGAACAACTACAGAATCGATTGTGAATAAGTTATAGCATTTTTGGAAACCAGCATTTTTTTGTTATTATCGAACTCATCTTCTACCTTTCAACTATATTTTCGATCGCGGAATTGAAAAAAAGAACTCAATAGGTACATGTCGGAAAAAAAGTCGGAAGCAAAAAAATTTCAAGGATTTAATAAATTTCCATGCTATTTCCAGGATTTCAAGGCTCTAGAAAAATTCCAGGCCAATTCCAGGCTTTCCAGGAATTCCAGGACCTGTAGACACCCTGCTAGTGTTACGGAAGCGGGCAGTAGCAATGTGAGATGTTGATTAAATAATCTGTCTCTCAAATCAAATTTTCTCCGCAGGGGATTACAAAAGACATCGCTCTTGATATACGTGCGGATACAGGCAATACACTGTAAAAAATGATTGTGAATTTACAACATATTTACTAAACAAAAGTTTAGCAAAATTACAAATGTGGCGTAGCAAAAGTGAATTGCTACGCTTGTTCTATAATATTACAAATAAATTCTAGATTTTGATGAACTTCCGTAGGAAAAATGACAAAATTGTATTTGAATTCGCTCAATTGTTTAGTAAATTTGAAGTATTTGTGAAATAATTTTACAGGAAATATCTTGTCAATTCACTACTCATGTATCTGCCAAAAAACTTCCAATACGCCACCAATACGTGTAGGAAGTTTCACACAGAAATTTTCAACAGTGTATCTGTATCGTGTCATTACGGCAGATGTCGGATATTGCCTACCTTTCGCACTTGTATCACAATATATACTATTGGAGGTCGCTACCGGAGTTCGACAGTATTTTATTTCGCTACTCCGGAATCTTTTCATGCATTATCACTTCGCAACTGTTCGTAGGCACTTCGAATAACTGAGAAGTGAAGAAAAAAAGCAATGCTCCGGAAACTTTCCTGATGCCCCAAAGAGTATTTATATAACGTTTATTTCTGTGTTTTTGTTTGGCACTATAGGTACAATTTTTTTAAAGAAGACTAGGTTTTTATTGTCTGAAAACATCTCACGACGTTTTCGGTTCGCTACACCGGGCTACACTCGGTGTAGCCAAACATTCCCGATCGGCTCCGAAATATTCAGATCATTGCCGAAGCTCCGAATTTCAAAAAGCAAATAGCGCGCGTGTTGTTCTCTGCTTATAATTTACACCGCAGCATAATGAAATTCGGAGCTTCGGCAATGATCTGAAAATTTCGGAGCTGATCGGGAATGTTCGGCTACACCGAGTGTAGCCCGGTGTAGCGAACCGAAAACGTCATCAGCTTTCGCAAAAAAATATTTGTTCCTCGTTCATGCTTGTGAAAATCTTTGAAAATTGAGCTGTTGAAATTGAGCTGTTTATATGCCGTTGCCCAAATTTGAAAAATTTCTTTAATATTTTTTAGAAAAGTTGAGAAAATTTTCCATAATACACGTAATTTTCAAGGTGGTATCTCGATAAACACACGAGAAATGAAGAAAAGTGAATAAAATTCCAGATTAATTTCATATACCTATTTTATGTTATAATGTAAAAAGTACGAGCAATATAATATATAACATATTATATATTATATTGTTGGAAATAGCGATTGGATCAAGTATTCAAGCCTGATGTACCGGGTGCAACTTGATGTTGTGTCGCCGCTTCACCAGGTGATTCTACAGCTCTAGATCGGCGAGGATATGTAAAAACTTCGCACCACAAAACTCTCCTTGGCAAGGTGAATTTTTTTTATTGTCTGTAAAAATCCTACTAATTCCGTAAAACAAAAGTCTCTGAGGAACCATGAATCGCAATCGAGCCCATCTTATCGAAAAATGAGTCCAAAGTTTGGAAAATGCCTCAAATTCTTAGAGACAAATTAAAACTTCGCACGCATTTTCTGATGATACGGGTTCGATTGCGACCCGTGGTTGCTCAGAGACTTTTGTTCGTCTGAATTAGTGGGATTTTCACAGACAATAAAAAAAGTTGACCTTGTCGAGGACAGTTTTGCGGCGCGAAGTTTTTACATATCTTCGGCAATCGCGAGCTCTAGAATCATCGAGTTCCACCCTTTACGATTGTTTACTCCGGAAGCTTGTTTGTGACAATCTAAAGGAATGTTTATTTTATAATATGATATCTGTAATATTTCTATGAACATCAGTGCAAGTGTATATAGAGAATATTGAAATATTTTTTAAATTTGGGCAACGTGAAAAAAAAAGTTTCAATAGCTCAATTAGAGCTTTCAACAAGCATAAACAACCAAATAATTTTTTTGGAGCTGCAATTTTTTTACGCAAAAAATTTTTTTTTTAAAGATAATAAATAGTGGCAAAAGAAAAGAAAAAAAAAGGATAAAACAAGAATCATAAAACTATATGGAATACGCCATACAATAACTTGGAAAATGAAAGAGATAAAAATTTGACAAAATTAGGGATGCTGTTTTTCGATAAAAACTTCCAGCGCGAAAAATTTGCGAGAAGATCTGAGGGGGTGAGGCCGGATCCGATGTCTGGAATTGGTAGACAGACTTGCTCATATACAAAGTATAGACGATTCTACGACGGCGAGAGACGAGGAATAGGGATAGTACAATAATGAGCAGTTACTCCTAGGACTGTGCTCCTATTCGTACTTGACTGATCTCTTCGTACTTCCAATACCGATTATGAAGTATTACAGTAACGATAAAATATTTGTGAAAAATGATAAACGAAAGCTCTGGAAGCGATATAATATTTTTTCTACGGCCTTGTGACGAAAAATAATAATGGAGCTTATTTGGGTTCTACGAGTTGTTTTGCTTCACTTTCGCAAATTTTTTGGAGTACGAATGGGATTGGACATTGAAGATGAAAAACGGATCACCTTGAGGTACAATTTAGCAAAAATTTATTGTACTTACTTCAATTAAAGTTTCTTCCTCGTCTGTTTCTTTTTTCTTTTTTTTTTTCTTCTTTACTTCTTCTCGTCTGGTTTCGAACAACAATGGACAATCTACGAACACACGCCACCCAGAAAACAAATTTCGCGGCCTATGGCGGAACCTTGAGCTTGCGCGCGCATGGAAACACTGGCCCGGCGCCTCAGTTTACCATTGACGTCGCGTGTCGGGGAGAGTGGCTCTCGCTGACCGTAGAACCGCGCTCACGAAAATCCGATGCGACGACCCTGTCTGCGAGATTAGGCTGGATTAGGCCCCGAACCGTTCACATTCGCGAGGTCCCGGTACACCAAAGTGTATAGCGATGAAATTACCGCATCTCGGTCTTGCCCGAGATAAGCGTAACTTGATAATAAAAATCCTTTTCGTCGTCTTTGATTTATGAAATTATATTATAATATATTATATATTTATATTACCAAAAGTTTTTCTCGGCGACCACCTGGTATTGGTGCCAATAAAGCGTTGGACCACAACCGAACACCAACGAGGCAAACTGCTTTCCTGATAAACTAAGCTCGAAGGAAGGCCGATTTTACCCCGAGGTAAGTGAATCACAATTATCGCACGTGATAATTTGTTCTTGAAAATGTAAATAACGATAAAATGCCAGAATAGGTCAATATAATCATAGAGTCATCGAAAAGATGTGATTGAAGGGCATGCGGAAATAGTAGTGACGAATAAATAGTCGCTCGAATCCGAGTGCCATGCTGTGGGTTCTATCTAAATTTACATTTTACAGTTGGCGTTGCAATGAGAAAATATTATTTACTCACAGAAACTGGACATTGATGCGCATCGCTATGCCAAGAGTGATCCTGGGCAAGGTTTCATAGATGACGAAGTTCGCAGCATCGCCTGGCTGAGCAGTTCAGGAGCTGACAGAGAATCTCGTACTCAGCGCTGAAATGCTGCCACCGGCCGACTGACTTTAGGTATCCGTACGCCTCCTCGAAGCCTCCTCGTCTTTCATCACTGTAGTACTGGTCTACTTGTAAAGCTTTTCTTCTAACATGACAGCTCAGTCATTGCCGAAGTCAGAAAGGAAGAATATGCTGGGTGCAACAATCAAGTTCGTTCGGCTCGTGTAACATTGGAATTTGTCAACTTACATAGCCCTGAAGTCACACTATTTGATTGTGTTTTCATTTTTGCCAATGTGAAATCTAAATCGTGTTCGCGCGCTTCGTAGAAACAGTTTTATCAAATTCGAGTGCATTTCAGACGGCGGTGCGTCGGACAGATTGGATCTTTCAGCTACGTTGGATCAGGAATACCGAAAGTCGAGAAATTGGAATGCTAATCGAGCCATTTCAGAGATGTCGCCGATTATCCTGCGACGGCACTGTTTTATAAAACATTCGCAGAGTCAACCGTAAGAGTATTGTCCAAAGCACCGATACTCTTAGAATCCTACGCAAACTAACTGAAAACCTAGGTAGAGAAAAATCTATTTTGAAATTTTATGCAGTAAAAATTCTCGATTTAACTGTCACAATTCTGACGTTGGCACGACCACTTTCTTTACAGTTGTAATCATTATACGCGTTCGAGCTGGCCCGATGAACCTCCGATGATGCTGCAGTCTCTACGATGAAGTCCCCCGGAGCCTATGATTGCGACTTCGAAAGGTTTGCTGTTGTATAAAGGTTACCCGAAGAGCCTCAAACTTGAAGAACTCTGAACTTGTGTTACGAAATAAGTAACGCAGCAAAATTCTAATAGTATTCCCTAGATTATTTGTAATATTGTAATTAATCAAATGACGGAATGATTAGAAGAGGAATTGCTCTTCGAATTTCACTTTGTTGCTTCCTTTGTGACACTATTTTCAACAAGTTCTGTAAGTCTGAACAGTTTCTTGCTCATCTTTTGGAGTCGAACTAGCTTGAATGAGTGTAGTGATTTGAGAGGTTATTCATTTAGGGTTATTGTGCTAGAAGTTCATCCATGAGTTTTATACAATTCGAAGCTATCTTTCCCTGAGCTATGATATTGCAGCTCTTTGCGCTTTATCAATAATTATTGTGTAAAAGGTATTTGACGAAGTACAGAGTTACTCCTCGTAATGCTTCTGAAATAGGCTTTATTCGAAAACCTCCCATGCGTCTGAGTTATTCTTGAATCTCGCTGGGCTTGCACACACATATTTTAAGATGCGTGAGCCACAAACCCACATCGGTTTTCAGAAATAGCTACGATACTTTGACTTTGACATTTTGTTTGATGAAAAAAAAAAGATATATTTTTAATTATTTTTTCTCAAATCCGTAATTTTCTCTCGATTTACAAAATCTGTTGTGGGTTTGTAGCTAGTGTGTGTAGAAACGTACCATGAAAATTTGAAGCGCCTTCGACAAAAACTCAGACGCATTGGACTTTTTCAACTGCCAGAAACCAGTACAGAGATAAATCGCTTTGAATTTTTATTCCTGTTAATTATTCGCAAAGTTAAAGAAATTCAAGATATAAGTTATCGCAACTTGAAGAAAATTCAACATATATATATATTTTAGCAGTTCGGTTGATATAAACTTGGTCTTGTCGAGTCTGAGCAATTTGTCCTGCGGGCAGCGAATCATGCGGTTGATAACTTGTAAATCTGGTTCTGTAAAATGAATACAAACATTTGGAAGAATATTGATTCGCTATATAAATTTGAATGCTCATCTCTGGTGAAGTGTGTGACCAAAAACTTCAATATGATTTCCAACCGTAGAAAAACACATTTTGGAGTTGTTGTCTTATGGGGGTATACACACCTTGAAAAGGATTTTTTCCAAATCACTGCTAAGCTCTGTGAAAACATTCTAGTGACTTAGTTCTTTTACGGTTGATTAGTTTCATAGTTTTTTCCAAATCTGGAAAAATCATGTACCATGTATCAAAATAGCACTAATTAACTGTAAAAAAACTGAGTCACTAGAATGTTTTCTCAGAGTGTAGCAGTGACTTGAAAATAATTATTTTTTATTATTATAATTTTTTTACCTCACGTAAATCACTTGAGTGTTGTAGCTTGATGGAAAACTGCATCTCAAGTTACTTTTTTTCACAGATTAAAAAAGCAATAACCGAAATATAGGGGAATTGAAAACTTCTGCTGGAACGCTTATACGCATTATACGCTTTATTGAGCTTAATAAAATAAATTTTTTTTCCGTTTAAGGATTTGTGTACGTGAAGATAAGGGTTCAAAGAACACTTTTCCGTAAAAAAAAAAAACAAAAATCGATTTTTTTGAAATTTTATCCTCAAATTTCAGTATTTCCTACCCTTGAGCCCCTTATTATGCCACGCATTGCCGCGTCCAATGCTGTACTCCACAGCATTAGTATTATATTGGCACTCACAAAATTAGTCATCCCACCTGTTTTCATCGACAGAATATTAAAACTTGCAGTAGGGTGAGTGCACCAGTGAATGAACGATTAAGCGTACGGTCAGTTTTAAGGAAGGTTTTCTTTGTACTAGATGGTTGTTGCCTTACAAAACCAGTTCTATTCGACACATCGTATCCTAAATATTTGGGATCGCTTGTTGAAACGTGTTATCCAAACAGAAATCCATATGAAAGAACCTATTCGAAACTGAAATAGCAATTTCACCAGTAATTGAACACTTGGACCCAGTCAATAAACAGCCTTCGCTCCAGTAAATGAACAGACCAATCCGAATAAACAGTAGGTATCAAATAAATCGGTAGGTAGTTATAGTTAGTATTATCAAGAAACATTTTAATTGAAATAACATATCATTTTCATATCGTTCATTCACTGGATTTACGTATAGCAGTGCTGTTCATTAAAGAAGAAGAGAAGACACCCTGTTCTGAGTAGCAATGTATTATTATCAGCGTAGTAGAAGGAATAATCACACGAATGAATAAATTTAAAATATAATTGAAATTACAATAAAATACTGTATAACACATATGAAGTAGCCTCTGTCAACTCAGACACCCATTTAACTTGAGGTCTCCGAACATTCTGTAATAATTTGCACACGTTGTTGAGGATGGATTTTTTTTTTTTTTTGAAATGTATTACCGGTCATTGCATTCCAGACATGGTTTTCAATCGGTTAATCAATCGTTGTCATGAGGAAAAAAAAAAAATGTATAAAAAATGGGGGTTAAAATATATTAATTGTCCCACGGAGAAAATATATCATCATTATGACAGAAATAAAAATAAAAATTTGTAAAAAGTTGAGACTAAGGATATGAAAGCTGATGTCCCAACACAATATCTATGAATATTTATACATATATTATTTATATTTATTTATATTTAAACACGTGTTGCAGGGTTCGGCCGCGCCGGTGTTGGCGCGCAGCCACGCGAGTAACGAACGGCAACGTCGTAACTCCGTCTTCCTTGCGGACGCGCACCGCAATAGTCGGAGCCCGTCGTAGATAGAAGTGGATACGAAATTAGGGATACAAACGGATCGGCGGGACTTTGAATTTGAACAGACCATCAGAGAGCTTTAGATAGATGGACTGTGGATAGAAGTGTGACCGAAAATAGGGATGCAAACGGATAGGCGGGACTTTGAATTTAAATAGGCATCGAATGAGATTCAGATGGTTGGGAGTGGATAAGAAATTGGGAATATGCAAAGATAGGCGCGATTCTTATTTTAAGCGGACCATCAGAGGGATTCAGATAGATAAGCTGTGGATAGAATTAGATAAGAAATCAGAGATTAAAAAGGATGGGCTCTAGTTTGGATATAAATCAGATAGGGGAAGATTCACGTAGATTGGCGGTGGAAAGGATTAGAAAGGAAATTAGAGATTGAAAAGGATAGGCCCTAGTTTTGATTCAAATCAAATGGAAGAAGATTCACGTGGATTGGCGATGGATAGGATTAGATAGGAAATTAGGGATTGGAAAGGATAGGCCCTAGTTTGGACTCAAAAGAAGATAGCAAGAGATTCGCAAAGACAGACCGTTGATAGGGTTAGATTAATTATCCTCATCCCTTTCTATCCAAAGGATCCAAAGTGATTCAAGTGGATAAAGATTCTATCCGTTGACTTCCAGCAGGGGAGTTATCGAGCGAAAACCGTTATTGGGATATAATAAAAAGAAATGAAAGAAATAATTATAATAAAAATTTGTAAAAAGTTGAGACTAAGGATATGAAAGCTGATGTCCCAACACAATATCTATGAATATTTATACATATTGCTTACGTGTGCATGTAATAGGTACCTCGTAGTCTTGCTTGTACGGAATTTTTACTTTTTCACACACAATTATTAATAAATTATTTTACTCGTCAATATCCTGGCTCAGAACCGGCGAGTTTGTCTGAAACACGTGTTGCAGGGTTCGGCCGCGCCGGTGTTGGCGCGCAGCCACGCGAGTAACGAACGGCAACGTCGCAACGTCCGTCTTCCTTGCGGACGCGAACCGCAATAGTCGTAGCCCGTCCTATCCTATAACGTTAACCACGCGCAACCATTGTCAGATTGTTTGCTTGTATGATAATTTTGAATATCATATTAATTTGTTGGTACTTGCCCTGAACAGTAATTCAGGGGATATATCCATTGGAGCAAGAAGAAGAAGAAGAAGATCATCTTAATTTACAACCGTTGTCAGTAAATGTATAACGAGACTATTTCTGTGACTGTGAAACTTAATAGATTACAACTTTACGCTAAACCTAACCTATAAATCTTGGCATGGTACTATTTCGGCGAGGATCTTACTTTGACTAAGGAACTCATCGAACGATGCGCACCATCTCCCGAAAGTTGGCCACAATATCCCATAGAGTTCAAAGGTGATTGAAAAAAGCGATAATTTGGGTGGTTAAAAATAATCCGACCCCCCCTTTTTTCAGGTGCATCATCTGAAGAGAATGAGTACCAGTAAAAAAGATATTTCCCACTTGGCGAGTGATTTTCACCTAATTTTCGAAAAAATTACAGCTGGCATGATTTTCAATGTATTCATCTTAGTTCATCAAGATCTATACTTTTTTCCCCTTATTTCGGATTTCAATGCTCCCATGAGCCAGAACGGAAAATATCTGTTTTCATCGTACTGAAACTTTTCAGGGGGTACCCTTGAAAAAATTCGGGGGTACATACAGAGCGATTCTGAGGATACAGGTCACGCTAATAGAGGCTCCCTTATTTATTTTCGTCAATGACAACGCTGTCAAATACCACGAACAAGCGATCTACCGATATTTCATATGCCTATGACTGATATCTTCAGACGACTCAGCGGTAGCTGTCACGTCGTAGGTTATAATGAACTGGTCATATTAAAATATTGTGTGATTAATTCTAATATTGTTCATAATACAACGGTATACGATATTATTTCATAAATAAGTAGTGATGAGGTTAAATTGATTGCAGACGTCGATTTCTGTTTATTCCAACATTATTAGGTTATAAATAATTGTTTTGGTGAAATTCACAGATCTGGTAGTGATAAAGTTATTAAGTCAATAGCATACGATATTGATTCTTTATGAATTCATTCCAGGTGTAAATTTCTGTTTATTAACTACATTAGTTACAACCGAGGATTTCTTTGGTGACTGACTGACCCGTTGTATCTCTTCGATAAGTAGGGTTACGAAGAAAACGATGTGAATATCATTCATCAAGCAATATCTCATTGATCCAGTTAAAGTTTTCCATCCTACGAGGCATCTCCGCTGATAAAACAATACTCTACATATCTTTTGAGCCTAATGAGTAGGAAGACAGTCCTGATGCATGAATTCATTGATCTGCCGTAGTAAGCTATAAACATCTACGTGTTGATCTAGAGAAAGAGGCGCGAAATACAATTACATGATTAAATGAACTTACTTGTAAGTGAAGTTCTATCATGATTGTATGAAGCACCTCTTCCGAATAGATCAATCCCACCCATAAATAACCCATTCTAACATCTGTTAGATATCCCAGAATAATTAGGGCAGTACTTTAAAGAAATGACCATGCAACAAACTATGGGCGACAAGCAAGTTATGAAAATTGAATGCTTTAAAAATTGTGGCGAAAACGGTGTACTCGTAGAACTTCGACGCGGATAAGTCACTCCAGTTTCCTTCTTCAATACGATATTCCGCACGGTATCCATCGCCGGACACGGACGTCCTGGATTCTTGGCTGCGAAATCATCTGCGATGGTCCGAAAGCTATGACCGGCCGCGTGTTTCAAAACCATGCTATTGAGTTATTATTAAATTGTAGATTTTTTTTTTTCTTCAGAAGGACAGCGTCCTTGCACATGTATCATTAATTATTTGATATGATTATGCAATATCAACTGAATAAACAAAGAATTTTATTAAATTCGTACAATTTGTTGTGATTGAGTATTTTGTACAAAAATGCAACGCTTTGTTCTACGCAGCAATCAAATACTCAATTAAATAGATTTACAAAAGGAACGATAATTTTAATTCATTCATCCCTTGATGAAACTTAAACACGTATTGATAGACCAACACATCATTTATGCAGGACTGTCTTCGTACTCATTAGGCTAAGAAGACATGAAGAGTTTTATTCAGCGGAGATGCTTCGTAGGATGGAAAGCTTTCACTGGATCGATGAGATATTGCTCGATGAATGATATTCACATCGATTTGTTCGTAACCCTACTTGTCGAAGAGATGCAACGGGTCAGTCAGTCACCAAAGAAATCCTCGGTTATAACTAATGTAGTAAATAAACAGAAATTCACACCTGGAATGAATTCATAAAGAATCAATATCGTATGCTATTGACTTAATAACTTTATCACTACCAGATCTGTGAATTTCACCAAGACAATTATTTATAACCTAATAATGTTAGAATAAACAGAAATCGACGTCTGCAATCAATTTAACCTCATCACTACTTATTTATGAAATAATATCGTATACCGTTGTATTATGAACGATATTAGAATTAATTACACAATATTGTAATATGAAAGTTCATTTTAACCTATACAACGTGACAGCTACCGCTACGTCGTCTGAAGATATCAGTCATAAGCATATGAAATATCGGTAGATCGCTTGTTCGTGGTATTTGACAGCGTTGTCATTGACGAAAATAAATAAGGGAGCCTCTATTAGCGTGACCTGTTTCCTCAGAATCGCTCTGTATATACATAATGCGAAGAAAAAAGGAACACAGAAAGCAAGAAGACAGAGGGAACAGAAGAAGATGAAGAGGCCGAAAGAATAGACAAAGAAAGAAGGAAAAAGAACGTAGTCATAAAAGGAATAGGCGGATCGAGGAAATGGAAAGAGGAAGTGAAAAGAATTCTATGTGAAGCGGCTGGAAAAGCAGTTCAAGTCGAAAGAGAGTGGGAATGCGGCGGCATGGACCTAAATAAATCAGCAGGAACAGTAATAGTAGAACTTTGGAGTGAGAAAGAAAGAGACGACGTGCTAAGGGGTAAGACCAAGGCTGAAATTAAAAACGACGTCACAATAGAGGAAGACTTGTCTTATAAGGAAAGAGAGAAAAGATGGAGAAGAAAAGCAAAGATAGCAGAGGACAGATACAAACGCAACTGCGCTCTGAGGGAGGCAGCAGAAAAAGAGAGAAAGAACCGCGAGACAGAGAAAGAAGAAGAAAAGAAGAAAGAAACAGAAAAGCACAAAGCAGAAGCAGAAAGAACAGAAGAAAACATAGCGGAGCTCGGCGAAGACAAGCCACAGAAAAAGAAAAAGAACGACATCATAAACAAACTGGCGGATATGCTAAGGGAATTAAAAAGAGACGAAGAAGAAGACGATGAAGATGAGAAGGAAGGAGAGTGAGAAGATGAGAAGAACGAAAAGAAGGGAGGAACACGAAGAAGACAAACGAGAAGACAGAACAGAGAAGAAAGACGTGCGAAGAGCAAACACATAACAAAATAAATAACGGACAGAGTGAGTGCAGGTGAAAGAAATGGAGAAAGACGTATAAAGGACAGATAGTTCCATCACTCACAGTACGCAATATAATATAATGATATAGATAAAGTATATTTACAATAAGGTAACATGAAATACAGACTTTAGAAGGATAGACAGGGGGTGAAGAGGGCGAAAGCCAAGAATGTAAACAATGATAAGACTATTGTAAGAGAAACAAATATTGTAAGGCCGCAAGGCAGCATCAATAAAAACCTACTACTACTATATACATAATGCATTGTTTTGTTGTGCGTGAGACATTTGTGACTTTTTTTTATTCTTTTTCATATCAACATACAAAGAAGATACGAACAAATTACGTGTACTTGAAAGTCGGGCTTTCACCACTGACTCAGAATCTCGAGGAAGGGCAAAATCTGAAAAGAATGAGGAAACGTATAAATCACGATTGGATATCAGCACAATGTTGCCCAATACTAAGAGTAAATCATTATCCAACGGATTAACGACCGCCCAAATCATGTGATCGCACCAGGACCGTGGGTAATAAAATTGAAAATGTTGCAACAGACTCTGACGAAATGTATAGCTCGGATAGGTCAGTTGAAAGAAACGTAATAGATCTGTGACAAAAAACACAGGTAAAAGGATTGGAAAAAAGCTGAGTGAGCCTGCAACGAGACGATCTAAATAACAATTACGTTATTGCCACTGCCGGATCATCAAATGCATCATCTGAATCTGCTGTGAAAATAATGAACGATTCGATCATTAGAAGTGAATCTGGGGATATT
This sequence comes from Tenthredo livida, assembly GCA_963992785.1. Lineage (NCBI taxonomy): Eukaryota > Metazoa > Arthropoda > Insecta > Hymenoptera > Tenthredinidae > Tenthredo > Tenthredo livida. Next base: position 13,370,856 of record OZ023072.1, on the reverse strand, counting down.
TCTATAAGAAATGGAAAACAAGGTGAATAATTATCATTTATTTTTACTGTAATCATGAAAAATTTGGATGTACATTTTTGTCTTTGGGACGTATAACTGTTCAAAATTGATTTATAGCAATCCTTTTTATCTTTTTTATATAAGAAAACTCTAAAGTCAGAAACGAAGCGGCGGCTTCAATACTCACTTGTACGCGCCGGCTAATCACTGACAGCTCTGTCGGCACATGTATCTGAAGGTATTGAATTGCTCGTCCTACTTTATTATAAAATTAAAGAATATATCTAATTGTCACGATTCATATTTTCGTTTTTATACTCAGATTCATTGACTACGATAGATCAACACGACAAAGAATCAAAGTTCTACTGTGCATCAAGTGATGTATCAAGCCAAATTGATTCACAAAGTCCGGAGCATAATCCTAAGTCTAAAAGCACAGGCTGCAGACGACTCGAGAATAATGTTATCCGAAAAAATCAACACAGCTAGGCCTATACAGTCCACGCAAACTGTGGGTGGAGGTGAGTGTTCTTTGCGATGGCACATAAATAACATTGATATCAAAATACCACAATTCAAAGATGGAATCCTCCAGTATTTTTATCAGGCACCGACATAAAAATATTGATATTAAAAATGTACCTGAAATTGCGAAACTGGTTTTGACTTAAACTGCTATGAAAGGTAGAGCTAAGCTTTGGTATGACGCTGGTAAAACTTAAATCAATTCTTATGTTCAATTTCGTCAAGCAATCTATAATGAATTTTTTATTCAAGAATACTCATGATGAGTTTTGATTTATTTGGAGTCGATTTGGGGGCCGGCACGGAAAATTCATGTTTTTTCCCGTTCTAACGGCCACCCTACTGTACCTAGGCTTACCTCGATTACCGCTTCTAAGTTTTACATGTTGTAGAAAAACTGCTCGCTCTTATTTTACATACATTTAATAGACTTAACCGGCATGCTGTTATTGTACTCCAAAATCAAATTCGAACTAACTTTCACCGGCAGATGGTTAGATAATAACAATGAGCTTAGTACCTTAATGTTAACTCTATGAGGTCTCGTCCTCTCGCGTTGAATATCTGGTTTTTATTGTGAATAATTCATAGTAATTGCTCAGGGTCTATGTGCCTGTTATTATTAGTGTTTTGTTTATTTATTTAGTTTAGATACGAAGATTATTTTCCTGTTCCTATGCTCAGTTATGACAGAGATGAACTCGTCGATCTTGTATATGTCCTCCGTATATTTTTATAGTATTTTTTGTTTCTTGCAATAATCAATCCTCCGCTGGCGCAACCTCTGGCTACTGATTTTATAGCTAGGCTGTCGAACACCTGGTGGTCTTTTGATAATAATAGGGTTGGGCTTGTAGTATGCCACGATTCGCTCACTATGTCCTGCTCCGTTAGCTCGATTGTCATCTGGTGTAAGTTATTCAGGTCTTTAGGCATGGTCGGATTTAAATTTCGTTGCTATTGGGTGCTTTGCTGCTCTAGTGCAGGGGTCTCTCGTCGGGTCCTGGTCTTACCGTGATATTTTGATTACGTAGTCATGAAATGCTTGTACAAAATTTGCAGAGATGCTTGCGAATCAGATTTGCTGTTGAGATTTCGTCAAAGTAGGCAGTCGAGTATACAGTTGAACTATTCTCCTAGAGATATTCGACATTGCCGATTGTGAGGTGTATCACATAATCGAAAAGCGTTACAGATTTCAGAGTCGGTAAATAGCGTGCCAACGTTTGGAAGGATGCGACCACGTCAGAATGTTCAAGATTCCATTGCACTAGATTTTTCATATTCATTGGATAGTAATCTGTTTTTAATTTACGTAAACAATTAGTCAATTCTGTAGTTTTATGTACAGTTTCGTATATAATACAGGCCAAAAAGTTGTTTAGCATTCGTGTTTTTTTATTCCAAATCTAAATAGCCGAAAAGCACTCGCATTACCCAGGAATATCGTTCGATTTGTGTTGCCCAAATTTTAGATGGATTTTTGGAAACTTGTACTATCAGGGAGTACAGGCTTATTACTTTTTCTTTCCTTTTGTCGACCCCGTTTATCATGCTACGAAATGTGTAGAATATGAATATGAATTCACTCTCCAAGTTAGAAAGCAGTTCGTCAAAGTATCTCTTTTTTTTCACATATTTCAGTAAGTCTTACAGTATCGATGTCACAACGACAAATTTGCAAAAAAACACAAAAAATTAAAATAACAAAAAAATCAACAAAAAAGTGTTTATTATAAATTTAAATTCAAAACAGTTCCATGAAGTATTCCCCATGGAATATAGTCGTAGAGTTTTTTTTGGCTTAATTCGGTTTTAGAATCTACGATATTCGATTTTGGAATTCGCTTCCGCCTGATGTCACGTCGGCGCCTACTTTATCTGTCTTTCGTGCTCGATGCTTTCGTCATCTCATGGCGCTGGAGGAACGTGAAGCGGACCCGCCCGGCCTTGCGTAGTGGCTATTGGGAGTCTCCTTCTGTTGCTAGCTCACTCGATTCTTATTTTAACTAGTTTAAGTATATTTTGGATCAACCTGTAATATTATGACTCTAAGCTTTATTTTGTATTTATTGTGATTTCTTGTCACATTGCCTGCGGCCTTAGAGAGCGTTAGCTCCATGGCCGATAAAATAAACTGCTCTACTCTACTCTACTCTACTCTCTCTCTCTCTCTCGTTGTAATAGTGTATAACCCTACGTGTATTGTAGCCGTGCAGGGTCCCTGCTACTCCTCTGCGATCTGCGCAAGTTCAAGGGATCTGACTTGATTCCTTCGTTGTTCTTTACTACACGGAGAAAAATCCCCTGTCCAGAATACTGTAATTAAGGTAACTTTTACCAAACTGGCTAGTGCCTATATGGATAGTGTGCCTGTTCGGTAATTTTTACTTTATTTGTTTGGTAAACTCAGAACTTGATGTCTAATTCACGGATCCAGGCCCAAGAGTCAGAATTACCGAATCGTACAGCACATTTACTCCGCTTACATAGTTTGGTTACTAGTCAATATGGTGACTGCTACTGCAAATCAATGATCAATTTACCAGTGCCTGTATAGCTTGAATTACTAGTCAATGTCGTCACATCTACTATATTCTTTTCACCAAAATATTTAGTACCAATTACTGTATAGGCACACTATCCATATACTATCGGGCCGTAAAGTCGGGGCACTTGGGTTCGACACACTATATCTAAGTGAAAAAAAATCGGACAATATCCGGATATGAATCATTTTCAAGCTTGTCCTATTCCCCATTAGATCAACCATAGACCATTGTTGTATAACAATCAGAAGGGGAGTTATCGTTCAATGTATGTAAAAAGACGTAGTTTTTACACATTGTTTTTCGTAGCTTAACTTCAACTCATCGCCATTCTTCTAAAATGGCCGCAGAAAATATTTAAAAAATCATGCGCAATCTTTGAAGCCTCCTGAATGCAACGCTCTTTGAATTCTAGAGAAATTTCTAAAATTATGATCACAGCAGTGGAAAATAGCCCAAGTGGTGATCTCTGAGACGGGTAACAACAGAAGGTTCATCGATGGCTGAAAATTTAGAGAAAAATTATGGCAAGCAATTGCCATTGCGATTTAATATGTTCGATGTGTTGTTAAACAGTTATTGTAAAGTTATCGCTCCTGCAGCCATGGGCGCCGCGCATCGGATATGAATACTTTGCGATAACTGTTGAACAACACATCGAACATATTGAATCGCAATGGCAATTGCTTGCCATAATTTTTCTCTAAATTTTCAGCCATCGATGAACCTTCTGTTCTTACCTGTCTCCGAGATCACCACCTGGGCTATTTTCCACTGCCGTGACCATAATTTCAGAAATTTCTCTAGAATTCAAAGAGCGTTGCATTCAGGAGGCTTCAAAGATTGTGCATGATTTTTTAAATATTTTTTCCGGCCACTTTGGAAGAATGGCGATGAGTTGAAGTTAAGCTACGAAAAACAATGTGTAAAAACTACGTTTTTTTTTACATACATTGAACGATAACTCCCCTCCTGATTCTCGTACAACAATTGTCTATGGCTGATCTAACGGGGAATAGGACAAGCTCGAAAATGATTCATATCCGAAGACTCTGCGATTTTTTTTCACTTGGATATAGTGTATCAAAACCAGGTGCCCCGACTTTACGGCCCGATAGTAGGCACGTGTGAGTTTGGTGAAATTTACCAGAATTTCTGTGAATATCAACTGTAATATGCGGGGTATAGGTACACGCAAATAATAACTCTGTACATTTATAGAAATTGTTTACGTTTATTTAGTATAATATTATTATTCACACAGTTTAGGTGTTATATACATACGCATTATACGCTCTGTATCAAAGATCTTACTCACTGATAGGAAGCAAAAGTACTAAATTGAAGGGCCGGATCGAATAACGCCTTCCGTGCTCGAGCCGATCAGACAAGCCCCCGAACGTATGCAGTCGCCGCTGAGCGCGGAGCAAACTTGTTAGTCACTTTATGCAATTTGAGTAAAAAGAACTCCTCGGAATTCTGGAACAACAAGAACCGAAACAATGAATTAGAAGTGTTGAAATAACTGATAAACTGATTATGAGAGTTCTGTACAAATATACCTTTTGTCAGGATTTTCGTTCAGTTCGCTGTCGATTAATATGCTCGACACCAAGGCAGAATCAATTTTTTCCAATGTACAATGGGTGTATAAAAATTCTCGGCCTCTCCGATCTGTTGATAGCAATTCTTCCAAATTGTTTCTAAGGCCCAATCATCTGTACCACTTTGCGATGCTGGTGGCTGTGTTGGTTGTGGTCTTCTGTCGCTCACCGAATTCTGTAGGCCTACTTCGTTAGGTTGTCCCTATTCATACAGGTTCTGAATGTTCGGGTGCTCCACTAATGGGGCACGATCCAGAGTCTGCATTTGTTGTGGAAGAATAAACTGGCCTGTACCGTAAAATTGTGAAAACTATGAGACCGAAGGCAAAAAACAAGCAAGAGAGTAAAGATAATTAATAAAATACGTACCAGATCCCAACTGCATGGACGACGTCACATAGTCTGGCACCATACCTTATTCCTGACATAATTTTGTCGTTTCTGAGCCATTTATTGATGGCACACGTAGATTATACCCGTTGCACACACTTCCACCATCTTGGACACTCATGTTGCCACGACACTATGTTTGCAAACTGTTTGATGAGACAGTGACGGTTGTAGTACAAAAAACTAAGTTCGCCGGTCACCGAAACTGGCACTGCGGTAATTATCCCGCAAACTCGTGTTCGCACGCACGAAATAGTAACTGTCGCTGTAGCGGCATGCGAATTCTACCGATTTCATGGTACTTGGTGACTTGTACTGAAGAAGCTGGTACAAATCTCCATGCACTTCGGTAATCTTACCGCCAACACGTACTGCAAACATGAACCGTCACTAGAGACGCATGCTACAATACACCGACCGTACGGCTCCCTTACTGGGGAAGCTAGATACGAACCACCATGCATTTCAGTGATATTCCCGCTAACACGAGTTAGAAGTACGAACTAGTATCGATCACTAGAGGCGCATGCAAATTATACCGATTCATCAGTATCCTTACCGACGATGCTGGTATATGTTTCGCCGGGTAGGGTAGTAGAACCTACCGAACGGATTGGTAAAGCATACGCTCGTCTCTGACCGGTACTCTCAATTATGACCAAGTATAGTGTACTAGAAAATCAGTCAAATCTGCTGTAATTGCATCAGTAGGCATTACCTAAGATTTTTCGTGGATTATACTTTCACGCACTTACTCGGGACTGTATGCATTTGTAATTGTAACCCGAACTAGAGTACCCCTAACCGTAAAAATTTTACTGGAGGAGAACGGTAATCTGAACAGCAGGATTTTTCTCCGTGTAGCACGCTTTCGGCTTTATTTATTTTTTTTTTTAATTATTTTTCTGCTGTGCAGGGGGCTTCCGGCGCTAGATTCCGATCAGCGTTCTCTCCGTTCCCTGTACAAATAGTTTACTTCTCAGGTTCTCTGTTGGTTCCAGTGGCCCGACTGTCGTGATTTCCTAGTTGGGATATGGTTTTGCTCGTATCTATTCGTATCTGACGTCGTAGGGTTCGTCTAGGCTTCTTTTCGAAGGTGTGTCACTCGCCGATTGCGCGTATTTGGTTCATGTGCCGTTTCCATACCCGATCATCGTCCAACTCAACCTCGTATATCAGGTTTCCTAGTTTTTCTCTGTCACGTCCGCTTAACACCATCGATTCTTTCAACTACAAATATTTTCAACTTTCATTCGCGTTTTTTGAATGAAAATTTGAGAATATACGTTGACGAAAACTCCTTCAATACTGAAGTTGACTGATCCGGCATGTAATTTTGAAAATCATAGACTCTTCATATTTCTATCGATTATTAAGATTATGAACATCATTTCATAATTTTTAATTATTTTTCGATAGAACTTGTGCGAAAGAAAAAAATTGGTTATTTTTTTTACAATAATTTCTTTTATCCAATACGCCCGTGAATAATGGTAATATTGGTAGATAATTCGAATCCAGATCGGTGTCATACATATCGAAAATCTCCGATATTCTTCCGAAAGACTTTTCATTTATATTTCATTCATATTTCCAAAAATCAAACATTTGATTTTGTAAAGCCTAGTTTTTATCCAGTAGACACATCAACAGGATGTGTCTGTAACATTTATCTTCAAAATCGCGAAGTAATGAACTTACATTTTTTAAATTCCTACCGAGTTTTCAAAGTATTCATTTCTGCTTCTGAATACAAGCAAATCGAAAAAAGTTTCCCACTGGTCGAAAATTTCGGAACGCGGATTTCTGCGCTGATAAGTTTATAACTAATTATTTATAAAGAATAAATATTTATCGGTATGTTCTTCGATTTTTCAGCATCGCTAGAGTATAATTGATTGTGAAAAAAAAAAGTCCATTCCGTTTCGTCGGTAAATTCTCGCGTACCAGCGATTGCAGTTTTAAACAACACGGAAAAAGTCGATTTTTTAGCATTTGAAAAATTCCAATTTTTAATTTTTTATAACAAAACCACTGGTGCAAAAATAAAAAAAAAAAACACGTGAATATGCGGTTTTGTCACCTTTACATGTGACTATTTTTTAATTGACCTTTTTTTACTTTTTTTTTTCATCGGCATATTTTCAGAAGTGACAATACTTCTACGTGATTTCGTCCGCGCGATCCCTTTTATGATCCGGGGGCTCAATTTCTTTTATCTTATACGTCCGTTGGCTGAGGGATAGGAAAATGAAATATATATATTATATTTTTTTTTTTACAATGGATTAGTACGGCTGCAGCCTCCTCCTCCTTGACCATTTGAAATTTGACCAAGTCAAAAATCTATTTCGCAATCAACGTTTCAGTGCACGTGTTATCAAGAATACCTTACCCGTTATATGCCATATTTGAAATTATACACACATTTTTACATTTATGTTATGGGCCCTGCAGCATTATCCGAATTTTCAATAACCATGGCTACGTATTATCTGACAAGGATGATCTAGACCACATTAAGTGAACCTATAACCAGTCAATTTTCAGAAAATATGTGCCATCCCAATGATACTCATGTTCACCTATAAGTTATTTGTAAAATTTTCTATATTTCATTATATATAAAAGGTTGTACATATTCGGGTTGGGGGCGAAAAACCGAATGACCAACATTATTAATTAGCGAAATTCCGATATTTCAAAGGTCAGAAAACTAACAATCCAAATAAGCCTCATACAAAAGCATCATAATTTGGTCTCTTGGAATATTTAAATTAGGATTGATGACTGTTCGACAGTAACGGTATCCGGGTATACGATTTTCGGGATTTCTGTCATTATGAATTCCGGTCTTTCGGTTTTTCGACTGACACCCCTATAATCTGTTCGAGCAGTTGTCGGGTACAGATTGTACGTATAGAATAAATGTTGTTAATATTGATGATTTCAACGATTATACATACCGAGAATATTCGGTGAACGTAGACAGTCCCCTTCCTACGACAAAACCAACACAGGCGCGCACCGCGTGCGTGAGGCTCGTTCGGGACGGGATACAATGCTGCTGGCACCTCATTCCCTCCTGCACGAGCCTCACGCACGCGGTGCGCGCCTGTGTTGGGTTCGTCGTAGGAAGGCGACTGTCTACGTTCATCGAATATTCTCGTTATGTGAATAAATATTTGAAAAAAAAAAAATTGTTACAAATGAATTCATGTTCATATTCATTTCGCCGAACTGACCTATTCCGGATTGGTAACAATATTCCTTATTATGCTCAAATTCTGGCCGTTGTGGACTTCTACGAGCAATGCACCGTGGCCTTAGATAATCCGACTTATTGAGCCACTCTCGAAGCTGTTTTTTCCCCGTTTTCTTCGAGTACTCGTAGAACTTTGACGCCGATCACTCACTCCAGTTTCCTTCTACGACCATATGATATCCCGCACGGCTTCCATCGCCGGACTCGGACGTTCCGGAGTCTCAGCTGAGAAATCATCTGCGATGGTCCGAAAGCTCGGACCCGCCGCGTGTTTCAAAACCATGCCATTGAGTTGCAGTGCAACCTCTCAATAAAGCCGCTCACGGGCTGTGAGGGAAATACATTTCTTATTTCTTGTCTTATTCTCTGTCTTGTTTTTTATCTTATTTTTTGTCTTATTTCTCTTGTCTTATTTTCTGTCTTAATTTTTATCTCATTTTTTGTCTTGATTTTTGTCTTGATTTTCGTCTTGATTTTTGTCTTGAATTTTATCTAATTTTTTGTCTTATTTCCTGTCTTATTTTATGTCTTGATTTTTATTTTATTTTTTGTCTTATTTCTTGTCTTATTTTATGTCTTGATTTGTATCTTGATTTTTATGTTATTTCTTGTCTTATTCCTTGTCTTATTTTCTGTCTTGATTTTTGTCTTATTTATTGTCTTATTTTCTGTCTTGATTTGGCGGTGTTGGCGCGCAGCCACGCGAGAACGAACGGCAACGTCGCAACGTCCGTCTTCCTTGCAGACGCGCACCGCCATAGTCGTAGCCCGTTCTAACCCATAATGTTAACCCCGAGCAACCATTGTCAGATTGTTTGCTTGTACGATAATTTTCAATAGCATATTAATTTACAACCGTTGTCAGAAAATGTATAACGAAACTATTTCTCTGACTGTGATACATGATAGATTATAACTTTACGCTAACCCTAACCTATCAATCTTCGCATGGTACTACTTATGGTGGATTCACATGGACGCGGAGGCGCGGAGCGCGGAGGCGCGATACCCAATAAAAATGCCTGAAATCTGCTCAGCGCATTTTCACGGTATCTCTGATTCGGTACCGCGCCTCCGCGCTCCGCAGCTCCGCGCCCATCTGAATCCACCATTAGGCGATGGGTATATCGCTGATACGTTCGGATCTTAAACAGGATTGTTTGAGTTTCGCAATGGGGCAATTTTAATGAGAAACGAAAATAAGTGTGTGTGTGTGTGTGTGGTGTACTTAATTAAATAAGCAAGTGCATCAAATCATCCAGTTTCGCCGTCCTGCACCGTCAGGCAGTTGTTCGCTACAATGCTATAAGTTTACGTAAAATGAATGAAAAGAATCGAAAATAAAGATCGAAGTAAAAAAAATATATAAATCAGAAAATCAGAAAAAGTCCGGAATTAGTCAGGAGTCATATGGCTGTTAAATATAGGAGATGCCTGAAGATTCAATTGATAAATTAATCGGGCCAACAATCACCCAACACGTGCTGATAATGGACATGGCTGAATCCGCATGTGGAGGAGTCTGCCTGTAATTCTTGGCACGAGGCGAGAAGAGAATCCCGGCTTTTTTTTTCCATTGTATCAAAGGGAAAATAAAGATCATAAGGCTGAAATAAAGAACATATAAAACTAATAATGATATTTTAAATAACACTGTGCCTATTCGCACGACAGATTGACTCCAAGAGAGACACTTCAGACAGGTGAAGTGACTCTAACAGAGTCACGCAAGAGTCATGCAAAAATGTTGTACTGCTTTTTTTGGACTGCTGAACCAACGGGTGAGTGGCTTCGCGTCGTGACCCAGGCTCACAATTAAGGGAAATCATCCATCTCGCACTCATACCACCTAGTGGGCGGATTCTCGGACGGAATTCATAATTTTTTTTGTAAGTGCCCCAGTCTCGTTTCATATTATGAAAAAAAATTAACGATTCGATCACTCCAATTCTCCTAAAATTTTTGTGTGACTCTTGCGTGACTCTATTAGAGTGTCTCTGGAGTGTCTGGAGTGTCTGTCTTGGAGTCAATCTGTCGTGCGAATAGGCACATCGTTTAAATAAATACAGATATCACGCAGGATCTTACTTTGACCGAACGATGCGCACCAGCTAATCACTGACAGCACTGTCGACACATGTATATGAAGGTATTGAATTGCTCGTCCTACTTTATTATAAAATTGAAGAATATATTCAATTGTCACGACTCATATTTTCGTTTTTATGCTCAGATTCATTGAATCCGATAGGTCAACACGACAAAGAATCATAGTACTACTCTTCATCAAGTGATGTGTCAGGTCAGAATGATTCACAGAGTCCGGATCAGAGCATCATCCTTAGTCTGAAAGCACAAGCTGCAGACAACTTGAGAATAATTTTATCTGAAAAAATCAACACAGCTAGGCCTATACAGTCTACGCAAACTCTGGGTGGAGGTGAGTGAATGTGCCTGAAACTGCGGAACTGGTTTCGACCTAAGGGTAGGAGATACTGAAAACTGCCAATTTATTGCTATTTTTAAATTAGACGAACCAATAAATATTTTCAAATGAAATTTAACACACATGTTTGCCATCTCAAAACATTATTATTTGCTTTTTTAATCTGTGAAAAAAAGTAACTTGAGATGCAGTTCTCCATCAAGCTACAACACTCGAGTGATTTACGTGAGGTAAAAAAATAATAATGAGAAAAAATAATTATTTTCAAATCACTGCTACACTCTGAGAAAACATTCTAGTGACTCAGTTTTTTCACAGTTCATTAGTGCTATTTTGATACATGGTTCATGATTATTCCAGATTTTATGTCCTCCGCTGAACAAAAATTCAGTCCATCTAAGAAAAAGTAGTTGTCGTAGGGTACAGGTTGCTGCGTTGCTTGAAATTTCTTCAAATTTCAACAACATATTCCGTATGAATGTAATTTAGGCGCAAACCAATAATATTTCATATATTCAAGTTTTAGACATAGAAATTTTTGATTGTAAAATATTTTTTCCAAAACGATGGAGGAAAAAGTCTTTGAAATAGAATTCATGTAATATTATTGGTTTGCCCCTAAGTTACATTGATACAGAATATTTCCTCCAAATTTTGAGAAATTTCATGCAACGCAGCAACCTGTACCCTACGACAACTACTTTTTCTTCGATGGACTAAATTTTTGTTCAGCGGAGGACATAAAACCTGTGAAAATCATGAACTATGTATCAAAATGGCACTAATCAACTGGGAAAGAACTAGGTCAGTGGAATGTTTTCACAGAGCGTAGCAGTGATTTGGAAAGAATCCTTTTCAAGGTGTGTATACCCCCATAAGACAACAACTCCAAAATGTGTTTTTCTACGGTTGGAAATCATATTGAAGTTTTTGGTCACACACTACACCAGAGATGAGCATTCAAATTTATATAGCGAATCAATATTCTTCCAAATGTTTGTATTCATTTTACAGAACCAGATTTACAAGTTATCAACCGCATGATTCGCTGCCCGCAGAACAAATTGCTTAGACTCGACAAGACCATGTTCATATCAACCGAACTGCTAAAATATATATGTTGAATTTTCTTCAAGTTGTGATAATTTATATCTTGAACTTCTTGAATTTTGTGAATCATTCGAAAAAAAAAAACTTCAAAGCGATTTATTTCAGAACTAGGTTCTTGGCAATTGAAAAAGTCCATTGCGTCTGAGTTTTTGTCGAAGACTCTTCAAATTTTCAGGGTACGTTCCTACACACACTAGCTACAAACCCACGTCAGATTTTGGGAATCGAGACAAAAAAAAATTTGATAAAAAATAATTGAAAATATATTTTTTTTTTCATAAAAAAAATGTCAAAATCAAAGTATCGTAGCTATCTATTAAAACCGACGTGGGTTTGTGGCTTACGCATCCTAAAATATGTGTGTGCAAGCCCAGCAAGATTCAAGAATAACTCAGACGCATGGGAGGTTTTCGAATAAAGGCTATTTCAGAAGCATTATGAGGAGTAACTCTGTACTTATTGTTTCAATTGACTTGAAATTTGCACAATTTCTATGTTTTGAGATGGCCACTATGTGTGTTGAATTTCATTTGAAAATATCTATTGGTTTATGTGATTTGAAAATAGCAATGAATTGGCAGTTTTCAGTATCTCCTACCCTTAAGAAGAAATAAAGCTCAACAACCTTTCACAGACGAGACCAAGAACCCAGCAACTATCCTCAAACTATCCTGATTCTCCGTCCCATCAGATAAGATCATTCAGATTTTCTATAATTATTTGATTCGTCATTTTTAATTATTTTGATCAAATATCTTAAAAAAACATTCTATCGAGTTAACGTCTGATACTTTGATTTACGACTTTATTATTATTTCAAGAAGCTAACATTTGTCCTCCAATCTAGGTCGTTTTATCAAGTTTTCGAAGAGGTTTGGTGCTCGGCCTACTAGTCCTTGGTCCCTTCATCCCTCCAACCGCTTCCTGTTGCAGTATGCCGGATTTAACCAACACCATCCTGATTCTTCATTCCTGATTCCTGATTCCTACACTTGTTACTGGTTCCTGCCCTCGGAGGATTTTTGTAAAAACTTATGTTGTGACATTTGATTGAGCTCGACTATCCTCTTGTGGCTTTCTGTGGTTTACCCATGAGACAAAAGGTTAGACCGGATAATGTTAATCAAACTATTCAATTTTCGAGCCACAGCTCAAACTTTCCCTATGAGAGCAAATACACCTGTTAAACTTCCGTCAATTCTATATTCACTTGAGAGTCGGGACGACTCTTCTACTAATAACTACTCTTGTTAAAAACAAATCAGTGTTGCTCCAGATATTAACTCGAGCACTTGTATTTCCAAATATAACTAATTCGTTGAGACTAATTTATTAGTGTCATAAAAGTCTCCTTATTTTGCTCGAGGAATCACGATTTCCTTTTTTCGTTAATAATCCGTAACATAGGCCCCTACAGCATTATCCGAATTTTCAGTGACAATGCCTACGTATTATTTGACAAAGATGATCGAAACTACATCAAGGGAACCTATAACCAGTTAATTTTAAGAAAATATATGACATCCCAATGAGACTCACGTTCACCTATAAGTTATTTATGCATGTGCTATATTTTATTATACACATTCAGACGTGCTTAGATTTTAGCTAAATTAGTGCTGTTCTACGATGATACCTGTTCAGGGTGTCCAGCGACAGGGTAAACCTGCAAAACCTGGAATTCTCAGGGAATTTCGTTGGACAGGGAATTCTCAGGGAATTCTCAGGGAATTCTTAGGAAATTTTGCTAAAGTTCTGGGAATTCAAAGTTTTGTGTTTAAATTCGAAAATCAAAAATCAATTTCTCGCACGCGCTGATCTAACACTGAGAATGGTTATACAGAGCGATTATGTGGACAATCACGCGCCTGAAAGGTAAGCAAACGGAAAACGCCTGAATTGAGCAGATTATTACGTAATAAATAAAATCCAATCGTCGATCTTTGATCTGCTCAATCCAGGCGTTTCCCGTTTGCCTACTTTTTAGGCACGTCGCTTTCCACAGAATCGCTCTGTATATATTAGGCTTTTTACCCTGTAAAAACGACGAATATTGCCCTGGAAAACCTGGAATTCTCAGGGAATTTCGAAATGCTCAGTTGCTGGACACCCTGCTGTTGTTTTTATTGTTAAAAAAATGCAATGACTATTTCGAGCAATGCTGAAGCTACAGCTGATGTACGCCAGTGACTCAAGCGAACAAAAATTGCTCAAACAGATAAAGAAAGGATCCTGTCTATATGAACTCAAAAGCAGCAGGGCCTCAGAACTCGACGGTACTTTGGCCGGCTACGGAGTTGAAGATACAAAGGAAGATCAGTTAGCGTCCTGAAAACCTACCCACCTCGTCAACGAGCCAAAGTGGTGGTGAAATGCCTATAGTCGAGGATAACCAGCTTATACCAGGGCACAAGACAGCAATCTTCACTGACTACGCATAACAATATTGCAGATCCGGCCCTGCTTGGGCACTTTCATAGACCTGAAGAGAGTGTTAGAGACCCTGAGTATACTACTGCTGACAGAGAAGCTGAAGAAGAAATGATTCAGAGGAACAGCGCATGACTTGCTGTCCAGCTACTTGGTCGACAAGCGACAACGAGTGAGAATAGGAGCCACTGTCTTCAAGAGTGAGGTCATCGATTATGGGGTTCCATCATCTTACTGTCATACTGGATAATATTTCCGAAATCTAGACAAATTGCGAGATTCTGGCGTATGTAGATGATACTTGCGCCCTCTTCCTCGTGGTGGAAGAATGGGAACTATGAAATACTTGCGTGGGGAGCTGTATGAAACACAGCAATGAGACAGCTCGAAAGCAACCAACCTAGAGAGGGACGATAGAGCAAGGATCCAAATTAACATGTTGTCCTGCAAACTGAGCAAACTGACAGAAGAAGTTATCACGACGTGGCAGCAAAGGTCTTTTAGGAGTTGCCAATAGACATAAAGCTGGACATCTGCGCCGAAGCAGACTCTAAAGACAAAAACAAATAGATGGGCAGATCACAGAATAGTTAAAACGAAAAACTGAGCATGTATCTACTTAAAGACATGTATAGATTTAAGAAAAACCACAGGTATAATCGTAGAACAGCACTAATTCATCTGATAGTGTTGAATTTTTTCTTATTATATTACAGTTGACATAAATTTATACTCATGTATGACTGCCCACGGACTCACTAGGAGCCCATTGTAAAAGCACAGTGAAAGCATACCTCACTGAATACGAAAGATTATAACATTAGCTTGTTTGTTTGTTATTTTCAAGTAAATATTGTTAATATTGATGATTTCACTGATTATACATATGTGAATAAATATTTGAAAAAAAATATATATTGTTAGAAACGAATTCGTGTTTATTAAAGCTGGACCGAGATTAATGAAATAAAAATTCGTTTCATTACTATAGATTAGTTATTTTCAATTAGAAAAAATACAGTGAGGTTATCAAATCGTCAATGACAGTATAGAAATAGCAATCTTTATAATTGTATTCCTATTGTATATCTATTGATGTTATTATTTACTCGCATTTTTCGCCTAGACTTTCGTCTTGATTCTTATCTTATTTTTTGTTTTGATTTTTATCTCATTTTTTGTCTTGATTTCTGTATTGATTTTTATCTTATTCTTTGTCTTGATGTCTATATTGATTTTTATCTTATTCTTTGTCCTGACTCCTGTATTGATTTTTATCTTATTTTTTGTATTGACTTTTGTCTTGATTTTTGTCTTATTTTTCGTCTTGATTTTTATCTTATTCTTTGTCTAATTTTCTGTCTTGATTTCTTGTCTTTATTGTATATTATTCTTTGTCTTCATTTCTGTATTGATTTTTATCTTATTTTTTGGATTGATTTCTGTATTGATTTTTATCCTTATCTCCTGTATTGATTTTTATCTCAATTTTTGTCTTATTTTTTGTCTTGATTTCTGTCTTATTTTTTGTTAAATTCGACTTTAACGCTAATTAGACGCTTCTTTTCAATTTTATTCAGTTTTTTATGGGCTTGCCAATCGTAGTTGCTTCCAAACTAGGCGGAAGCGCGTCTGAAAGTGTCATATCATCAGGTAATTTCAAGAGAGCAAGTATTTTCTTTCATCATTGCACGAGTGACGGAGGACTGCCCTTTTTTTCACACACGAAAACTCTTGAATATGCAAGGGTGGGCTCGCAAATCACAGTTGCCCCAAAAATCAGCACAGATATGTCCGAGCGGGTCATATATACTTAAATTTCCGACAGGACAATCAGTTTCGACTTCAATTAAATAAGTTTTGGCGAGCTGTTTCATCCACTTCTCGCAGCAGTTGCCGATATAAGTCGAAACACATCTGACTGTGTTAAAACAACGAAAAAATTTTCATACTTACTATATTTTATATCAAATGTCTTGTTTTTACATATTATTTTTTTCGTTGTACCCAAAGCTGCCTGTTTTTTCACACACGGTCATGCTTGAATATGCACAGTAACTTCGCATGCTGCATCGAAGAACCGCGTTCTAACCGAGCGATGCGATATTAGAATAGTGATTTTCAGTCCGCAGTGACATATACATTTATTTTATATATCTACTGCATCAGTCACGGAGAGCTGCCCGTTATCCACACACGGGCAGTCTTGAACTTGCATGTATACTTACATGTATACTGCATACTCTTGCATGGTCTACACTTATCGAACTGGTGAGGAGGCTTAAGTTTAACATTGAAAATAACAACCTAAGGTTCAGCTAGACTTTGGAAATTATTTCAAGTATGTGAAACATCATAAAAATACCGCTGCATATTTATTCATTCTTATATCTCTACATTTATTCGATCGTACTTTCGAGTTTTTTTTTTGCGAAGCTACACGTGAAATCGCAAATTAGGCCAAAGCCATGACACGGATACAGCCTTTATCTGTGAGAATCGTTATCGAGAACTCCGTTATCTTGAAAAATGAGGAAATGAGAAGGTAAATGCCGACCGTCTATTTACGCGCGCTTGGCGAGGCCTGATCAACGCCCTTAAGGGCATTTGAGCGAGCTCCGACAACTCTCCTTGTTCAGAAGAGCGCATCTAGCGCACAGCTGAAGAACCGTATCGAAATGACTACATCTATAGGGTAGTCTCATGCTACCCCGTCGGTAAAACAGCAGAGCGCTCAAAAGCCCTTCATCCACGTGTTTTGATGCTTACTTCACTCGATTTCGACATTCGACGTATAGCGAATCGTCTTTTTTTCTCGTGATTATTGCATGTATTACGCTCTCTTGCCACGTCTGATTGTTGGCCCCAACTTCCAGGCCCTGGTGATGAATGATCATGTATAATAACAATAACAGTTGGAGTTGTATATGGACTGCAACTTGTATGTGATGGTAACATTCTCATAGTGAACTCAATATTCTGGATTCTGATAGTGATAAAAAATGCAACATCGATAATTATATACAATAGAAACAAAAGTTGGAGTTGTATACGGACTGCAACATATACTGTGAGTTTTTGTGGAAATGCAACATGGAACAATCAAACGAACTTTTGTTATTTGCGTGGCCAATAGGCTTGCGATATCTGTAATAGAAGCAGTGTTGTTTCAGAGCATATCCAGAAAAACTCATAGTATGTGACTATGAATATTGGTAATAAACCACATTGAACTGGAGTGAAAACGCTGATTCCGAGTAATATACATAGACATACATCAAACCTTTAGTAGATTTCCAATCTTGATGCATGTAATTGTCATGTTGTTATCAACATTATTGAATTCGAATAAATTAATATCATGCTACATGATGTCAAACAGTTGCTAGCTCAAAGAATAGACATTGAATTCGAGTTCCCGACACATTGAGATTGAAAAGCTACTGTAACAACGCTTATAAAATCAAAGAAATCTGTCATGTTCTATCAACAGATACAGACATTATGGATAGTTAATCTCCGTATGCAATTATACGCACGATTGTTCCATCCAGTGTTGGGACGGATTTAACGACTAATTCTTAAACACTATAATATATTTTGATAGTCTCTCTATAGCTATACTATGTTTGATGTGAATACACATACTAGTTGTTATATGTGGATGTAGTGTGTAGTGTATATTAGTATAGGCTTGAAGAATCCAAGTAGATATTATGGTCCATGATAATAGTTCAATCATTTTGAATAATACTGTATAATAAAAATGCATAATGATGGAATAGTCATATTTGAACCAAACAAGTTATTGCATTAAGAATGATTGAGTCGTGAAGCGAATAGAAAATAAAGTCGATTCTTCATGCCATTATCAAGATCAAGTGTCTTTGTTTGGAAAGCACTAACTACTTATTCATTTATATTTGTTCGTGCACCCTCGGTCTAAGACGAATCCTATCACACTATTATATTAAAACGTACAATTGCGTTAGGAATCTCAAACTCCTACTATGCGAACTATATACTATGCGACGTTCCAACACTGGATGGTACCATAAAAATGGTTTTGGTCGTAATAATCCTGTAATAAAATAAGAGATTAGTAGCACTATATCCTCCTATATGCATTCAGGTTGACGTGTGAATCCGCATGACTTGTATGCGCATGGCTGTGTGGGACTCTAACTGAGTTACGTGATGTATGGTAAAAATATGAATTTTTTCATCCATCGTCAGCTGCTGAATGAAACGTTGGTAATTCTGACCGATCTAGCAGTAACTCTGTAGTGTTCCAGCCAATATTCGATATCAATGTTTTTTATTCCAAGTAGGTTCAATAACTATTTTACCAAACGAAATTGTGTACTACAATTTTGTCATACCTGAATGCATAAAAAGGTACAGATATCAGTACATAATACATGTTATCGTGTTGGTCGATTATTCCATAATCATTTTTGCCGATAATCACCAATGAATTGTGGCAACATGTTTGTTGTTTCAAACTTTTTTTTTTGCATAACCAGGTATTGTTGTTTCAGTGTTCGACTTAGGTCCAGTTCCACAATCGAAGGTTCAAATTTGTACTAGGTTTAAACTGCTAAAAATTGCCTGTCGTTGGCTAAATCCATCGCTAAGCCAAGTTTAAACTGTAAACTTGTTTCAAAGTCAAGTTGTGGAACTGGGCCTTACATTTCAAACTAACTGTGAGAGATCATAGTACATCGCCGTGATAAATAGTTGAATTACAGAATAAATCTGTCATTGAAAATGTATGTGTCATGTTCAGTCTGTCTGAACTTATTGCCAAATTGTTTGTGCATAGGTATAGATTATACGTTTGAATATATTTTATATTTGCTTTTGTTCATGACCATTCTTATATAGTTTGTACGTAATTATCTTGTGAATTCATTGGCAATAATTTGATGGATATATTTTATATTTGCTTTCGTTTTTGACCATTCTTATATTGTTTGTACGTAATAATTTTGTGAATTTATTGGCAATAATTTGATAGATATATTTTATATTTGCTTTTGTTCATGACCATTCTTATATAGTTTGTACGTAATTATCTGATGAATTCATTGGCAATAATTTGATAGATATATTTTAGATTTGTTTTCGTTTTTGACCATTCTTATATTGTTTGTACGTAATCATTTTGTGAATTCATTGGCAATAATTTGATAGATATATTTTATATTTGCTTTCGTTTTTGACTATTCTTATATTGTTTGTACGTAATCATTTTGTGAATTATTGGCAATCATTTTTAGGTTTCAATTTCGTTTTCTTTTTGATGTTGGATATATTTCAGTTGCCTCTTTTATACTATAACTTTGCCATACCATGGTTAATTGTTTTTTATTTTTTACGTTGTTGGATATATTTCAGTTGCCTCCTTTTTATTATACCTTTGCTATACCATGGTCAATTGTTTTTCATTTTTCACATTATTGGATATATTTCAGTTGCCTCCTTTTTACTATACCTTTGCTATACCATGGTCAATTGTTTTTTATTTTTCACATTATTGGATATATTTTAGTTGCCTCCTTTTTACTATACCTTTACTATACCATGGTCAATTGTTTTTCATTTTTCACATTATGGGATATATTTTAGTTGCCTCCTTTTTACTATACCTTTGCTATACCATGGTCAATTGTTTTTCATTTTTCACATTATTGGATATATTTTAGTTGCCTCCTTTTTACTATACCTTTGCTTTACCATGGTCAATTGTTTTTCATTTTTCACATTATTGGATATATTTTAGTTGCCTCCTTTTTACTATATCTTTGCTATACCATGGTCAATTGTTTTTCATTTTTCACATGATTGGATATATTTTAGTTGCCTCCTTTTTACTATACCTTTGCTATACCATGGTCAATTGTTTTTCATTTTTCACATTATTGGATATATTTTAGTTGCCTCCTTTTTACCATAACTTTAACCATATCATGGTGAAATTTTTTCATCAACAGTGGCATATATATGTATTGTTTTGGTCAATAGTCTCATTTGGTATTATCGGCACACGATAATTATAATATTATTAATAATAATAACAGAAAGTATTACTATTATCATTCTATAGTCATGGGCAAAATTATATAGTTACTTTTTGTTTTGACTATAGCTTTCAAACATTGTGGCAAATGGTTAGTATGTAGGTATAGATTGTGCACTATGTACAGATTTTTTTCTATTTCCATTGGTATACATGGTGTAACGGATGTAATAGTATTTTGGCAACCATATATATAACCTGTATATGGTGCTTAAATCACAGTCATTTGCGTATTTTTATTCACATCATTTTATTACATATATATGTATTTTGCAGCGACTTTCCTAACAGCGAACCAATGTCTTTCGCTATCCCAACCAACTGAATGAGGCGAGCGCCTGGTAGAGTAGGAGACAGGTGACGAAAGACTATGGTTTTCGCGGATAGGAAATAGCATGGTGTATAGATATTGTGTTTTACATAACTACTAACATACATTCAATTTTCGGATTTGATTTGAAACAATGAATTTGGCGTATTGGTTCGAAATTGTGCAGAGGCATAACAAATGATTTCCACTTTATGTATAGTAAATATTCGAATAAAAAAGAGGAGTCTGTTTTGATTTTGTACATGGGACATATTTATTTTTTGCCTGTAATCAGCTCTACTAGGTAATTTTACTAGCTGAACTTCAATTATGCCAGCAGACATATTCATGCGACTGTTGTTCTTTCAATTCACGGCTAGATTGACTATAGTTGGATGAGGACTCTCTTTCGATATCGTTTTCTTCACTATACGATACGACGGACGACTTGTGCACAGGCATATTATAATACGATATATTTTTGTAGCTGTCAGCTAAGATCGTTTCAAATGAAATTTTTCACCTGTGATGCAAGTCAGTCCGTTGTATTGCATACACTGATACCAATGAAACAGATGTTACACTGATTCAAATTCGTCCAGCATCCGTCAAGATAACATGTATCGAGTCATAATTCACCGAAGCGTAAGCAATATGCAATTGATATTTTGTAAGTTAGTGATATCAGTTATTGTACATGTCTCTATAAACTCATGGTACATGTTATATGATAGATGCTGGAGCCAAATTTGGTATAAGTCCACAGCTGTTTCTTGGTAAAGTGTATATGTTACGTCTATTATACGTTATCAGTATGACAGTTTATTCTGTAATACAATTATTCACCGAAACGATGTAATATGATCTCTCACTGACTGGTTATCCCTACTGAAAATTTCCAGGTGGAAATCCATGTGGAAAAGTATGGATGCGAATGGGATTCTACGAAATTCCATAATAATCCACCAGCAATTCAGAAACATGGAATATCCATGATGCTGATCTATGGTTGTCCTATAGTTGATCCAGTAATACATGAATATTCCATGGTTGTTTAATTTCATGCAATAGGAGAAATCCATGTGGATGGGTATATAGATTTCCATTCAGATATAATATGGTTTTTTATGGTAAAACCCTCCAGAATATCTAGATTTTTATAGAAAGATAACAGTAATGTCCTGACCTAATCCATGGGAAATATCATGAATAATCTACCGGCTGTTACCTGAAATCTCGGAAACTTCAACATGTGAATGCATGTGTAATGGTATACACTTCTATGGACAGTCCATAGAAAAATATCTATATTCCCATGTGAATATGGTTATAATGCAATCTCGTTGTTGACATGAAACATTGTGTCGAATCCATCAGATCCTGCATCAAATCATGAGAAAATAAACATACTAATCTGTGTATAATCTCACAGATTATTGTAGAAAGTCCCCAGGAAATCATACGATCTCATGGAAATTTCACTGTGACATCTTTTCGTCATCCATGGAAAAAGATATACAAAATCCATAGGATTTTGGATGAAATTCGGTGAAGGAAGAACATCTGAATCCGGGAATGACCAGACGATACAATGTGGAAATTCCCTAGAAATCCATACGGTATTATGGGAATTCGACTGTGATCCCATTCGTCATCCATGAAAAAATATACACAAAATCTACCAGATTTCGGCCGAATTTCGGCAAAAAAAAAGAACATCTGAATGCAAGAACGACCAGACGAGTCATTGTTGAAAGTCCCTGGTTCATGGGGATTTCTGTAACAACTACTACCGACAATCCATAGGACTTAATATAATGTTACACATAGGATTCCATACATCATTACACATAGGATTACATGTTTTTGCACATGCCTACAACCACATGGAATTCCATAGATTCCCAGTTCCAAATCCCGGTAGAAAACCTACGGATTCACATGGATTCTCCATATAGATTGCCAGGTGGAATTCTAGGTGGATTCGTCCATGGATTTCCACCTGGAAATTTTCAGTAGGAATGCGTATATTATGATTACGTACATATTTTCTGCGTTATGCATTCCGAACCAATAATTGACTGTGATTTAATATTGATATCCAAGAAATCAGTCTGACTTTTTTCAGTGATTCATAAAATCGTAGAGTTCTTCAATTGTCAACTCTTTGTCCACATGTATTATGAAGTACCAGCTAATTTATCGATTGCATGCCTGTGCATGTAGGCTGTGGTTATAATATTTGAGACCAATGTATTTACACTGTTTTTTCAATTGCAGAGTTGATATTTCCAAGTTATTTTGTTCCTTTTTTTCACATTTTCAGGTAGAATTATTTACAAATAATTAGAGACAAATAGAAACAATCTCCAATATAAATGTTTAATTTTTGATATATTATACATGTAGTTTGACTTATGAAAGAATTATCTTCGGTTTTTTTTTTTTTTTTTTTTTTCTTTACGGTGGGCAACTTTTGTTCAGTATTTACTTACTGACCTATTCGGATAATCGATCGAATAGTCATATTGTACCATAAAATATATTTATATTTGTAACTGTGAATAGGGCTGGTAAGCCTGTGATGGTATACATGGTATATATATTATCAAACAAACATGTAATTGGCAAAGCATTCATGGCAATATAAATCGAAAATTTTATGATATCGCTTCTAATACCATCATGTAAATGTCCTTGGCTCCCCGTGGTCAGATCTGTTTATGTATTTGCGTATCGTTTACACCCAGCCAATTATTTGCTTTATCTTTTAGCATTGCAGTATAGTGACCACTATCTATACTTTCACCGTGATGAAATATCGCGCTATTTATCTTGAACTTCTTATTGTCGAGGGTAATTTTTGTAGTTGGTACTGCGTTCAATTTGAAATTTGTTATTTTAGATGCCTGTCCATCTTGATACGTAAATATCATGAACTGCACGACAATGATATGTTTTACCGAAGCAATTACAGTTTTTTGTAGCTTATTGCTTTTCTGACAATTCTCGCAGGTACTGTCAAGTCTTGTCCATCGTGACAAAGTGTTATTAAACAAATCTTGTAAGTTCTTGGGGTTCTTGATACTTGGTGTAAACGATACGGGTATGGCTAAAATGTAATTTGGCTGTGCGATCTCAGAGCTAAGTCCGCAATCGTTACATCTGATCGTCGTGATCAACTGATGTTCAATCGCTTCTTGAGTTAAATCAGATTTCTCGCAAATAGCTGTAAGGAATTCAGCCGCGTCTTGTTGTAAATTTTCTGTGAAATTTTTGTCTGCTAATTCTCGAACTGCAAAGGAATTTATTGCTGCACTACTTGTGACGTAAGAATAGGCTAATTTTTCTAATGGGTCGTTATTATTCAGCTTAATCAATTCTTGTATTATATTCGAGCAGTGGAATATACACTGCAGAGTGGCATTTGCGTAACATGAAACTCTGTCCTTATTTTCCATGCCAACAATGGTGCGCAACGGATTTGGCAATATGTTATCATATACTTCGATTTGTATATTTTGCGTGCATGAGGGAACCGACCATACGGTGTCTTTGACCGTTAATTTAGCTGCACGTGTAATATTAATTTCAGCCAATTCGGGTTTGTATTGTACCCTGAGTCGATTGTACTCGACTAGTGCAGCTTCCTGAACTTTTATTGCCTGTGGATTGAAATTTATCAAATGTAATCCGTCGAGAGACTTGACTCTTGACAATGCAACGTATGCTTGTCCAGCAGTGAACACAGTCTGGCCTATGTCTATAACTATGCTGTTCAAAGTTAAGCCTTGGCTTTTATGTATCGTGATTCCGTAACTAAGAGACAGGGGAAATTGATTTCTGAATATGAAGGCACCATTCATTATTTCGAATTTTGTGGATACTCTTTCGATGGTATACTCTATCCCCGATGCTAAGGCAATCGTTAATGATTGTACTTCGCGTGTGTCGATATCTCGATTTACGGAAACCACATGACCTATGGTACCGTTTATAATACCTGTAGATACGTTGATGTTTCGTCTAATCATGATTTTGGCCCCAATCTTAATCATCATTGTTTTCGCGAGTCCAGCCGTGCGAGTGCTGTCTTCGTGTTCCTGATTCAAGAGTTTTGTTATTTTTTTCTTCAAAAACGGTATGCAATCAATGCTGTCTTTGGCGTTGAGTTCAATTTCGTCGCCTGGAATTTTGGTTAACATGGCTGTGTTCAAAATGTCACATTGGTTGCGAGTCGGAAAAAGACAGACTGTATCTAGCGATAATTGGTTGATATAATTGCATAATTCGTCGAGTCTGGCTCCGACCGACGTACCGGTAAGGTTTACTTTGCTAGAATCTAGAATCTGTTGGTCGGCAGTGGTCATAATTCCGAATCTAACTCGAGTTAATATTTCTTGGTACGTCGTATCATTCTGTTGGCGTACGTTTGTCAACAGCTCGTCGTACGAAAATAGATCGGTCCATAGATTGACCGCACCTACTGAGCCAATATATTTCTGTATTTTGTCTTTCGACAGATTCAGGTACGCTGAATCCGCATTTACTGGCGGAAGTTGTAATAAATCACCCATAAGTAGAATATGTTTTCCACCGAACCAGCCATCATTAGTATTTTTTGTATCAAATATTTCAGTTAGTCTTAAGTGAATATACATTAACGTGACGTTTGATATCATTGAAACCTCATCTATAATGAATAATACTACATCTTTTAACTCGTTTCGCAAAATTTTCAACACTTCGTCGGACAATTCTTTGTATTTGGGCGTGCCGCCGTGCTCAACTTGTAGCTGGAACAGTCTGTGCACTGTTAATCCGTCGACGTTAAAAGCCGCCAAACCTGTTGGTGCCGTGACAACAGTTGTTGCACCGAGTATTTGTTTTGTCCAGCACCTAATAGTTTTTATGAGAAAACTCTTACCCGTACCACCAGCTCCACTTACGAACATTCGTAATGGTTCAATACGTGTCGAGATTAAAGAGGTTCTGACAGTATCAAATATTACTTTCTGTTCGTCATTGAGTTGTGATATCATGTCAACTACGTCCAGATCTTTTAATTGCCCTTCCGCGTTATTCAAGTCCTGCATAGCCAAGTTGGCTTCTACTGGCTGGTAATGTAATGGATTATCTCCATTATCATTTGAATCTTGGCTCAGATTGCTCATCATATTCGTAAGATCATCCAGCTTTTGTTCGATCAGTTCTTTTACCTGATCGAAACCTTTTTGAATATCGGACAATCGCTCGTGGTAACTCATTAATTCTAATAGGTCTGTCTTGCTTTTCTCGAACGCCTCGGCGTACGAATGACAGTCATTTTTCAACTCATCAGTATCACGCCACGGTTTGAAAAGTAGCAACAACGCATGGAAATACTTTTCAGGCTCTACATTCGGATTATATTTGTAATGATTTATCAAATAACCGCGCTGTCTTTTTTTCAAATACAAACCACCGCCTAGATCGTATATCTCTGCTTTGCTATTTTTTGGTATTATTTTAGTTATTTCGTACCATTTGGCGTAGTCGTATAAATGTACCGACGCTGATTGCTCCGGTCTATTCGGGTAGTAATCGTCAATGAGGGACGGATAAAAAATATCTGTCGAACCCGGAAATAGTTTTTCTACAGTTTTGTACGGTTTAACTCTTTTATTTCTGAGCTGATTTACGTCTCACCATTTTATGGTTGTGTCAGGATCAGTTCCGTACAACGGAATACCTAACAGTGTATCAGCAGCTTCCAGAGCTCCGCATTCTCTGTTATTCAAGCTGCGCATTGCCACACTCCACAGTCGGCTGCTCAACGACTTGGTGGAATTGATATCATGAAACATATCGGTTGTGTGACTCGTTTCAGGTTTAGTACTATACTTAGTACAATACCAATTGAGTATTGTCGATTTTTCGCCTATGAACTGCATGTCCATGTTTCCTTCCCATGCACTAAGGACAACCGGATTATAGTCATTTATGAAGGCTTCTTCTTCATTTCGCGGTAAGTCGACGAGTCTGCTTTTTGATTTTAGCTGTTTTCTACCCGCAATCGACATGGCCACGTCTTTTATTATCAGCGTGTCTGTAATTGGTCTTGGAAATTCGAATCTGCATATTTTCATAAATCCTTCTTTAGTTTTCTTATTTCGCATACAATAATCGTTATGCTTATGTCTCTGATGCGTGTCTACTCGACGATACAACGTCGGCGATACATGTTTATTGGGCAGTCTGCAAGTAATATGCTTGGAAATGAAGTTGGCGACTTCTTCCGTAGATGACTCTCCGATCGTGGGAGCATCCTTAATCCAGACCAACAAATGTAAGTGCTGTGTTCCTCTGCCTTGGTATTCTCGTCTCCAAAAGTAATGGCTGACTTCGCCAATTGGATTGTCATTGGAACATATGAATTTCAGCATCGCTCGAAATTTGTTATCTAGATACCTCGAGGCCGAAACTGGGTCTTTCGCTACTAGTTCACTTGTAGACATACCAGCCATTTTTGGTCCGTTAACGTTTTCAATATATTCAGCTAAATCATCCCACATCCACTCGCTGGGACTCAGCGTGAGAAACCACGTTGCCGGACCATAATTTTGTACCATGCATCCCAACTCATTTCTCGGTTTGCGCCAATACTGGTCTGTATTCCGTAATTTCGCGAAAATAGTGGTCAGATTTCCTTCAAGCTGTTCTTTTGACATCAATTCCAAATACTGACCGGCATTCATTTTTTCCTTTGGATTAATGACATTTAGTTTATGAAATATACCACCCTTCAACTGCCGTATGTTCGAGTCGTGTAATTGGTAGAACAAATACTGTTGATTCAAACTGAAGACGGAACAGCTGGACATAAGCCTACATTTTATGTAGTCGAATTCTCGCAGAGGGATCGCGCGGTCTTGATGCTGGCCATTGTTACCATAAGGGTACAAATCTGGGAAGCACATGACGTCTAGACATTTATCCCATTGACTCAAGGGTGCTTCTTCTACTTTGAGCATTTGATATAGAGCCGTTGCATTCTTATTTTCTCTATCGGCACTGATCGGATAGATGGTATACTGCTCGTAGTAATCTTGGCTATCCATTATTTGTGTTAATATTGCCCGACGCTGAGTACTCGTCTCGTCAGTACAGTCCATGACCGTATCCGCATGTTCTTCCAAACCAGGCTTTTCTGTCTCTACCTGAATTTCCACGTCTTGCACGAGTAAATCTAACAACGAGTCTGGCTCAGTGGGTAATTCAATCTCGGCATAAAAAGGATTATTTTCCCTGAGCCAAACGAGTGTCTCATAGATCTTTTTCACGTCCACCAAACTACTCCACACGACTTTTGACTTATTCGGTAGTCCATAGACCATCACGAATAGTTCTTGATTCAAATTTAGCGCGTCAGTCGGTGCAGGTAATTTTTTTGGTGTTTCCTCTAACGGTAACGGTAAATGGAACGTTTGACCTTTTACTTTCTGTACCCGCAACTTATTTGGAAGATTTTTTTTCGCTACTGTACCCATTCTTAGTACCGTTTGAAAAGCCTTTGCCCTTTGTATGAGGATTTTTTCATAATCATTAAGAGTGAAGAGAACGGGTGGCACGTCGCCTATAGCTAGGTGATTCAATAAACACGTTAGTGGCATTTCATTATCACGGAACTTTTCTAAACAGTATTTACAGATATAATCAGACGCATTGTCGGAGGCATCAATGTGAGTTTTCATCTGTGACCAATAGTGCCCTGTGATAGGTTTTCTGAGTTTTTTTATATCTCGCGTGTCTCTACGGTAACAAAGTTTTTCGCACGATACGCAAGCCAATCGTGGTGTATCCATCGATTGTTGGACTAGCTCATGGAATGCACGTCTATATTTGTTTGCAATTTCATCTTCGTTCGAATTTATTACTTCAGAACACAGTTGATACATAGCAGCTTTTTCGGCTGTTTCGCTGGAGAGTTCTCGCAAAAGAAGTAGATCTCCTGGTACTAAGGCACTGTCTATGCAATTAATTTTCTCCACTAGTCTCATGAGTTCGTAAATGTATCTCGTGAAATACCGAATCTGTGGGAAGTGCGGATGCAATAATTAAAGCGGTAAGAATTTCGAATTGCAACTCACAGGATTGGTATAGCAAATTTGTGCGTGTCCTAATTTGTGCTGTGACGTATTGACACTACATTGGTTCAAGTGTTTCAATGTATTACGAATATTTGCTATTTTCCATGAGCGTATAGCCTGAAACACATATTCTAGCCTACTAATGGTATGTGAATTTGGTTTGACACATAGCTCTGAGCAAGCCCATGATTTTCGTACATGTGTGCTTGCAGTTACCGTTAAAACGTTAGCTATCTTTCCCGTTGATGTAGTGATCAGCGGGTCTATCACAATGTGAAGCTCATCATAAGCTGTATTGGTATAATAAGGGTCGGACGAGCCCGTATGTTTTGATTCCCCGCAAAAGGCTTCCATTTTTGATTCTACATTAGACGATTCTGCCGCTCGTACCGAACAGATTTCGATCTTATTCTTCAGATTATTCAGCGTACGTCTCACGCTTAGTACGATACGTTTTCTCGCTTGAATGCACCATTTTATGATTTTTTCAGCCTCAATTCGTTTCTGTGGCTTGGACTTACAATTCATTTTTGCGGATAAGATGGTGATATATTTTTCTACCGATCCTAACAGTGTTATCGTACTGCTCCGCGTGCCTAAATGCCTATATTTTTTCAGAATATTTTTAGTTCTGATGAATTTCTGTTGCCCTCTTAGTTCTTTACGAGCGCGTCTGACTTTGTCGAGCATTGCTTCATTTACATCGCGATTAATGGCATACTTGTTTCGTTCATATTGTTTTTTCATTTCCGAATTAAGAGCATATTTATTAAGTTCGTACTTTTTTTTGTTTTCGGGATGTGCAGAATATTTAACTCTTTGTTTTCTGGCTTTCATCTCAGGATTAGCTGCATATCTTGCTCTTTCACTTATCTGTTTGATATCAGGATTTGCTGTGTATTTCATCCTTTCACATGTTTTTTTGATATCAGGATTTGCTGGGTATTTCATCCTTTCACATGTTTTTTCGATATCAGGATTTGCTGTGTATTTCATCCTTTCACATGTTTTTTTGATATCAGGATTTTTTGCGTATGTTATTCTGTCACGTGTTCTCTTGATTTCAGGATTTGCTGTGCGTGTTATTTTTTCACGTGTTTTTTTGATATCAGGATTTGCTGTGTATTTTATCCATTCACGTGTTCTTTTGATTTGAGGATTGGCATCTTAGCATTAGTTGCATATTTTTCTCTGCGACGAGTAAGTTGCAATTCACGAGTGACAACAGTTGTTTTCTTCTCGTACAATATTTTTTGTTCTAGATCTTCAGAATATTTTGCTTTTTTTTGCAATTTTATTACTTCCGCATTGGCAACGTAATTTGCTCGTTTAATTGGCTGTTTTAGTCCAAATGTAGCACTCTGGCTTATATTTCGTTGTGGCTCATCAGCGCTGCAATTTGCCTTGCATTCTGTGTCACTTCGTGTTTGCCCTATGAACGAACGAGTAGCATGGTCGACTGAGCTTGTGCTATTACTACTGTTTGTCTGTCGAGCTGAATAGTCTTCGCGTCATTTTTTGTTCATTTGGTCTTTGTGAGTGGCCCACCATCTGTTTTTACGATTTGTCTGTGTTGGGAGAGTTATGTTTGTTTTATCGCTTTTGCCTTGTTCTTTGCTTTTTTTGCTATTATCGTCCGTCGTACTTTGTGAAGAAAGTGAAATGGTATGCCGTGGTACTGTTCGACAGACCGATGCATACGTTTTCGCGGGTAATTTTTGTATTTTCGACCGGTCTGTATTTTGGTCTTGTACGATTGTAGCGATGTCCGACTGTGCTATTGTGGTACTTTCCATTGTAGGAAACGCACTTATTGTCTTTTCGTTGAGTATGCGTAGTAAATGCTGTCTCATCGTTAGTGTCGTTCTTCTACGCCCATCGTTATCTACGTAATAGCGTTCGGTCACCGGATCCTTACCTAGTGCAAGCGATGTTGCGATTGCACACGCAAACACTCCGCATGATTTTGAATCCGGTTGTATTTGTACATTTTCGTACATGATCGAATATTTTTCATACAGACGATTCAATATTTCATGTTGGAGCGGCGATAATCGGTGTTTCAACGTATCGTACACGTGTACTACTGACCCATCGTAGTATATGCAGGTCCAGTGACCGATCTCGTCTGGACCAATATTTCCGCTGTAGAGGATCTGAATATCCTGATCGCTGGTAACACGTTGATACCAATGTAATCCTTGATAGAATATCGGATATTGTGGTTCAAAAGTCGTCGTGTCAGTTAAAACATTCAGAAATGCATTTATACACTTGTCATGTAGCTCCTCTGCAATGTTCATAATGCAGGCTGCGATCTGTGCCCTATTTGCACGTACTATTGCATTAACGTCTATTTGTTCGTCAGTGTCGTCTGTAATGTCTATTATAAGTGGCAAATTTACATCAGCTGTTTTATTGCGTTTTGGCGTGTCAGTTTTACCTATTCTGGCGGATCGCTTCGCCTCTTTTTGTTGTTGCTGCATTTTGCTATAGCTACGTTTACTATTTTTCGGCATTTTTATTTATTAGACTACCTGTATTAAATCGTACTCAACTTATACTTAGGATTTGTCTATTTATCGTTGTATATTCTGACTTTCTTGTATTTATGAATGAATAATTGTTATTGGCTGTACTCACGTATAGATTTTTTCCGATCTTCTGATTTAACTGTTGCGTGAATTCTATTTTATACACAATTATACAATAAAATTTTTCATGTACGTATTTAGAAAATCAAAGAAATCCACTATGTTTATTCTCGTAATCGTACGTCGATTTTACAATTTTTAATATCGTTTGAGGAACGATATGTGAAAACTAATTTTTGCCGGCACTGCAGTACGCCGACACGAACAACCTCGAACTTGTCGATTAAGAACAATATATTGCGTACTGACAATGATATAGAATTATTGATATTATTGTTACAGTAAAGAAAATGACCAAATTCGCGTGTCTGTGTGAATTCGAACGATGTTCAAATGCACTGAAATGACACTCACTTGTTGAATAATTGCAATATTTATCTTTCGATACGCGCTTTGCTATATTTCCAAGTGGAATGGAAGTTCTACTTTCTGTTCGCTGACTTTTCTAAATGACGTTCCTAAAGTCATCTATTTGAGTTGATCTCATCTCTATTGTGTTTATCATTTCTGAAATTTGTCAATAGAGTGCAATCCTATTGACGCGTATTTTATGTGGACAATTTATTCATCACATGTTTCAATTTAATTACTCGTTGTTCTATTTTTTCGAAGATTGGTTTTTAATTAATTTACCTAGTTTTATTTTCCGTATAATTCTGTTGTGATAATAATTGCAATGCGTAAATAGATGGATAATTTTGGTTGAATTAAATTTGTCCAGTCAGTGCTGACAGGACATCGCCATCTGGACAAAATTTTATGCAGTTGGACAATTTATTTCAAATTGTTTGGTTGTGTGTGTGAGTATGTGATCTCGTCAATGTATATGCTACTAGATCAACGGTTTCAACCCTTCATTCTGCATTCGAATCTCGAAGCGTCAAGATGTGTAAGTATACATACACGTTTTCATACATTATGTTACGGTCTGTTTTGTTGTAATTGTGTATTCCATAATATTTTTCAAATGAATAAAGTATTCTGATTCAGCTATTATTCGAGTATTGTATACACATGCGAACAATGAGTCGAGTAATAGAAAGATGCGTGTCCTCATTTTTTACGGCCAGTTGCTCCTTTTCGTATTATCACGTGTTTGGTTCATTGTTTCAAGCTGATATGGTCTAATTTTGTCAATTGTCTTTAAGGGGTGGCATTGTTTATACGTTATCTATATATTTGATTTATTTTAAAGAAATTGTAGGATTTAAAGTAGGGCTATCTTCTAAGCTAACTGCTAAGAGCCCACTTACCGACACCATTTTGTATTACTATTTTATTGAACTTAATCAAATACAGAATTGAGAATGTAAGCTGATTCAATTTTGAAATTCTATTTTTCTGATTAGCTTGATTCTTTGCATAGCCAATATGTTTGTTTGATTTTGTTGTTTTGGAGTTTGGGAGTTTTGGAGCAAGCCTTCGATGTTTGTAATGCATTCATAATTGTCCAATTGAATAATTATCCCATCGAATTGTTCTTTCTTTAATATTTATGGTGGATAAAATATGATGTATTTACTAGAAATGTGTTTTATTTGGTTAATAGCAAATGATCAAGATGTTACGATGGGAGGTGGCGAGGGTGGCGGGTGAGGGGCCATCAATGATGAGTCCTCATCAAACTGAGGCAATGGTATGTACAGTATTAAATACGATTATCACTTGCGTTGAATGAGGAGGAAAATATGAAGTAGACGGATCGTAAAAAACCAAACGTATTCAGATGGACCATATGGAATGGATGCATTTTGTTGGACAGCCTAGAACAGACATATCCTAATAGGCTCTATAGGCTGTGTAGTGTGTATAGATGACGGTATATATTTGCTGTAATATTTTTTGTGATTGTTATGTTTGTTTTAGATTGCCTGGCAAAATACATTTGTTCTAGGCGGACCATTTAAATATGTCTGTTTCCTTGGGTCCTGGCGAAGTAGTTCTTAGATTAGACAGAAATTTATGCATGAAGTTTTTTTTTTTCAATTTTTCTAATTGAGCTTATAATCAATTGTGTGCGATACTTTTTTAAATGTTTGTTTCTTGAAAAATTAACATTTTATAAATCACTTGTTGAGATATTTAGCTCACCATAAAAATCTTGTCGTAAACGATACTTATAGTCAATGTTTTAATTTACAGATCAGAGAATTGTATACGGTTCTAGGGCGGTACATGGGGCAACAGTCCCATGTACCAGCCCTTGATAATCAAACCAATGAAAGAGGAAGAGAAAGAGAAAGGGGAAGAGGAAGAGGAAGAGGAAGAGGAAGAGGAAGAGGAAGAGGAACAGCAACAGGAAGAGAAAGTGACGAAGAAGAAGAAGGAGATGAAGATAGAGAGGAAGTTGAAATGCCACCTAAAAAAGAAAATAAAGTTAAAAATAAAAATGAAGATAGAAAGAGAGGAGAAAAAGTAGAAAGCGGAGGTGGAAGAGTAAATAGAGGAGGCGTAAGAGGAGGAGGCGTAAGAGGAGGAGGAGGAGGAGGAAAAAGCAGAGGTGGTGGAGGCGGTCAAGGGAGATATGGTGGAGGTGGACGACGTAGATATGGCGGAGGTGGAGGTGAACAAGGAAGAGGTGGTGGAATTCGAAGAGGAACAGCTGGTGGATTTGAACATGGAACAGGGGGAAGAGGGGGGTTTAATGGGCAAGGACGAGGAATGGGGGGATACAATTGGCGGGGTCAAGGAACAGGGGGATGGAATTGGCGAAGGAGAGGGGGACAAAGGACAGGGGGACGAGGGAGCGGAGGCAGAGGACGACAGGGCTCTCTGCAATTTTATTTTTAATTTTTATTCCTTTGTTTAATAAACGTATTTTTTCATAGTCTGATGCGTGCGATTTATTCTTACCTTCTTTCTCATCAACTGGGTGCTGGTGTATTAGATAATAATTTCAATGTCTTTTCATTTGGATTCTTTTTTTACTTTTGTTCATTCCTGTTTCTTTGTGGTTACAATTATATATATGGACTGGAATTTTGCCCTTACTTGACTTACATGGAAAACGAATATTCCAATGAACTAGTTTGGTAATCGAGGCGAGTTACCTACATCGTAAAGTTTATTTTGAAGCTTGAACATTTCTCAATTTTTTTCCATTAACAGTGGTTTTTTTTTATGGATAATGACTTAGTGAATGATTGTCTGACCTATATGTTATTTTATATGCATAGTTGGATGCAAGTGATTACCATGCATATCGTGAGTAATTCTACTAGGCCAAATTGTATATCTTCGTTGTGTTAAATTCTTCTTTTATTATTTCACAATTCCTATCTCCAGATATTTATTATTATATGATTGAATTAGAATTCAGTTTATAATGTCACATGGTCATTTATTACATTAGAATTCAATTCAATACTATTTACTTTGATTCTGAAGTGGTGATCCAGTTACTCTAAATTTGCATTTAATTTTCAAGGGTTTGTGTGTGGATATTATTTCTACAATAAATTATCCAACGTGGCACTGATGTGCCATCAGTGAATATATAGTTTGTTATCAATTACTAATCTTAATGAATCCATTGTTTCGTAGAACAGATTTTGTATTCAATCTTGGAATGTTTTAAGATCGCTATTTTCAAGTTTTTGTACTCTGCATGTTTATGATTTGTTGTATTGGATAGTTGTTACAAAATCCACGACTAGGATCAAACTAACAAGGGATTTATCCACAGTTTTACTCATGAATGTATGCATATGATAGTTTATTATTAATTCATTATACACGTAATGTATAGTTTTAGTTTGGAAAGCATTACTATCAGCATTAACACGTCGAATTAAATAATCACAGTTGATTAGCATATTACACCAACAAGGAATGACATGTAGTATGGAATAGGTAAATTGAGTCAGTGATCGGATTTACAGTGGAGATTGCGTCATACAGATACAGGCCAGTGTGTACGGTTTGAAGTGATTCGTCAACAACTTATTATGCATAGTGTATATATGAGCTTAAAATATCTCATAATTGTCTAGATGGTTAAATACTAAAGTTAATGTCCCGAAAATTCAAAAGGTGCTATATAATTTCAAATGATTTCAAAGAGTTCCTGTCATTTCACTAATGATCTAATAGATAGCATATTTCAAGGTATTACACGATTTAACTAGATTTGTCAAGATATTGAATGTTTCAACTCATCACATAGACCACGCGAAGTGTGGGTAGAACCCACGTTTTCACTACTTATATAGTAAAACTTTGTATAATACCGAACGGAAAAACTTATTTTGATTTTGTGTAATTGCACACTTGCCTTCGGCTCGTGTTGCCAACTCACACTAGTCAGAAAAAGTTTTACCGCACTCGCATCATAATGTACTATTACTTCACTCCGTATGATAATGGATGTTTTATGCACGCTCCGTGTGTGTGAGAATTTCACACATCATAAAGTAAAATTTTGTATAATACTCGATGGAAAAACTTCTCCTGACCTTGTGTGATTGCAGCACTCGCCTTCGGCTCGTGCTGCAACTTCACACTCGCCAGAAAAAGTTTCACCACTCTCGTATCATAGTGTACTAT
Source organism: Tenthredo livida (assembly GCA_963992785.1). Taxonomy (NCBI): domain Eukaryota; kingdom Metazoa; phylum Arthropoda; class Insecta; order Hymenoptera; family Tenthredinidae; genus Tenthredo; species Tenthredo livida. The sequence goes on along the minus strand of OZ023072.1, from coordinate 13,334,814 downwards.
TTTCAACTCAGTGTGTGATACTCGATTTCTTATGCCTGTTGGTAGTGCGCGAAGTGCTCGATTTACACACTTCCCTATGTAAAAATAATTGAGTTCTTTTCGTTTGAAAATAATAATTTTTCAAAAATATTTTTCTTCTTTTCAACTTTCTCAGTTTTGTGTCAAGTTGTGTTGACACATACATATTTACTAATTAAATAATAGTGTTATCAATATGTCAAATTAACATTACATGTTATTTATGAATAAAATAAAATTTATGTGAAACATAATATAATTCTATCAAAATCAAATGAGCCTTGCTTTTCTGATCAAGATAACTGGTATCTCGAACTTGCGTTTCTATCGATAGACTACGAAAAAGGTATATAGAAGTGGAAGCAGAAGAGTTTTTTTTTGTCTTTGATTTCCCAATTTCTTTAGTTTCGAGGACTAATAAAACTTTATGCTATTGAAAATCGTTTTTCGAAGTATTTCGTTTTTAATGGGGGGGCTTTGCCCCCCCAACCCCCCAGCGGGGGCTTCGCCCCCTGCACCCCTAGCAGGGGCTTTGCCCCTTGCATCCCCAGCAGGGGCTTTGCCCCCTGCACCCCTAGCAGGGGCTTCGCCCCTTGCATCCCGAGCGGGGCCTCTGTCCTTGGACCCTGTCCCCACCCGGCCGCTCTCACTAATATTGCAATATATACTATACTTCCCTATTTTTTAGAGTTTTTTACAGGTCAAGAATTTCGCACACTGAGTTAAACAATAGTACATTACGACACGTGTGTGCTACTTGTATCATACTGTACTATTATAACACTTTTAATGATCAGCAATTCTAAACATATTAGTTTGTTTGATAATTAGTTAAGAATTAGTAAAGAAGTTGAGGTTGGTCTATTCATCTAGTATTATTATATGTAAAATCTAGTGAAAATCAATGTCCGTACATACCGTTTAATGTAAGTCATCGTAACCTTATTTTCACTTGTTCCGGATTGAAGTAAAATAATAATTTGCCAGGATCGTTGATTTGTTCTTTATCTAAATATTCGAACCTAGCTTAGAGGATCTGTTCCGTGCACTTACAACAGGCCATCATGCAGATTTATTATAAATAATACCGGTCATCGGCGTGAAACCACGGTCGGCGCACTTTTCACTCTGATCGTTGTTCACTGATTCACTGTTTCACTGATTTACTGAAATAAAACCATTAGCTTGACCGATAACATTTTATATACTTATGTAATATGAATATATAACTATATAATATGATTATATATAAATTATGAATATTTTAACTGTCAATACCGCGATCCGTCAGCCATCCGACAGCCATTTTGATTTCGTCATCCCTCTGTGGCTCACTTAGTAACTTTATTATCACATATCGACCGAGTGCAGATTCAGATTTATGCCAAAATCAATAGGGGGCGAGATTTCGATGGCTTGTACCCACGTTTCAAAGATCAAGTCGATCCGTTTCACCGTTCGTTCAGAAACGTGAGGACAAGCAAGCGTCTAGCGAAAATCTGATGACCAGGAAGAAGTGGAAGAAGAAGAAGAAGAAGAAGATGCTTTTTCATCAACTTTCGTGACCGATATATCAGAAACCAGTGTACCTATTCCAATCAAATTTATACAGCGACGTCGTGTGGTGGGGGAATATCTGTTCTGTGAATTTGATCGAAAAATATTCACGCGTTCCGAAGTTATGACCTCCTGCTTACAGGTATAAAGAGTTCTCCCGAGAAAATAGAGTCCCGGCTAGCGCTCGCCTGCCTACGGGTACTTGGCGGCGATTCGCTGCCGCGAATCTTGATTGAAATAGTTTTATCGAACGTCATTAAACTAAGTCCAATATCTGCTGGCCAACCAATACAAATTATTGGTGATGTACAACAAAACGGTAAACTATCCGTTATTGAAGCTGTTATTAGAAATTTTATAAAAAAAAAATAACTATTGTTATCCTTGATCAAATGTTCTCCTTGTGCTTTTAATTTTTTTTCAGATTTTCACTTTTTCCTGCACACACAGACTCCCGAGAACCTGAAAATCCTAAGTGACTCCCCAATGCCCCTTGCCAAATTATTACGCGTCTACAAAATGTTTTCAATATCATCGAATTAAATTTGTTTTAGTTTTTATATATTTTTTTCTATACAGTGAAACCTCCCTTAACGGACACCTCTTAATAGCGGAAACCTCTTTATACCGGACAAGTTAGAAATCCCCTAGCTATTCATCCCCTAGCTAGCTATATTCCGAATAACGGACACCTCTGAATAGCGGACAAAATTTCCGGTCCCGAAGGTGTCCGCTATTGGGAGGTTTCACTGTACTTCATATCGTAGATTTTATATGCGACCTATCTCTGAGTTTTCACTTTAAATTATTTATTCCTCACTCTATTTTTAATCGTTTTTGATTTTGTATTATATTCCATTGTATATTGTATGTATCAGTAAATCAATAATATCAAGTGGATTAGGCCTACAGGGGATACCACTTAAAAAAAAACGCGCCAACGTATCTACCCCCAGGTGGTGTGGAAAAGATATGAATATAGAATGTATTATGTAAACGATGTACAATTAATAAATTACCAATCCGTATATCAGTTATTTTCAATTAGAATAGAATTTTCATGTGTATTGTATACAATCAAAAAGAATTCTGAATGTGTTTTAGTTAGAGATACAAATAAAATTAATCAAAAGTGCTCAATTACTTTTCAAATCTACGCGAACTCTGCGAAAGAAAAGCGAATTCAGATAAATACAATATTAGATAATATGGTATAAAAAGAAAGAATAGCAAATAAAGGCCTGTCTCAGGATTATGTAATCCAGGAGGGTAGATGACAGTAGGTAGGGAAAAATCTGAAAATAATATATGTATAAATAACGATAATAACAATTATTGCAACAGCTATCGTTTCCACACCATTTTGCAGTAGAACGTTGCTTATACCGTGAAGTTTTAAGGAAGCGGAACGATGGGCGTGCTATAGTTCGACCAACACACGCTCGCGTTGCGTACGTGGGCTTCTACTCGCAGTCACTGGCAGCTCACGTACGCAACGCGAGCGTGTGTTGGTCGAACTATAGCACGCCCATCGTTCCGCTTCCTCAAAACTTCACGGTATTTAGAGTCCTGCATTTCGCCATTAAATATTGTAACAGCGATTCCTGCGGGCTCGGGTGTTACCCGCAGGAACTACGTTCAGTTATCAAAAACAGGCACCAACGCTTTACCTCCTCCGACTAGCAACGATGAATGTTGGGCGCCAGACTTCGGGGGAGAAGTCCTCTCTCTCTCTCTCTCTCGCTCCAGCTAGCCTATCGGTAGAGGGATATTCGTGGGGGCGAGAAATAAAAACACTTGAACCACTACGAGATATTTTTAAAAGAATTATTTATTGAATAAAAGAAAAAAAGAAAAAGATAACAATATTTTGTACAGCCTGTTATCTGGCTTCGGCTTGCCTAATATCACCGCTACTTCGTGTTTTAAATATCTAATTGAAGTGAAACTAAATTATAAAAATACCATAAATTAATTGACTCTAAATAATATAAATTCTCAAAATGACTCTACTCTTAATTAAATATAACAATCTTTATCAAAGTCGAAAGAAAAAAGGTATGTTGACCGTATCTCAGCTCGTTGACTCTCTCTCTCTCTTTCCTTCCTCGCTCAACCAGCTGGAGGTACGGCTGTCTAGTCGATTTCGAAGCCGATGCTTCTAGTCTCTGACTGACAGCTGATCTCTCAACAGCGGGGAGGGGAAGGGAATCGGAACTCTGTCCTCGGCCGCTAGAGCTCTCTGACACGCTGCAGACTCTCTGCGACGCGTGACGTCAGAGACCTCCGGGCAATATGGCGTCGACTCTCGTATAGCGAATTCTGCGCAGCGGCGGTGCTAGCCGGCTCGCAGGCGCGCAGAATCGACAGCCACGGAGAACAACACAGCTTCAAACCTGCCGGTTCTCAACTGTTGCCTCGACACACTCTGGACTCGGTACCAGGGCGCGGAGACTGTTCTCGGGGATTCCGGACTATAACTCTGGACTCTAGCGGGACTCTAACTCGGAACTCTAGCTCTAAGGGAGGGGGGGGGGGGGGGTTAACTGAACCTGAAGGGAATATGTCGGATAGATCCTACCTGATACCACACGTTTCCTCGGTCTCGTGGTCGGCTCGTAGTCCGTAAGCACGCGAGGGTCGTATCTTACGGGATTCGATAGGAATCCGATCCACACTTCAAATCACAGTCCAATAGAAATAGCAGGGGGTCACAAATAAACAAGCACTGGTCAAACTCCACCCAATGAAAACTCTAGGAAAATAACTCTCTCTCTCGATTCGACGGCTCAGGGCCACACACGTGGTCACGTTGGCGCTGAAAACCGGAATGAGCTAGACATGTCTCGGTACCTTATCTTCCTATCTTCGCCGTTCGTCCTTTTAGCGCTGGCCGTTGCCGGTCAGCCGCGTGCGGCGATCCGTACTTAACATGGCCACGCTAGGACGAAGGCGGTAAGAATTTGAATTCGGTACTCCTGACTCTAGGCTCGGGACTCAATTACGTTGGTTTGGTTGGTTAGGAGGAGGTCACAACGTTTGCCACGTTACAATATATATTATAATTGTATAATATTATTTATTTATTTACAGATTTGTTGTACATCACCATGAATATATTTAAAACTTATTTAATTATTAAACATTATAATTGTATCATCATGACAGTTTTTATTTATTATAAAGAGTAAAACTGATTTGACTCTACGTCTCAATATATAATAAAATCAACACGAACATCTATTGTTATTGTAATACAACGTGATTCTGATTCGGATCCAGTCGTCCAGGTCTTCGGCCTCATAGTTCACGTATTCCATGTCTTCCGCTTTGTAGTTCTTGTAGTACAGTGAAACCTCCCAATAGCGGACACCTTCGGGACCGGAAATTTTGTCCGCTATTCAGAGGTGTCCGTTATTCGGAATATAGCTAGCTAGGGGATGAATAGCTAGGGGATTTCTAACTTGTCCGGTATAAAGAGGTTTCCGCTATCAAGAGGTGTCCGTTAAGGGAGGTTTCACTGTACAGGTCTTCTCCTATATATATTAAAACTCAAAGCATTCATATATTAAGGCGCAAAGCGGCCATATATGGGCCATTCCACGTGAACCGGATCAGTCAACTCTCGGATATTTTTTTAATTTTGCATGTCGATTGTCCTTGGGGAGTTAGATTTTTGTGCCAAAGGATTTTTCAATTAGTGCAAAATTCGTTGAGTTATTTGCATAAACAAATTCGTGCAAGGTTTTTTCAAAAATTCATAACTCCGCCAAAAATGACACTAGACTCAATTTTTTTTTTCAGCTTACGCGGAAAGATTCATAGAATGTATAAAAAAATATATACTTCGGAAAAAGTTCGTTTATCCATTGTTGATTTAACAATTAAGTTTTCAAAGATTTTTAAAACACACAGTGACACGATCAAAAAATTTTTTAAAAATACTGACATATACTTTGTACTATACTACAGCCTGTGAATTAATTTTAAGGACGTGTTATTTTTTGTTTTCGAGTAAAAAATCATTGAAGTTGGCGGCGCGTGCCAATTCCGGGTCGACCGACGCCGCGCCGCGTGAAACGTATAATGGCGTGCGTTAGACTGCTGTTCGCCGCTGCTCGACGGACGCGTAGCAGCGGTATTCAAAAGTCATTTTCACAATGAAGGACACGATTTAAAAATCTGAAAAAAATACTGTAGCTTCCCAATGGCAACTATAAGCGACACGTTAAGTTTTGAGAACGTGTTCTTTTTCGTTCATGAAATATCGCAGCTTGAAATTTTAGCATGTATGCTTAGCATACATATTAAGATTTCAAACGGCAATATTTCGGAAACGGAAAGGAACACGTTCTTGAAACTAAACGTGTCGCTTATAGTTGCCATTAGGAAACTACAATATTTTTTTCAGATTTTTAAATCGTGTCCTTCATCGTGAAAATGACTTTTGAATACCGCTGCTACGCGTCCGTCGAGTAGCGGCGAACAGCAGTCTAACGCACGCCATTATACGTTCCACGCGGCGCGGCGTCGGTCGACCCGGAATTGGCACGCGCCGCCAACTTCAATGATTTTTTACTCGAAAACAAAAAATAACACGTCCTTAAAATTAATTCACAGGCTGTAGTAAGTAGTATAGTACAAAGTATATGTCAGTATTTTTAAAAAATTTTTGATCGTGTCACTGTGTGTTTTAAAAATCTTTGAAAACTTAATTGTTAAATAAACAATGGATATACAAACTTTTTTCGAAGTACATATTTTTTTATACATTCTATGAATCTTTCCGCGTAAACTGAAAAAAAAAAATTGAGTCTAGTGTCATTTTTGGCGGAGTTATGAATTTTTGAAAAAAACCTTGCACGAATTTGTTTATGCAAATAACTCAACAAATTTTGCACTAATTGAAAAATCCTTTGGCACAAAAATCTAACTCCCCAAGGACAATCGACATGCAAAATTAAAAAAATATCCGAGAGTTGACTGATCCGGTTCACGTGGAATGGCCCATATGCATGCGCAAAGCAGCATGGTTTTGGTCGTCGGTCCTCTGCTTTATATATTATGGCGCAAAGCAGCCATATTTTCATGCGCAAAGCAGCAAGTTTTTGGTATATCTTTTTACGAATAGAAAGTAAATTATTCATACGGTATACGGGACGAACGGTAAATCTTTGGAATGAATGATTTGTATATATATATTCAATTTCTATTATATATTACTAAGATTTTCCATTATCCTCGGACTCTACAATATCTTTATCGTTGACGCGTCTTCGTGCCTCTCTTTCTTGCCATTCTTCTTCTTCAAAATCACGCCATATTTCTGCCTCTATCGCGTAACGTTGGGCTTCCTCGACTTCCGCGAACTCGGCTAACAGCTATTGCTCTCTAGCGGCTTGTTGTATCTGTTCCATGTGTTCTACGTATGCAATTTGTTCCAATATTTCATCGATCTCCGAATTTGTTAAATCGTCTATTATAATAATTTAATTAATCTTTAGTCATATCACGTTCCAATTAATGTATTAATCACGCTAGTACGTAATTAAATACATATCGATATTACATACTCTGCTCCATTGGTGGCAATCCGCGCCGTTCCATGTCTGTTCTCAGCATTCTTAACGCTTCTATCAACCCCACATATATTGCGTCCAATTCTTCGTCTGTTGGTTCGTCCATTATGATAATTTAATCAATTTTTAGTTAATTCACATTATGTCACGGTTTCCTGTCGGTTGAATACTACATACTCTGCGCTACTGGTGCCGATACGACTGGTCCCCCTTCCAGCTCTGATTCCAGCTCTATTTCTGCTTCTACCAAATCCGCATATAGTCTGCCTATTTCCTCGTCCGTTAACCTATCTATTATGATAATTCAATCAATCTTTAGTGACTTTAGTAGCTTTTTCGTCGTTCGGTTCGGTAACGAAATACATATTTATATTACATACCGTGGATCCATTCGACTGGTGCCATTATTCAAATCGGATTGTTTAATAATCCTATAATATTAAGGTTTTGAAATTTATCCACGTAAATTTATTTATTATAGAATACGAAAGTATATAAGGAATCCCGAAACACACACCGTAACTAAAACTAATTTGACTCATTTGACGTAAATTCGTCAAATATCGAATATATGCGCTCACGTTTTGTTCTTTTAGCATTAATCCTTAACATTCTCAACATGAAAATTCCTGTATTTTAATGGGACTCCCGCATTTCGTGTTTTTTAATAGTGGTGTTAACATATCAATTATTTAACAATAAAATACATATCAATATTTTAGAGAGACACAAAATGAAATTCCAAGAAATGCTTACAAAGAAATACAAATAAATAGAAATTAATTATTTTATAAATATTAATTAATTAATTATTTATATATTTGGTTTCTTCAATCAGCCTAATCCACTATATATTTTCGACACGTATTTGAATACAAATCAAAAAACGCGTCGAGTTACTATTGCAAAGTGGCATGCATTCCGCCATCTGTCGGTTATCCAGATAGAGTTATATCACAGTTATTTATCGGCCGATACTGAGATTAGTGCAAACGATCAAGCGAACGCACATTTTTCAAATGTTAATTTTCGCGTTCACGTTTTGTTCCGCGTAACCACGTAACAAATAAATAAAATCTGTTTCATTCACATCACACACAACTCTCAAGTGAACATGTCCGCTCTACCGGATAGCGTAAGTATTGATAATTATTAATTATGTTTAATATCAGTATTTTTTGAACTTTATTGCATTAATCATTTCTCAGTTGTCGGATATACAAAATTTCGACGATTTCGGAAATTTTGAACAGCAGCAACCCCAGCAGCAGCAACCTCAGCAGCAGCAACCTCAGAAGCAGCAACCTCAGCAGCAGCAGCAACCTCAGCAGCAGCAGCAACCTCAGCAGCAGCAGCAACCTCAGCAGCAGCAGCAACCTCAGCAGCAGCAACAACCCGAACAGCAACAACAACAACAGCAGCAGCAGGCCCCAGCGGAGGATGGTACGAACACAAACATTGCACATTGTCATTTACATTAAATCAGTTTCAATTTGTGTCTGCTTGATCTATAATCTCTTTTTTCAGCGCAACAACCACGTCGGCACCAGCGAGCAGGTCAGCGGTATTGGGCCCGAAGGGCCCATTACCGCCAATCCAATGTGATAAACCTAATGTTTGCCATTGCCAACCCTTACCAGGGTTGGCGCCGGGGCTGGAGCCGGGGCCGCGGCAACGGACGCGGGGGTCGCGATTCTCCCGTTTGATTTTTGTTAATTTATATGTGTATATGTCATGTGTTTATGTTATGTTTATATTATGAGTTATGTGTATATGTCATGTGTTTATGTTATGTTGATATTATGAGTTTTGTTATAAAATAAAATAAAAATATAAGAAAAATTGTTTTATCATGTGTAAATTATAAAGTTATATACCATATGTTTAATGAAAAAAAATGTATAAATTAATTAATTAAATTATTTATTAATGCATACACTATATACAGTTTAGTTTACAACTTTTAGGGAAGGAGGTCAAACGTTCAGTATAGTTACCATTTAAAAATTTCGGCGGATACGATATTTTCGATTTGATTCGGGCATCTTATTTATAATTTTTCTTTTAATAATTCAATGAAAATTTAAAAGAAAAATTTTATTAATAATTAAGTTGCAGTCTCGAGAGAAGCTTGCAAGAAAGGCTATCCAGTAGTCGAAAATCCGAAGTGCATGTTGGGATGCCGTGCTCAAGGAGCTATTACACGGGCTCGTACGTTTTATAGATGAGGTCGAACAGTTACATGTACACGGCGGGGTATTAAAAAATAGTAGTAAAATATTTCTATTGGTTATAATTCTAAAGCACACATCTTTTTGACTTAATCAAGGAAAGAAAGCAGTCATTCATTACTCATACTATCACATACTTTATTACCAACGAATAAAATTGAAAAAAGTCGATGATAAAGAGCAATTTTCACCTATTTCCTTTTACCATATTAAATTTACGATAACAACTTTTTTTTTTTCAAATCAACCATTAATTATGATTACTATTTTTAGTGATAATTATCTCAGACGTTTTGTTTTTTATATTTTTACTATGTCTTTTTCCGATTTCTAGATTGGTTAAAAATAAGTAAATCCATATTTATTATTCAACGCAATACCGAAATTAGTACATTCGAATAAGTATCTCGACATTTGACTGAGCAGAAATAAAATAAGAGATAATATACGCAGCTCTGATTAGGAGCGAGAGACTCGCCGAGTATGAGTCAGAGTCTGAACTGGAGCTGGAGCTCGCTACAGTAATCAGTCGGTCAGGTTTACGGCCTCATAGTTCAGGTATTCTACGTCTTCCGATTCGTAGTTCTCGTACTCGTAATCGTAGTTTTCGTAATCCTCATAAAAATCGAACCGAAATTGTCTAATAGCGTCGACGAATGGGATTCCCTCAGTATCTCCAATAGTTTCGCCAAGTTCGACAGACCTGACGAAATAAAATAAGATAACAGAATATCAGAATCGGTATTTTTTATCAAGATTTTTACCAAACTTATTAATTTATTAGTATTAGTTAAGAAATCGCAAATTTTACCTCTGGCCTGTTTCCATCCTTTTAAGATTCTAAGTCATCTTAATCCTCATAAGAATCGAAATGAAATTGTCTAAAAGCTTGACTTATCGCGGACTTCATAGATCCCGTACTATATTTATGTACGTGTATTATGCATGTGTTGCACTTTCCGTGTGATATTTCTGTCCGTTCCGCTTCCAGGAGAAGCTGGGTATCCAGCTCGGCTCGCTGTACTTGGCACTCTACCCATATTTCGTTGATTTCTTCGACTGCTAATTCATCTATTATGATAATTCAAATATATCAAACAATTCAAATGATGAAACTTTTTAATGATGTTGAAGTCCTTCAAGTCTACGATCAGAAAGTAATTAATTGAACCTAAGCGGTGTTTGCAATGATAATACAATTGGGATGAATAACCATGAATATAATCTAACCAATCTTTAGTGCCGTCAAGCTTTTCCATCGTTCGGTTCGGTAATTAAACATAACAAACGGTACGCATTGATATTACATACCTTGCTGGATTGGTTCCATTATTCAAATTACTTAATTAAAATGCTTTCGAAATTTATCCACGTCAATTTATATACTTTATGAAATGATTATTCATAAAAATAATGAAAATTTATCGAACATCGATCACAAGTCATGAAATCAAATGTAGAAATACGAAATGCGAACCGTAACTATATTCAGTCAAAAAAAGCTGATTATAAAAAATGAATTAGATAAATTTATGCGAAACCTGTGAATTATCGTTGAGGAGCGTAAATTGAACTACAGGGTGATTCAGATTCACGGTGTACACCTATGGCGTTATTGCCGTTGTACGCGAGGTGAATAACTATGTCAATATATATACAGCGTGACAATTATAAGGTGGACACCACTTTTTAAAGGGGTTTCCGGGGTGATATCGGGAATTTTTTTTTTTGATTTTTCAATGGTATTGGATGCCCGATCTGAAAAAAAATACGGTGTTAATGTGAGAATTATGGTTTTTGCGGTATTAAAATGGTTGATTCGAAAAAAAAACGAAAGTGAATTTTTATTTTTTTAAAATAAAGATTATTTAATTCTGAATACAGAGGACCAGTTTAAAATTCATTTCGATCCCGATGTCGTGGAGAAAAAAAATGTTGAAAATTGGTATTTTAACAATTAATCAGCTTCAAAATCCGAACGATGGAATAGAACCATGCCGCGTGAAGTTAGATCCGCGTCGCCTAACGGCCGTCGAAATGTCAGATAAGTGAGGTTCAGAGTCGCTTGGTACGATTTGACAGATGATTCGAATGACACAGAGAAACTCGAAGATATTATGATGAAATTTATAATCTTTTGAAGACTTCTAAAGTATGTGGCTGTTGAATAGAGTATCATCTGAGGATGGGCGGTACTCCTTTTGGCTATAATTTTAATTACCAACTACAAACCGAATAAGAACGTTTGTCCCCTGCTTGGACCGAAAGCTTTTTCATGATATTGAGCGACACGTAGTAATAACCAATATTGAGGTGAATTTTCTAGGTCGTCTTAGTTTGAAGCAACGAGACAGAGTTTGGCATTCGTGTCATGGTGGAGATGAACCCAAAATTCAGGTTGATTTTTCTGTGTTTTTTATAAATATTCACTGCTTCGGACGAAGATATAATGAAACTACTAGTCCGAAGGAGATGAAACCGATCGCAAACATAGCGTGAAAAATAATAAAATATTTCACAAATGGTGAATACACCAAAATCAATATTGGTTTCATCTTTCCAACAATAGATATTGGGATGTTTATATTGTAACATTCACACACCTAGATCGTTAACAATTACAGCTTTTGGAGAGAGAAATAAACGGTTGATCGTGTGATGAACGATTTACTGAATGTACGGTCGGATAAACGTTCAACGTGACTTCGTTCGAGCACCAAAAATGCAAAATCGGCGTCATAAGACGGATTCTGTATGGAATTTCGAACACAACCATGCAAAAACATCTTTGTTGTCGACAACGATGAATAAACGGCATCTAATCTACGGTGATGTGCTAATTGTCGCGATGTTAGTTCTCATAACGCCCGTGAGATGTCGCCAAGTGAAAATTTTACATTTCATCCTGGTACCACGTGAGTCGGCCCGCAGTCACAGATGATTTGACAACATGGTCGAATCACGTGATATCCGGCATGAAGGAGAAGCTGTGCCGGTAGTCAAACAAAGAACAGAAGAAGAAGAAGAAGACGAAGAACGGAGAGGCTGAAAATGTGCGCGTGGTGATAAAGTGAGCAAAGTTTGGAATTCGAAAATTGAATTCGTTTTTAAACGTGAAGTGAACGGATGCCGGATAATCTCTAACTCAGATTTAGAGCAAATTCTCAACTTTGAGCGCATAATTAATCATTTCCACGCAATATTTTTTATTGTGTCGAAAATCCTATTCCGCGTCCACTGCGAATCCGATCACGACGATTGTCAAGATGGAGGATCGATAAAAGATGCAGGCGACGCTTTTTTTTCTTTACGCGTCGTCGAATAATGAAGTCTTGAGTTATGCGATCCGCATAATGTGCCGGCAACAAAACTCTGCAAGATCTACCGATCTACAGCTATCATCAGGTAAAAGTCTACATAACAGATACTTTTGAATAACATAGCAATGAAATGGTTTTATTCCTTGAGATAATGTTCGTTGATGATAACAGTCAATAAATTAGAATATTAATTATACTGTTTTCCAGGACTCGTATTTGAGGAACGATTTGCTCCACATCGCAGGTTGACTTCGCTGAAGATGGGATGAATCGTCATATTGACGTATAGGCCATACCAAACGTTCAACATATGGTTACAGGATTCAGAGCAACAGCGCATGATTTGCTGTCCAGCTACCTGGACAACAACAACGAGTGAGAATAGGAGAAACTGTCATCGGAGTGAGGTAATCGACTATGAGGTCTCACAGAGTACGATGCTATGAAATATTCTTCAAAAATCCAAGCAAATCTAGACAAATTGTAAAATTCTGCCGTAAGTAGACGATACTTACATGTTCAAGAAAAATAACGTTTTTTTAATATTGCACAATAGATCAATGATGAGAATCGACGTAGTTGCACAGCAAACGGAGAAAGACAATCGGAGAAAAGACTATCACTACGTGGGAGCGAGAATGGATACGAAGATGGACATCTGCGCCGAAGCAGACTCTAGATACGAAAACAACTAGATAGGCAGATTACAGAATGGTTCAAGCGAAGCACCAAGCATATGATCCCTGCGCCACCCTTTCTACTCAAAGCCATAAGAATGAGTACTTTTGATAAAAAAATCAATTATCGATTTTTTTAAAATACTTAAGAATAATTCACGACTATTTTAATTATTTTTTTTAATTTTCCATTTTTTTTTTTTCCAACAAACGATGAAGACTCAGTTAGATTAAAGTTGTGACAGTATCGAACATCTATGGAAAATAACTTAAATATTAGTTGGTTAATCTAGATATTTGATGAATGAAACATACTCCGACTGTTCATAATTACCTCTGCAATGTAGCGTTGAGTTTATTACAAGCAAACTGAGTCATGCCTTCGAATGACTTCTTAATAATTCCTATCGATTATAAGGTTTTGATTCTCAATGAATAATGAAAACTATAGTCGATACATCGAGTCGCTTAAACGCTATAAAAGTATCGAATCTCTGTGGTCGAAATCTAAACACATATTATAATCAGGTTCTTTAGCAGCGTGCCACTTGAGTACGTCAAACTGAAATATTGGTAGTTTTAACTCGTATTTCATTTATCTTTCAATATGCGAGACAACAAAATAGAGAATAACGTTAATTTATTAATTTCAAACATGGATATTTGATGAATGATACATACTCCGACTGTTCGGAATTACCTCTGCAATGTAGCGTTGAGTTTATCGCAAGCAAACTGAGTCATGCCTTTGAATCCCTTCATAATAATTCATAACATTTATAAGGTTTTTATTTTCAATGAACAATGAAAACTATAGTCGATACATCGAGTAGTTTAAACGTTGTGGAAATATCGAATCTCGGTGGTCAAAATCTAGACACATATTATAATCAGGTTCTTCAGCAACGTCACACTTGAGGATGTCGAACTGGAATAGTGGTTGGTTTCGGGCTCTCCTAGGCACTCCCATTGGGGTTCGACCTTATTTAGTTCATTATTTTCCCTACAGTCGAGGCTCTTCTTACATCTTTAGTTTTTCAATGTTTGCACCTCTCCTGGCTCTACGGTGTCAGGTGGGATCCAAACCACCGGAGCCACGGTTTAGGCATATGTCCACTTATATTGACCTCGACTAGGTTTGTTGCTTTGCTGATACTGTTATCAAGTATTATTTCTGGCTTATCCTATAAACATTTCTGACATTCACCCTGTGGATATGTACTGTAGCTTCGGTCCATCTTTGAAATATGTTTCAAAATCGGACAGGTAGTCCTAATCTTATGAAGATGGACTTTTTATCGAACACTCTGATATTTCAACCTTTTGTTTAAAATCAAGGGTATAGTGTATACCGGAATCACGTTAAACGTCTACAACTGTGCGTAGAAAATCGCGGTAGACATGTAAATCGTATATGATCGCCTCGAGTCGTACCGCATTAAATCACTGATACAGTGTATACCGGAGTCACGTTGAACGTCTACAACTGTGCGTAGAAAATCGCGGTAGACATGTCGAGCACAGGATCAGGTTCTTTAGCACCGTGCCACCTTATTCCAGGTGTTTCTGGATTTCAATGATTCTTTTGTTCTATATCGACGCTGCCAGTCAGATTTCTGTGTACTTGGTTCTTTCGCGTCAATAATTTTGAATTTCTGGATTATCGCTTTCGTCTTTCACTGGCAAAATAGTTCTAACACCAGTATTCTTTACATCCGCGTAGGAGTTGATCGAGAAACCACGAGTAGAATATTCCGCTTAATATTATATTATATCATTTTAGAAAAATGATGAAAAAAAAAAACACGAATGCATCGAAATTATATCGTGCAACGTATGGTGAACCCACCTACGCCGTCAAGGCAGGCATTTCAGCGTCTGGCGCAAAACGTATTATGTAACGGAATATGTAACCGCCGGAATGTAAGGAAGTTGACTCCGGAAAATATGCGTTGGCACGTAGAGCTACCACTGCAATATGCGTGGCAGGAATTGTTGGGGATCGCCTCGCGTGGTACCGTATCGAATCAAGGATATAGTGTATACCGGAGTCACGTTAAACGTCTACAACTGTGCGTAGAAAATCGCGGTAGACATGTCGAGCACAGGATCAGGTTCTTTAGCACCGTGACACCTTACTCGAGGTGCTTCTGTATTTCAATAATCTTTTTTTTCTATATCAACGCTGCCAGTCAGATTTCTGTGTACTTGATTCTTTTGCGTCAATAAGTTTATATTTCTGAAGAAAAAAAGAGATATTTGGTCGAGCATCAGATTTATATCGCGCAACGTATAGAGACCCAGCCCCATCGAGGCAATCCTTCAGAAGACTTAAACGTTTACAACTGTGTGTAGAAAATCACAGTGGCCATGTCGAGCACAGAATCAGGTTCTTCAGCACCGTGCCATCTTAATCGAGGTTCTTCTTAGTTTTGATACTTTTTTTTTTTTATTCCAAGTCTGAGCTCTTGTCCAGATTAACAGTCGGATTGACAGACATTGTAGAGCATTATCAAATAGATTCGATTTGTGAATTCGTTCATGTCTGCGTCCAAACGATGAAGAGAAAGCATTATATTAGAGTCTTCGTGAGCCGCAACAGTAGATTCATCGCGAATTTCATCCTGAAGATCTCTCGTTAGATCTGGAGGGGTTGCAATCTTCTGATTAGACGAATTCCATTTGTTCGAACCTCTACAACTTCGCGTCGAGATAAAACAAGTATTGGGATTTGTAATCGCAAAAATGTTAGGAAGTAGACTCCTGAAAATACACATTGGCAGATGGAGCTACCACTGCAATATGCGTGGCGAATAAATGTTGGTTATAAATGTTAATCGAGGTGTTTCTTGGTTTTAACACTCCTTTAAACCTCGTTATGACTTTTACTTCCACCAAATTATCAAGTTTATACAACACATCGGAATCGCATCCGCGAGAGACAACTCTCTTAAGATTTTCAAGCGGCTCGGTCCTCCTCATCCAGAAACGGCCTTTTCTGGATTCGGGAAATTGGCATGTCTGTAACAAACGGAATATTTTTCTTGTTTCGTTTCTAGTCTAAACTCCATTTTATCAAACGTTTACAACTGTGCGTAGAAAATCACGGTGGACACGTGTAGCACAGGATCAGGTTCTTCCCGGTTCTCTCCTTGGTCGAGGTGTTTCTTGGTTTCAATACTTCTTGAAACCTGGTTGTGACTTTTACTTCCTCTTAATCATCAAGTTTGGTCATCTTTCATGCAAAGTCGGTAATGCCGATGTTTTATTATCATCGCGCTGAATGAGAATTCCTCGTGTATGGGAAATGACTATTCGCAAGCATCAAATTTATATTGCGTGGTTTTTTTTTTTTTTTTTTGATAAATAAATAAATCGCGAAAAAAGAATCAAAGATATAGTTTACCGTAATTCACCAACGACGAGGAAGGACATGCGTCAGTGGATCATAGACGCTTTCGCGCAGATCGCCCACCAGGAGTTGGTGGAGATGCGTGAACGGAGTCACGGTACAAGTCTACAACTGTGCGTAGAAAATCGCGGTGTACAGGTCGAGCACAGGAGCAGGTTCTTTAGCGGGCTTATTGCGAGTGGGCTCTTGGTCAAATCAATCAAGGTCGGAGGTTTTCGAAAATAGTTTTATTTACTTACAAACCTCGATATATCTAACCGCCAGAATGTAGGGAAGTTGACTCCGGAAAATACGCGCTGGCACGTGGAGCTACCACTGTAATACGCGTGGCAGGAATTGTAGGGGATCGCCTCGCGTAGCACCGTATTAAACGTCTACAACTGTGCGTAGACAATCGCGGTAGACATGTCGAGCACATGATCAGGTTCTTTAGCACCGTGCCACCTTACTCGAGGTGTTTATTGGTTTCTCCGACGGGAACATGAACGCCGACATGTATGCGTAGTTTTTGGAACACGATCTACCAGGCCTGTGGAGTCACGTAAAACGTCTACAACTGTGCGTAGAAAATCGCGGTAGACATGAAAATTGTAGGGGATCGCCTCGCGTCGTACCGCATCAAATCACTGATATGGTGTATACTTCCCCTACAAGTGCAAGAAGACTCAACAGCTGCTTGAACCAGATTACGGGAGACGACTCACCTATTGCGAGTGGGCTCTGAATGAAATAAATCAGGATCCGAATTTTAAAAAAAAAAAGTATTGTTCACGGACGAGGCTGAGTTCAGAAATCTTGGAATTTGCAACCGGCAGAACGTGAGGAAGTGGACGCCCCAGGATACTTACTGGCATCGAGAGCTACCATTGCAATACGCGTGGCGTATAAACGTATGGGCCGGCATTGTTGGGGCTATTTGGGAATATTTTTTTGAGGGTAACCTAAATGCAGATATGTAATGCTGCTTCTTAGTTTTGATACTTTTTTTTTTTCTTATTCCAAGTCTGAGCTCTTGTCAAAAAATGATAGCTCCTATCTATTTTACTTATTATAAAATTCTCTAGAAAAAAATTCCTAAAAAATTGCGGTAGACATGTAAATTGTAGGGAATCGCCTCGCGTCGTACCGTATCAAATCAAGGATATAGTGTATACCGGATTCACGTTGAACGTCTCCAACTGTGCGTAGAAAATCGCGGTAGACATGACGAGCACAGGATCAGGTTCTTCAGCACCGTGCCACCTTACTGGAGGTGTTTCTTGGTTTCTTCTACGTTAACCTGAACTCCGATATGGATGCGTAGTTTTTTGAACGCGATCTACAAGACCTGTGGAGTCACGTGAAACGTCTACAACTATGCGTAGAAAATCGAGGTAGACATGTCGAGCCCAGGATCAGGTTCTTGATTCAGGTTCGCGCGGTAAACCACCCATACAAATGCCGGAAGACACAGCAGCTTCTACAGCTTATTGCGAGTGGGCTCTTGATAGAATCAATGGATACCGGAGATTTGTGAATAACGTACTATTCACGGATGAGGCGGGATTCACAAACCTCGGGATTTGTAACCGCCAGAAGATCAAGGATATAGTGTATACCGGAGTCACGTTAAACGTCTACAACTGTGCGTAGAAAATCGCGGTAGACATGTCGAGCACAGGATCAGGTTCTTCAGCACCGTGCCACCTTATAATACGACTATTTTCCTTTTTTTTTTTCCCCATATTCTTCACGGCAACCTCAACGCCGAGATGTATGCGCAGTTTTTGTAACACGAAACGATATGTGGTTCCAACATGATGGAATGCCTGCACATACGGCGCGTGTGTCGACGGACATTTATTTCTTGAACTTTGCACCTCGAATGGCTCCGCTTTTTCAAGTGGGATCCAAACCACCAGAGTCGCGGTTTAGGTATATGATTATTTTGTGTGGAAAATCGCATTGGTGCCAAGGTAGACTCGAAGCCATGAATTACTGATGACTCACAGTCTTCGGTAAAAATAATCGCGCTGTTCGTGTCGAGCACAGGATCAGGTTCTTCAGCACCGTGCCACCTTACGCGAGGTGTTTCTCGGTTTCTTCTACGGTAACCTGAACGCCGATATTTATGCGTAGTTTTTTGAACACGATCTACAAGGCCTGTGGAGTCACGTGAAACGTCTACAACTTTGCGTAGAAAATTGCGGTAGACATGTCGAGCCCAGGATCAGGTTCTTGATTCAGGTTCGCGCGGTAAACCACCCATACAAATGCCGGAAGACACAGCAGCTCCTACAGCTTATTGCGAGTGGGCTCTTGATAGAATCAATGGATACCGGAGATGAGTGAATAACGTACTATTCACGGATGAGGCGGGATTCACAAACCTCGGGATTTGTAACCGCCAGAAGATCAAGGATATAGTGTATACCGGAGTCACGTTGAACGTCTCCAACTGTGCGTAGAAAATCGCGGTAGACATGACGAGCACAGGATCAGGTTCTTCAGCACCGTGCCACCTTACTGGAGGTGTTTCTTGGTTTCTTCTACGTTAACCTGAACGCCGATATGGATGCGTAGTTTTTTGAACGCGATCTACAAGACCTGTGGAGTCACGTGAAACGTCTACAACTATGCGTAGAAAATCGAGGTAGACATGTCGAGCCCAGGATCAGGTTCTTGATTCAGGTTCGCGCGGTAAACCACCCATACAAATGCCGAAAGACACAGCAGCTTCTACAGCTTATTGCGAGTGGGCTCTTGATAGAATCAATGGATACCGGAGATTTGTGAATAACGTACTATTCACGGATGAGGCGGGATTCACAAACCTCGGGATTTGTAACCGCCAGAAGATCAAGGATATAGTGTATACCGGAGTCACGTTAAACGTCTACAACTGTGCGTAGAAAATCGCGGTAGACATGTCGAGCACAGGATCAGGTTCTTCAGCACCGTGCCACCTTATAATACGACTATTTTCCTTTTTTTTTTTCCACATATTTTTCACGGCAACCTCAACGCCGAGATGTATGCGCAGTTTTTGTAACACGAAACGATATGTGGTTCCAACATGATGGAATGCCTGCACATACGGCGCGTGTGTCGACGGACATTTATTTCTTGAACTTTGCACCTCGAATGGCTCCGCTTTTTCAAGTGGGATCCAAACCACCAGAGTCGCGGTTTAGGTATATGATTATTTTGTGTAGAAAATCGCATTGGTGCCAAGGTAGACTCGAAGCCATGAATTACTGATGACTCACAGTCTTCGGTAAAAATAATCGCGCTGTTCGTGTCGAGCACAGGATCAGGTTCTTCAGCACCGTGCCACCTTACGCGAGGTGTTTCTCGGTTTCTTCTACGGTAACCTGAACGCCGATATTTATGCGTAGTTTTTTGAACACGATCTACAAGGCCTGTGGAGTTACGTGAAACGTCTACAACTTTGCGTAGAAAATTGCGGTAGACATGTCGAGCCCAGGATCAGGTTCTTGATTCAGGTTCGCGCGGTAAACCACCCATACAAATGCCGGAAGACACAGCAGCTTCTACAGCTTATTGCGAGTGGGCTCTTGATAGAATCAATGAATACCGGAGATTAGTGAATAACGTACTATTCACGGATGAGGCGGGATTCACAAACCTCGGGATTTGTAACCGCCAGAAGATCAAGGATATAGTGTATACCGGAGTCACGTTAAACGTCTCCAACTGTGCGTAGAAAATCGCGGTAGACATGACGAGCACAGGATCAGGTTCTTCAGCACCGTGCCACCTTACTGGAGGTGTTTCTTGGTTTCTTCTACGTTAACCTGAACGCCGATATGGATGCGTAGTTTTTTGAACGCGATCTACAAGACCTGTGGAGTGACGTGAAACGTCTACAACTATGCGTAGAAAATCGAGGTAGACATGTCGAGCCCAGGATCAGGTTCTTGATTCAGGTTCGCGCGGTAACCCACCCATACAAATGCCGGAAGACACAGCAGCTTCTACAGCTTATTGCCAGTGGGCTCTTGATAGAATCAATGGATACCGGAGATTTGTGAATAACGTACTATTCACGGATGAGGCGGGATTCACAAACCTCGGGATTTGTAACCGCCAGAAGATCAAGGATATAGTGTATACCGGAGTCACGTTAAACGTCTACAACTGTGCGTAGAAAATCGCGGTAGACATGTCGAGCACAGGATCAGGTTCTTCAGAACTGTGCCACCTTATAATACGACTATTTTCCTTTTTTTTTTTCCCCATATTCTTCACGGCAACCTCAACGCCGAGATGTATGCGCAGTTTTTGTAACACGAAACGATATGTGGTTCCAACATGATGGAATGCCTGCACATACGGCGCGTGTGTCGACGGACATTTATTTCTTGAACTTTGCACCTCGAATGGCTCCGCTTTTTCAAGTGGGATCCAAACCACCAGAGTCGCGGTTTAGGTATATGATTATTTTGTGTAGAAAATCGCATTGGTGCCAAGGTAGACTCGAAGCCATGAATTACTGATGACTCACAGTCTTCGGTAAAAATAATCGCGCTGTTCGTGTCGAGCACAGGATCAGGTTCTTCAGCACCGTGCCACCTTACGCGAGGTGTTTCTCGGTTTCTTCTACGGTAACCTGAACGCCGATATTTATGCGTAGTTTTTTGAACACGATCTACAAGGCCTGTGGAGTCACGTGAAACGTCTACAACTTTGCGTAGAAAATTGCGGTAGACATGTCGAGCCCAGGATCAGGTTCTTGATTCCGGTTCGCGCGGTAAACCACCCATACAAATGCCGGAAGACACAGCAGCTTCTACAGCTTATTGCGAGTGGGCTCTTGATAGAATCAATAAATACCGGAGATTAGTGAATAACGTACTATTCACGGATGAGGCGGGATTCACAAACCTCGGGATTTGTAACCGCCAGAAGATCAAGGATATAGTGTATACCGGAGTCACGTTAAACGTCTACAACTGTGCGTAGAAAATCGCGGTAGACATGTCGAGCACAGGATCAGGTTCTTCAGCACCGTGCCACCTTATAATACGACTATTTTCCTTTTTTTTCTTTCCCCATATTCTTCACGGCAACCTCAACGCCGAGATGTATGCGCAGTTTTTGTAACACGAAACGATATCTGGTTCCAACATGATGGAATGCCTGCACATACGGCGCGTGTGTCGACGGACATTTATTTCTTGAACTTTGCACCTCGAATGGCTCCGCTTTTTCAAGTGGGATCCAAACCACCAGAGTCGCGGTTTAGGTATATGATTATTTTGTGTAGAAAATCGCATTGGTGCCAAGGTAGACTCGAAGCCATGAATTACTGATGACTCACAGTCTTCGGTAAAAATAATCGCGCTGTTCGTGTCGAGCACAGGATCAGGTTCTTCAGCACCGTGCCACCTTACGCGAGGTGTTTCTCGGTTTCTTCTACGGTAACCTGAACGCCGATATTCATGCGTAGTTTTCTGAACACGATCTACAAGGCCTGTGGAGTCACGTGAAACGTCTACAACTTTGCGTAGAAAATCGCGGTAGACATGTCGAGCCCAGGATCAGGTTCTTGATTCAGGTTCGCGCGGTAAATCACCCATACAAATGCCGGAAGACACAGCAGCTTCTACAGCTTATTGCGAGTGGGCTCTTGATAGAATCAATGGATACCGGAGATTTGTGAATAACGTACTATTCACGGATGAGGCGGGATTCACAAACCTCGGGATTTGTAACCGCCAGAAGATCAAGGATATAGTGTATACCGGAGTCACGTTGAACGTCTCCAACTGTGCGTAGAAAATCGCGGTAGACATGACGAGCACAGGATCAGGTTCTTCAGCACCGTGCCACCTTACGCGAGGTGTTTCTCGGTTTCTTCTACGGTAACCTGAACGCCGATATTCATGCGTAGTTTTTTGAACACGATCTACAAGGCCTGTGGAGTCACGTGAAACGTCTACAACTTTGCGTAGAAAATTGCGGTAGACATGTCGAGCCCAGGATCAGGTTCTTGATTCAGGTTCGCGCGGTAAACCACCCATACAAATGCCGGAAGACACAGCAGCTTCTACAGCTTATTGCGAGTGGGCTCTTGATAGAATCAATGAATACCGGAGATTAGTGAATAACGTACTATTCACGGATGAGGCGGGATTCACAAACCTCGGGATTCGTAACCGCCAGAAGATCAAGGATATAGTGTATACCGGAGTCACGTTGAACGTCTCCAACTGTGCGTAGAAAATCGCGGTAGACATGTCGAGCACAGGATCAGGTTCTTCAGCACCGTGCCACCTTATAATACGACTATTTTCCTTTTTTTTCTTTCCCCATATTCTTCACGGCAACCTCAACGCCGAGATGTATGCGCAGTTTTTGTAACACGAAACGATATGTGGTTCCAACATGATGGAATGCCTGCACATACGGCGCGTGTGTCGACGGACATTTATTTCTTGAACTTTGCACCTCGAATGGCTCCGCTTTTTCAAGTGGGATCCAAACCACCAGAGTCGCGGTTTAGGTATATGATCATTTTCTGTAGAAAATCGCATTGGTGCCAAGGTAGACTCGAAGCCATGAATTACTGATGACTCACAGTCTTCGGTAAAAATAATCGCGCTGTTCGTGTCGAGCACAGGATCAGGTTCTTCAGCACCGTGCCACCTTACGCGAGGTGTTTCTCGGATTCTTCTACGGTAACCTGAACGCCGATATTCATGCGTAGTTTTTTGAACACGATCTACAAGGCCTGTGGAGTCACGTGAAACGTCTACAACTTTGCGTAGAAAATCGCGGTAGACATGTCGAGCCCAGGATCAGGTTCTTGATTCAGGTTCGCGCGGTAAACCACCCATACAAATGCCGGAAGACACAGCAGCTTCTACAGCTTATTGCGAGTGGGCTCTTGATAGAATCAATGGATACCGGAGATTTGTGAATAACGTACTATTCACGGATGAGGCGGGATTCACAAACCTCGGGATTTGTAACCGCCAGAAGATCAAGGATATAGTGTATACCGGAGTCACGTTAAACGTCTACAACTGTGCGTAGAAAATCGCGGTAGACATGTCGAGCACAGGATCAGGTTCTTTAGCACCGTGCCATCTTACGCGAGGTGTTTCTCGGTTTCTTCTACGGTAACCTGAACGCCGATATTTATGCGTAGTTTTTTGAACACGATCTACAAGGCCTGTGGAGTCACGTGAAACGTCTACAACTTTGCGTAGAAAATCGCGGTAGACATGTCGAGCCCAGGATCAGGTTCTTGATTCACGTTCGCGCGGTAAACCACCTATACAAATGCCGGAAGACACAGCAGCTTCTACAGCTTATTGCGAGTGGGCTCTTGATAGAATCAATGGATACCGGAGATTTGTGAATAACGTACTATTCACGGATGAGGCGGGATTTACAAACCTCGGGATTTGTAACCGCCAGAAGATCAAGGATATAGTGTATACCGGAGTCACGTTAAACGTCTACAACTGTGCGTAGAAAATCGCGGTAGACATGTCGAGCACAGGATCAGGTTCATCAGCACCGTGCCACCTTATAATACGACTATTTTCCTTTTTTTTCTTTCCCCATATTCTTCACGGCAACCTCAACGCCGAGATGTATGCGCAGTTTTTGTAACACGAAACGATATGTGGTTCCAACATGATGGAATGCCTGCACATACGGCGCGTGTGTCGACGGACATTTATTTCTTGAACTTTGCACCTCGAATGGCCCCGCTTTTTCAAGTGGGATCCAAACCACCAGAGTCGCGGTTTAGGTATATGATCATTTTCTGTAGAAAATCGCATTGGTGCCAAGGTAGACTCGAAGCCATCAATTACTGATGACTCACAGTCTTCGGTAAAAATAATCGCGCTGTTCGTGTCGAGCACAGGATCAGGTTCTTCAGCACCGTGCCACCTTACGCGAGGTGTTTCTCGGATTCTTCTACGGTAACCTGAACGCCGATATTCATGCGTAGTTTTTTGAACACGATCTACAAGGCCTGTGGAGTCACGTGAAACGTCTACAACTTTGCGTAGAAAATCGCGGTAGACATGTCGAGCCCAGGATCAGGTTCTTGATTCAGGTTCGCGCGGTAAACCACCCATACAAATGCCGGAAGACACAGCAGCTTCTACAGCTTATTGCGAGTGGGCTCTTGATAGAATCAATGGATACCGGAGATTTGTGAATAACGTACTATTCACGGATGAGGCGGGATTCACAAACCTCGGGATTTGTAACCGCCAGAAGATCAAGGATATAGTGTATACCGGAGTCACGTTAAACGTCTACAACTGTGCGTAGAAAATCGCGGTAGACATGTCGAGCACAGGATCAGGTTCTTCAGCACCGTGCCACCTCTCGCGAGGTGTTTCTCGGTTTCTTCTACGGTAACCTGAACGCCGATATTTATGCGTAGTTTTTTGAACACGATCTACAAGGCCTGTGGAGTCACGTGAAACGTCTACAACTTTGCGTAGAAAATCGCGGTAGACATGTCGAGCCCAGGATCAGGTTCTTGATTCACGTTCGCGCGGTAAACCACCCATACAAATGCCGGAAGACACAGCAGCTTCTACAGCTTATTGCGAGTGGGCTCTTGATAGAATCAATGGATACCGGAGATTTGTGAATAACGTACTATTCACGGATGAGGCGGGATTCACAAACCTCGGGATTTGTAACCGCCAGAAGATCAAGGATATAGTGTATACCGGAGTCACGTTAAACGTCTACAACTGTGCGTAGAAAATCGCGGTAGACATGTCGAGCACAGGATCAGGTTCTTCAGCACCGTGCCACCTTATAATACGACTATTTTCCTTTTTTTTTTTCCCCATATTCTTCACGGCAACCTCAACGCCGAGATGTATGCGCAGTTTTTGTAACACGAAACGATATGTGGTTCCAACATGATGGAATGCCTGCACATACGGCGCGTGTGTCGACGGACATTTATTTCTTGAACTTTGCACCTCGAATGGCTCCGCTTTTTCAAGTGGGATCCAACCCACCAGAGTCGCGGTTTAGGTATATGATTATTTTGTGTAGAAAATCGCATTGGTGCCAAGGTAGACTCGAAGCCATGAATTACTGATGACTCACAGTCTTCGGTAAAAATAATCGCGCTGTTCGTGTCGAGCACAGGATCAGGTTCTTCAGCACCGTGCCACCTTACGCGAGGTGTTTCTCGGTTTCTTCTACGGTAACCTGAACGCCGATATTTATGCGTAGTTTTTTGAACACGATCTACAAGGCCTGTGGAGTCACGTGAAACGTCTACAACTTTGCGTAGAAAATCGCGGTAGACATGTCGAGCCCAGGATCAGGTTCTTGATTCACGTTCGCGCGGTAAACCACCCATGCAAATGCCGGAAGACACAGCAGCTTCTACAGCTTATTGCGACTGGGCTCTTGATAGAATCAATGGATACCGGAGATTTGTGAATAACGTACTATTCACGGATGAGGCGGGATTCACAAACCTCGGGATTTGTAACCGCCAGAAGATCAAGGATATAGTGTATACCGGAGTCACGTTAAACGTCTACAACTGTGCGTAGAAAATCGCGGTAGACATGTCGAGCACAGGATCAGGTTCTTCAGCACCGTGCCACCTTATAATACGACTATTTTCCTTTTTTTTTTTCCCCATATTCTTCACGGCAACCTCAACGCCGAGATGTATGCGCAGTTTTTGTAACACGAAACGATATGTGGTTCCAACATGATGGAATGCCTGCACATACGGCGCGTGTGTCGACGGACATTTATTTCTTGAACTTTGCACCTCGAATGGCTCCGCTTTTTCAAGTGGGATCCAAACCACCAGAGTCGCGGTTTAGGTATATGATTATTTTGTGTAGAAAATCGCATTGGTGCCAAGGTAGACTCGAAGCCATGAATTACTGATGACTCACAGTCTTCGGTAAAAATAATCGCGCTGTTCGTGTCGAGCACAGGATCAGGTTCTTCAGCACCGTGCCACCTTACGCGAGGTGTTTCTCGGTTTCTTCTACGGTAACCTGAACGCCGATATTTATGCGTAGTTTTTTGAACACGATCTACAAGGCCTGTGGAGTCACGTGAAACGTCTACAACTTTGCGTAGAAAATTGCGGTAGACATGTCGAGCCCAGGATCAGGTTCTTGATTCAGGTTCGCGCGGTAAACCACCCATACAAATGCCGGAAGACACAGCAGCTTCTACAGCTTATTGCGAGTGGGCTCTTGATAGAATCAATGAATACCGGAGATTAGTGAATAACGTACTATTCACGGATGAGGCGGGATTCACAAACCTCGGGATTTGTAACCGCCAGAAGATCAAGGATATAGTGTATACCGGAGTCACGTTAAACGTCTACAACTGTGCGTAGAAAATCGCGGTAGACATGTCGAGCACAGGATCAGGTTCTTCAGCACCGTGCCACCTTATAATACGACTATTTTCCTTTTTTTTTTCCCCATATTCTTCACGGCAACCTCAACGCCGAAATGTATGCGCAGTTTTTGTAACACGAAACGATATGTGGTTCCAACATGATGGAATGCCTGCACATACGGCGCGTGTGT
Source organism: Tenthredo livida (assembly GCA_963992785.1). Classification (NCBI taxonomy): domain Eukaryota; kingdom Metazoa; phylum Arthropoda; class Insecta; order Hymenoptera; family Tenthredinidae; genus Tenthredo; species Tenthredo livida. Next base: position 13,307,449 of record OZ023072.1, on the reverse strand, counting down.
CGACGGACATTTATATCTTGAACTTTGCACCTCGAATGGCTCCGCTTTTTCAAGTGGGATCCAAACCACCAGAGTCGCGGTTTAGGTATATGATTATTTTGTGTAGAAAATCGCATTGGTGCCAAGGTAGACTCGAAGCCATGAATTACTGATGACTCACAGTCTTCGGTAAAAATAATCGCGCTGTTCGTGTCGAGCACAGGATCAGGTTCTTCAGCACCGTTCCACCTTACGCGAGGTGTTTCTCGGTTTCTTCTACGGTAACCTGAACGCCGATATTTATGCGTAGTTTTTTGAACACGATCTACAAGGCCTGTGGAGTCACGTGAAACGTCTACAACTTTGCGTAGAAAATTGCGGTAGACATGTCGAGCCCAGGATCAGGTTCTTGATTCAGGTTCGCGCGGTAAACCACCCATACAAATGCCGGAAGACACAGCAGCTTCTACAGCTTATTGCGAGTGGGCTCTTGATAGAATCAATGAATACCGGAGATTAGTGAATAACGTACTATTCACGGATGAGGCGGGATTCACAAACCTCGGGATTTGTAACCGCCAGAAGATCAAGGATATAGTGTATACCGGAGTCACGTTAAACGTCTACAACTGTGCGTAGAAAATCGCGGTAGACATGTCGAGCACAGGATCAGGTTCTTCAGCACCGTGCCACCTTATAATACGACTATTTTCCTTTTTTTTCTTTCCCCATATTCTTCACGGCAACCTCAACGCCGAGATGTATGCGCAGTTTTTGTAACACGAAACGATATGTGGTTCCAACATGATGGAATGCCTGCACATACGGCGCGTGTGTCGACGGACATTTATTTCTTGAACTTTGCACCTCGAATGGCTCCGCTTTTTCAAGTGGGATCCAAACCACCAGAGTCGCGGTTTAGGTATATGATTATTTTGTGTAGAAAATCGCATTGGTGCCAAGGTAGACTCGAAGCCATGAATTACTGATGACTCACAGTCTTCGGTAAAAATAATCGCGCTGTTCGTGTCGAGCACAGGATCAGGTTCTTCAGCACCGTGCCACCTTACGCGAGGTGTTTCTCGGTTTCTTCTACGGTAACCTGAACGCCGATATTCATGCGTAGTTTTTTGAACACGATCTACAAGGCCTGTGGAGTCACGTGAAACGTCTACAACTTTGCGTAGAAAATCGCGGTAGACATGTCGAGCCCAGGATCAGGTTCTTGATTCAGGTTCGCGCGGTAAATCACCCATACAAATGCCGGAAGACACAGCAGCTTCTACAGCTTATTGCGAGTGGGCTCTTGATAGAATCAATGGATACCGGAGATTTGTGAATAACGTACTATTCACGGATGAGGCGGGATTCACAAACCTCGGGATTTGTAACCGCCAGAAGATCAAGGATATAGTGTATACCGGAGTCACGTTGAACGTCTCCAACTGTGCGTAGAAAATCGCGGTAGACATGACGAGCACAGGATCAGGTTCTTCAGCACCGTGCCACCTTACGCGAGGTGTTTCTCGGTTTCTTCTACGGTAACCTGAACGCCGATATTCATGCGTAGTTTTTTGAACACGATCTACAAGGCCTGTGGAGTCACGTGAAACGTCTACAACTTTGCGTAGAAAATTGCGGTAGACATGTCGAGCCCAGGATCAGGTTCTTGATTCAGGTTCGCGCGGTAAACCACCCATACAAATGCCGGAAGACACAGCAGCTTCTACAGCTTATTGCGAGTGGGCTCTTGATAGAATCAATGAATACCGGAGATTAGTGAATAACGTACTATTCACGGATGAGGCGGGATTCACAAACCTCGGGATTCGTAACCGCCAGAAGATCAAGGATATAGTGTATACCGGAGTCACGTTGAACGTCTCCAACTGTGCGTAGAAAATCGCGGTAGACATGTCGAGCACAGGATCAGGTTCTTCAGCACCGTGCCACCTTATAATACGACTATTTTCCTTTTTTTTCTTTCCCCATATTCTTCACGGCAACCTCAACGCCGAGATGTATGCGCAGTTTTTGTAACACGAAACGATATGTGGTTCCAACATGATGGAATGCCTGCACATACGGCGCGTGTGTCGACGGACATTTATTTCTTGAACTTTGCACCTCGAATGGCTCCGCTTTTTCAAGTGGGATCCAAACCACCAGAGTCGCGGTTTAGGTATATGATCATTTTCTGTAGAAAATCGCATTGGTGCCAAGGTAGACTCGAAGCCATGAATTACTGATGACTCACAGTCTTCGGTAAAAATAATCGCGCTGTTCGTGTCGAGCACAGGATCAGGTTCTTCAGCACCGTGCCACCTTACGCGAGGTGTTTCTCGGATTCTTCTACGGTAACCTGAACGCCGATATTCATGCGTAGTTTTTTGAACACGATCTACAAGGCCTGTGGAGTCACGTGAAACGTCTACAACTTTGCGTAGAAAATCGCGGTAGACATGTCGAGCCCAGGATCAGGTTCTTGATTCAGGTTCGCGCGGTAAACCACCCATACAAATGCCGGAAGACACAGCAGCTTCTACAGCTTATTGCGAGTGGGCTCTTGATAGAATCAATGGATACCGGAGATTTGTGAATAACGTACTATTCACGGATGAGGCGGGATTCACAAACCTCGGGATTTGTAACCGCCAGAAGATCAAGGATATAGTGTATACCGGAGTCACGTTAAACGTCTACAACTGTGCGTAGAAAATCGCGGTAGACATGTCGAGCACAGGATCAGGTTCTTTAGCACCGTGCCATCTTACGCGAGGTGTTTCTCGGTTTCTTCTACGGTAACCTGAACGCCGATATTTATGCGTAGTTTTTTGAACACGATCTACAAGGCCTGTGGAGTCACGTGAAACGTCTACAACTTTGCGTAGAAAATCGCGGTAGACATGTCGAGCCCAGGATCAGGTTCTTGATTCACGTTCGCGCGGTAAACCACCTATACAAATGCCGGAAGACACAGCAGCTTCTACAGCTTATTGCGAGTGGGCTCTTGATAGAATCAATGGATACCGGAGATTTGTGAATAACGTACTATTCACGGATGAGGCGGGATTTACAAACCTCGGGATTTGTAACCGCCAGAAGATCAAGGATATAGTGTATACCGGAGTCACGTTAAACGTCTACAACTGTGCGTAGAAAATCGCGGTAGACATGTCGAGCACAGGATCAGGTTCATCAGCACCGTGCCACCTTATAATACGACTATTTTCCTTTTTTTTCTTTCCCCATATTCTTCACGGCAACCTCAACGCCGAGATGTATGCGCAGTTTTTGTAACACGAAACGATATGTGGTTCCAACATGATGGAATGCCTGCACATACGGCGCGTGTGTCGACGGACATTTATTTCTTGAACTTTGCACCTCGAATGGCCCCGCTTTTTCAAGTGGGATCCAAACCACCAGAGTCGCGGTTTAGGTATATGATCATTTTCTGTAGAAAATCGCATTGGTGCCAAGGTAGACTCGAAGCCATCAATTACTGATGACTCACAGTCTTCGGTAAAAATAATCGCGCTGTTCGTGTCGAGCACAGGATCAGGTTCTTCAGCACCGTGCCACCTTACGCGAGGTGTTTCTCGGATTCTTCTACGGTAACCTGAACGCCGATATTCATGCGTAGTTTTTTGAACACGATCTACAAGGCCTGTGGAGTCACGTGAAACGTCTACAACTTTGCGTAGAAAATCGCGGTAGACATGTCGAGCCCAGGATCAGGTTCTTGATTCAGGTTCGCGCGGTAAACCACCCATACAAATGCCGGAAGACACAGCAGCTTCTACAGCTTATTGCGAGTGGGCTCTTGATAGAATCAATGGATACCGGAGATTTGTGAATAACGTACTATTCACGGATGAGGCGGGATTCACAAACCTCGGGATTTGTAACCGCCAGAAGATCAAGGATATAGTGTATACCGGAGTCACGTTAAACGTCTACAACTGTGCGTAGAAAATCGCGGTAGACATGTCGAGCACAGGATCAGGTTCTTCAGCACCGTGCCACCTCTCGCGAGGTGTTTCTCGGTTTCTTCTACGGTAACCTGAACGCCGATATTTATGCGTAGTTTTTTGAACACGATCTACAAGGCCTGTGGAGTCACGTGAAACGTCTACAACTTTGCGTAGAAAATCGCGGTAGACATGTCGAGCCCAGGATCAGGTTCTTGATTCACGTTCGCGCGGTAAACCACCCATACAAATGCCGGAAGACACAGCAGCTTCTACAGCTTATTGCGAGTGGGCTCTTGATAGAATCAATGGATACCGGAGATTTGTGAATAACGTACTATTCACGGATGAGGCGGGATTCACAAACCTCGGGATTTGTAACCGCCAGAAGATCAAGGATATAGTGTATACCGGAGTCACGTTAAACGTCTACAACTGTGCGTAGAAAATCGCGGTAGACATGTCGAGCACAGGATCAGGTTCTTCAGCACCGTGCCACCTTATAATACGACTATTTTCCTTTTTTTTTTTCCCCATATTCTTCACGGCAACCTCAACGCCGAGATGTATGCGCAGTTTTTGTAACACGAAACGATATGTGGTTCCAACATGATGGAATGCCTGCACATACGGCGCGTGTGTCGACGGACATTTATTTCTTGAACTTTGCACCTCGAATGGCTCCGCTTTTTCAAGTGGGATCCAACCCACCAGAGTCGCGGTTTAGGTATATGATTATTTTGTGTAGAAAATCGCATTGGTGCCAAGGTAGACTCGAAGCCATGAATTACTGATGACTCACAGTCTTCGGTAAAAATAATCGCGCTGTTCGTGTCGAGCACAGGATCAGGTTCTTCAGCACCGTGCCACCTTACGCGAGGTGTTTCTCGGTTTCTTCTACGGTAACCTGAACGCCGATATTTATGCGTAGTTTTTTGAACACGATCTACAAGGCCTGTGGAGTCACGTGAAACGTCTACAACTTTGCGTAGAAAATCGCGGTAGACATGTCGAGCCCAGGATCAGGTTCTTGATTCACGTTCGCGCGGTAAACCACCCATGCAAATGCCGGAAGACACAGCAGCTTCTACAGCTTATTGCGACTGGGCTCTTGATAGAATCAATGGATACCGGAGATTTGTGAATAACGTACTATTCACGGATGAGGCGGGATTCACAAACCTCGGGATTTGTAACCGCCAGAAGATCAAGGATATAGTGTATACCGGAGTCACGTTAAACGTCTACAACTGTGCGTAGAAAATCGCGGTAGACATGTCGAGCACAGGATCAGGTTCTTCAGCACCGTGCCACCTTATAATACGACTATTTTCCTTTTTTTTTTTCCCCATATTCTTCACGGCAACCTCAACGCCGAGATGTATGCGCAGTTTTTGTAACACGAAACGATATGTGGTTCCAACATGATGGAATGCCTGCACATACGGCGCGTGTGTCGACGGACATTTATTTCTTGAACTTTGCACCTCGAATGGCTCCGCTTTTTCAAGTGGGATCCAAACCACCAGAGTCGCGGTTTAGGTATATGATTATTTTGTGTAGAAAATCGCATTGGTGCCAAGGTAGACTCGAAGCCATGAATTACTGATGACTCACAGTCTTCGGTAAAAATAATCGCGCTGTTCGTGTCGAGCACAGGATCAGGTTCTTCAGCACCGTGCCACCTTACGCGAGGTGTTTCTCCGTTTCTTCTACGGTAACCTGAACGCCGATATTTATGCGTAGTTTTTTGAACACGATCTACAAGGCCTGTGGAGTCACGTGAAACGTCTACAACTTTGCGTAGAAAATTGCGGTAGACATGTCGAGCCCAGGATCAGGTTCTTGATTCAGGTTCGCGCGGTAAACCACCCATACAAATGCCGGAAGACACAGCAGCTTCTACAGCTTATTGCGAGTGGGCTCTTGATAGAATCAATGAATACCGGAGATTAGTGAATAACGTACTATTCACGGATGAGGCGGGATTCACAAACCTCGGGATTTGTAACCGCCAGAAGATCAAGGATATAGTGTATACCGGAGTCACGTTAAACGTCTACAACTGTGCGTAGAAAATCGCGGTAGACATGTCGAGCACAGGATCAGGTTCTTCAACACGAGAACTGAACCTCTATCTATGGGGGAAAATCAAAGATATCGCGTACCGTCCTCGAACGCGTCTGCGAATAATAGACGCTTTCGCGACGATCGCCCACCAGGAGTTTGCGGGATTGCGTTGACCGATTCACGTTGAACGTCTACAACTGTGTAGATATTTGAGAAATCACCATTCCATTTATACCACAATCCTCACACCAATTTACTTTCCATCCTTATAGGTTTTAACACTCCTTTAAAAAATTATCAAAATATCAAAATATCTGGTTCGAACAGGATGCCTGCTCATACGGTGCGAGTGGCAACGGACCTTTATTTCTCGCAACTTTGCACCTCCACTGGCTCTACGTTTCCAGGTGGGATCCAAACCACCGGAGCCGCGGTTTAGGCATATGTCCACTTATATTGACCTCGACTAGGTTCGTTGCTTTGCTGATACCGTTATCAAGTATTATTCCTGGCTTATCCCATAAACGTCTACAACTGTGCGTAGAAAATCGCGGTTGACATGTCGAACGCGGGATCAGGTTCTTCAGCACGAGAACTGCAGGAACTCAAGGATATTGTACCTCGAACGCGTCTACCAATGATGGACGCTCTCGCGACGATCGTCCACCAGGAGTTGGTCAGGATGCGTGAGCGAAGTCATATCGAAAGACTCCGATTGGGTCGAAAATAACGGCGGGTATATAGAACACATGCTTATAAAAACAATAAAATATGTCCCTATAAAAACAAGAGTCCTTCACATCCCTGCCTTCTCGAGGTAGAGAGACTTTCTCGAGCATAGTTTCGTGGCGCAAATACCAGCCCATAACTTCGTTTTGATTCCACTTATCGTAGGTTTCTATTAAATTGTAGTTCAGCTCCACAGCTACTTCTAAGTCTTTTTCTAAAAGGGTATATGTAAATACAGGTATACATTTCTGTAGATGGGGTACAACTTCGTCCATTTCCATTTCCATAGCATCCGGAAGCATGTCTAAGACCATTGAATACAACATATCGGAGTCGCACTCCGCACTCGCACTCGCACTCTCTTCAGATTTTCCAGAGGCTCAGGTATTCTCATCCAATAATGGCCTTTTCTCGATTCGGGTAATATATTCGAAATAGATAGATTTCTTCTACCTGCACGCACCGTGCAAGTGCATAGATAAGCGACCTACGTTAGTCTATCGACTAGAGGCTGTTCACCTTGGAGACCTGCTTGGATTTTCAATGTCCGAGGGTAAGATCCGGAGCAACTGCGGTGCTCTTCGCGTTCCAAACCCTATCTCCCTGCTAGAGGATTCCAGGGAGCTGGAATTCTTGTACAGGAAAGAAAACTCTTTCCTGATCTTCCGACGGCATCTCCGGGTCTTTTTGGGTTACCCTACTCATCGTAGGTTTCTATTAAATTCTAGCTCCGCTCCTCAGCTACTTCTGAGTCTTTTTCTGAATTAATGAATACCGGAGATCAGTGAATAACGTACTATTCATGGATGAGGCGGGATTCACAAACCTTGAGATTTGTAACCGCCAGAATATCAAGGATATAGTGTATACCTGAGTCACGTTAAACGTCTACAACTGTGCGTAGAAAATCGCGGTAGACATGTCGAACACAGGATCAGATTCTTTAGCACCATGCCACCTTACTAGAGGTGTTTCCTGGTTTCTTCGACAGGAACCTGAACGCCGATATGTATGCGTCGTTTCTGGAACACGATCTACGAGACCTGTTGGCACACAGACCGTTAGACATCATACGCGAAATTTGGTTCCAACAGGGTGGAATGCCTGCTCATGCGGCCCGAGTGTGCATGGACATATTGAGTGAGGACTATCAAGATCGGCTGATCTCACTTAATGGTCCGGTAGAGTGGCCCCCACGGTCACCCGATCTCAACCCGTTAGACTTCTACCTATGGGGAAAGATCAAAGATATTGTGTACCGGACTCCACCGACGAAGACGGACGATATGCGTCAGCTGATCATCGGTCCAAGGGAGTTGATCACGATGCGTCGGCAGAGCCATACGAAACGACTGCAACTGTGCGTAGAAAAGCGCGGTTGACATGTCGAGCACAGGATCAGGTTCTTTAGCGGGCTTATTGCGAGTGGGCTCTTGGTCGAGTCGATCAAGATCGGAGGTTTTTGAAAAGAGTTCTGTTGACTTAAAAAAACCTCGGAATATGTAACCGCCGGAATGTAAGGAAGTTGACTCCGGAAAATATGCGTTGGCACGTAGAGCTACCACTGCAATATGCGTGGCAGGAATTGTTGGGGATCGCCTCGCGTGGTACCGTATCGAATCAAGGATATAGTGTATACCGGAGTCACGTTAAACGTCTACAACTGTGCGTAGAAAATATAAAATATAAAATGGATAGGCGACCACTTGTCCAAAGTGTCGCATATTACAACAGATAAGTATTTCAGTCTTCCAAATGGCTCGTCGAGGTATTTATTCCATGGCTGCTCCAGGCGGTCAACCCCCGGACAATCACAGGTCAATTTTCGTAGCTGTATGTCAACTTGCAAGTTCACATTAAACGTCTACAACTGTGCGTAGAAAATCGCGGTAGACATATAAATTGTTGGGGATCGCCTGGCGTCGTACCGTATTAAATCACGGATAACAATAATTACATGCGTGCATCCAATTTATATCGTGCAACGTATGGTGAACCTACGCCGTCAAGGCAGACATTCCAGCTTCTTGCGCAGAACATTTTTCTGTATGAAACGTTCGCGAAACCGAGGCGACCTCGCAGAAAAACGGTAGCCGATGTTCGACGGGCCGAAATATTAGCCAGAATATCAAGGATATAGTGTAAACGTATACAACTGTGCGTAGAATATCGCGGTTGACATGTCGTGCACAGCATCAGGTTCTTCAGCACCGGGTCACCTCAGTCGAGGTGCTCCTCGGTTTCAATACTACTCCAAACCTCGTTACGACTCTTACTTTCTCTAAAATGATCAAGTTTGGTCATCTTCCATGCAAAATCGGTAATGCCGGGGTACTATTCTAATTATCGTGCTCGTCACTGTGAATTTCTCGTTGATGGAAGATGATTGTATAATCCATGCTGACAGTCAGATCTATGTGTACATTCGTTCTTTCACGTAAAGACTCTTCAATTCAGAATCATACTGAGAGAAAATCTTGAAAGTATACACTCGGCGCCAAACAATTCAATTTCTATGGTCCGCGGGCTCTTGACTTTTGGCCATATTTATCCGAAAGACAGTACCAACCGACTTGTAATCAACTTATCCTCGAAAACTTGTATCTCAGCGTTTGATAGCTGAAGTTCAGAGTAGTTAGCCTGCATGGGCAGATTGCAAAACTGACGCACGCACAGTCGACTGTATACTTTCAAGATTTGCTCACGGTATATTCATCGCTCTCGTTTTTTACTGACAAAATGCGTTTTTTTTTTTTTTTTTCTCACTTGTAGTAGAAATTTCAGTTGAAATTGCAATCTCTCTGTTCTTTTGTTGAATAAAGAAATCTTATAATTTAATTCCATTTTCCGAACTCGTCTAACGAGCTGAAGCGACAAACGCGGACTCAGTTTAGCATCAGTAGAGAAATTATCAAAGAGGAAATTCCAAGTCGGAAAGAAATTCATGTGTATATATTTTTTTCTCACCTAGCAAGCAGAGTCAGCAGAGTTTCAATACTATATTTCGATATCATAATTCAATTTCCTAATATCAATATAATATTATTTTTAATTCAATTATACTATTATATTGATTTTGCGAAGAGCTGACAGAACGAGTATTAACAGTGTGTGATGTATGAATTGATAAAGTCTCATATTTTATAATCTAAGAGTGGCCCAGACATATGTGATAGTATTCGAAGTCTTAGTCTAAGAATTGTAAAAGTTCTGAATAAAATAATCGTAAATTTTGTAAAGAGGATTATAATAATTAAATAATTAGGAATTACAAAAAAATAATAAAATATAAAAATCAAGACAAAAAATATTAGAATTTTTTTTTTTTTTAGCCAGACAAGCATGAGAGAAGGCTCGTTTCATGCACATATTCTGAAAAAGAAATATTCCTACTGGTATAAAACTTATATTCTTATATTTTTGCTTTTGATTTTTGTTTTTGTTTATCATATTCTTTAATTATAAAATTATTTTTAATTCTTAGTCTAAGGATTGTAAAAGTTCAGAAAGTAATTATGTGAAGGACTAGTAGTCGACGTAGAATGATTGTTGAAGTCTGGAATTTTACACTATAAGAAGCAATCAGTAATCTGCTAAAGTATATTCCAAGTCTTATTCTATAATAGAATGTAAACGAAAAAAAAAAATGTTAATCGTTAACTGTAATCACTTCTATCTCTTATAATGCCCAGGCTTTGTACGAGGCGCTTCGCATTCAATTGATAATTATTAATAAAATACGAATACATAAATTATGATGGTTTTAATCGGACAGCCTTCGAATTCGAATCATCTTCAAGATAGTCCTATTCCACGTTGATATCGATGTGACTTTTTTACGTCGTTTGATAATATTTGAATATTTCTCCCGCCATATTCGCGATTCATTTCATCTCTTACCGTTGAAAATTAGATAAAAGTGATCGTCTCATTGGCTGCATAAGGAAGCAACGAGACGGCATTTCAACAGGTGGGCATGCCCCTTACCCGTTTACCAGGTAAGGTTTTTGAATGGTTTTTTATTTCCGATCTGAGACAATTGTGACAATTATAGATTTGATTAGAAAATAAAAAACGCAGGTCAATTGTTATTCAATAAAAAAAAAAAAGTATTTTTCAATTATGAATGCAGAGGACTATTTTAAAATTTATTTAGTTTCCGATTTAGTATATAAAAGATATTGTAATAGGTATTGGGATTGTAACGACTATCCATGTTTAAATCTGAACGGTGGCATTGAACCATTCATGTTGGTTCATCATATTAGATTGCCATCTTTGTACTGACGAGGATGAAACCAATATCTGAATTTTTTTATTCCGTCTTTCTATAATATTTGAATATTTCTCGTCAAAGTGGTAGCCTAGTACTTCCCCGTACGGTACATCACCCACAGACTGAATCGCTCGCAATCGAAGTGCTTTAAGGTTGGATCGAAGTGAGATAAATCGAAATTTTTACCTTCGGTCATATGGGGCAAAACGGATGATGGAATGAAATTATAAAATCATGTCCTCAATGTCTATGAAATTAAATATAATAATAATAATTTCAATAACTTAAAAAATATATATAATATTATAATATTGATGAATATAATATAATGTAACATATCAAGCAGTCTCCGAATCGGATCTGCGCGCGCAACGGCAGTTCAACAGTACGAGGTTTGATTCTAAACGGTGGAATAGAACCATGCCGCATGAAGTTACATCTGCCTTGTTACTATTGCATTAAAAAAAAAAAAAATTTTACGAAGTTTCACATCCACGTAGTAACGGAGATAAAACCAATGTCTAAATTCATTTTTTGCGACATTTTAAAATATTTCACAATTTTTTCAATCATGTTCTAGATTGGTTACATCGCTTATGGTTGAAGATAAGATAAGACTACTAGTAGCGCTCTCCGAAGTTTACAGCAAGGATACGGAGTTTGCCATTATTGTACTGACAAGGATGAAACCAATATTGAAATTAATTTTTCCAGTCTTTTTATAATATTTGACTATTTTTTTTATACATTCTCACGATTGGTTTAATGTCTCTTGTAATAGTAGTTTTATCTCATCTTCCGGCGAAGGAGACGAAACGAATCACAAAGATGGCGGGAAAAATATTTAAATTGTTTGAAAATACGCCAAAAATTAGTATGAATTGGCTTTATCTACATTATAACAAGGATGTCAAACTCTGTCTCGTTGCAGACGAGCGCTGTTAGTCATCCCATTCTATCTTCAACCGAAAAAGATGAAACCAATCGCACCTAACCGGTTAAAAATAATGAAATATCATGAAATAGTCTAATCAAATAAGGTACGATCTATGATAATTCTGAACTGGCCTGCGTTGTTGGCTTTTAAGGGATTTCCGACTCGCATTAACTCGAATCTGAAGTCATTTTTGAGGATCAAGGCCACAGCTTGCGTTTGAAAAAAATTGCGTTTATTTGAGAATTTCTCAGAAACGGCTATCGACAGGTGAAAAGCGACTCAACCATCGTGTAGAGCGGAAAATTTGCGATCGTATGTCATAAACGAGATTGGATTGACAAATTTACAATAAATTTAATCGTTTTATCTAAATTCAACGAACACTGTCGATAAAGGAGGGCAGTGCCTCGTCGCAGACGATTGACAAGTCTTGCTCGACGTGCGCGGTACGATACGGCGCAGAAATTGTTTATAATTGTTGAGCGAGCCTTGTCAGCTGTCTGCTACGAGCACTGAACTCTACTAGATAAGCCAAAAAAGCAAAAAAAAAAAAATAAACTGAACTCTACTATTATTGAAACGCGCTCCGGCTATGCTCTTCCATAGACAAGAGGCAAGCCGAGAGAGAGAGAGCGACTTGATGTAGTTTCCTCTCTGTCTTATTGCGTCGCGCATGCACACTTCCAACCATAGTATAAAAACTGCAAGAAGTTAGTTACTGCGTTGAATGTTTTTTTCGTTCATTGGAAATAACTTTTGGAATGGGACTGTAACTCCGTAAGCTATTATGGGTCGCATGAAACTTGTAAAAATTTCTATAAAATAATCTGCATGAATGTAATTTCCGGGCAAACCAATAATATTTCACGAATCAAGTTTTAGACATAAAAATTTTTTAGCGTAAACTATTTTTTTACAAAACAATTGAAAGAAATATAATAATAATGATTTCAAGAAATTACAAAAAAAAATATTACATATTTTCAATATTGATGAGTACAATACACTATAACCTCGGCTATTCGACGGACTCCATCCTCTGCTATTAAACCCACCGAACCCCCACCATATACCTGTGCTCTCCTCATTCTCAGGGCCGAGATATAAGACCGCCGGTACCCTAATTTATCAAATATTATGCGTTCTTTTTCTGGACATGCTTGTGGATAGTAAACCTTTTTAAAATAATCAGTGGATTATACAAAAGTGAATATGAAAAAAGTCAAATATGTCCGTGTAATGATGGTTATGAATGGTTGGTAACATAATGACATTGATTTTTAGCCTGAATTTCATTAGGCTTACATACTTCAAATTGTTTAATGTAATAGGAATAATGTTCGAATTTGTTAGTTTCTAATGTCAGATGTTCTGGAATAAAAATACATAACAATGAAATTAAGATCGTTTATGGGTTAGTCTTTATCAGTCACTCTCAAAATTGTACATACATATTGGTAACTCACCAATCGAGTCACGACGTCTGATTATTAAATTTTTAACTATTAACAGCTTACAAATCTATTGCGTTTGCATACGTATCTGTAGTCACTAATACTATTTCATATGTCTACATACATAAAAGTGTAAGCTACTTTCCGACATTTTTTCATAAGCCACGCCTCCGTGTGAGTTCCCAATAGGTAAGAGGAATAATTTCTTGATATATTCCACAGAAAACTTTCAGCTATTAAAACACCAATTTTCCCAGCCTATAAAGTATAGCTCTGTACACAATACTCGAGTGAAGAAATACCCCTTCTGATCTCATGTGATTGCAACACTCGTCAGAAAAAGTTTTACCGCACTCGTCTAGTAATGTATTATTGAACGCAGCATTTAAATTTGAATATTCTATCTATAATTATCTGAGGTCTTCTTTGTAATATTCATTGGATAACTCTTGGCTGAATTGATCTCATTCTCTTATTCGGTCTATTTGTTTAGTTTTTTTATGTGTACTGTCATAAAAAATATTGAAACTGAATAAAGAACTTGCATATTAAATATTCGTCAGCCTGTGTTGTGAAACTGATTGAATGTGTACACTGGCATGGAAGAACTGGTGAGATTATCCTGTGTCGTTTCGTAGTTGGATATGAAACAAGTCTGTCTTATAAAATTACGTTTCATGAGTGTCGAAGTATATTATCTGTCTTTGTTAAGGGGAGGCGTTGGTGAAATTTCACGCTACAATTTTTCCCAGTATTGCTCACCGATATTTTTATTCCTGTTTATAGAAAAATGGCTATCGCACAAGCTGAGGCCCGCACGATTTTTTTTACTACTCCCGCATCGATGTTGAAATTTCTAAAAAAATGCAGGTTATTGAGAATTTCAAAGTTCAGATATCGAGGGGTTCTTCGAGGTTCTCGTTCGTCTCAACATGTAAAGAAATTCCCTCGAAGCGGTGCCCTGGTGGATAAAATTTGCAAAATCATCAAATTAAGTTGGTTAATAATAAAGATGCTCAGCAGCTGAATCCCTTTTCATTACAATTACAACGAGGGATTCAAGGAGCCTGCTGCGCATATTAATTATTACCCAACTCAATTTCACGATTTTTCAAATGTCCATTTCAATGCGGCAGTACTAAATATCATCCACCAGATCACCGCTTCGAGGTAATTTCTTTACGTGTTGACACGAACGAGGACCTCGAAGAGCGCCTCGATTTCTGAACTTTGAAATACCCAATTAGCTGCATTTTCTATAAATTTCCACATCGATGCGGCAGTATTAAAAAAAAATCGTGTCGGCCTCAGCCTGTGCGAGAGCCATTTTTCTATAAACAGGAATAAACATATCAATGAGCAATACTGTGAAAAATTGTAGCGTTTTTTTGAAAGAAAATTTCAATCCTCAGAGTTGAAAGTGTATGCCCAAGGAACCTTTTGCAGAAAATTTTAAAAAATTTTAAATTTTGATGCAAGGAATTTTTTATTTGATTTTTTTCACTAATTTAAAAAATGAAAAAATCGTTTTCATCCGAATTTCACCAAAGTATACACTTAACAATTTTTAAATAATCAAATGTTCATAGTATGATCCTGCTCGTCTAGGCTGCAGAGTCTTTGCGACATGGTCTTGTAGCATAGGGTCTCAGTGCCATGGAAGTGAATCCTACGGGATAACGCTCCGAGTCTTGAAATTCCTGTGATATTAATGGTGATTTCTGGTATAGCAGGCAGGAAAGATGTCGGATAGGAAGTAGGAGGTCGATGCCAGTGATCATGCAGGTGCTGTACCTGTGGACCGCAAAAATTTACTACTTGAGGGTGCTCACAAACGGGGTATAATTGGTATTGTAAATTAATCACGTTGGTTATCGAAATTTGATGCTGCTTGCGACATGGTCTTGTAGCATAGGGTCTCAGTACCATGGGAATGAATCCTACGGGATAGCGATGCGATTATTGGAATTCCTGTGATATTATATACTTCCCTTTCAGTTTTGGCTGCTAATGTTTTACGTGGTAAAATCCGGTTTCATCAGCGAATGCCATGCCGTGTCTTGAACTTCTTGATCCAACCATTACTGGCCTGAAAACTTCTCGGTCCGTCAAGTTTTTCGTTATAAAGCAGCGCCTTTTCACGCAGTATGGGGCCTGATAGAAATATGAAACATGAATTCACTTATGAATTTTCATTGTATTAGTCGCTGATTCTCAGTGGTACTTATAGCTATTTCAATCAGCGACTATTCGCTGACAATCAGCGAAAATTTAGCTGATTCAGATTTAGAGAGTAGTATATCTCTTGTTTTTTACCTGATATTGGTTCACCCAATGATGTTTTTTGGCAGAACCATCGGTAAATTACCAGTTCCAGAGCTGAAGTCTCTGTTGTAGGACACGCTAGAATGAGACACACCATAATCCTTGGCGATTTGACGGTTAGTTTCGCCAGCTTCGATACGTTGCAGAATTTTATATTTTTCCGCCAGCGAAATTTGCGTGTACTTTGGTGTTTTGCATTGTGCACTCGTAGCTGTAGGCAAAAAAATTCAATCAAATGTGAAGATCAATTCAGGTAGACAGATCCAACCATAACCTCACTTTGTATCACGTAACCGAATAAATACACAATAAATCAAATCTTACCTGTAGTTTGCCTTCATTCATTCTTAAAACACATATGTATATATTTTATAACTAGACAATAAACGTAATTCAAACAAAACAACACGCAATCATTTAACGAGTAGTACGCGTACCACCATGATATCGGCCTGGACCTGCGCACGAAATATCTGCGCACCCAAGGATAGGGATCGGGGGCCCCTACTTTCGTCGAATAGCGGAGGTTATACCTATAGGTATATACCTATGTTTATTTTCGTAAATTACTAACTACAAACAGAATAAGAACAACTGTCTCCTGCATTCACCTAAAGCTTTTTCAGCAGATTGTGCAACACGTATCAGATGAAACTAAATTTTACTTTCATTGCTAAAGATTATAATGTAATTCTGTAAATTGCTTATTCACTAAATATATTGACGGGAAAGAAGCGTCGTCCTCCAAGCAATCTCGTGGCTCAGTGATAAGACAACAGCCCACGATGTAGGAGGTTCTAAGTTCAAATCCTACGATTTTGTTTTTTTTGTTAATTTCTAAATAAAAAACAGCTCATCTACGATTACGTCGACAATATTTACTATAATCATGATAATAATAATAATAATCATTAAGATTAATTAAATATTTATATAATTCAGATTTATAATACTATTATAATAATTCATAGATATATCATTATTATTAATGAGAAGTATATTATTTTATAATGAATATCATATTCAATTAATTCAATTAAAAATTTATATCAATTCACTAATTTAAATAAGAATATTCGGAGCCGCGGTAGCTCGTGGGCAGCAGCGCCAACTACCATGTGGTAGGTTTCGGGTTCGAAACCCGGCGGCGCGCACTCAGATTTTCTATAGAAAATTAAATGCGCCACAACCGCGGCTCTGGTGGTTTGGAGCCCACCTTTAAACTGTAGAGCCCGGTCGAGGTGCAAAGATGGAGAAAGATGGAATTAGCACCTCGACCAAGAGGGTGGCACGGTGATCAAGAACCTGGTCCTGTGTTCACATGTCTCCCGCGATTTACTACGCACAGTTGTAAACGTTCAAGTGGGGGCATGTCACCTGTAAATTTTTTTTTTTTATAAATCACTGATACGCGCTGACAAACATTTGAGTGACTCATTTTTTTTTACAGTTGATTAGTACTATTTTGATATAAAAGTAGGTGTCGTGGGGTACAGGTTGATGCGTCACATGAAGCTTATAAAAATTTGGAGAAAATATTCTGCAATAAATACACAATAAATCACATCTTACCTGTAGTTTGCCTCCGTTTATTCGTCAAAAATATATGTAAACTATGCTGTGTTCGCCTGTTTTCGTTTTTTTAACAAAAAATATAAATGCAACGCAGCGCATTACTTTTATTTGTCCAAACTAATTCTCCATTCAGGCCCGTCTGAATTGCCGTAGCATACCGTTAACCCCTTTCATTCCGTTCGGAGATAAGCCAGGTGCGCACACTTACCCACTGCGCACAGTTACCCCTAACGACTCTATCGTCGAAAAAAGGGATAAAATTTTCTTTTAACGTAACAGTTTATCAAATGAGATAATAATTATAATAATTAATGAAACTAAAAATAATTATACAGAAAGAATGACGATTAAAGCATAGGTGTTCCTGCGCGGAGAGAAGAGAATAGTAATTAATAAATTCTCAACTTCAATAAGACAAAAAATTAGATAAAAATCAAGACGAAAAATGAGACAAAAATCAAGACAAAAGTAACGACAACAAATAAGACAAAAATGAAGACTAAAAATAAGACTAAAATGAATACCAAAAATAATACTAAACTGAAGACAAAAAATAAGACAAAAATGAAGACAAAAATGAATACTAAAAATAATACTAAAATGAAGACAAAGATGAAGACAAAAATGAATACTAAAAATAAGACTAAAATGAATACAAAAATGAAGACTAGAATGAAGACAAAAATGAATACTAAAAATAAGACTAAAATGAAGACAAGAATGAAGACTAAAATGAAGACTAAAATGAAGACTAAAATGAAGACAAAAATAAAGACAAAAATGAAGACAAAAATGTCACTTTGCTGTACTACCCCTAAATATGGAACGCTGCAGTATACAGGGTGATCCAGAATGCGGTACTTCCCTCACACCGGTGGATTCCTTGTGAAAATCTAAGACCAAAGTTGATAATCCTAAAATGTCGATTAGTGTACTATTAATCAATATCGGAATTATTTTTTTCCGTCTTTCTATAATATTTGAATATTCTTTTAGACATATTCACGATTGGTTTCATTTCTTTTTGTACCAGTGAGTGAAACCCACCTCATATGTTCGTGATACATATCGAAAACTCATCGGTGTATGTAGCTTCTCAGCTAAGAGATGAAAAAGTATCGCCCAATCTACTTTCACACTATACTAGGTAATACATACAGATGTATAGAGAGTTTCGCGCCGAGACTATAGAGAAATACCCGATAATTTAGAAGCTCTGGTGGTATTAGTGATAATATATGTGATAATAGTGATTGCGTTGTTTTTTTTTTACTTATCGATATCTTCATACTGTTTTGAATCTGTCTACAACTGTCAACTTATTATGCCAGTTTAGACGTTTATTAATTATATCAAAATAAATTCATCAATACTTAATAATACTATTAATATTTATTTAGCATACCGTTAACCCCTTTCATTCCGTTCGGAGATAAGCCAGGTGCGCACACTTACCCACTGCGCACAGTTACCCCTAACGACTCTATCGTCGAAAAAAGGGATAAAATTAGATAAAAATCAAGACAAAAGTAACGACAACAAATAAGACAAAAATGAAAATAAAACGGTAACACAGAAATAAACGGTTGATGGTTCAGCGAACGATTTATTAACAGCAAAACTATAAATATAGAATGGAATAAAAATAACTACGAATAAATAAATATAATCGTACATTACGATACGAGTGCGGTAAAACTTCTATGACGAGTGTGAGATTTATTTGTTTATTTTTATTCACACGAGATCAGAAGAAGTTCTTCCGTCGAGTATAGTACAAACATTTACTTCATAAGGTCTGAAGATGGGGCTTTTACCCACGCGAATCAAAAAAAAATTATCAAAAATTGTACTTTGATTATGTCTTACATTTTGAATGAAATTAATGAATTACGTTCGGTTTAAATTCAAGGATTGAGCCTTAATGAATAAAAAAAAAGTTTAGTTTGAATGTACTCTTTTTTACATACAAGTTCAAGAATTAGGCTTTCATATACAAATTCATTTATTGAGCTTGAATGAATAACAAAAAAAAAGGATAGTTCAAATGTACGGTTAAAAATTGTTGGACTTTACCACTTTCAGCAACCTCGCTTATCTCATAGACTAAATAGATATAATGAGTCTAGAGATCTCATGACGGTGAGCTGCACTGATACAGTTGATATAATACTGTTTGTATTAAAGTAATAAGGATAACTTTAAGGGATGCATTCTGTATACAGAATGTATACCAGAGACCCTCCTAAGAGTCAGTCCTGTTGCATGAGTAACGCTAAGTAGACGTGCTTTCCCAGTGCAATATCAAATAAGGTATATACAAACTTTATAATATAACTCATGCGTATTCTTATTTCACACCCCAAAACCAAGAAAAATCCAAAATTAAAAAAATCAAAAAACAACAAATTCTTTTTTACAGAAATTCAACTAAAATTTTTTTTGATTTTTTTCAATTTTTTTTTAAACAAAAAAATAAATTTAGTTTAAATGTACGGTTAAAAATCAAATGAATAAAACAACAACAAAAATAATTTTACTACACTCAGTACTATTATATACAAATTTAAGGATTGAGCCTTAATGAATGGAAAAAAAAGTGTAGTTCAAATGTACGGCTGTACAGCAAAAATCTTTTATATACAAATTCATCTAAATTTTTTTTTTAATTTTTTTTCTAGTTTTTTTATAAAAAAATAAAAGGTTAATTCAAACAAACTATTTTCAACAAATTCAACTAATTTTTTTTTAATTTTTTTTTTTTGGATTTTTTTTTTTATACAAAGAGATATGCACGACGAGGGAGGATATGCGTCAGCGCATCCTATACGCTTTAGTCAGCGGAGTCATATTAAAAAAATTTAAACGAACTGTTACGAAAATACTAAAAAATTTATATGTACAAACTCAAGGATTGGCTCGTTGCCAATCCTTAAGCATATGCTCGACGTGCCCGCCTTGATTTTCAACGCACAATTGCAGTCGTTTCACGTGACTCCGCCGACGCATGGTGATCAACTCTCTTGGTTCTATCGTTGCGAAAGCGTCGATTATCCGCTGACGCATATCCTCCACCGCCGTCGGTGGTGTCCGGTAAACAATATCCTTTATTTTCCCCCATAGATAGAAATCTAAGGGGGTCAGATCGGGCGACCGTGGGGGCCACTCGACTGGAGCATTACGCAAAATTATCCGATCTTGAAATTTATGATTTAATGCGTCCATGCAGACTCGTGCCGTATGAGCAGGGGCTCCGTCCTGTTGGAACCACATACCGCGTCTGACATCTAACGGTATGTGTTCCAACAGGACTTGTAAATCGCGTTCTAAAAACTCCACATACAAATCGGAATTTAGATTCCCCTCAAAAAAATAGGGTCCGACAATTCTATCGCCAACAATGCCGGCCCAGACGTTTATACGCCACGCGTACTGCAGTGGTATCTCTCGATGCCAGTGAGTATTTGCGGGCGTCCACTTCCTCGTGTTCTGCCGGTTGCAAGTTCCAAGGTTTGTGAACCCAGACTCGTCCGTGAATAAAACTTGTTTAAAGAAATTCGGATCTTGATCTATTTCGTTCAGAGCCCACTCGCAATAGGCGAGTCGTCTATCGTAGTCTGGCTCAAGCAGCTGTTGAGTCATCTTACATTTGTAGGGGAAGTTTACCTCGCGTACAATTTTCCGTGTCGTTTCGCGATTCACGCCTATAAGGATGGGAAGGAAACTGGTGTGAGGATTGTGGTACACGGAGAGAAATGTATGGCGTTTACCACCATACTGGTATGGTATTGAGGCAGATACTGAAATACTATCCGAGATATTCCTATACACTATCGCAACGAGTCACTTTATAATTATAAATATTAGATTATACCTATAGTTTTTTGAGACTCAACATCCCCCTTCATACGATAAAAAAATGTAGAATTGAGTAACATCTTTTTAAGCTGCCGTTTCTGAGATTTCTGTTATCGACTATTTTTTTTTTTTTTTTTCTAATTGTTGTGTTTTTAATATGTCATATCTCTGTAACAGTTGCTCGCATCGATATTAGCAATATAACGTTGACTGAGTATCCTAAAGACAGCTCACCCTGAGTTATTCCGTGAGCCGACCAAGTGGGCTTGAAGTGGGCTTGGGGATTGAAGAGTGCCCGAATTTACCGACCGAACTACCATTGCAGTATATCTATATATATTCGCACACTATAGATATACTGCAATGCTATTTCGGTCGGTAACTTCGGGCACTATTCAATCCACAAGCCCACTTCAAGCCCACTTTGCCGGCTCACGAAGTACCATTATGGGAACCGTCTTAATAAGTCTATTAATCACACTAACAATCTACAAAATATCTCCGGCATATTTAAAATATTAGTATAGAATTTATTGATCATTCTTAACGCATAATGATATGCCCATTATACAGGGTGTCTTTTAATTAGTCGTACAACCCTATATAGGGCGATTCCTTTTTGAAATAGAAAACAATTTTTCGCAGCGAAATCTACGGCAATAGTAAATATGTAAGCCAATCAGTAGCCAGTTCAGCGTATATAAATAAAGATAGGCACTGTTGGTTTTTCCGTAATGAAAAGATGTTACACGATTATACATTTTTTAGTAATAAATTAAACGAGAATACGAGAGTAGCGTTGCACTAAATGGAATGTGCAATTTCTAAATCCTTCTGAATGTGACAATATATCTTACCAATATGCCTTGACAATCCTCGCACGCTTTGAATGGGTTGTTCCACCACGGACGCTAGTATTTCAGCCCGTCGAACATCGGCGACCGTTTTCCTCCGAGGTCTCCTTGGTTTCGTGAACGTTCCATAGAGAAAAATGTTTTCCGCAAGACGCTGGAATGCCTGCCTTGACGGCGTAGGTTCACCATACGTTGCACGATATAAATTTGAAGCACGCAAATAATTGTTGTCTGCCCGAGTTAATATTTCGTGCATCCTAATACGTTTTACGTTATCAGCCATGATGATGACTCTAGCGTTGCTACAGGAGCTATCATTTTTTTTAACAACAAATATTAAGCCACGTGAATGACGCTCGATACAGGAAAGAAAAGCGTAACTCGGCGAAACAGTTGAGGGTTTCGATAGGAGACATCGGAATGAAGACGCAAATATATGAGGATTACGTTCATTGTTATAAAACAGGCATGAATATGGCTGTTTTTGATGCCTGTAGAGCGGCGCTAAAGCAACTGTTTTTTTTTTATTAATTATTATAGATGTAACAAGGTAAATGTCCCTATCAATGAAATAAATCAAACTACTTCTATAAGTGCCAGAAGACCCAACAACTGTCCCAAGCCAGATCATAAGAGACGGCCTCGGAGACGGCTCCGTTATTGCGAGTGGACTGTTGGTCAAATCAATAAAGCCCGAATATTTCGAAAAAAGGCTTATTCACGGATGAAGCTGGCCTCACAAATCTCGGTACACGGAAAAAAAGGGCCGGTTCGAAGTTCCGAATCTTCAAAGCTCCGATCGGTCAAATTTCCGAATTTCAATGCAATGAACTCATAGTGTTCAGAAAGGGTCTTTCACCGAAAGTCTATGTAACCGATTTAAAAAATTCCGAATCGCAGCACACCGAAGGTTCAAAATTCCGAAGGGTCAAGACTCCGAAAGCTCAATATCCGAAAGGCCAAAACTTCGAAACTATTGACACGTTAAGAACACGTTCGATCCTTCGGAATTTTGGACTTTCGGAACATCGGACTGTCGGAGACTTGAGCTATCTGCATTTAGACCATTCGAAATTTTAATCTTCTAAACCCTAGTCTTTCTGGAAATTACGAAATCGTTTATAATAAATTCGGAATTTTTACCGTACAGAGCTTTGAAGATTTTGAACTCTGAACCGGCCCCGATTCCTATTCAAACAGGAGTGAGTCATGTTTGAACACGTACTATTACTGTTCGAATAGTTAAAGCAGTGCTATGCTACACAGTATTCACTCCTGTTTTAATATAAATCAGCCACGTCTGTCGCCGATTACTGTGCAGAACAGTAACCAGTGCTGTATATTTTTTCCGTGTACCGTCCGACCTCGGGCACTGTTAACTATAAGACTATAAGACTATCATAGTCTTATCCCCTTTTAAACCGGAAAATATGAGACCAATGGCTAAAACGACGGACAAAATAGTGAAATATCATAAAAAGACGTAGGAAATGATAATGATAAAATAGTATATTGTGTAACAAGGGATGAAACAGTGTGAATGCAGGCCTGCATTCATGTTTCATCCCGTGTCACAAGAATGAATATTAAAAATGAATACAAAAATGAATACAAAAATGAATATAAAAATGAAGATAAAAATGAAGACTAAAATGAAGACTGAAATGAAAACTAAAAATAAGACAAAAATGAATACAAAAATGAAGACAAAATTGAAGACTAAAATGAAGACAAAAATGAAGATAAAAATGAAGACAAAAATGAAGACTAAACATAAGAATGAAATGAAGACTAAAAATAAGACAAAAATGAATACAAAAATGAAGACTCAAATTAATACCAAAAACACGACAAAAAATAAGACAAAAATGAAGACGAAAATGAAGACAAAAATGAAGACAAAAATAAATACTAAAAATAAGACTAAAATGAATACAAAAATTAATATAAAAATGAAGACTAAAATGAAGAATTAAATTAAGACTAAAATGAATACAAAAATGAAGACTAAAATTAATACCAAAATCACGATAGAAAATAAGACAAAAATGAAGACGAAAATGATGACAAAAATGAAGACAACAATGAATACTAAGAATAAGACTAAAATGAAGACAAAAATGAAGACTGAAATGAAGACTAAAAATAAAACTGAAATGAAGACTGAAATGACAGAAATGAAGACTAAAATAAACTACTCAACAAAATTAGCGGGTCAACCTGATTATACCGAGCCATTTCCAAACGCCTTGACCGATTCGATTAAAATTCATACATGAGGTAGATATAAGTGTCCCTAACATGGACCCAGACTTACAATTTTATTGGTCTAAGGGTTGCAATGAGGCACTCACAAATCCAACCCCGCGCGAGAAATCAAAGTCACAGGTTTTCGATCTGTGGTTTTGATCCCATATCCGTGCCTATAAAAGTGTTTGAACAACCACTCAACCAGACTCATACTTGCGCTTATTCAACCCTTCAATTTCACCCCGTCTGACCATATGGATCGGGTGGGAAATTTCTAGACTTTTTTGGTGACTGACTGCTCGAATGAGTTTTCGAATCGACTGTACGTTTCAGATGGGCACTCTCAATCCGTTTCTCAGAGCCCCTAGCCCCTAACAACCCCCGATTGTCCCTTAGCTCAATGTTAGTTCTGCATCTCCAGTAGCCGAATTTCGAAGTGGCGATCCACTGTACCACGATAGACAGACCTCGCCGGAATCGGCGGCGAAACCCGAAGTCATAAGCCTGTGACTTTCATTTTTCGCATAGGGTTGGTTTTCAGGGTGCCACATCGAGACCCTTGGAAATACAGAGTGGCGACTTCATGCACGAGCTGGAAACACTTTGGACTAGCCCTGATATGAATTTCAAGTCAATCGGCCAAGCTGTCTGGAAATGGCAGGTAATGCTAGGGGTGACCCGCTAATTTTGTTGAGTAGTTTAATTTTAAAAAAATAATAATAATTAAATAATAATAACACTAAAATAGCGACAAAAGATAGGATAAAAAATTATACAAAAAAAAAAGACAGAAATGAATACCAAAAATAATACCAAAATGAAGACAAAACTGAAGACAAAAGATAAGACAAAAATTAATACAAAAAATCAGACTTAAATGAAGACAAAAGTCGAGTAAAAAAATAATATTATAAGTTGAATGAAATGAAATTATTCATTCAAAAATATCGTAATCAGTACAATATTGACCTCTGTGACACTTTGCTCTAGCAAATTCTCTTATGAGATTGTCAAAGTCTAGCTGTTTTTTCAATTCATCACGCTTTATCAGTTTTTTCAAACACCGATCCGAAAATGCCCCCCCACCCATGCACCAATTATGCCGCCCTAGGCCATGGCCTTGTGGGCCTAATCGGTAATACGGCACTGACTATATCGCGTTTTTATTTTGTTTTAAATTGTACACCTCGCTTCTCCACTAATCGCTAAATTGAAAATCGATTATTTTTCAGTATAACACATGAAAAGAGCATTTTTTTATTTATTTTTTCAAAAAGTTTGTTATACATTGTTCAGAATTATTATTATTCTCTTTAAACTATTTACCCTAAGATGATCCTTATTTCGATGAATATCTAAAAAAATTCTAGACCCATGTATACTAGGGTGGTTCTAAAAAGACCTAAGTTCTCAGACGTTGCTGCTCATCCGTGAATATGTTGTTTGTGATTTTTTTAAAATATTCCATTTTTTTTCAGCTACATATAGGACAATATTTACTACTGCCTCATTGAAGTTGAAATTTAGAAATTTTGCCATTTTTGGCGATTTTAGAGTTCTCTGATCAAAGTGCTCATCCGGCTACCTCTAGATTCTCATTCAATTATCATTTTGGTTCAATACGAGACTCGTACGATAATATTTAGACATTGTAGTTGTTTCGAAATTTAGCGTTTTTCAGAGACTCGATCGCCAGGTGTTGCTCATGAGACAGTTTTTTCCTCCCATCATAAGGGAAAAATACAAGCAGTTTGCAGCCTGCGGGACCATTTTTACTACTGTCTCATTTTGCTAATTTCACTTTAAATAAAGTCACAATCAATGAGGCAGTAGTAAACATGGTCCCGTAGACTGCAAACTGCTTGTATTTCTTCCTTATGATGGTAAGAAAAAACTGTCTCACGAGCAGCACCTGGCGATAGAATCTTTTAAAAAAAACCTACATTTCGAAAAAAAGTCAAATGTCTCCAAGGCAGTGCTAAATATTATCGTACGAGTTTCGTCTTGGAACAAAATGCTAATTGAATGAGAATCTAGCGGTAGCCGGATGAGCACTTTGATCTGAGAACTTTGAAATTGCGAAAAATGGCAAAATTTCGAAATTTTAACTTCTACGAGGCAGTGGTAAATAATGTCCTATAGAGCTAAAAAAAATGAAATATTTAGAAAAAATCACAAACAACATATTTACGAATAAGCAGCAACATCTGAGAAATGAGCTCTTTTTTGAAACACCCTAATGTATAAATTTCAAATAAATAGTAACAGATCCCCTTAAAATTTTAGCTATTAATTTTAACATTAAAACCGTGCCCACAATTCTGAATACTTGATTCTAATTAACCAGTAACCTTTTTTCTCGTGACTCCTTTAAAAATCGATTAAATAATTTGAAATTTGGCCCAGTTTTGCTCATAAAAAACAAAGAAAAAAAATAAGCAATAACCTTTTTTCTCGTGACTCCTTTAAAAATCGATTAAATAATTTGAAATTTGGCCCAGTTGTTGCTCATAAAAAACAAAAAAAAAAAAATTAAAAAAAAAAAATAGCATGAAATTACTAAAAAAAAAAATCCATAAAAATCGGAAGTCTCTGATTTTCAAAATTCATCAATTACCTGTAAAAAAATATATGTCGATCGAACCTATATAAAATTATCATAAATTAGTTGATATTTTGAATATCTATCGAAATATTACGAAAATATTTATTGACCTGATACGTAAGGAAATAGTAAATATAATAAATGTGCAATTTTCGTGGTTTTTTTCCAACAGTATGAATAACAATCTGGCCAAATATCAAATAATTTCGTAGATTTTTATCGGAGTTACAATCAAAAAAAGGAACCGTTCCAAAAAATTACATTTATATTTTCTGAATTGAACTTTCAGAATTTTATGCACCGTGTTAATGTTAGAATGCGTTATGTTAGCTGCGTTATTTTGTGCTACCTTCTCAAATTTCCGAGTAAAAGAGTCACACATCTATTAAATTCTGGATCCGTCAGCTTCAGCCTTGCAGGAGTTTTCATCAACGTATATTCTTAAATTTTTGAGAAAAAAACGCGAATGAAAGTTGCAGATATTTGTAGTTGAATAGATTTGAAATGTAAAATAATGAGTGCATTTTTTTTATATTCATCATTTTAATAACTAACTTACTTTTAACATTTTTGATAATATTTTTCGGCACAGCCCGTCCATTTCTGCCTTTTAGAGTCATCTGTCTTAAATTATTTCGTCCAACCAATGTCATCAATAATTTTGTGACCATTTTTCTCGGATTATTATAATATTTTTCGGTGATAGTTTTGAGCGTGGCGGCTTCGATGAAAATATTGCTTCCTTGTAGGAGTTCAGTTTTATAGGAGTCTTCTTCAGTGTCATCGTCATTACTGTCATCGTCAGCATCATCGTCATCATCATTATCATCGGCATCATCATTGTCATCATTGACATCATCATGATCGGACTCACCGGTCTTTTGACCGCTAACACCAGCAACACAATCATCACCTTGCCGATCAACATCATGTACGATGTTATTATGATAATGATCATCACTGCTACCAGCAGCAACAACGGCATCATCATCTTCACAATCATTTTCACCAGCACCAGCAACTACATCACCATCTTCATCATCACGATCAGCGACGACGTTCTCGTTGTAGCCAGCATCAAAAACAACATCATCATTGACATTATCATCAGCGACATCATCAGCATTTCCATCACCACCAGCAATACTCTCATCGTCAGAATCAGAGGTCATTGATAACCCGGTAATTATACCGTCAGTATTGACAGTCAATTTTTTGAGAAATTCACTATCAGCTAGAAAATATATGGAGACAAAATAAATATTTACTTTTTTATTTTATGATGAATGAATAAATAATAAGAATAGCTCAATGTGAACGTTATGTATAGGATATACAAACAAAAATTACCACTTTCTGCTATGATTTTTGCAGCAAGAAATTTGCGGCCCCACCGAACGGTTACCCAATTATCCCTTAAACGCTTATTTATATTAGCTGACTTGACCACGCTCAGCGTTCTTTCCTTCACGGAAAAAATATACAGCACTGGTTACTGTTCTGCACAGTAATCGGCGACAGACGTGGCTGATTTATATTAAAACAGGAGTGAATACTGTGTAGCATAGCACTGCTTTAACTATTCGAACAGTAATAGTACGTGTTCAAACATGACTCACTCCTGTTTGAATAGGAATCGGGGCCGGTTCAGAGTTCAAAATCTTCAAAGCTCTGTACGGTAAAAATTCCGAATTTATTATAAACGATTTCGTAATTTCCAGAAAGACTAGGGTTTAGAAGATTAAAATTTCGAATGGTCTAAATGCAGATAGCTCAAGTCTCCGACAGTCCGATGTTCCGAAAGTCCAAAATTCCGAAGGATCGAACGTGTTCTTAACGTGTCAATAGTTTCGAAGTTTTGGCCTTTCGGATATTGAGCTTTCGGAGTCTTGACCCTTCGGAATTTTGAACCTTCGGTGTGCTGCGATTCGGAATTTTTTAAATCGGTTACATAGACTTTCGGTGAAAGACCCTTTCTGAACACTATGAGTTCATTGCATTGAAATTCGGAAATTTGACCGATCGGAGCTTTGAAGATTCGGAACTTCGAACCGGCCCTTTTTTTCCGTGTACCGAGATTTGTGAGGCCAGCTTCATCCGTGAATAAGCCTTTTTTCGAAATATTCGGGCTTTATTGATTTGACCAACAGTCCACTCGCAATAACGGAGCCGTCTCCGAGGCCGTCTCTTATGATCTGGCTTGGGACAGTTGTTGGGTCTTCTGGCACTTATAGAAGTAGTTTGATTTATTTCATTGATAGGGACATTTACCTTGTTACATCTATAATAATTAATAAAAAAAAAACAGTTGCTTTAGCGCCGCTCTACAGGCATCAAAAACAGCCATATTCATGCCTGTTTTATAACAATGAACGTAATCCTCATATATTTGCGTCTTCATTCCGATGTCTCCTATCGAAACCCTCAACTGTTTCGCCGAGTTACGCTTTTCTTTCCTGTATCGAGCGTCATTCACGTGGCTTAATATTTGTTGTTAAAAAAAATGATAGCTCCTGTAGCAACGCTAGAGTCATCATCATGGCTGATAACGTAAAACGTATTAGGATGCACGAAATATTAACTCGGGCAGACAACAATTATTTGCGTGCTTCAAATTTATATCGTGCAACGTATGGTGAACCTACGCCGTCAAGGCAGGCATTCCAGCGTCTTGCGGAAAACATTTTTCTCTATGGAACGTTCACGAAACCAAGGAGACCTCGGAGGAAAACGGTCGCCGATGTTCGACGGGCTGAAATACTAGCGTCCGTGGTGGAACAACCCATTCAAAGCGTGCGAGGATTGTCAAGGCATATTGGTAAGATATATTGTCACATTCAGAAGGATTTAGAAATTGCACATTCCATTTAGTGCAACGCTACTCTCGTATTCTCGTTTAATTTATTACTAAAAAATGTATAATCGTGTAACATCTTTTCATTACGGAAAAACCAACAGTGCCTATCTTTATTTATATACGCTGAACTGGCTACTGATTGGCTTACATATTTACTATTGCCGTAGATTTCGCTGCGAAAAATTGTTTTCTATTTCAAAAAGGAATCGCCCTATATAGGGTTGTACGACTAATTAAAAGACACCCTGTATAATGGGCATATCATTATGCGTTAAGAATGATCAATAAATTCTATACTAATATTTTAAATATGCCGGAGATATTTTGTAGATTGTTAGTGTGATTAATAGACTTATTAAGACGGTTCCCATAATGGTACTTCGTGAGCCGGCAAAGTGGGCTTGAAGTGGGCTTGTGGATTGAATAGTGCCCGAAGTTACCGACCGAAATAGCATTGCAGTATATCTATAGTGTGCGAATATATATAGATATACTGCAATGGTAGTTCGGTCGGTAAATTCGGGCACTCTTCAATCCCCAAGCCCACTTCAAGCCCACTTGGTCGGCTCACGGAATAACTCAGGGTGAGCTGTCTTTAGGATACTCAGTCAACGTTATATTGCTAATATCGATGCGAGCAACTGTTACAGAGATATGACATATTAAAAACACAACAATTAGAAAAAAAAAAAAAAAAATAGTCGATAACAGAAATCTCAGAAACGGCAGCTTAAAAAGATGTTACTCAATTCTACATTTTTTTATCGTATGAAGGGGGATGTTGAGTCTCAAAAAACTATAGGTATAATCTAATATTTATAATTATAAAGTGACTCGTTGCGATAGTGTATAGGAATATCTCGGATAGTATTTCAGTATCTGCCTCAATACCATACCAGTATGGTGGTAAACGCCATACATTTCTCTCCGTGTACCACAATCCTCACACCAGTTTCCTTCCCATCCTTATAGGCGTGAATCGCGAAACGACACGGAAAATTGTACGCGAGGTAAACTTCCCCTACAAATGTAAGATGACTCAACAGCTGCTTGAGCCAGACTACGATAGACGACTCGCCTATTGCGAGTGGGCTCTGAACGAAATAGATCAAGATCCGAATTTCTTTAAACAAGTTTTATTCACGGACGAGTCTGGGTTCACAAACCTTGGAACTTGCAACCGGCAGAACACGAGGAAGTGGACGCCCGCAAATACTCACTGGCATCGAGAGATACCACTGCAGTACGCGTGGCGTATAAACGTCTGGGCCGGCATTGTTGGCGATAGAATTGTCGGACCCTATTTTTTTGAGGGGAATCTAAATTCCGATTTGTATGTGGAGTTTTTAGAACGCGATTTACAAGTCCTGTTGGAACACATACCGTTAGATGTCAGACGCGGTATGTGGTTCCAACAGGACGGAGCCCCTGCTCATACGGCACGAGTCTGCATGGACGCATTAAATCATAAATTTCAAGATCGGATAATTTTGCGTAATGCTCCAGTCGAGTGGCCCCCACGGTCGCCCGATCTGACCCCCTTAGATTTCTATCTATGGGGGAAAATAAAGGATATTGTTTACCGGACACCACCGACGGCGGTGGAGGATATGCGTCAGCGGATAATCGACGCTTTCGCAACGATAGAACCAAGAGAGTTGATCACCATGCGTCGGCGGAGTCACGTGAAACGACTGCAATTGTGCGTTGAAAATCAAGGCGGGCACGTCGAGCATATGCTTAAGGATTGGCAACGAGCCAATCCTTGAGTTTGTACATATAAATTTTTTAGTATTTTCGTAACAGTTCGTTTAAATTTTTTTAATATGACTCCGCTGACTAAAGCGTATAGGATGCGCTGACGCATATCCTCCCTCGTCGTGCATATCTCTTTGTATAAAAAAAAAAATCCAAAAAAAAAAAATTAAAAAAAAATTAGTTGAATTTGTTGAAAATAGTTTGTTTGAATTAACCTTTTATTTTTTTATAAAAAAACTAGAAAAAAAATTAAAAAAAAAATTTAGATGAATTTGTATATAAAAGATTTTTGCTGTACAGCCGTACATTTGAACTACACTTTTTTTTCCATTCATTAAGGCTCAATCCTTAAATTTGTATATAATAGTACTGAGTGTAGTAAAATTATTTTTGTTGTTGTTTTATTCATTTGATTTTTAACCGTACATTTAAACTAAATTTATTTTTTTGTTTAAAAAAAAATTGAAAAAAATCAAAAAAAATTTTAGTTGAATTTCTGTAAAAAAGAATTTGTTGTTTTTTGATTTTTTTAATTTTGGATTTTTCTTGGTTTTGGGGTGTGAAATAAGAATACGCATGAGTTATATTATAAAGTTTGTATATACCTTATTTGATATTGCACTGGGAAAGCACGTCTACTTAGCGTTACTCATGCAACAGGACTGACTCTTAGGAGGGTCTCTGGTATACATTCTGTATACAGAATGCATCCCTTAAAGTTATCCTTATTACTTTAATACAAACAGTATTATATCAACTGTATCAGTGCAGCTCACCGTCATGAGATCTCTAGACTCATTATATCTATTTAGTCTATGAGATAAGCGAGGTTGCTGAAAGTGGTAAAGTCCAACAATTTTTAACCGTACATTTGAACTATCCTTTTTTTTTGTTATTCATTCAAGCTCAATAAATGAATTTGTATATGAAAGCCTAATTCTTGAACTTGTATGTAAAAAAGAGTACATTCAAACTAAACTTTTTTTTTATTCATTAAGGCTCAATCCTTGAATTTAAACCGAACGTAATTCATTAATTTCATTCAAAATGTAAGACATAATCAAAGTACAATTTTTGATAATTTTTTTTTGATTCGCGTGGGTAAAAGCCCCATCTTCAGACCTTATGAAGTAAATGTTTGTACTATACTCGACGGAAGAACTTCTTCTGATCTCGTGTGAATAAAAATAAACAAATAAATCTCACACTCGTCATAGAAGTTTTACCGCACTCGTATCGTAATGTACGATTATATTTATTTATTCGTAGTTATTTTTATTCCATTCTATATTTATAGTTTTGCTGTTAATAAATCGTTCGCTGAACCATCAACCGTTTATTTCTGTGTTACCGTTTTATTTTCATTTTTGTCTTATTTGTTGTCGTTACTTTTGTCTTGATTTTTATCTAATTTTATCCCTTTTTTCGACGATAGAGTCGTTAGGGGTAACTGTGCGCAGTGGGTAAGTGTGCGCACCTGGCTTATCTCCGAACGGAATGAAAGGGGTTAACGGTATGCTAAATAAATATTAATAGTATTATTAAGTATTGATGAATTTATTTTGATATAATTAATAAACGTCTAAACTGGCATAATAAGTTGACAGTTGTAGACAGATTCAAAACAGTATGAAGATATCGATAAGTAAAAAAAAAACAACGCAATCACTATTATCACATATATTATCACTAATACCACCAGAGCTTCTAAATTATCGGGTATTTCTCTATAGTCTCGGCGCGAAACTCTCTATACATCTGTATGTATTACCTAGTATAGTGTGAAAGTAGATTGGGCGATACTTTTTCATCTCTTAGCTGAGAAGCTACATACACCGATGAGTTTTCGATATGTATCACGAACATATGAGGTGGGTTTCACTCACTGGTACAAAAAGAAATGAAACCAATCGTGAATATGTCTAAAAGAATATTCAAATATTATAGAAAGACGGAAAAAAATAATTCCGATATTGATTAATAGTACACTAATCGACATTTTAGGATTATCAACTTTGGTCTTAGATTTTCACAAGGAATCCACCGGTGTGAGGGAAGTACCGCATTCTGGATCACCCTGTATACTGCAGCGTTCCATATTTAGGGGTAGTACAGCAAAGTGACATTTTTGTCTTCATTTTTGTCTTTATTTTTGTCTTCATTTTAGTCTTCATTTTAGTCTTCATTTTAGTCTTCATTCTTGTCTTCATTTTAGTCTTATTTTTAGTATTCATTTTTGTCTTCATTCTAGTCTTCATTTTTGTATTCATTTTAGTCTTATTTTTAGTATTCATTTTTGTCTTCATCTTTGTCTTCATTTTAGTATTATTTTTAGTATTCATTTTTGTCTTCATTTTTGTCTTATTTTTTGTCTTCAGTTTAGTATTATTTTTGGTATTCATTTTAGTCTTATTTTTAGTCTTCATTTTTGTCTTATTTGTTGTCGTTACTTTTGTCTTGATTTTTGTCTCATTTTTCGTCTTGATTTTTATCTAATTTTTTGTCTTATTGAAGTTGAGAATTTATTAATTACTATTCTCTTCTCTCCGCGCAGGAACACCTATGCTTTAATCGTCATTCTTTCTGTATAATTATTTTTAGTTTCATTAATTATTATAATTATTATCTCATTTGATAAACTGTTACGTTAAAAGAAAATTTTATCCCTTTTTTCGACGATAGAGTCGTTAGGGGTAACTGTGCGCAGTGGGTAAGTGTGCGCACCTGGCTTATCTCCGAACGGAATGAAAGGGGTTAACGGTATGCTACGGCAATTCAGACGGGCCTGAATGGAGAATTAGTTTGGACAAATAAAAGTAATGCGCTGCGTTGCATTTATATTTTTTGTTAAAAAAACGAAAACAGGCGAACACAGCATAGTTTACATATATTTTTGACGAATAAACGGAGGCAAACTACAGGTAAGATGTGATTTATTGTGTATTTATTGCAGAATATTTTCTCCAAATTTTTATAAGCTTCATGTGACGCATCAACCTGTACCCCACGACACCTACTTTTATATCAAAATAGTACTAATCAACTGTAAAAAAAAATGAGTCACTCAAATGTTTGTCAGCGCGTATCAGTGATTTATAAAAAAAAAAAATTTACAGGTGACATGCCCCCACTTGAACGTTTACAACTGTGCGTAGTAAATCGCGGGAGACATGTGAACACAGGACCAGGTTCTTGATCACCGTGCCACCCTCTTGGTCGAGGTGCTAATTCCATCTTTCTCCATCTTTGCACCTCGACCGGGCTCTACAGTTTAAAGGTGGGCTCCAAACCACCAGAGCCGCGGTTGTGGCGCATTTAATTTTCTATAGAAAATCTGAGTGCGCGCCGCCGGGTTTCGAACCCGAAACCTACCACATGGTAGTTGGCGCTGCTGCCCACGAGCTACCGCGGCTCCGAATATTCTTATTTAAATTAGTGAATTGATATAAATTTTTAATTGAATTAATTGAATATGATATTCATTATAAAATAATATACTTCTCATTAATAATAATGATATATCTATGAATTATTATAATAGTATTATAAATCTGAATTATATAAATATTTAATTAATCTTAATGATTATTATTATTATTATCATGATTATAGTAAATATTGTCGACGTAATCGTAGATGAGCTGTTTTTTATTTAGAAATTAACAAAAAAAACAAAATCGTAGGATTTGAACTTAGAACCTCCTACATCGTGGGCTGTTGTCTTATCACTGAGCCACGAGATTGCTTGGAGGACGACGCTTCTTTCCCGTCAATATATTTAGTGAATAAGCAATTTACAGAATTACATTATAATCTTTAGCAATGAAAGTAAAATTTAGTTTCATCTGATACGTGTTGCACAATCTGCTGAAAAAGCTTTAGGTGAATGCAGGAGACAGTTGTTCTTATTCTGTTTGTAGTTAGTAATTTACGAAAATAAACATAGGTATATACCTATAGGTATAACCTCCGCTATTCGACGAAAGTAGGGGCCCCCGATCCCTATCCTTGGGTGCGCAGATATTTCGTGCGCAGGTCCAGGCCGATATCATGGTGGTACGCGTACTACTCGTTAAATGATTGCGTGTTGTTTTGTTTGAATTACGTTTATTGTCTAGTTATAAAATATATACATATGTGTTTTAAGAATGAATGAAGGCAAACTACAGGTAAGATTTGATTTATTGTGTATTTATTCGGTTACGTGATACAAAGTGAGGTTATGGTTGGATCTGTCTACCTGAATTGATCTTCACATTTGATTGAATTTTTTTGCCTACAGCTACGAGTGCACAATGCAAAACACCAAAGTACACGCAAATTTCGCTGGCGGAAAAATATAAAATTCTGCAACGTATCGAAGCTGGCGAAACTAACCGTCAAATCGCCAAGGATTATGGTGTGTCTCATTCTAGCGTGTCCTACAACAGAGACTTCAGCTCTGGAACTGGTAATTTACCGATGGTTCTGCCAAAAAACATCATTGGGTGAACCAATATCAGGTAAAAAACAAGAGATATACTACTCTCTAAATCTGAATCAGCTAAATTTTCGCTGATTGTCAGCGAATAGTCGCTGATTGAAATAGCTATAAGTACCACTGAGAATCAGCGACTAATACAATGAAAATTCATAAGTGAATTCATGTTTCATATTTCTATCAGGCCCCATACTGCGTGAAAAGGCGCTGCTTTATAACGAAAAACTTGACGGACCGAGAAGTTTTCAGGCCAGTAATGGTTGGATCAAGAAGTTCAAGACACGGCATGGCATTCGCTGATGAAACCGGATTTTACCACGTAAAACATTAGCAGCCAAAACTGAAAGGGAAGTATATAATATCACAGGAATTCCAATAATCGCATCGCTATCCCGTAGGATTCATTCCCATGGTACTGAGACCCTATGCTACAAGACCATGTCGCAAGCAGCATCAAATTTCGATAACCAACGTGATTAATTTACAATACCAATTATACCCCGTTTGTGAGCACCCTCAAGTAGTAAATTTTTGCGGTCCACAGGTACAGCACCTGCATGATCACTGGCATCGACCTCCTACTTCCTATCCGACATCTTTCCTGCCTGCTATACCAGAAATCACCATTAATATCACAGGAATTTCAAGACTCGGAGCGTTATCCCGTAGGATTCACTTCCATGGCACTGAGACCCTATGCTACAAGACCATGTCGCAAAGACTCTGCAGCCTAGACGAGCAGGATCATACTATGAACATTTGATTATTTAAAAATTGTTAAGTGTATACTTTGGTGAAATTCGGATGAAAACGATTTTTTCATTTTTTAAATTAGTGAAAAAAATCAAATAAAAAATTCCTTGCATCAAAATTTAAAATTTTTTAAAATTTTCTGCAAAAGGTTCCTTGGGCATACACTTTCAACTCTGAGGATTGAAATTTTCTTTCAAAAAAACGCTACAATTTTTCACAGTATTGCTCATTGATATGTTTATTCCTGTTTATAGAAAAATGGCTCTCGCACAGGCTGAGGCCGACACGATTTTTTTTTAATACTGCCGCATCGATGTGGAAATTTATAGAAAATGCAGCTAATTGGGTATTTCAAAGTTCAGAAATCGAGGCGCTCTTCGAGGTCCTCGTTCGTGTCAACACGTAAAGAAATTACCTCGAAGCGGTGATCTGGTGGATGATATTTAGTACTGCCGCATTGAAATGGACATTTGAAAAATCGTGAAATTGAGTTGGGTAATAATTAATATGCGCAGCAGGCTCCTTGAATCCCTCGTTGTAATTGTAATGAAAAGGGATTCAGCTGCTGAGCATCTTTATTATTAACCAACTTAATTTGATGATTTTGCAAATTTTATCCACCAGGGCACCGCTTCGAGGGAATTTCTTTACATGTTGAGACGAACGAGAACCTCGAAGAACCCCTCGATATCTGAACTTTGAAATTCTCAATAACCTGCATTTTTTTAGAAATTTCAACATCGATGCGGGAGTAGTAAAAAAAATCGTGCGGGCCTCAGCTTGTGCGATAGCCATTTTTCTATAAACAGGAATAAAAATATCGGTGAGCAATACTGGGAAAAATTGTAGCGTGAAATTTCACCAACGCCTCCCCTTAACAAAGACAGATAATATACTTCGACACTCATGAAACGTAATTTTATAAGACAGACTTGTTTCATATCCAACTACGAAACGACACAGGATAATCTCACCAGTTCTTCCATGCCAGTGTACACATTCAATCAGTTTCACAACACAGGCTGACGAATATTTAATATGCAAGTTCTTTATTCAGTTTCAATATTTTTTATGACAGTACACATAAAAAAACTAAACAAATAGACCGAATAAGAGAATGAGATCAATTCAGCCAAGAGTTATCCAATGAATATTACAAAGAAGACCTCAGATAATTATAGATAGAATATTCAAATTTAAATGCTGCGTTCAATAATACATTACTAGACGAGTGCGGTAAAACTTTTTCTGACGAGTGTTGCAATCACATGAGATCAGAAGGGGTATTTCTTCACTCGAGTATTGTGTACAGAGCTATACTTTATAGGCTGGGAAAATTGGTGTTTTAATAGCTGAAAGTTTTCTGTGGAATATATCAAGAAATTATTCCTCTTACCTATTGGGAACTCACACGGAGGCGTGGCTTATGAAAAAATGTCGGAAAGTAGCTTACACTTTTATGTATGTAGACATATGAAATAGTATTAGTGACTACAGATACGTATGCAAACGCAATAGATTTGTAAGCTGTTAATAGTTAAAATTTTAATAATCAGACGTCGTGACTCGATTGGTGAGTTACCAATATGTATGTACAATTTTGAGAGTGACTGATAAAGACTAACCCATAAACGATCTTAATTTCATTGTTATGTATTTTTATTCCAGAACATCTGACATTAGAAACTAACAAATTCGAACATTATTCCTATTACATTAAACAATTTGAAGTATGTAAGCCTAATGAAATTCAGGCTAAAAATCAATGTCATTATGTTACCAACCATTCATAACCATCATTACACGGACATATTTGACTTTTTTCATATTCACTTTTGTATAATCCACTGATTATTTTAAAAAGGTTTACTATCCACAAGCATGTCCAGAAAAAGAACGCATAATATTTGATAAATTAGGGTACCGGCGGTCTTATATCTCGGCCCTGAGAATGAGGAGAGCACAGGTATATGGTGGGGGTTCGGTGGGTTTAATAGCAGAGGATGGAGTCCGTCGAATAGCCGAGGTTATAGTGTATTGTACTCATCAATATTGAAAATATGTAATATTTTTTTTTGTAATTTCTTGAAATCATTATTATTATATTTCTTTCAATTGTTTTGTAAAAAAATAGTTTACGCTAAAAAATTTTTATGTCTAAAACTTGATTCGTGAAATATTATTGGTTTGCCCGGAAATTACATCCATGCAGATTATTTTATAGAAATTTTTACAAGTTTCATGCGACCCATAATAGCTTACGGAGTTACAGTCCCATTCCAAAAGTTATTTCCAATGAACGAAAAAAACATTCAACGCAGTAACTAACTTCTTGCAGTTTTTATACTATGGTTGGAAGTGTGCATGCGCGACGCAATAAGACAGAGAGGAAACTACATCAAGTCGCTCTCTCTCTCTCGGCTTGCCTCTTGTCTATGGAAGAGCATAGCCGGAGCGCGTTTCAATAATAGTAGAGTTCAGTTTATTTTTTTTTTTTTGCTTTTTTGGCTTATCTAGTAGAGTTCAGTGCTCGTAGCAGACAGCTGACAAGGCTCGCTCAACAATTATAAACAATTTCTGCGCCGTATCGTACCGCGCACGTCGAGCAAGACTTGTCAATCGTCTGCGACGAGGCACTGCCCTCCTTTATCGACAGTGTTCGTTGAATTTAGATAAAACGATTAAATTTATTGTAAATTTGTCAATCCAATCTCGTTTATGACATACGATCGCAAATTTTCCGCTCTACACGATGGTTGAGTCGCTTTTCACCTGTCGATAGCCGTTTCTGAGAAATTCTCAAATAAACGCAATTTTTTTCAAACGCAAGCTGTGGCCTTGATCCTCAAAAATGACTTCAGATTCGAGTTAATGCGAGTCGGAAATCCCTTAAAAGCCAACAACGCAGGCCAGTTCAGAATTATCATAGATCGTACCTTATTTGATTAGACTATTTCATGATATTTCATTATTTTTAACCGGTTAGGTGCGATTGGTTTCATCTTTTTCGGTTGAAGATAGAATGGGATGACTAACAGCGCTCGTCTGCAACGAGACAGAGTTTGACATCCTTGTTATAATGTAGATAAAGCCAATTCATACTAATTTTTGGCGTATTTTCAAACAATTTAAATATTTTTCCCGCCATCTTTGTGATTCGTTTCGTCTCCTTCGCCGGAAGATGAGATAAAACTACTATTACAAGAGACATTAAACCAATCGTGAGAATGTATAAAAAAAATAGTCAAATATTATAAAAAGACTGGAAAAATTAATTTCAATATTGGTTTCATCCTTGTCAGTACAATAATGGCAAACTCCGTATCCTTGCTGTAAACTTCGGAGAGCGCTACTAGTAGTCTTATCTTATCTTCAACCATAAGCGATGTAACCAATCTAGAACATGATTGAAAAAATTGTGAAATATTTTAAAATGTCGCAAAAAATGAATTTAGACATTGGTTTTATCTCCGTTACTACGTGGATGTGAAACTTCGTAAAATTTTTTTTTTTTTTAATGCAATAGTAACAAGGCAGATGTAACTTCATGCGGCATGGTTCTATTCCACCGTTTAGAATCAAACCTCGTACTGTTGAACTGCCGTTGCGCGCGCAGATCCGATTCGGAGACTGCTTGATATGTTACATTATATTATATTCATCAATATTATAATATTATATATATTTTTTAAGTTATTGAAATTATTATTATTATATTTAATTTCATAGACATTGAGGACATGATTTTATAATTTCATTCCATCATCCGTTTTGCCCCATATGACCGAAGGTAAAAATTTCGATTTATCTCACTTCGATCCAACCTTAAAGCACTTCGATTGCGAGCGATTCAGTCTGTGGGTGATGTACCGTACGGGGAAGTACTAGGCTACCACTTTGACGAGAAATATTCAAATATTATAGAAAGACGGAATAAAAAAATTCAGATATTGGTTTCATCCTCGTCAGTACAAAGATGGCAATCTAATATGATGAACCAACATGAATGGTTCAATGCCACCGTTCAGATTTAAACATGGATAGTCGTTACAATCCCAATACCTATTACAATATCTTTTATATACTAAATCGGAAACTAAATAAATTTTAAAATAGTCCTCTGCATTCATAATTGAAAAATACTTTTTTTTTTTTATTGAATAACAATTGACCTGCGTTTTTTATTTTCTAATCAAATCTATAATTGTCACAATTGTCTCAGATCGGAAATAAAAAACCATTCAAAAACCTTACCTGGTAAACGGGTAAGGGGCATGCCCACCTGTTGAAATGCCGTCTCGTTGCTTCCTTATGCAGCCAATGAGACGATCACTTTTATCTAATTTTCAACGGTAAGAGATGAAATGAATCGCGAATATGGCGGGAGAAATATTCAAATATTATCAAACGACGTAAAAAAGTCACATCGATATCAACGTGGAATAGGACTATCTTGAAGATGATTCGAATTCGAAGGCTGTCCGATTAAAACCATCATAATTTATGTATTCGTATTTTATTAATAATTATCAATTGAATGCGAAGCGCCTCGTACAAAGCCTGGGCATTATAAGAGATAGAAGTGATTACAGTTAACGATTAACATTTTTTTTTTTCGTTTACATTCTATTATAGAATAAGACTTGGAATATACTTTAGCAGATTACTGATTGCTTCTTATAGTGTAAAATTCCAGACTTCAACAATCATTCTACGTCGACTACTAGTCCTTCACATAATTACTTTCTGAACTTTTACAATCCTTAGACTAAGAATTAAAAATAATTTTATAATTAAAGAATATGATAAACAAAAACAAAAATCAAAAGCAAAAATATAAGAATATAAGTTTTATACCAGTAGGAATATTTCTTTTTCAGAATATGTGCATGAAACGAGCCTTCTCTCATGCTTGTCTGGCTAAAAAAAAAAAAAATTCTAATATTTTTTGTCTTGATTTTTATATTTTATTATTTTTTTGTAATTCCTAATTATTTAATTATTATAATCCTCTTTACAAAATTTACGATTATTTTATTCAGAACTTTTACAATTCTTAGACTAAGACTTCGAATACTATCACATATGTCTGGGCCACTCTTAGATTATAAAATATGAGACTTTATCAATTCATACATCACACACTGTTAATACTCGTTCTGTCAGCTCTTCGCAAAATCAATATAATAGTATAATTGAATTAAAAATAATATTATATTGATATTAGGAAATTGAATTATGATATCGAAATATAGTATTGAAACTCTGCTGACTCTGCTTGCTAGGTGAGAAAAAAATATATACACATGAATTTCTTTCCGACTTGGAATTTCCTCTTTGATAATTTCTCTACTGATGCTAAACTGAGTCCGCGTTTGTCGCTTCAGCTCGTTAGACGAGTTCGGAAAATGGAATTAAATTATAAGATTTCTTTATTCAACAAAAGAACAGAGAGATTGCAATTTCAACTGAAATTTCTACTACAAGTGAGAAAAAAAAAAAAAAAAACGCATTTTGTCAGTAAAAAACGAGAGCGATGAATATACCGTGAGCAAATCTTGAAAGTATACAGTCGACTGTGCGTGCGTCAGTTTTGCAATCTGCCCATGCAGGCTAACTACTCTGAACTTCAGCTATCAAACGCTGAGATACAAGTTTTCGAGGATAAGTTGATTACAAGTCGGTTGGTACTGTCTTTCGGATAAATATGGCCAAAAGTCAAGAGCCCGCGGACCATAGAAATTGAATTGTTTGGCGCCGAGTGTATACTTTCAAGATTTTCTCTCAGTATGATTCTGAATTGAAGAGTCTTTACGTGAAAGAACGAATGTACACATAGATCTGACTGTCAGCATGGATTATACAATCATCTTCCATCAACGAGAAATTCACAGTGACGAGCACGATAATTAGAATAGTACCCCGGCATTACCGATTTTGCATGGAAGATGACCAAACTTGATCATTTTAGAGAAAGTAAGAGTCGTAACGAGGTTTGGAGTAGTATTGAAACCGAGGAGCACCTCGACTGAGGTGACCCGGTGCTGAAGAACCTGATGCTGTGCACGACATGTCAACCGCGATATTCTACGCACAGTTGTATACGTTTACACTATATCCTTGATATTCTGGCTAATATTTCGGCCCGTCGAACATCGGCTACCGTTTTTCTGCGAGGTCGCCTCGGTTTCGCGAACGTTTCATACAGAAAAATGTTCTGCGCAAGAAGCTGGAATGTCTGCCTTGACGGCGTAGGTTCACCATACGTTGCACGATATAAATTGGATGCACGCATGTAATTATTGTTATCCGTGATTTAATACGGTACGACGCCAGGCGATCCCCAACAATTTATATGTCTACCGCGATTTTCTACGCACAGTTGTAGACGTTTAATGTGAACTTGCAAGTTGACATACAGCTACGAAAATTGACCTGTGATTGTCCGGGGGTTGACCGCCTGGAGCAGCCATGGAATAAATACCTCGACGAGCCATTTGGAAGACTGAAATACTTATCTGTTGTAATATGCGACACTTTGGACAAGTGGTCGCCTATCCATTTTATATTTTATATTTTCTACGCACAGTTGTAGACGTTTAACGTGACTCCGGTATACACTATATCCTTGATTCGATACGGTACCACGCGAGGCGATCCCCAACAATTCCTGCCACGCATATTGCAGTGGTAGCTCTACGTGCCAACGCATATTTTCCGGAGTCAACTTCCTTACATTCCGGCGGTTACATATTCCGAGGTTTTTTTAAGTCAACAGAACTCTTTTCAAAAACCTCCGATCTTGATCGACTCGACCAAGAGCCCACTCGCAATAAGCCCGCTAAAGAACCTGATCCTGTGCTCGACATGTCAACCGCGCTTTTCTACGCACAGTTGCAGTCGTTTCGTATGGCTCTGCCGACGC
The DNA here is from genome assembly GCA_963992785.1 of Tenthredo livida. Lineage (NCBI taxonomy): Eukaryota > Metazoa > Arthropoda > Insecta > Hymenoptera > Tenthredinidae > Tenthredo > Tenthredo livida. The sequence goes on along the minus strand of OZ023072.1, from coordinate 13,263,790 downwards.
ATCGTGATCAACTCCCTTGGACCGATGATCAGCTGACGCATATCGTCCGTCTTCGTCGGTGGAGTCCGGTACACAATATCTTTGATCTTTCCCCATAGGTAGAAGTCTAACGGGTTGAGATCGGGTGACCGTGGGGGCCACTCTACCGGACCATTAAGTGAGATCAGCCGATCTTGATAGTCCTCACTCAATATGTCCATGCACACTCGGGCCGCATGAGCAGGCATTCCACCCTGTTGGAACCAAATTTCGCGTATGATGTCTAACGGTCTGTGTGCCAACAGGTCTCGTAGATCGTGTTCCAGAAACGACGCATACATATCGGCGTTCAGGTTCCTGTCGAAGAAACCAGGAAACACCTCTAGTAAGGTGGCATGGTGCTAAAGAATCTGATCCTGTGTTCGACATGTCTACCGCGATTTTCTACGCACAGTTGTAGACGTTTAACGTGACTCAGGTATACACTATATCCTTGATATTCTGGCGGTTACAAATCTCAAGGTTTGTGAATCCCGCCTCATCCATGAATAGTACGTTATTCACTGATCTCCGGTATTCATTAATTCAGAAAAAGACTCAGAAGTAGCTGAGGAGCGGAGCTAGAATTTAATAGAAACCTACGATGAGTAGGGTAACCCAAAAAGACCCGGAGATGCCGTCGGAAGATCAGGAAAGAGTTTTCTTTCCTGTACAAGAATTCCAGCTCCCTGGAATCCTCTAGCAGGGAGATAGGGTTTGGAACGCGAAGAGCACCGCAGTTGCTCCGGATCTTACCCTCGGACATTGAAAATCCAAGCAGGTCTCCAAGGTGAACAGCCTCTAGTCGATAGACTAACGTAGGTCGCTTATCTATGCACTTGCACGGTGCGTGCAGGTAGAAGAAATCTATCTATTTCGAATATATTACCCGAATCGAGAAAAGGCCATTATTGGATGAGAATACCTGAGCCTCTGGAAAATCTGAAGAGAGTGCGAGTGCGAGTGCGGAGTGCGACTCCGATATGTTGTATTCAATGGTCTTAGACATGCTTCCGGATGCTATGGAAATGGAAATGGACGAAGTTGTACCCCATCTACAGAAATGTATACCTGTATTTACATATACCCTTTTAGAAAAAGACTTAGAAGTAGCTGTGGAGCTGAACTACAATTTAATAGAAACCTACGATAAGTGGAATCAAAACGAAGTTATGGGCTGGTATTTGCGCCACGAAACTATGCTCGAGAAAGTCTCTCTACCTCGAGAAGGCAGGGATGTGAAGGACTCTTGTTTTTATAGGGACATATTTTATTGTTTTTATAAGCATGTGTTCTATATACCCGCCGTTATTTTCGACCCAATCGGAGTCTTTCGATATGACTTCGCTCACGCATCCTGACCAACTCCTGGTGGACGATCGTCGCGAGAGCGTCCATCATTGGTAGACGCGTTCGAGGTACAATATCCTTGAGTTCCTGCAGTTCTCGTGCTGAAGAACCTGATCCCGCGTTCGACATGTCAACCGCGATTTTCTACGCACAGTTGTAGACGTTTATGGGATAAGCCAGGAATAATACTTGATAACGGTATCAGCAAAGCAACGAACCTAGTCGAGGTCAATATAAGTGGACATATGCCTAAACCGCGGCTCCGGTGGTTTGGATCCCACCTGGAAACGTAGAGCCAGTGGAGGTGCAAAGTTGCGAGAAATAAAGGTCCGTTGCCACTCGCACCGTATGAGCAGGCATCCTGTTCGAACCAGATATTTTGATATTTTGATAATTTTTTAAAGGAGTGTTAAAACCTATAAGGATGGAAAGTAAATTGGTGTGAGGATTGTGGTATAAATGGAATGGTGATTTCTCAAATATCTACACAGTTGTAGACGTTCAACGTGAATCGGTCAACGCAATCCCGCAAACTCCTGGTGGGCGATCGTCGCGAAAGCGTCTATTATTCGCAGACGCGTTCGAGGACGGTACGCGATATCTTTGATTTTCCCCCATAGATAGAGGTTCAGTTCTCGTGTTGAAGAACCTGATCCTGTGCTCGACATGTCTACCGCGATTTTCTACGCACAGTTGTAGACGTTTAACGTGACTCCGGTATACACTATATCCTTGATCTTCTGGCGGTTACAAATCCCGAGGTTTGTGAATCCCGCCTCATCCGTGAATAGTACGTTATTCACTAATCTCCGGTATTCATTGATTCTATCAAGAGCCCACTCGCAATAAGCTGTAGAAGCTGCTGTGTCTTCCGGCATTTGTATGGGTGGTTTACCGCGCGAACCTGAATCAAGAACCTGATCCTGGGCTCGACATGTCTACCGCAATTTTCTACGCAAAGTTGTAGACGTTTCACGTGACTCCACAGGCCTTGTAGATCGTGTTCAAAAAACTACGCATAAATATCGGCGTTCAGGTTACCGTAGAAGAAACCGAGAAACACCTCGCGTAAGGTGGCACGGTGCTGAAGAACCTGATCCTGTGCTCGACACGAACAGCGCGATTATTTTTACCGAAGACTGTGAGTCATCAGTAATTCATGGCTTCGAGTCTACCTTGGCACCAATGCGATTTTCTACACAAAATAATCATATACCTAAACCGCGACTCTGGTGGTTTGGATCCCACTTGAAAAAGCGGAGCCATTCGAGGTGCAAAGTTCAAGAAATAAATGTCCGTCGACACACGCGCCGTATGTGCAGGCATTCCATCATGTTGGAACCACATATCGTTTCGTGTTACAAAAACTGCGCATACATCTCGGCGTTGAGGTTGCCGTGAAGAATATGGGGAAAAAAAAAAAGGAAAATAGTCGTATTATAAGGTGGCACGGTGCTGAAGAACCTGATCCTGTGCTCGACATGTCTACCGCGATTTTCTACGCACAGTTGTAGACGTTTAACGTGACTCCGGTATACACTATATCCTTGATCTTCTGGCGGTTACAAATCCCGAGGTTTGTGAATCCCGCCTCATCCGTGAATAGTACGTTATTCACAAATCTCCGGTATCCATTGATTCTATCAAGAGCCCAGTCGCAATAAGCTGTAGAAGCTGCTGTGTCTTCCGGCATTTGCATGGGTGGTTTACCGCGCGAACGTGAATCAAGAACCTGATCCTGGGCTCGACATGTCTACCGCGATTTTCTACGCAAAGTTGTAGACGTTTCACGTGACTCCACAGGCCTTGTAGATCGTGTTCAAAAAACTACGCATAAATATCGGCGTTCAGGTTACCGTAGAAGAAACCGAGAAACACCTCGCGTAAGGTGGCACGGTGCTGAAGAACCTGATCCTGTGCTCGACACGAACAGCGCGATTATTTTTACCGAAGACTGTGAGTCATCAGTAATTCATGGCTTCGAGTCTACCTTGGCACCAATGCGATTTTCTACACAAAATAATCATATACCTAAACCGCGACTCTGGTGGGTTGGATCCCACTTGAAAAAGCGGAGCCATTCGAGGTGCAAAGTTCAAGAAATAAATGTCCGTCGACACACGCGCCGTATGTGCAGGCATTCCATCATGTTGGAACCACATATCGTTTCGTGTTACAAAAACTGCGCATACATCTCGGCGTTGAGGTTGCCGTGAAGAATATGGGGAAAAAAAAAAAGGAAAATAGTCGTATTATAAGGTGGCACGGTGCTGAAGAACCTGATCCTGTGCTCGACATGTCTACCGCGATTTTCTACGCACAGTTGTAGACGTTTAACGTGACTCCGGTATACACTATATCCTTGATCTTCTGGCGGTTACAAATCCCGAGGTTTGTGAATCCCGCCTCATCCGTGAATAGTACGTTATTCACAAATCTCCGGTATCCATTGATTCTATCAAGAGCCCACTCGCAATAAGCTGTAGAAGCTGCTGTGTCTTCCGGCATTTGTATGGGTGGTTTACCGCGCGAACGTGAATCAAGAACCTGATCCTGGGCTCGACATGTCTACCGCGATTTTCTACGCAAAGTTGTAGACGTTTCACGTGACTCCACAGGCCTTGTAGATCGTGTTCAAAAAACTACGCATAAATATCGGCGTTCAGGTTACCGTAGAAGAAACCGAGAAACACCTCGCGAGAGGTGGCACGGTGCTGAAGAACCTGATCCTGTGCTCGACATGTCTACCGCGATTTTCTACGCACAGTTGTAGACGTTTAACGTGACTCCGGTATACACTATATCCTTGATCTTCTGGCGGTTACAAATCCCGAGGTTTGTGAATCCCGCCTCATCCGTGAATAGTACGTTATTCACAAATCTCCGGTATCCATTGATTCTATCAAGAGCCCACTCGCAATAAGCTGTAGAAGCTGCTGTGTCTTCCGGCATTTGTATGGGTGGTTTACCGCGCGAACCTGAATCAAGAACCTGATCCTGGGCTCGACATGTCTACCGCGATTTTCTACGCAAAGTTGTAGACGTTTCACGTGACTCCACAGGCCTTGTAGATCGTGTTCAAAAAACTACGCATGAATATCGGCGTTCAGGTTACCGTAGAAGAATCCGAGAAACACCTCGCGTAAGGTGGCACGGTGCTGAAGAACCTGATCCTGTGCTCGACACGAACAGCGCGATTATTTTTACCGAAGACTGTGAGTCATCAGTAATTGATGGCTTCGAGTCTACCTTGGCACCAATGCGATTTTCTACAGAAAATGATCATATACCTAAACCGCGACTCTGGTGGTTTGGATCCCACTTGAAAAAGCGGGGCCATTCGAGGTGCAAAGTTCAAGAAATAAATGTCCGTCGACACACGCGCCGTATGTGCAGGCATTCCATCATGTTGGAACCACATATCGTTTCGTGTTACAAAAACTGCGCATACATCTCGGCGTTGAGGTTGCCGTGAAGAATATGGGGAAAGAAAAAAAAGGAAAATAGTCGTATTATAAGGTGGCACGGTGCTGATGAACCTGATCCTGTGCTCGACATGTCTACCGCGATTTTCTACGCACAGTTGTAGACGTTTAACGTGACTCCGGTATACACTATATCCTTGATCTTCTGGCGGTTACAAATCCCGAGGTTTGTAAATCCCGCCTCATCCGTGAATAGTACGTTATTCACAAATCTCCGGTATCCATTGATTCTATCAAGAGCCCACTCGCAATAAGCTGTAGAAGCTGCTGTGTCTTCCGGCATTTGTATAGGTGGTTTACCGCGCGAACGTGAATCAAGAACCTGATCCTGGGCTCGACATGTCTACCGCGATTTTCTACGCAAAGTTGTAGACGTTTCACGTGACTCCACAGGCCTTGTAGATCGTGTTCAAAAAACTACGCATAAATATCGGCGTTCAGGTTACCGTAGAAGAAACCGAGAAACACCTCGCGTAAGATGGCACGGTGCTAAAGAACCTGATCCTGTGCTCGACATGTCTACCGCGATTTTCTACGCACAGTTGT